>JAJHZJ010000518.1:3124464-3724464 GCA_023548195.1 Bettongia penicillata ogilbyi | reverse complement strand
TATAAATGATAACTCCAAGTGTGAATGTTATAGTGGTGACTGATGGAGCACCTGTTTTCTTGGTTTTAGTTGTTAGGCCTCAAACAAATACAACAAGGAAATATCTGGCATAGCCCGTCAGATCAAAATCCAACAGAAATTATAGATCATGGTTAATGGTAGCAGCATGAAAACGTTAGCAACCCTGTCATCCTGCAGCTCTTTGGTGCTGGAGGTAGACACTATTCCTCCTCTCACACTGTTTAGCCACATATGTTCCTTGATATGAATACCTCTTCATGTATGATCCCTAACTACATACATTCCTTATGTATGCTAGGATACTTGTAACCTTCATGTGTGTCCACTTTCTTTAGTGATGCATTTCCAGGCAACTAATGTCCAAGTTTATGATGGAAAAGTTTTGTTGGCACTTTTTTAATACGTAATTTCAGCAAATGCCTTTGACTTGAACTCATCATGTCTTCTAGCTGATTACTGTTGAGTAAATACATCTGTGGAGATGCAAGAGCTATATAGTTTTAGGAGTGCAAACCCAAAAAGTACTTTAAACCTGAGATAGCTGTCTTGTAGGGAGACCCAACCTATAAGTGAAAATTTGGATAGGAGGCACCCCAGCAGAGACTATAGTTTAAGCCAACTGGTTATGGTTTAGTCAATTAGTCATGTCTGACTCTGCGACTCCATTTGGGTTTCCTTGGCAAAGATACTAGAATGGTTTGCCATTTTCTTCCTTGGCTCATTTTACAAATGAGGAAACTGAGGCATGGTTAAGTGACTTGCCCAGGGTCATACAGCTAGCAAATGTCTGAGGTCAGATTTGAATTCAGGTCTTTCTGACTCCAGAGCCAGCACTCTATACACTGTATCACCTAGCTACCCCATTGATTCAGCTGGTTCAGAAGTTCAAATCCTATTCCCAAACATTATCTTATCAACCAGCTGTTCAGCTTTTCTCTTCTGTATTCCTTGCCTTCATTAGGCAACAATGATGAAACATCAGCTGTGTTTCTTACAGTCTTAAGTTCTTTACCCAAGTCTTCATAATACTTCTGGCAAGGTTTTCTGGAGTACTTTTGGTAATGTCATTTTGTCCACATGAATCACCAGAAAGGGGTAGCAGTCATTCATTTTGACAAGTCTTGAGAGATTCTCTTGTATGCCTTGGAGTCTTGCCCTAGGAAGGCAACAGACTTCCTGATTCTGTTGTCAAGTCAACAAAGCAGGGACTCAGAAACCGATAAAGATATTTTTCTTCCTCTGACCGTTTCTAGATAATCCCTTACTGGACAGCACCTGTGCATAGCAGTCACATGGTCTTAATAGATACACAAACATCTTATCCTCACTGCAAGTTACTTCTCCTGAATCTTTATAGCTCCTGGTACTAAGGTACTCAGTCTGTCTTTGTAATTTCTTCTAGGAGATTATAACTTCACCTAATTACTACCTCTTCAATACCTTTTATAGCATTTTATCACTTATTGACAACTTAACAGCCACAAACAAGTTCTTTTGCTCTTTTCCCCTCAATATATACTGCCTACTCTCAACATTAGATCATAAAAACAAGTGAACTTTTTTTAATGAAACTTGATTTCCTTGTTATAGATAATCCCAAGTGAGGAAATTTCCACTCTCAATGCAATCAGTACCTAATCTATAATATATAGATGGAGTACTAGCTGGATCACTGAGAAACTGGGACTCATCCAAGGTCTTATAACCACTATGTGTCAGAGGCAAGACTTTGACCCAGGTCATCTTAACTCCAAGGGGGATGGGAAGCAAAAAAGAGCAACAGTTCTCTGAACTAAGGTAGTGAATTAAAAAGGCTGAAACAGATATTATGGTGACATCAACATCCTTATATCTCACACACACACACACAAAACATGCCATACATTTTCTTCCTTACCACCTTTAACCTAAAAGGTAAGGATCAAAGAATAACCACCGAAAGTGAGCATAGACAGAAAATCAAAACTGAGCCTCAAAGAACTATGACTTCAGTATCGCAGTTGCAACAACAGAGAGAGCAAAAATATCTCAAGAGAAATAATTTATCTACTGACTCAAGAAAAGAACCTGCATATATAAAATATTTATAGCAGCTCTTTTCTGGTGGCAGGGAATTGGAAATAGTGAGGATATCCATCCATGGGGAATGACCAAACAAATTGTGGTATTATTGCCCTATAAGAAATGATGAACAGGATGTTCTCAGAAAAACCTGGAAAGACTTAAATGAACTGATGTAAAGTCAAATGAGTAGAACCAGGAGGACATTGTACATAGTAACAGCAATATTGTAAGATGATCAACTGTGAATGACTTAACTGTTCTCAGGGATACAATGACTCTGAAGGATTTATGATGAAAAATGCTAACCATCTTCAGGGAAAGAACTGATGGTTTCTGAATACAAATCAAAGCTTTTGATTTTACTTTATTTTTCTTGGATGGGTCAGGGCTTTTTTGGTCTATGTTTTCTTTTACAAAAGGACCAACAGGGAAATATGTTTTGCATGACAGCACATGTATAATCTATATTAAATTGCCTTCTCAATGAAGGTAGGTGGAAGGGGAGAGAATTTGTAACTCACAATTTAAAACAACAAATGTTGACAATTGTTTTTATATGTAACTTGGGAAAACTAAAATATTTATGCACTGACTCAAAAAGAGAAGAAAGCGATTAAATGTCCTAAAGATAGGTTCTGAAGTAAATGGGAGCCGTCATTCAGTGGTGCTGAGACTAGGGGGCAAGCCAGATTTCCATCCTTAAAGATTCCCCATGACTGGATAGCTTCAAGCAGAGTCCAAATGACTTGCTTATCCAAGACACTATAGATGGAGATTTCAGAATTACATGACTTTTGACGTCCCTTCCAATTCTGAGATTCTTTAATTCCTGAAGATGTGAAGCAAGTAAGGTCAGGATTGCTATTTTTAAAGTAAGAGCAATGAAAAATTTTAGGGTTTCCTAAAGTCCTGTGGCTGTCATCTTTCTTCACACCAGAAGATGACTTTGCTGATGGTGCTATGCAACAGGGGAGTTGAAAAACCTGATGAATGACCTGAAATTTCTTTCACACTGAGCCCACGCTGTCAACCTTCTAATCAGCTACTATAGCAGCTGTTTGTCACTTTGACTACACCTCAGGAGTCACTGGTGGCTCTGATCATACAGAGCCATCCTCAATTTTAAGCTTTGTACAGAGGATCATTCTCCCTTCTCTGGTTTCCCAGCAATCAACAGGAAGTCTCACTTGTTTTCTGGGTAAGTGTAACAAGAGCTGATAATCAAATCTTGCCATCACAGGAGGCTGCTACTGCTTATATTCTGCCAAGTTCTCAACTTTCTTATGATTTTGGATGGAAATCCATAACTACTGCTTCTCTACTTTACAAGAAACTATCTGACCTATCTTTGCCTTTCTTGGCTCACGGTCACTTAAAAAATCACTTGAAAGGAAGGCTGATACTCCCAGATCTTCTGAAATCTATTCCAGGATAGACTAAATGCTAAAATGTACTTGGTGATATTAGGATAATCTTGAAATATATAGTCATTCATCTTTTATTGAATAGGGGCTATTTGTTCAAATTCATAATCTCACGTTCTCCCTTCCAGTGTATTTCAAAAGTAGCCATTTTATTTTTATAACTGAAAAGTACATTAATGAAATGAAAAATAAGAGAGATTGACAGAAATCTAACAACAGAACAGTATCTGACAATTAAGCTAGCAAGGTGTCATTCCTTCATCTATAATATTTTTCATTTTGATTGAAGGTAGGCAATGACAGAAAGAAAGTATTTACTAGAAATTTATATTACCATTCACATCAGACTAATTCATTTAGGCACATATAGGGCACATCTTTGAAATTACTTTTTAAATTCTCAATAGGAAACATTCAAGGTTTTACAGAAAGATGATTTCTTGGTTATGAATGGTTCGAATGATTTGAATGCTTTGAAGAAAAGTAACAGTATATACTTCATATATCTAGAGCTGAAAGGGACCTCAGAAATCATCTAGTTTATCCCTACCTCCAAATTTTACATCTGAGGAAACTGAGGCCTTGAGAAGTGAAATGACTTTCCCAAGGTTGCACTGTAATATGTGGCAAAGTAGGGGTTTAAATCTAGGTCCTTTGACTAAATTTGAAGCTCTTTCTGTTGTACTATTTCATAGGAATATGCTAGAATTAAGAATTCAGATCTATGTACAACTATTCTAAGTGAATTCTTCATGGAAAAATAGAGGTGCTTTGCTCCCTGTTCAAAATTGAGCAGCTACAATTCACCATGCATCTTTCTTTGCTGCCAAACTAACATACCCGACAGAATAACCATCCTTCCCAGAAAACAACTGAGCTCTAATCTCCATATGGAGTTTGGAAGAAAAAAAACTACTCTATAATTTCCTACCTCCAAGCATTTTCACTGACTGTCTCCCATTTCTGAAAGGTTCTTCCTCCTCATCTCTGCTCCCTGACTTCTCTGGCTTCTATCAAATCTCAACTAAAATCCCACTTATTTCACAATTCTTCTTTATTTGAGTATCTTCCCCTGTCGATTTTCTCCATATTATCCTGTGTACAGTTTGTTTGTGTGAAGTTGTTTTCATTTCTCTTCCCCATTAGACTGCGTTTTGCTATAACAACAGTTGAATTTTACCTTTCTCTATCACAGTGTCTGGCAGATAGTTGGTGCTTAATCAATGTTTCTTGATTGATTGATGCTGTGGCCAACTAGTTTTTTTACTATTCCTCATACGCAATATTCCATTACTCATTTCTATGTCTTTGCATTCCCTCTCTGTATGCCCCCAATGCACTACTTCTTTACCTCCATTACTTAGGAGTCCTAATTTATTTCAAAATTCTGCCCAGGTGCCACTTTCTATATGAAGTCTTTGATAATACCCTCAACTACTAGGGCTCCTTCTAAGTGTATAGGAATAGTTCAAAAGTATCATAAATGGAATTAATGATCCTATATTATAAAGTCTTTGTGAATGGAAATTCCATAAGCTTTTGACTGTTCATCAAGCCTGTTGAAAAAAAATATTAGAATTATAAAGCTAAAACTAGAAAGGACCTCATAGGTTAACTCATCCAATCCCCTCATTTTACAGAGAAAGAAACTAAGGCCCAAGGAGATTACATGACTTGTTCAAGGTCACATAGGGAGTAAATATCCAAAATAGACATGGAATCCTGCTCCTCTGACTCAAGAGCAGTACTTTTTCCATCAAATATTTGGCTTCCCATTCCCAGTTTCTGTCCTTAAATTTAGACCTATTTCTTTTTATTATTTGGTCCCTCATAGCGAGAGCCAACTGATAGGGAATTCCATTAATCTTTCATGCCAACTCCCTTCTCTAGGATAAATCAGCACACAAAGTATATATATATATATATATATATACATATATGTATGTATATATGTATATATGTATATATATGTGTGTGTATATACACACACATATATGTATATGTACATATGTGTGTATAAATCAATATTTACCATATATACTATATATTGCATATATGCGATGTATGTATATATACACACAATATATACCCTTTATATTCATGTTTTAATATACCTAATATAGATATATAGTATAGATAGATATGTAACCTATACCCTCTGTATCTTGTACATATTTACATATTTCTCCTCAATTAAACTGTAAGCTTTTGGAGGAAAGAGACTATTTTTACCTTTCTCTGTATCTCCAGCTTTTAGTACATTGCCTGATATACAGGAAGTGCTTAATAAAAGCTTACCAATTGACAATAGGCATTCAGCCAAAATCTTTCCTTCTTGGTAGACCCTGCCACAGGTCTCAGTTCGTTGGTATACCATATGAGAGGTCTATACCACCTCCATACCATGAGAACACTTAGTGGAGAAATTTAGTGGAAGAAGATGAAAATGATTTGTAGAAAATTGTAGTACACCAAAGGAAAGAATTCCAAAATAATTATCTCTGTGTTGTCACTGACTTTATTGTTACGGCTCCTTTTTTGCCTTGGCAGAGCAGAAAAGTGTTTGAGATGCAGTCAGTCTTGTACAATGCAAGGAAGTTCTAAGCAACAGAAGGTTCTGTGCCCAAAGCAAGTGTTTTTCATGCTATTATACATTCAGATCTGACTAGGGACCCCTTTGTCTAGAGGTTTTACCCTGAAGGTTATGGACCCCAGGGTTCATGTAAAGACTTCAAGGGACTTACAAACTTGGTTGGGAAAAGCAAATACATCTTTATTTCAATATAATTAGTTTCCTCGTGAGCTCTACATATTATTTTATGCATTTGAAAACATTATTATGACAAATTGACCATAGGTTTCACCAAACTGCCTTATTAGCTCACTGACACCAAAAATGACCTCTACAGTTATCCTCTTCATTTTACAGATGAAGAATTGTAAGTCAGACAGGTAGTCAAAGGCTGAGCAGAGATATTAATCTGGATCTTCTAATTCCAATAGTCTCAAGCTTTCCACTATGACACTTTCTTTCCTTTCCCTTTCAAAAGAAAAAAGTTTCCTCTACTCCCAATTTCTCAAAACATGTTAAAGTCCTACCAAATCCAATCTCACCATTCCAAATCTCTCCCACCAAACTCCCAATGTTTCTATGTATGTCCTCATCAGTTGGGTCTGGCCTTAAGATTCACTGAGAGGAAGGAGCAAATTTAGGAAAACGTAATCTAGTATACTTGTTTGCCAGGTCCCTGTCTGGTTCCTTCTTAATTTCTGAAAAGTCTGGGCCTTATTCTTCCCCTTTACTGCCAAATCATCTAGTTTAAATGTATTTCCAAGTCAGATAGTGACTAGGTCTCTGTTCATTTCTTTCTTTTGAGATATGTGAATCATCAAAATGCATATACATATATATGTATATATATACACACACATACATATATATATACATATGTATTATGTATATATGTACCCACAGAATGTATGTATGTATATATATATATACACATTCCCAAATACATATGTTCAAAAGAATTAGATTTGTTTTTGAATCTCATACTTCTGAAAACTTAATATAAGTTTATTTAAGGATTAATACACTTCTCATTCAGTTTTATAGCAACATTTCCCATTTCCTCACCTTTCTCCCTTTCCTTAGAAAAAAGTAACTTTCATTCCCTTCCCTTTAATTTCAATGTATTGTTTTACCAAGTGGATACTAAATTTGAAACTGAATTAATTATTAATTTATTGAAGAACACACACACACATGCACACTTTTGAATTGCAGATTTCTTGAATAACTTCAGCAATGCACTTGTTTAAAGGTATAACAAAGAAAGCAAATGTTTTTTGTTAAAAGAAAAATATTCTTACATGGAAGAGAAGAGAGAATGAATTTAATACTACTCTTATCCTCATAGGCATACTGTTACAATGTTTCTCTTCTAAAAGCAGCAAGAATGATCATAATTTACATTGAAAATTAAAACTTGTTCATCCGTGGATTTTTAAACCTTGCTTCCTATTCCTACAACAAAGCTCAGAAAATACAAAAGAACTTTTTAGAGTAATGTGTCTCTTTACAATCACTGGCTGGGCCAAAAGAATATCCAGTAAATTTAAAGAAACTACATAATCCACATGTCTCTTCTTCAGAGCTCAATTTGTGGACCAGAGGTCCATATATTCTGTGAATAGGCAGTCAATACTTCTCTGATTTCTATGCTTTGGTTGTTTTCTATTCATATGTAGAGTTCTCTCCAATTGTATTTTATTTTCATGTTAATCTCAGAGAATATCATTATTGAGAAGAGTCAGAGTCCAAGAGCCTGAAGCCAATATATTTGAAATCTGCTAGCTAACACTAGTCTCTAGTTCTAGAGAATCTTAGCTAAGTGTTTAAATTTAGAACAATCACTTTCTGAATTTTTACTCAGGGAAAAAATGGAGTATGGAGAAACATTATGATACAGTGTAAAAAAAATACTAGTTTGGGAATAAAAAGATATGGGCTCAATTCCTGAATCTGACATTTACTGTATGTATGACCTTGGGCCATTCCACTCTAGGTTTGCATATCCTCACGTATAATATGAGAGACTAGGATAGGTATCTCTAAGAAGCCTTCTAGGTCTAAGTCTATAACTCTTTTAAATTTAAATTTTGATGTTTCTAATTAATTATTGAATAGGAGTAACATAAATCTGAATTTCCATACAGATAGATGAAATATAGCTTTTAGAAAAAGAGCTAGAGAGACAGAGATAGAGATATCTATGTACAGATAAATATCTATCAATTTATATAGTATTTTATCTATGTAAAGATAAATATGTACATCCATGTCTAGATAGATACTTAGCATAGAGTTAGACTTTTATAACTATCTACATCTATGTAGATATAAATATAAGCTGAAGTTTACACACACACACACGTGTAGATTTCATTCAGAATGATTAAATCATTGATCAAGTCTAATAATACAATAGCCTAATGTTAGAGAAGTAAAATTAAAATCCATGTGCAGTCTTAAATTTCTACTTAGCTTCAATTTAGAGAGAAAAACTTCCCTTCCCAGAATGCTTTTTTTTAATTTTCAGAAAGCTATATCATTCCTTATGTTCACAACATTCCATCTTCAAACTCCATACCTTTTCACTGGTTGTTCCCCATGCTTAGAATTCTCCCCGCTCCTCATCTCTGCCTCCTCTTTTCTATGGCTTCCCTCAAGCCAGTTAAAATCCACATCCCCGCTTGTGCATTATGTAATATCCATTTTATCTTGTAATATTTTTTTTGCATTCTGTCTTCCTTATTCAATCACGAGCTCCTTGACAGGTTTGTTTGTTGTTTTTACGCTTGTTTTGCCTTGTTTTGTATCCTCAGTTCTTAGCACGGTGTCTGGCACCTAGGAGACACTTAATAAATGTTCATTGATCTGACTTGACTATAACACAACATGTTCCAGAACAAAAATCTGTACAAAATATGTTCACTTTGGAACCAATACTGATTAGTCTAACTAGCAAATTGTCCAAAAGATTTCATTATGAGTTAGTTTCACATGTGGTAGCTTCAAAACAGGGAAACCCACTATTACCCCATGATAGGGCAATAAAGAATGTCTTTCATTCTTAGACTTTGACGATTTAAGTACCTTCAAGAGTGTTGATTCTTCCTAAAATAGATGTGCACGGGAGGATTATAGTCCCAATTTTCCTACTCTGTTCAAAAATAGCTGCTTTTGACTTCAACAGATCAGGATGAGCCCTTCTGTATAAACAGATGGGCAAGCAGGACTACATTGACAATTTTGGAAGAAAAACATTATTGAAAAGAAGAGAATATCATTCAAGAAATATGACAGATGATGGACAAAAGCTCAAAAATTATAAGGACAAGTCTTCTGTTTTTTAAACATTTAATCACTTGTTGAATAGCAATATGATATAGTAGATGGAAGGTGGAATGGGTTGTCCTTGAATTTAGGACTACCTGCCTCTCACATGTGCTAGCTGTGTGACAAGTCATTTAATTTCTCAGAGTTTCAGTCAACTCTCTAAGACTGGAAGTTAAAGGGGAATTGTCAAACTGTATTAGTGGAGGAGATTTACATACTAAGATTCTCCACTGACAATGGTTCTTAACTTAGGGTAGGAGAATTTTTTTCATATTTTGATAACTACTTCAATATATTTGATTTCCTTTGTAATCCTACATGTTTTATTATTCTAACAAGGGTCCATAGGTTTTATCTGTTCATCAAAGGTGTCTATGAAGTAAAAAAAAAAAAATCAACTTTTTAAAGCATTTACTTGTTGGGGAAAACCTTGCAAAACTGTGAGAATCTAGACTGATATAAGGAAGCAAAGAAAGGAGCAAACATTGGAAATTTTGTGACATTTGACTAGTTTACAGATTGGAACCTCAAAACAATTTATCCTGGTAAGGGATAATTTTCTTAGAGACCATCTGAGAGTTAGAATGAAATAATAGAAAAATCACTGGATTTCAACATCAAAATTATTAGAGATACTCCTAATTAATAGTATAACATTGAGCAAGTCACTTTGGATCTCCACTTCTCCATGTGAAAAAAGAGCAGAATATATAAGGTGAGTGATAAGGTAACTTCTAGTTAAAAAATATTCTATATTTATGGGTATCTCGGTTTGTTCATCGCTAAAACAAGGGGGTGAACGAGATCTAAGTTCCCTTGAAGGTCTACATTTCTATGAATTCTCTCCAAATCCCCCCAACCAAAATTTTTAAAAAGCACAATGTTTTAAATTGTTCTATTCATATTTTGAAGAGGTTTTTGTTCTAGAGAAATGATTGCAAAAGTATATTAAACTCCCAGGGCAGAAATTCCCACCACTGATGCATATTCTCAACCCTTCAGTAAATTTAAATGAGAGAAGTCACTTGTCCGTAGACATATGGCTAAGATGATGCAGGCAGGGCTTGAAACCAGGTCTTCCTAATTCCAAAATTCTTCTATTCATTCCACCAAATTAAATGCTCAATATTAAAATATTGACATTTTATTCAACCTAAACTATAAAATCTTCTGCCTATAACGTTTCTTGCTCAAGAGTTTATACAAAAGTAAGCAGCACTCACACATGTGAAATAGAAATTAAACAAAATTTAGGATTGGTGCATCACCACCACAACTGTATAAGGTCATCAAATGAGTCAGTAATGGAGCTATAAATTAAACTATAAATTATAAATAAACTATAAATTAAACTAATGGTTTCTTATTCATTCTAGTATTCATTGCCTAATGTAATGCAACCTTTCTCGACTGACAAATTTATGAAAAAATGCATTTTCCTGCTTATATGCCTTTTCTCATGCTGTTTATTCTACCTAGAATACCTCCTACACCCACTCATCACATCTTCTATCGTCAAAATTGTATTCAGCCATCCTTCGATGGCAGCCATACTGCCATTTCTTTGTGGAAATCTTCCCAGATCCTTACAATCAGATGTGATGTTTTCCTCATGATAAAATTTATATCTTTCTAGTGGCATTTAGATGATTCTTTCATTATATTTGCTTTTATATGTTTTATATTCTTTTCCAGATTGTAAGAGCCTTGAAAACAGGGACCACATCTTTGTCATCTTTTTGCCTTTTAGTGTCTTGTAAATAAGAAGTTACTTGATAAATATTTACTAAATTAAATTTAGTTGGATATAACAAATTATATCCTTCATTGTCTTTCAGGATCAATCCTAACAAAGAACTGATCTTGCAAAATCATAGTTGTAGAACTGGAAGGGACCTCGTTTAGTTCAGTCCTCTATTTTTAAAGATGAACAACTGAGGTCATATAACTTGTCCAAAGTCAAATAAGTAGTAGGTGGCAGAGATGGGATTTATACCCAGGCAATCAGAATTCAAATCCAGTATATTTTTTTCAGTTCTGTTCAAGTCTATCTTACTAGAGTATTAGAAGATGTAGGGAGAAAATCACTGTAGTATTAACAGTGTATCTCAAGGGAAAGACTTGTAAATAATCAATTCTATTATCTAAACAAATGTAAAGAAACCATGACACTTCTAAACTCCATGCTATCTTATCAGCCTAGGAAGTGAGGAGGACAGTTTCTCGATTTGCTAAAATAGGTGTAAATGGACTTCAAGGAGGCTTACCACCAGACTCAAGCCAAATGGACTGAAATAAAATAGCATCACCACCATTTCCCTCCACTGTGGCCTGCTGCTGAACAAGTTGATAGTTCCCATTTCCCTACAGAAGCAAGGTTTCCACCCTCTTTCAAAGTCCCCTTGATGCCTAATTTAAAAAGATAATACTCGTAAAGCACTTAGCACAGTGACTGGCCCAGAATACTTAAGACTTGCTTCTTTCCTTTTGCTTCCCCTTCCCTTATTTTATTTTCCCCCCAAAGGGTTAGATTTCTCTGGTGCTATTCACTAAACTCTTTACCTTCACCATTATATTGGATGGGACTACATGGTGGGAAATGGCAACATTGGAACAGCCCCTTGGGACAAAAGTATTCTTGGCTAGCTCTGGAGCCCACGTAACTCAGGGCTATAAAAACAAAGAATAACTTGTGGGTTACACATATCAAAAAGCAACTGTGTAAGGTTTGTGCTATAAAGGGCGTTTTCCAATTTATGTACATCTACATCTCACACATAAAGAATGATGTGGAGAGATGTTACTCCCTCTTTCAAATCACCATGAAAGTGTGAACGGAGATTTATAAAGCAGTAATTAAAGTAACACCTGGTGAAAAATCTTAATCGCAGTATTTGAAACATTGTAATTACCTGAAAAAAATAGTTGTCTCCATGTCTTTGGAGACTATATTACCCAAATAAATCATCATAAAGTTTTATTAAATGTGAAATTGACATTTCCACTAAGGTAATTGATTTGTCATCAGTTCAAATGTAAATGTCAGGATTTCATCCACATTCCTGTCTCTGTACCTGGTTCATTAAACAAGGTACAGAGCCCCACAAAACAGATCTTACAACAAATGGGCCCCCAAAATGATACTAGAACCTAGTGAAAGTAGCTAGTTAGCTGTATGCAATGATGAGCTAAATGACATCCTAACCTCCTATATTGAGGGTTATTTGGCTATGTTAAAACACCAAATTCAGTTTAGGGCAGACTTAGAAGGATAGCTGACTTCTTGAAGATTCTCAAATTGTTCTAGCCTTTGAGCCACTTGGGAACTTGGTCAAGACATAAAAGAATGATACTGATCTCGAGCAAATCATGTCTTTCTATCAGTTACAGTCATCATGGCCATGCAAACCCCTATGCCAAATATATAAAGTATATATGCATGCATTCATATACCAACCTTCTTCCTCATTAGGTTACCACCACTTCTACTCTCCTGGTTAAAAATTTGCAAAAGAAAATGAGTAAATCAAAGAGGATTATACTAAAGATTCCTTCAAGATGCATCTGTTGTGATGGACTGCTTGGTTAATGATAAAATATAGGAATCCTTAATGCTGTCCTAAAATCTCTAAGAAAAGTCCTAAAGTAGAATAAATCATGGAATGTTCCAAAGAATGAGGGCCAAACCATATCTTGCCCTAGCATCCTTGTACTGCCTCAGCTCAAGATCCATAACCAATCACTTAAGATGAAACAGAAAGGTATCTGAGTTCATTCACCAAAATGCTTCCTCCACCATTTCCCAAATCTAGTGATTCTCAAATGTTTTGGTTTCAGGTCTCCTTTACACTCTTAAAAATTAATAACCCCAAAGAGTTTGTGTTTATATGGATTATGTTCATCAATATTTATTGTTGTCCCATTGTTTCAGTTGTGTCCAACACTTCATGACTACATTTGGGATTTTCTTGGCAAAGATACTGGAATGGTTTTTCATTTCCTTTGCTAGTTCATTTTACAGATGAGGAAACAGAGACAAGAGGGTTAAGTGACTTGACCAGAGTCACACAGCCAGTAAGTGTTGGAAACCAGATTTGAACTCAGGAAGATGAGTCTGCCCTCACTCTATCCACTGTACCACCCAGATGCCCTTATCAATATTTACCATATTTTAAATTAAATGTCATAGCATCCTCAGGAAATTAGCTTTGACTTCACAGACCCACTAAGGGTCCCCAGGACCCCATCAGTGGAACCGAGACCACATTTTGAGAAATGATATCCCAGTCCATTCACCAAGATGTTTTCATTAAGATTCAGCAATATAATTTCAAAGGCCACCTTTATTAGACTGTGAGTTCCTTGAGAGCAGCAACTGGTTTTCCTTTCTTTGATTATCATAGTACCTGGTATATGTATGTACATAATCCACATTAACTGATTTATTAGTAAACACAAGATTTCAGGTCTAAAATATTACCAATCAAAATTAGAGAAAAATGAGGACTATGGAAAACAGAATAAACATTGTACAGTACAATTCACAACTTTGCTTGTAAACCAACACTAACCTTCTGTTCCAAAAGTATTGTGTTTGTAGGGATTGCTGCAAAGGCCTTGTAGTTGGACTTGATCTTGTACTGCTAGAATGAGTAACCAGAAAGCAATAGGGGAGATGAACACAGGAAAAGAGAGAAAAAGATAAAGCCAGATTAGTTCTATCAAAGTTAAAAGACAAGTTGTCAAATAGAGCAGGTGGAGTTATTATGCAAGAACAACTTGTTTCAGACAGAAAAATTAGGCCATCGTGTTAATGCATTATTAGAACCAGGAGAAACCAAAAAATGCAGCTGCGAGATACATCTACTGACTGTGTCCAATTATATGCCATTCAGATTCATAGCTCAGAAACACTGAATTTCCATATAATTATCGATGGAACTATTCATTAACAGCAACACTTTCAGCAAATAGTCTCTCCTTGAAAGAATTGTCAGGCATGTGTCATACATTCATGTTTATGTCACAATATATTATAATAAATATGATGCCTCATGCAATCTCAGTTGACATTAACATGCATCTAGGCATGCAGTACTTACAGAAAGATATGAATTAAAAACTGTATTGTCTCTTCATTTGAGCATACTTAGGAATTTTATCATAATTAACATCAGAAAATCATCTTTAGATGAGAAAAGTGACCTTTGAATTTAGACAAAGACATTTTCCCTTTCTGGGTCTCAGCCTTCTTATCTGCAGAACAAGGAGATTGGACTGAATAATCTCCAGTTCCCTGTGGTGTAGCAAGAAATTTCTTGGGTTTGATGAGGACCTGAGTTCAAATCAAGGACCCGACACTTACTAGTACTAAGACTGTGGTCAAGTTACTTCACCACTTGGAGTCTGCTCCCTTATTTAAAAAAGGGGAATAGTGTACTTACACTGCTTACATTCATAGGGTTGATGTGATTGAAGTACTTTGTAAGCTATAAGGAACTTTATAACTATGACATGTTATTATAAAAACTCAAAAGCAAAGCCTTTGACTTTAAATCGACCCCCTTCCTTGGTTCATCGTTTTCTCATTCACCCAGCACAACGGTTCTATTCAACAAGACCCGGAGACACCGAAGAGAGAGTTTTCTGAATTCAGTTTTGTTATGGCAAAATTGGCCATTTATCATATGGTAGAAAGCTTGGGGACGTTATCTTTCAAGGAGGAAAGAGAAACAGGATATAATCTGTCATCAAAGGCCTAGTTGTCACGTTGCTCAAAAGTCCCAAGGAGCTAAACAAAGTACAAGGTTTTCACAGCTTCTGAGGTATCGTGTCTCATGCCAGTTTCCAGGGAGGCATGGAGACAGCAAACAATTGGCCCATAATTCCCAACTAACCCCATTGCTGAGGAAAATAAGTCAGTGAATTTGGGGATGATGACATTTTAATAAGATTAAACAAAATTTATTTTATGAATTTTATAATAGTAGTTTGAGAAAGTTAAGCTAAGTAAGGATAGAGCCATAAGCAACAATTTTGGCACCTGGGGTAACTCGTTTATGGGAGCAAAGTGGTATGGGTAAGCATAGGATCAAGGTTGACTCACAGGGAGTGAAGCCAAGTCAAGGAGAGGAAAAACCCGTAGTGTTATTTCCTATTTTATCTAACTATTCTTGCTATCTAGATATTAAGCCCAGTTATTTTTTGTTTCATATATACATATATATGTGTGTGTGTGCATGTATAGGTGTGTGTTTATATGTTTATGTGTATATATGTGTGTGTGCATGTATTCTGAGCCTCAAGAATTCTGGGTAACTTCAGTAAAGTTACAATGAGAAAAGTCCAATCTGCCTAATTTTTCAGATGAATGGGAGAAAAGGGAATAACTATATGGCAATTTCTACATGCCAAGAACTGCACCAAGTGCTTTTTTACAAATATTTTCTTATTTGAGCCTCACAATAACCCTGAGAGAAAGGTGCTATTATCATCCCCATTTTATAGCTGAGGAAACTGAGGCATATTGAGGTTAATCAATTGCCCAAGTTCGCCAGTTAGTGTCTGAGGCCATATTTAAACTGAGGTCTTCATAACTCCAGGTTCTACTACTTGTACAGATGAGGAACCGGGAAGCTGAAGTCCTGGGAGCGAGTCAATTAACTTGTCCAAGATCACACAGCTAATACAGTCTCATGACTGCAAGGCTAACCATATCATCCCCCCTTCCACTCAATAGCAACTCCCTATCACCTACAAGAGCAAGTAAAAATGTTCTATATGGAATTTGAAACCCTTCATAATCTCATCCCCTTCTTGCTTTTCAACCTCCATATACCTTACTTCCATCCTCATGCTCTTGATCCAGTGCCCTAGCTATTCCATGAACAAGACACTCCATCTCTTGACATCTGGCATTCTTTCTCCCCATACCTGGAATACTGGCCATCCTCTGCCCCAACTACTCACAACCTCCCTGGCCTCCTTTAAATCCCACCAAAAATACCCTCTTCTACAAGAAGCCTTTCCTTACCCTCTCAATTCCAGTGCCTTCTCTCTGTTAATTATTTTTTTAACCTGTACATAGCTCACTTTACATATATCTGTTTGCATGTTGTCTCATCCATTAGATTGTAAGATTATTGAGGTCAGGGACTGTCTTTTGCCTCTTTTTGTATCTCCAGTGATTAGCACAGTGCTTGACACATAGAAGGTACTTAATGATTATTAACCGATTAATCGATATAATTCCATACTGGCTATCAATAATATACCTGAGTAAACTTCAAGGTATCATTTCTAAAGGGCAAAGGATTATAAAGCTGACCACAAAATACAAAGTGAAATATAGTATTAATGTTTATGCAAGGTTTCAGAACATTCCAGAAAGGAACACTGCTAGTCTTGGAGCAGAAAGATCTGTATTAGGGTTCCCCTTTCAGTGTCGCTGTTTAGTTGTTCTCAGTCGTGTCTGACTCTTTGTGATCCCATTTGAGGTTTTCTTGGCAAAGATACTGGAGTAGTTTGCCATTTTCTTCTCCATCTCATTTTACATATGAGAAAACTAAGCCAGACAGGGTTAAGTGACTAGCCCAGGTTCATACAGCTAGTGTCTGAGACTGGATTTGAACTTAGGTCTTCCTGACTCCAGGCCCAGTCTCTTTCCACTGCACCACGCAGCTGTCTTCTTCTACTCTAAGGATCTCCCAAAAGTCTTAGTGTAGTGTTAAGCTCCTAAATTTCCTAAAGCATAAAACTGCAGTAAGACTTTTGGAAGACCCTGAATTTAAACTGTATGACCTTGGGTAAATCACTTAACTTCTCTGAGCCTGTATTTCTTCCTTTATAAAATGTGGCTAATACCAATTGATTTATCTATCTTATAGGATCACAGATTTGGAGTAGGAAGGGACCTTTAAGTCTACTAAGTTATTTTGTTGTCCAATCATTTCAATTGTGTTCAACTCTTCATGTCCCCTATTTGGGGTTTTCTTGGCAAAGACATTGGAGTGACTTTCCATTTCCATTTCCTGCTCATTTCACAGATAAGGAAACTGAGGCAAACAGGACTAATAAATTTCCCATGGTCACACAGTGTCTGAGGCCAAATTTGAACCTATAAAGATGAGTGCTCCTGACTCCAAGCCCAACAATCTATCCACTGAGTGACCTAGCTGCCCTGCACCGTGCTGCCTCTCATAATGTTACAGGGATTAAATGAGAAATGTGTAAAGTGCTATAAAAATGTGGTGAATTTTTTGACTTGAGCTGTGAGGTGACAAAATTCTCCCTCCCAATGCAAGTCAGTATTTTTTTTTGCAACCCATCTTAGAGAATTGCCTAGAGCACTGAGAGATTAAATAGCTTGCCCAGGGTCACAGAATATGTGTCAGACACAGGACTCAGATCTTTCTAACTCTAAAGTCAACTGTCTATCAACTATGCAACACAGTTTCATACAATGATTATTCCTCTCAAAGGTCTGTCATACATTGCTAAAACTACACTGTTAGAGATTCATTCCTTACAGTAGTGATAATATCAACCTGACCCTGAATGACCCTTAACAGGGAGGAGAGCAACCTGTTATTAGTTACAAATGACTCATGCTCTGGAATTCTGTTAGCATCTGTTTTCCAACTGCTTAGATATCTGGGACAAAGGACATTAGACCTGAAAAGTTTGAAAATCAGTGGCCAGAGAGAGCAGAAAAAGCAGGCCCTGAGGAATAGGAAAGAAAATGAGAAGATGGACAACTGAGAGACACACAGAGAGAGCGAGACGGAATATAAGGGAGCTTTAGACAAATTCTGTCAACTTTCTAATTTTACATAATTTGTTGATCAATTAAACCATCACAGGTTACTCTCCCATAATCTACCCTATTATTAAACTTCTACAGAATCTCTTTTTCTCCATTCGTTGGGATGTAATTTTCTGTTGCTCCTGTTCTTTAGTATAAAAACCTCTGTTCTGCTTTTTTTTGTCATTCTCTTGAACAGGCTGGACACTAGAATCAGACCCTCAGAAGTTTATCTCACTTGTTCTAGAGAATCCTTTAACAACTTGTCCATAACCTCCTTGCCAATCCCTAGCCCAAAGTCAATGGTGGGATCCATTTTTCTTGTGCTTAGATTTGAGCTTCCATTATTGGAGAAACATATATGGGGCCAAAATAAATCCACTCTATATCATCCCAACGGTGTCCTTGTTGTTCCATAATCCTTTCATTCCTCTCTAAATAGATTCCCTATCACATTCCCCACAAGTGGCTCTTCCAAGCATTTTCAACTCAAGCTTACAGTCCTTCCCCTGTCATTCCATAGGGTGATTTTCTAATTTGTCGAGATCAGGGTCATAAGACTTGAACTCTCAATTTCTTCCTACTTCAAAATTTCTTGCTGATTTCACTAATATCCTAAAATTTATTCCTCTCCTCCAATTATTCTTCTTAGTAGAAGTTATCCCAGATGCACATTCTGCTGTGCTCCTCAGCCAATAAATCCAACCCATAGCTACTCGTGTACCTTCTCCCACCCTTTCTCACTTTTTGCTCTAGATATAGTATCAAAATTAATGTCTACCATTGGAAGTATATGTTAGTCAATTGCCTTATGAATTCACTCTTCATTCCTGTGACTTCCCAGTCTAAAATTTGGCCATCACTCCTTTATTTGTATTGTCTTCTCTTATTAGAAAGTAAGCTCCTTGAGGACAGTGATTTTAGGTTTATTTTTTAAATTTTTATCCCTAACATAACAAAGTGCTTAACACATGAGTATTTAATAATTCTTTTTCATTTATTCATCCATTCATTCTTCCATCTGTGTTGATCTCATCATCTACCTTTTTCTCCTTTACAAACCATTTAAAACCCACTGACAAATATGCAAGGATTTATTAGGACTATCCCTCCTTTTCATTTATTTTCTTCTAGGAGCAACATTTTAGGGAAGTGGGATCATGAAGGGAGAGCATGTAAATTAAGGTCAAATCGTACCACTCAAGGAACTTTAGTGGTTCCCAATAGCACCTAAGACAATGCACAAACTCATCAATTTGATACTTAAAACCCTTTGAAATCTGGCTCTAATCTATCTTTCCAGGCTTATTTTATGTTTCCTTTTGCCCCTCTATATCCCAGCCAAACTAGTCTACTTTCTATGTATGTGTATGTGTGTATGAATTTGCATTAACTTATCAATGGAAATGTTCCTTCCTCCAATAGGATATAAGCTCAATGAAGGCAGAGATTGTTTTCATTTTATCATTGCATTCCGAATGCCTCATTGAATACTTGGCACGTAGCTGCCATTTAACAAATTCTAATTAAATTGAAAGCAGGTTTAACATGAAGAAAATACTGTTCCTGTTCAAAGAACCAAATATGCTCCAGTAACTCTCAATCAATTTCATAAACAAGCACTATCTGCAAGTAGTTTTAATAACAAAGGAATCACCAAGTCCTTTTCAGAGGAAATTGCAGACATATAATGTCCTTATTGTTGGAGGATACTTCGATAACACATTCAATTAAGAACTAACTGGGTAAATATATTCGGTAGCTTGGCCACCCTCAAAATCCAGGCTTGACATTGTATCATAATAAACTTTGGGACCCTGGGAAGATGTTTCTATCTAGAAAGACAAATGCTGAGAGCCTAGAAGTAGTCACCAGTGACTAGCTTTATGATATTCAGTCTTCACAGAGAAAGAAAGTGACTCAAAGATCAAAAGTTACTAAAAATAAAACATCCATGCGCTAATTCTAAAGAAAAAGTTACCTGGGTGGGGCCTTTACATATAATATAGAATGATGACTTTAAAATCCATTACATAAATGCATGCATAATCAAAGTTTTCCATTGTTACATATTGCCTTGGGGAAAAAAGTGTCAATTCAATCTTCTAAATTTCCTATTCAGTCTCTGAAAAGAGAAGATGAATACATGCTCGGTTCCTGGATTGAGTCAGGCGTACTCTAGCTATTTCTTTTTATTTTAATATCAAAAGGCAGTTGGGTCCAGACTTTGAACTAATAGTCTTCAGATGTTCATGTTTTAATTTGATGGCCATCTGTGTTCTGAGACCCATTTCACATCCTGGTCTATGCCAGGGTAGAACTGATCTAAATTTGCAGCCCTCCTTGACTTCAAAGAGAGCTCAGTGCCAGGATTAACACCACAGTGTAAGGAACAAGACAAGAAACAACCCATAAAAGCTTAAAAAGTTCTTTGATATCACACAGCTTTTGTCTATTTCCTCCTACAATTCTTTAAAATAGCATTACCCACTGAAACTAAATTTGTCAAAAGACAATGCTCCTAAGTTAAGATATATCTATCCTCGCTATCAACTTCAATGAATTTTTATGGCCAAGTTATATCTCCTGACAACACACACACACACACACACACACACACACACACACACACACACACACACACATATAGCATGAGTTGACACATCTTTACCCAGAGTCATATTTGCAGTAAGTAAGGAGGAACAAGAAAGAAAATAGAAGTGAAAAAAACTTAAAGAGGCCAACATTCTTTATATCTGTAGAATTTTTGTCAAAAAATATAATGGATGATTATTTCCCTTCATTGAAGTTTTTCCAATGTTCAGTTTTTTTTTTTAATGGGAACTTAATATCTTCACTTAAAGACCAGATTACAATCAATATTCTCATTTTCACATCCAACAATCTTGTCCATGCATTTACATAAAGTCTTATTTTCTTGGTTTGGGAATGAACAAAAGAAAAAGAGAGGGAAAAAACTAACGATTCAAAAGTGTTTCTAAGATACTTTGGAAGTAAAAATTGTACTTTATCAAGGCAATGAATATTTTGCATTTACATCATAATGATTTAAGAAAAGGTCATTACATATTAAGGAAACATCATTATTTGAATTATAAATGATGAAAAATTAGGTTAACTTTGAAAAGACTATATTGCAAAGGTTTTGTCTCTCACCAATAATTTAATGCATAGAGATGGAAGCACCAGCATCCCTGGCTTGGAGAGAATTCAGCATTAGATTTCAGAAGCCTAGATTCTAATCCTGAATTTTAATTCTGATTCTATCACATAGAGTGGTCATGGACAGGTCTTGTATTCAAAGAATTTAAACCTAAAGGAGATCTTACATATGTAGCTCAAAAGGGTAAATAACACCCAAAATCATGTGTAGTTTCTTTGAAACAGTTTCCTTATCTGCAAAATGAGTTTTACATGAGATCTCAGAGTGCTTTACACTTTAGAGTTCTATAAATCTATGAAAGAAATAAAGATTGTAAAAACTCATTGTCAAATCACTTGGTCTAAAAGATTTTAAAATAAATATATACTCATTTCTACTGTTGGCTTATTAAATCTATTGACACTTTTTTTTTTACTTCAAAGTATGAACTTGAGTATTCTGGCTGTTATTTCATTATAATTTGATTATTTCCTCCATGGCAAATATTAAATCCAGTTAATATCCTATTTAATCTCAATTAACAAAGACATGTCAAGTGGTGTAGCACTCAGACCTGTCACTTTGAATTAATTGAGCTTCATTTTCTATAAACACAAGTTGATCTTAATGTGATTTAAACTTTATCAAACACTGCTTTCATGAAATCACTCCTCACTCAAAAATCTATGATGACTCCCTATTGACTATCAGATCAAATTTGACTCTAAAGCTCAGTCCTCCACCAAAATGCCCCATTTTATTGATTCGGGCTTATTTTCTATCCCCCAGTATGACTCTGTTTTATTTGTAATAGTCTTCTTACTATTCCTTGCAAAGTGTCTGCTCCTCTGTGACTTTGCCCAGGATATTTTTAATTCCTATAATAATCTCTTCTCTATAGGCTAAATCTTCTATTTTCTTCAAGGCCCATCAGAAAGCTCACTGTCTTTATGAATGCTTCTATGACTAACCCAACTGAAAAAATATTATTTTTACTATTTTCAATTATCTCAGCAATTATGTAGGCAGACTTGAGCATAACCATCACCTTCATATTCTTTTTTAGTTGTTTTTTCCATAAAATATAGAGTAGTATTTTTGTAAATATATATATTTGTGTATATATATACACACAATTATAGATTTGCATACATATTTTCAATCAACATCTTTGCAGTTATCTTCCAGTCTTCATCTCCATCCCTTACCTCTCTTCTTTGCTACAAACACATATTTCTGTTGTCCTTGGTCTAACTCAAGTTTTCTTAAAAAAAAATCATCATTTTTACATTAAACTTGGCCCATGTTCTTGACTTCTTAATATCAGTGTTGATCAGCGATGCCATCATTATAACAATCATTCAGACTCAAGAATCTTGGAATTATCTTTGATTCTTTCCCTCTTGAGAGATGTGCCTGTGAACCTAAGGATCTTGATCCCAATTTTTCTAAAAGTTTTCTATAATACTACATGTTATCCAATTGAGTCAGGATATTTTGTGCTTTAATTTCACTTTAATCATTTTTATCTAGAGCTTGGCATATACACATACATGGTGCAAACATATTTATAACATGTATGTACATAACTATATATGTGTATGTACACACAGAGAGAAAAATTAGGGGGGCCTGTGGATAGAGTGCCCACCTGGAGTCAGAAAGATCTGAGTTCAAATATGACCTCAGATATTTACTAGCTGTGTGACCCTGGGCAAATTATTTCACCCTGTTTGCCTCAGTTTCTTCATCTGTAAAATGAACTGAAGAAGGAAATGGCAAAACCCTCCAGTATCTTTGCCAAGATCCGTTCTCCAATAGATAAATGGTCAAAGAATATGAACACAAAATTTTCAAAGAAAAAAGCCAAACTATTAATAAGAAAAAAGTCCAAATCATCAATAATAAGAGAAATGTAAATTAAAGCAGCTCTGAGGTTCCATCTCATTCCCATCATAATGGCAAAGGTGACAAAAATGAAAAACAACAAATGTTGGCATAACTGTGAAAAAACAGGCACATAAATATATTGTTGGTGAAGTCATGAATTGGCTCAACTATTCTGCAAAAACAATTTGGACTGTGCCCAAAATCTCACTTAAATATCCATATCCCTTGATCAAGCAATAGTAATACTAGACTGATATCCCTAAATAGATTGAAGAAAGAGGAAAAGAACCCATATGTACAAAACTATTTATAGCAACTCGTACAGTAGACAAAATCTGGGAAATAAGCAGTCAATGAGGAAAATCATTTTAACTTACAGTGTTAGAGAATTCCCTAGGGTAAGAGAAGTCAGTTGATTTACTATTATACAACAGAGACAGGCCTTGAACCCAGATATTCTTGGCTTCAGGACAAGTCCTTTTCATTCTGCGAGGCTGCTTCTTAAAAAAGTTTATAAATTCATAAAGTTAGATTTTGCATAAGCTCTGAAACATCTCATTCACTAGAGATACTTCTTTTTTCATTTGTTTTTTTAGATTAATTTATTTATTTTTAGTTTTTAATATTTACTCTTATATGATTTTGAGTTCTAAATTTTCCCCTCTTCCTCCTCTCTCCCCTCCCCAAAATAGCACGCAATCTGATATAGGCAATACATGTATAATCATAGTCATGTTGCGAAAAAAGAATCAGAACAAAAAGGAAAATCCATAAGAAAGAAAAAGAAAATTTTAAAAAGACAGAGAAAATAGTATGCTTCAATCTGTATTCAAGCTCCTTGTTCTTTCTCTGGATGTGGATAACATTTTCCATCATGAGTCTTTTGGAAATGACTTAGATTATTGCTTTGCTCAGAAAAGCTAAGTCTATCAAAGTTGGTTGTCATGCAATGTTGCTATTACTGTATACAATATTCTCCTGGTTTTGCTCACTTCACTTAGCATGAGTTCATGAAGTTCTTTCCAGATTTTTTTGAAATTTACCTGCTCATCATTTCTTATGGAATAGTAGTATTCCATTACATTCATCTACTATAATTTATTCAGCAATTCCTCAATTGATGGGCATCTGCTCATGTTCTACTTCTTTGCCACAACAAAAAGAGTTGCTATAAATATCGTTGTACATGTAGATCCTTTTTTTCTTTTTTATGATCACTTTGGAACATAGACCTAGTAGTGGTATTGTTGGATCAAAGGATATGCATAGCTTTTTGGCCCTTTGGGCATAGTTCCAAATTGCTCTCCAGAATGGTTGAATCAGTTCAGAACTCCACCAACAATGCATTAGTGCTCTAATTTTCCCACATTTTCTCGAATATTTATCATTTTCCTGTTTTGTCATATTAGTCAATCTGATAGATGTTATGTGGTAACAGAGTTGTTTAAATTTGCATTTCTCTAATCAATAGTTATTTAGAGCATTGTTTTTTTCATATGACTATAGATAGTTTTGATTCCTTCATCTGAAAACTACCTGTTCATATCCTTTGACCACTTATCAGTTAGGGAATGAGTTGTATTCTTACAAATTTGACTCAATTTTCTATGTATTTTAGAAATGAGGCCTTTATCAGAGACACTGGCTATAAAAAATTGTTTCCCAGCTTTCTACTTCCCTTCTAATCTTGGTTGCATTGGCTCTGTTTGTGCAAAAACTTTTTAACTTAATGTAATCATAATTATCCATTTTGCATTTCATAATGTTCTTTATGTCTTCTTTGGTCATAAATTCTTCCTTTCTCCATGGATCTGACAAGTAAACTATTCCTTGCTCTCCTAATTTGCTTATACCCTTTATATCTAAATCACATACCCATTTTGACCTTATCTTGGTATGTGGTTTAAGATTGTTGATCAAAGCCTCGTTTCTGCCACAACATCTTCCAGTTTTCTCAACAGTTTTTGTCAAATAATGAGTTCTTATCCCAGAAGGTGAAGTCTTTGTGTTTATCAAACAGTAGATTATGTATAGTCATTGACTACTCTATCTTGTGTACCTAACCTATTCCAATGATCTACCACCCTGTTTCTTAGTCAATATCAAGTAGTTTTGATGATTGCTACTTTACAATACAGTTTTAGATTTTGTACCAATAGGTCACCTTCCCTTGCATTTCTTTTCATTAATTCCCTTGATATCATGAACCATTTGTTCTCACAGAAGAATTTTATTATTATTTTTTCCAGCTCTGTAAAATAACTTTTTAGTAGTTTGATTGGTAGGGAACTAAATAAGCAAATTAATTCAGGTTGAATTGTCATTTTTATTATATTAGCTTAGTCTACCCATGATATTTTTCCAATTATTTAGACATGACTTTATTTCTGTGAAAAGCATTTTATAATAGTGTTCATATAGTTCCTGGGTTTGTCTTGCCAAGTAGACTCCCAAATATTTTATATTGCTTACAGTTATTTTAAATACAATTTTGCTTTCTATATCTTACTGCCAGGCTTTGTTAGTAACATAGAAATGCCAGTGTTTTATGTGTATTCATTTTATATGCTGCAACTTTGCTGAAGTTGTTATTTCAAGTAGTTTTTTTTTTTTTAATTGAGTCTTTAGGTTTCTCTAGGTATACCATTCATGTCATCTGCAAAGAGTGATAGTTTTGTTTCTTATTTGTCCAATTCCTTAAATTTCTTTTTCTTTTATTATTGCTAAAGCTAGCATTTTTAGTACAATATTGAATAACAGTGGTGGTAATAGACATCCTTGCTTCACCCCTGATCATATTGGAAATGCTTCTAACATCCCCATTGCATATAATGCTTACTGATGGCTTTAGACAGATGCTACTTATCTCACTAGAGCTATTTCTGAGAGAGTTCCAGACAACACAAATGAAAGTAATTTCCCCTGTCTCATTTAAAGAATTTAAAAAGTCAATTTCTGATTGTTTCATCTTTATTTGCAGACTTACACACTCTGTTGCACTGTGTTTGTTTTCCAGACTTGGGATTTCATCATTGTAGTAAATTCTGTCTACCAGATGCAAATTAAAAATTAGTCTGTAATTTAAAATGTGAGAGGCTTGCCTGGGGATGCTGAGAGGTTAAATGATTTGCTTAGTTACATGGCTGATATGTATTAGAGACCAGATTTGAACTCAAGTTTTCTTCACTGCAAGGGCAAACCTAAAACTAGGTCATGCTGCCTCCCAAAGACTGCATTGTATACGTGTAGCTAAATCCATGCAGACCTTTCTTTATGTAGATATTGGTGTGTTTTAGGGTAAGCAAGGAAGGGGAGATGATACTCAAATAAGGACGTTAAGATAATGGATCCAAAAGAAGGACATCATTTCACTAATAAATACAAAAATATGAAATGCTTCACACTAATACATTTTTTAAAAGTTTCAACATTGCTCCTTTAGAGTAATTTAAAAAGTAGACTCCTTGAGAATCACTCCAACATAACTTCAGAAAAAATAATGCCACATACCCTCATCCCAAACAATTAAGATTATATATCAAGGACTGGAAGGAATTTCAGTAACAATCTAGTATTACCCCTCATTTTACACAGGAGGAGACTGAGGAACAAGGAGATTAAGGGTCTTACCCAAGGGTACACAGGAAGTAAGCATCAGACATAGGATAGAAACCTGGGTCCCCTGACCCAAGAGGCAGTGCATTTCCCCTACACTACATTGATTCCCATAAACCTTATCCTAAAACAAATGAAGATAGTTCTCTGGACAAATTTAATGATTTATCCTCTCATTTTTTTAAACTAAAGTTCCATGAGATTTCATACACACAGCAAAAAAATATATATCTCTGATGTTATGACACAAGTTAGATGATCCTTCTCAAATTATCTAGTGATGTAAGGAATTGAGGGGGAGGAGGGAAGAGGTACCATAAAATCATAAAATTAGTGTTAAAAAGGACTTTAGAAGTCATCTAGTCCAATCCTCTCATTTTATAGGTGAGAAACTGAAGTCCAGATAAGTTAAGTGATTTGTCAGTGGTCACAGAACTAATAAGTGGTTGAGATAGAATTTGACTCAAGAGCTTCCTGACCAGAAGGCCTGCTGACTATATATTAAAGAGATGGAAGTAGCAGCTTTGAAAAATGGCAAAACCAGTACAAACTCTCCAAGCAAACTACCCAGTTTAGAATTGTGTCTGAGGGAAATATCCTATTCTTTTTTACCAATAACCTTTATGTGATACTTTTAATTGCTCGGTGCTACTATCAATGTCAGACTTCTCTATGAATTTCATAAAACTTGTGAACCTCACAAAGCTGATAAATGCTTCTGCTTTATAAGAAGTATTCCCAAATTCCCCACAGCTAATGTTTAACTCTGTTATAAGGGTAACCCATAGACTACTTATTTAAGCCAAAAGGACCCTTTCAGGATCATATGGAAGAGTAACAATGGTTGTCAATGGAACATCTAAGAAAGAACCCTTTAAAAGGCTCCCTAAGTGGGAAAAGAATCCATGGCCATGGATGGTGGTGCATGTTTCTAATTTCTGCTACTAGGGAGGATGAGGCAAATGGATTGCTTGAGCTTGGTAGTTCTAAGCTGCAATTAAGTTAAAAACAATCAATGTCTGCATTAATTTGGGCACCAATATGGTGAACCCTCAGGCTGCCTAAAAAGGGTTGAACTGACCCAAGTTGAAAACTAATCAGGTCAAAACATTTCTGTTGGCCAGCCCATGAGATCAGGACCATGAGTAACCACTATATTTCCAGCCTGGGTGAGATAAGAAGCTAGCCTCAAAAAAAAAATGAAAAAAAAGATTGTTTTATAGATTTGATTGAGAACCATTTAAACCTATTGCCAAAAACTTTCTCATAACAAATACAATGTACTAATATACTTAGAAATTAATGTTCTAAACTATAAAATTAACTTTCACATTCTAATATTTTCCCATCTCCTTGCCTTATTTCCCTCTTTAGAGTATTAATATTAAAGAAATATATTGTTTTTCGAAAGAATGGTCATTCCATGTTAGAAAATAAGCATGCAGCATGCAAAAATATATATGCATTATATATACCTTGACTTTCTTATTTTCAGGGTCTGAAGGCAGGGAAAAAGGCTGTGGTGAAGTCGACTCCTTGATTCTTGTTAGAGATATGGAAGGTGCCAGGCTTGAAACAGGGGATCTAGTATGTGTTACTGTGGTTTCAGGGGGCATTGTAGGTCGTATAGGTAAGGTACCAACTCGATAATTTGAGTTCAGGGATGAAATCTGCTGGACTGTATGGGAATTCTTATTATCAGCAGGAGGAATGGAGGATCCCAAATTAGGATGAGAGAGGGAACTGGGGATAGAAATGCCTGGAGAAGTAGAAGATGTGAAATTCTTCTCTTTAGCTAATAACTGTGTTGAAGCTACTTTTGACTGACATGTAGTATGTAAGGGAGCAGTTGGAAAGGAATACTCATTTGGAGAAGACATGGGGTTTCTTTGGCTAGCAGGATCAGAAGGAGAACATAAGATAGAAGGGGATGAAGTGGATGAGTATGTATGACATCTCTTTTCAGGAGCTAGACCTTTGGAGTCAGCTTCATGGCTGTCCTTATTGAGGGAAACAGGAGAAGAACATGGTGGAATAGGGGGTAGAGTTGATGAGTTCACTATTTTACTTTGTAATTGTGGTAGAACTCTGTTCCTCTTAGGGGAAACAGGGGGTGAAGGAGTTCTCTCTAACTTAGGAGAAAGTGGGCTGCCACTTGATGACTTTTTATGGGAAAGGGGAGCTTCCTGAGAGGCAGGACTAAATTTGGAGAAGAAAGGAGAGAGAATTGATTGATGAGAGATTTCAGAAGGCTGACGTTCCCCCAGATCTGGAGATTCTTCCCTGAGGGAGAAACTAGAGTAAGATTTCTTAGGAGTAGGTGGGGTTCTCTTCACCTTTTGATCCAGTGTGAGTGTGGATGAAGTTAGGGAGTTGGAAGAGAAGGTGGGACAGGATGCAGGAGAAAAGGGTCTCCCATGAGGAGGATTTGACTTCAAAATAGCAGTCAGAAGGGAAAGTCGAGTTGGTATTGGAGACTTAACTCCTGACTTTGCAAGATTTCCACTAGACGAAGCTTGGCTACACAAAGTGGAAGAGGACCCATAGAAAGCGGAATTTAATGGTTTAGGACTTGGAGATAACGAATGTGTGATGATACGAACAGGTATGTATGATGATGAATCAGATTTGGGAGTAGCTGAGGGTAGTCCCTGAGCAGTGAGGCTCTGACTTCCACTTGAGCTGATAAGATGCGAGGAGGGAGTTGAATTCTTGCTTAAAGTTTCTGACCTTAACTCATATTTTTGGTGAGCTAAGGTTGGGCTAGAAATATCTTTTAGCTTTTTAGAACCTAAAATCTGAGTGTTTTTTATGTCTGAGGTGGTTTCCTCTGATGCAAAACAAGGGGAAGAGTGAGTGGTCCCCTGAAAATATGTTGAGATCTCTTGCATGGTTGACCCACGTGGATCCACCCTCTTAGTATGGAATTCTTCCAGGAGAGAGGCTTGGTGCAGGCTAACCATGTCAGACTGTGCTTTCAGATTAGTTGGTGAAACAAAGAGATCAGGTGATTTACAGGAGAGCTGACCAGAGGTAGTAGAGAGAGAAGTTAACTGGAGGAGAGAGAAAGAGACAGGTTAAAATAGACAGAATGTGTGAAACTGAAAAATCTTCCATTTAATTCTCTGATCCAGCAAGCAGTGATTCTAATAGTGCAAACAAAAAGTGGCAACTTCATCCTTGACTAGCCAGGTCTTCTGACTTAAAAAAAAAACATGATCTGCATTAAAACAGGTGGAAAGAATGCTGAATTGCTAGTCAGAGAGTCTATGTTCAAAACCTAGTGCCACCATTTTCTGTTTACTACATGTGTGACTTTGGGTAAATCAATTAGCCTCTCTGGGCTTCAGTTAATCTGTAAAATGAGAAAATGAACTGCATGACATCTGTGTTCTCATCCAATTCAAAAACTATGATTCTATGAACTTGTTAAAGTGGAAATTGATTATAGCAGATAAACAATGCAGCATGAAACTATGTACTCTATCATTTTGGATGGTTATGCTTATGTCATTCTCTGAATACATAATATATACCTACACATATATGTGCACATATGCATTTATAGGTATTCTTATTTCAAATTATGTCATTTGTCTATATTTATAATAGTTCATCAATATATCATATACTAACATCAAATTTAAATCCACAAAAGCATATTTCATTTTACCTATTCGGACTTGATCACCTTATGATTTACATTAAAACTTAAAATGTTTTTCCCTTAAAATGAAGTGTTTGGCATAATATCATGACTGCATGGTTGAAATTCCAAAACTCTGATTGCATAAGGAATTCCTATTATGGAAATGCCATCCAACAATGCAAATTGAAATTCCAACATGATGTAAATTTCTTCAGGGAAGAGACTGCTTTATTTTTGTCCTTTTATACTCAGAATTTAGCACAATACCTGGCACTTTGCAGATATTTAATAAATGTTTGCTGAGCTGTATTGAACTCCTCTATAACTTGTAGCCTTAGGGAATTTCCTGAAACACTTAGCTGGTTAAGTGACTTACCCATAACCACACAGCAAGTACATGTAAGAGGCAGTATATGAAGTCATCTTGCCTCCAAAGGCAGCCCTCTAAAAACTCCTTCACAAAGATATCTTTCAATATTACCATGAAAATTATTATGCATTAAAAATAATCAAAGTATTTCAATTAATATATTTTAAAAACTCAAGACAACTCTCATAGATTAAGAACTTGCAAAATCACTCTGAAAATAAAATATAATTTAATCAATCAGTCAAAATTATCTTAAGTTTCTGACTTCACACCAAAAGCTGCCTTCAACCCACAGGGAGCACACAGCTAGAGGGTAAAATATGAGACAACTGATTGCTTGAGAGGAGATGAAGGGGGGAAAAAGTTAAAGATGAAATAAAAAGCTAACCCCTAGCATTCTCCCTGATTACGTTCTTGTCTTAAAATGTTAAATATTATTTGGGTACTATGAAAAGTCATACACCCACTTGCAGACCAAAGAATGCAGAATATTTGATAAATTCGGTAAACAAGAAACAATTCACCCACCACTGACTAACAATCCCAGCAGGGAGAGGAAGTAAGAAAGTGCTCTCTCGTGCTAGGAGACAGAATGGGTAAAGCAATTCAAAACTACTGAGTACATCCATGACAGGAAATACAAAATGCAGAGTGGTTTGTCCAGAAAACTGTGAAAAACTCATCACCTGAAAAGTGTAGTGATTTTTATACTTCTGTGTAAAAGTATAATTTCTGAGCTCCATTTTCTTAGACAGGAGTCTACATAGAAAGGCAATGTGGTTGGTGTTCTCAATCGAAATAAAGAATTGGATTCAAATCCAGATTCTGCCACTAATTACTTATATGACCTTATATGAAGTGATTTAACTTCTTGGAGACTTGTAAATTGACAGAGTTGGACTAGTTTAACTTTAAAGTCCCTTCTTGCTATGATCTGATAGGGTACAGGTCCAAGCTGAGACCTTCATCTCTTACCCCTAAAGAATTTGGGTCCCATTTGTTTAACCCCACCTTGAACTTTCCCCTGACCTTTCCTTGAATTTTGCCACTTGGTCAAGTCTCTGACATTTGCCTAAGGCATTGACCCATCCCAGTCAACTGGCCTTTCATTGTAGCCTATGGCCAATCTCCAAAATTCTATTACTCCTAAACTAGTCTAGCCCTCCATTGTCTGTTACCTCTGGAATTTCCCCAGCACCTTCCCACCCCATCTAGACCCTTTCTCTGTTCCCACAAGCCTCTGTATAAAAGATCCATCTTGCCTCCTTTAAAGTGCTCAGATTCCATCTGGCCCACTTGCCAATACAAGAGTCACAAATGCTCAGATTCCTTAAGAATCTGACCAATATGGTGGATTTTTAAAATCATTGTCACCCTGTCCTGTGTTCTAATAAACCTTGTCTTTGGCTGACAGAAAGCTTGAGACAAATTCATCTGGGCAGGAACCACATGTTGCTTTTTCAGGGTCCCAGCATTCCTAAATTTCAACACTTATGATTTGCAAACACAAATTGGGTGATGCAGTTCTCACACAGCTGTGTAGAATAACAAAGCATTTTTTATTAAAAAAAAAATTGAGAGGTACCAGGAAATAGCACAAACATCCTTGAGAATATAGGCATGAAAACTATGGAAGAATTAAATTTAAGGGATGTGATTCTCATTGTGGATACTTGAAATGTCTCCATTTTTCTGAATCTGACCTAAATTCACATCTTTTTGACAACTCTTAGTTTTACTCAAGCTTTGAACTTGTTTCAAAATGAGAACTTCAAAGTACAATTCATCATAAGCTTCCAAATTTTCAGGCTAAGGATAAAAAAAATACAATATTCATTTCCCAAGTGGAGAAATCACCAAAAATATCTGTAATAATATGACACCTTAATAAGCAAACATTTATAAAGCAACTACTATTTACAAGGCTCTGTGGAGGTTACAAAGATAATTAAAATATAGTCTCAGGCCTTAAGAAATCTTTCTTATCTAGGAAATGATAAGACCACCACACAAATTAGCATAAAACTAGTAGGAAGTGCAAGAAAACCAAGCAAAATGTGGTAGGAATGTTGCATGGGTCCTCTGAGAGTCATTAAGCTCAACTGCCCCATTTTAAAGGGTGAAGAAATTGAAGCCCAAAAGTTAAATGAATCACCCAAGGCAACATAGGTAGTGAGAGGCAGTGATAGTACTTGGATTCAAACTCTTATCATCTGACTCCAAATTTGGGGGGTGGGGGGTTCCACTGCAATAGAATGGCTTACGATGTATGGTCAAAATAAATTCTCCAAATTCATGTAGGGTTGGCAGCTTCAGCCTGGGCTGCAGATAGGATTCCTTTGTTTTTGAGAATGGTAACAGGAGCCAGGAGTGTCACATCGAAGTATTTATGCCTTGAAAAATGAGTTAGACAGGTAAGGACACTAGAGGGTGGGGAATGGCAAGGGCAGAGGGAAAGGGTCCAGCAAAGGCCCAGAAGTAGAAGAAGAATTCCAGAAGGGAATAGTCTAAAATGACTTGAGCATAGGGTTTATATTGGGGACAAATGAGTTCTCAATAAATTTTGTTTTTGAGGAGTTGAATTGAATTGATTATTCAAAGGAATACTGTGCAACAGATGGGCATCATGCTCAGTCCTTGGGAATCACAAGATCCTAGATTAGAGCTAAAAGGGATTTCTGAGATTATCTAGCCCACCTTTCATTTTACAAATACAAAGATGGAATAAAACGGGATTTTAACTGCAGAGAATAGGAAAGTTCTGTAGAAGTCAACTACTCCAACTTTCTCATTTACAGATAGGAAAACTGAAGCAGAGAAAGGTTAAGTGACTTGCTTCATTGGGAGAGTTGTGTGTATTCATCCTTTGCTGCCAAAGAAGACCATGCCATCAGAGATATGATGACATGACTTGCACTTGACTTTGTTTTGAGTGAGGGAGGGCTGTGCAGATCACTAGACTCACTTTTCCTCCAGAGTCATCTGAATTCAGTGACCAGATATTCATCGTGATGACTGCAGATGATCCAGGGTGAGGTAATTGGGATTAAGTGACTTGCCCAAGGTCACACAGCTAGTGAGTGTCAAGTGTTTGAGGTGAGATTTGAACTCAAGTCCTCCTGACTCCTGCACTGGTGCTCTATTCACTGCACCACCTAGCTGCCCCTAAGTGGTAGAGGTGGCATTTTAAATTAGGTCCTTGGAGTCTACATTCAGTTTTCTTTTCACTAAACCAGTCTGCCTTCCTGAGCAACTAGGTGGTGCCATAGATAAAGCAGTGAACCTGAAGTCAGGAAGACTCATCTAGCCTCACATACTTACTACCTGTGTGACCCTGAGCAAGTGACTTAACCCTATTTGCCTCAGTTTCCTTATCTATTAATAAAAATGATCTGGAGAAGGAAATGGCAAACTACCACAATATCTTTGCTAAGAAAACCCCAAATGGGACTATAGACACAATTGAAACCACTGAATAACAACAAAAGCCTGCCTCCATAAGCCATATCTTCAAGTAACTTTTCTTTCTCATAGGCAGGTTGAGGTCAAATGGTGGAAGCCCTTTAATTCTAGGCTAAGGAATCTGTATCATACAATCTCTCTCTCTCTCTCTCTCTCTCTCTCTCTCTCCTCTCTCTCTCTCTCTCTCTCTCTCTCTCTCTCTCTCTCTCATGCACACACACACATACACATACACAATGTTTATATCCTATGTATTTGTTGTCATCAATATCAATGATGTTTCGAAATCAACTAGAAGAGATTTTTCCCAGACCTCATCAAAGAACAACTTTATTCAGGAATTTTTACATAATTAATTATTATGGACAGAGAATATTTTTTAATTGATGAATTACTAATGGGGAAGCTTGATGTGCCTGTCACTCAGGAATGGTAATTCTCTATCTACCATTGCCCTGCATTCATTTATAGTCATACTACTAAATGGAAAAACACTATATTTAAAAATTTTAATACTATCTCCTTAGAGTTAATAAGTCTAATGTGGCTCAGAATTTTTTTCCCCTAGAAACAAAACAAAGAAATAATCTTATAGGCTACCATGTTTCATTCTTTAATTTGTTGGACATTTTAGCCCCTTGTCCCTCACAAGATTATAAACTGCTCGGCATCATATTTCTTTGTCCCAATCATGGCATCTAGCACAGTCCTGCACAGCAAATGAGAGTCAAATAATTATTTTAAAATAGAAACTGAGAAAAATATGATTACTTATCCAGTAAATGACTCAAACTCTTTCCAAATAAGCACAATAAAGAGAGGCAAGTGTGGCACCATTATTAAGGACTCAGAGAACCTTGGTTCAAATCTCACCTCTGACACTTATAACCTTGGGCAAGTTTCTTAACCTCCCTGGGAGTCAGGTTTCCTCAAACATAAAATTATAGAATTGGGCGATGACCTCTGAGGCTTTTTTCATGATGCTCAGAAGTGTGTTCAGACTAATTTCTCCCCAAAGTGATTTAAAATGAAAATGAATTTAAAACCATAGAACATCTTTGGGGGCACTTGTATGTATGAGGGGTAAAATTCTCCCATCTCATTTTCCTAGGGTTAAAGCACTATATTTCCAAGGCATTGGAAGCTATTAAATTTGCAATTTGATTCTATAAGTACACTTATATGTGTATGTTTTATCTTTATATTAAGCAATATAAATCTTTTATTTCAATTTTATGTATAGATACACATATGTGTGAACATGCATATTTACTTACATAGGCACAGTTTGCTACATACTGATCTCTATTTTAAAAATATAGCATACATAGAAACATACAAATATTTTTCGTGTAATACTATATTTATTTTTTTCAATTGGAAACTAGTTTAAGCTACTTTCTTTCATTCTCCTCATTTCTAGGTCACATGAATAACTGCTTTTAAAACAGGTCCAAAACCCTTGAACCTAAACAAGTTTGAATAAAAAGAAAATGATGTCACCTGAAGTCTTGCTCCACATATGCTCTAAATCTGACTTCTCTTTTCCTTCTTCCTGGAAAATCCCTTACTCATGCTTTGTTTAATTCCTGCTTTAATTAATACAAAATTTCTTTTCCTGTAAAATTATTACAAAAGTTCCTCTTCCCCTCAGTAAGTACTCATTGCTATACTTATATTTCTGAGAGACTTAATTTTTCATGGATATCTTATTTCCTTTCACATCGAATCTGAAATCTATCTCCTCTAATGGTTTCCCTACCTCATATTTCCTCATTCTTTGCTTTCTCTTAATCAGCTCTTTGACCATGTGAGCAAATGCCAAGTGGCATTTTCCTATGCCCAACACTGTTTCTATTATCTGTCTCAAAAAAAAATAATTGCCCTCTATCCTTCCTTTAAAGGCTCATTCTCAAACTTTTGTTCTGGAAAGATAATTTTTGAGGATCTCAGAATACATTCCCAGAAGTCTCAATGCTACAGTCTATTTTCCACATTACCTTCATCAGCACGAACAGTCTGGCTTCTGTACCATCTTTACTCTCTATAAAATCAAGGCATGTTTGTGTGACTACTAATTATTCCATTGAAGATATTGACCAGTTTTACATATCCTTAAGTTAACACAGATATATAGCTTTCTTCCTTTTATATGTTCTAATAGTCTACTGTTTGCTGCCATTCAATGGTCAAAACATTTATGTGAAAATCTCAGACCCTAATGAATAAGATCACATGTGGTCTACTGGACATTAAATACCTATATACTCCCTCAGATTGTAACAGATAAAGGGATTTTCATAAACTGAGGCCTCATACACAAAATAATCATGACTGATTTTTTTCACTTATCCACTAAATAAAAACTTGAATGTAGAAGTTGTTTTTATTTTATTAAAAATCCTAGCACTGAGCACAGGGGCTGGTACATAGTAAGTATTTAATAAATGATTGGTTGTTTGATTGACTGGCTTCCTATAGACTCAATATTGATATAGGAAAGTCAGGGAGAGCGGAGTTCAAGTCTTGCCTTAGACAAATATCAGCTTTTGACCAAGGGGGAAATCTGTAAGTAAATCTCTTAAGTGCCTGAAAAAACTTGTTAAGATTATAAATTATAGATGACATGCATTGGTGGAGGGACTTTCTACATGGATGAAATCAGAGTTGTGACAAAAAAAAAAAAAGAAAATCCTATACATGTATCCTGTAGTTTAATATTCTACAAACAACTTCATAATGATCTTCCTTCCACCACTAAGGAAAAACCATGCCAGTTCTCATCTTCCTGTGACAGAAAGAAATCTCATATTTCCCAAAGTATAAAGAGAGACATGAGAAGAAAATCTGTAAGAGAAAAATTAGAAGAATAAGGAACTCACTTGAGAGACTCTGGATATAAATTGGAAGGCTACAAATCCCTAAATCTTTAATCAGTCCCAGTTGCCCAAGGCAATTATATCATCAATGGTTTATTATTTGAAGCATTTTTCACCTCCATACAGAGGATCAGGTTAGATTTTTGGGTTTCTTCTTATTGCCCACGTCCCTGGGTAGCTCTTGTGCATAGCGTTAGGAGGCAGTGGAATAGGCTGAATGTTCCAGATTACTTCCTGGCATTTTAATATAATAAACATGCCATTTTTAAGAGAGACTCAAGCCATAGGTACTTAGCACCCTGATATTAGCTCACAGCATGGAAAACCTTATCTTCCTTGCATCTTTCAAGAGCTGTGACTTCTAAAAGCCTTCAGGCTCAAAGCCAAAGATGATTTATTCTCATAAACCAAGTATATAGCAGACAACACTGAACTGCGAGCCGGGAATGGTCCCCTCTATTCCTAACCCTGTGATTGACAATCTTTCCATGCTGCACTTTTCTTATGTATGAAGCTAAGATGATGATACCTGTTTCTCCCCACTCCACACACATTTATGCCTCAAGGTCATTGAAAAGACGAGCTCCCACAGGGCAAGAATTCAGTCTTTGTATGGTACAATGAAATCAGTCATTTAATAAGTACTTTTATGATAAGAATGTGTTTAAAATGCTTTGAATTCCTTGAAACTACAGGACAAAGAACCTCAGTTAAGTATAACGCATATCTACAACTGTAAATACAATCTGCCAGGAGTTTTGTAATATGAAAAAAGTGGAAAAGAAATAAAAGATACATTTTCTCTAATCTAGTTGCAGTGTACCTCAACAAAACCTGATAATCTTGCTTATCTTTTACCCCTCCCAATTCTTTCCCCAGGATGCACATTTTTTATAATTCTCTGATAATATTAGCGTGTCATTTTCTAAAGGTAGCAAGTACACTAACTCAAATTTTGCATCAGCTTTCAAAAAAATTTTGTCAAGAAGCTATTCATTTTTGGACATAGTAAATAAAAGAAAACATACTGGGCATACAACAGGTGCTTAATAAATGCCTGTTTAACGGTTAGGTGATCTGAAATCATAGACAGATTCAATCATGAACTACAGAGATAGCCACCTATAGACCAAGTCAGAAAAAAAGCTGTGAACATAATGGACAGTGGTTTTGGTTTCTTTTGGGTTTTCCTCCAGAATCCAATTCAGTTCTTCAAATCTTTCTTAAATGCTTACTATGTGCAAGGCTCTGAGAATGTAAGGACAAAAATTGAAAGTTCCAGTTCTCAAGAGTCTCATTTTCTACTGGAGAAGAACATGTGCACTAGTAAATGAAAACAAAATATGTACAAAGTGTCACAAAAAATTTCAAGAGAGAGAAACGTGTAATAAAGGGAAGGGGACCAGGGATCAGGGATTCTAGGAGGCACCTAGGTGGCACAATAGACCAATGGGCCTGGAGTCAGGAAAACCTAAGTTCAAATCCTGCCTCAGACACTCACAAGCACTTGATGTATATGAAAGAAAATATATATGAAATATATATATATGTGAAAATATATGAAATAAAAGAATGTGAAGTACATGAATATGCCAAACAAGAACATGAAGTACACATGAATATGAAATATATAAAATAAGAAAATAAGAAAATAAAAAATATATTTCTGTCATAAAAGAATCTTGTTCTGACAATATTGAATGACTGAAAAGAGGGCAAAGCGTGTTAAGAATTACATTGACTTTAAGTCATCTCTAAATGTTAGCTTAACTATTAAATATGGCAGATCTACAAAACTTGGCACAAGTAGGGGCCAAAATTAAAACAGGTCAAACTTCTTTGGGTTCCACATGTGTTAGAACAGGGACAAATTGATGGTGGTTGGTTGCTACAGGTCATGTGAGAATTTTCGCAGGTCACAAGTGGCTCCTGTGGGCATTATGTTGGGCAGGCCTGAAATATGGCATCATTGTTGAATGACCAAGGAATTGACATATTATTAAATTACCTGACTGACATCAATATACAGCTAAATGCAGATAAATAGAAGAATGGCTAACAGGTTCTCCTTGGAGAGATGCACAAAGGAGCTGACGGAGTTGCTTTCATTTTGTATGCAAAGACAAGAAACACTATGTAATGATGCTTTTGGTTACTTCATCTTGAAAAGCTCATGAGGAACATGTGGGGAAAAGTTATCACTGAAGCTAATATGTCACTAGAGGTTGAAGAGAATGAAGATGAAGAAAAATTCTATGGAAATTTAATGAGAACCTATAAAGCAAATGAATATACCCTTAGATAATTTGACAATTTCAGTGCTAAGATGGGCACAAAGGAAGATGGGGGAAAAAAATGTTGGAAAATGTGAAGTTTTGATTAACAAAATAAGCCAACATCTTTTGTAGGCTAATTGGAATCCTTATGTCTATGTATTATTATCCTTTCTTCCTCCAGAAGAAAAATAGATGGTGCTAGATTTGGTAAGCACTGAAAACATCTCTCTCTGTCTCTCTGTCTCTTTCCGTCTCTGACTCTCTCTCTGTCTCTGTCTCTCTGTCTCTCTCTCTGTCTCTCTCTCTCTCTGTCTCTCTCTCTGTCTCTCTGTCTCTCTGTCTCTCTCTGTCTCTCTCTGTCTCTCTCTCTCTCTCTCTCTCTCTCTCTCTCACACACACACACACACACACACCAAAAAATTAAATTTATTATGACAACAGAAAAGGAAAGTCATATGAGAATCAACTTTGTGTATGTATGCCAGCATGAAAATGATTAGTTACAGAAATAATCAAAAATACCATCAAATTAAAAGAAACACTTCATAATGGCTGGAGTTTATATAGTGTTTTAAGGTTTGCAAAGCACTTACGAATATTATATCTTGTTATCCTCACAATAATCCTAGGAGGTAGGTGCTGTTATTATGCTCATGAGACTTATGAGGAAACCGAGGCAGAGAGAAGTTGAGTAATTTAAACAAGGTCACACAGCTAGTAAGCACCTTAGGACTTCCTGATTCCAAGTCCAGCCCTCCATCCATTGTGCTATCTAGCTTAAGATAAGAAGTTGCTGTGACTGATAGGATCAGCCTTCATCTGACCTATTCTAATGAGTAATTAATACTGTAAAATAGTGTATGAAAAAATACAACATATTGACTCTGTGTCACAATTTATTGCAAAAGTTTTAACTGATATAAGAAAGTTGCTCCAATGAAGAGACCAAAAGGGCCCAGAACTCTCTTAGTCAGAAAACATTGGATCTTTTTGCCAAGCAATGAGCAGTAGCCACAAAGGACAACAATAGTTCAGAATATAAACTCATGGGGAAATACTAAGAAGGCAGGAGAGTGGAGGGCTATGAGCAGTTTTGCCTTTTAAAATAGTGAAAAGCATTGAAAGTCAAAATAATTCTATAGAAAACAGAGTAACACAAAATGAGCTTTCTTATCAAACTGGCAGGAGGACAACAAATAGAAGGAAAATGGAACAAATTTGTCAGCATTTCTCTACCAGTCAACTTTCATTATCAGTGACAGAGGCACTGCTGCATTAGAACCTCCTTGATGAGCTTTCTGAGGAAGTAGAAATGGCACTAAGGAAGATGAAATGAAAAGAGCTGCTGAAGTGGACCAAACATGCATTAAGGAAATTCGTGCTGGAGTTGACACAGTCTTAAAAGAATTGAACAATTGCTTCCAAGGTATCTCAAGAAGGGGATGATAGCAAAATAATAAGAAAAAGTCATAGACAATGTTGATGCTCCAAAAATATGAAGGGAGTATATATAACTACTGACCTATATGACTCATTTTATGTCTCTAGAAAATATTTCTGAGACTAATCTACATCTATACTGAGGTTCATTGAAATTATGAATAGGTGCATAATGGATTTGCAGTTCCATGTAAAATCATTTTTTATTACAATGTGTTATGGAAGTGCTTATTTTATTCAATAAATTTAAAATAAAATAAAATTTTCAAAAGAGAAATTATAAATAGTGTAAACTTCCACAAATGATGCTGTAATGAAGACTGCACCCATAGTCACACTATTGCTTGAAAGGTGTGGTATAATTGAGTACAAAAATAATTCTATATCACTTTCTGCATGTCAAATACAACATTGGGTTCTGGGGTTATGTCTCAAAAATTAGACGGTTCTGTGTTTTTGTCTGTTGATTGTAAATTATTAATTTTGGGGATCAAAACAAATTATAGGCTTACAGGTCCTCCACCAATGAGACTCTCATGCAAATGTTAAGATTATACAAATTTCCTTGACAGAAAGTGATCACAGAGATATCCCTGCTGAATGACCCTTTGATTATTAACATCTGAGTTATAAAGTAAGAAGATATATGCTCAGGGAAGGTATTCTCTACTGTTGCGAAGGCTATCTTGGACAGTGTCCAGAAAGATGAGGGGTTCCCCATTTATAGTGAAGTCTTTCACATGTTCCTATTTACAGCTGATGTTGTGTTGAGTACATCAAGCCCCAGAATATTACATGGGTGAGGTTAATCTATGAATATTCAAAAACTACCTAGAATTTGTACATCAGAATACAGAGTTGGAATGAATACAGCAAGATGGACAACGACTTGGGTCCAGCATTGAGTAGAAAGAAGATTACAAGTTGAATTGCATTTGGAGAATCTGTACAAAGCTTTTAATGAACACTAGCTGTTTCCTGGAGCTAGGAACCATCTTTTCAACACAAATATTCTCCCAGTGATGTTATACAGAAGTAAAATCTTGGAGCATCACTCTCTCCAAGGAAATAATGTTGCATTTGACCCAAAGGACAATGGAGAAATGAATGGTGAGTGCCAGTAGGTTGTTACATATTTCTAATGATGACTTGTACTCAAAAAATCATGTGAGCTTAGCTGACCAGAGAGTAAGATGATGCCATTACGATTTTTCAGGGTAGAGGAACAAGTAGGAGTGAATTGCAAAAAAGGAGGTAGAATATAAAAGACTGTTGCTTGCCTACAGTCCCAGTGGTAATCTTTGTGTTGCACTTGTCTTTTTTGTCTATGATGCTTGTCTAACACACCTTAAAGTGAATGACTCAATACATGTACACATGGAGAAAACAATCAACTTCCCCTGGTCCAGCTTCCACATTATAGAGACTCTCTGTTAACACCTACCTCTCCAGTAAAAACTTCGGAGTCCTTCTTAAATTGCTATTCTCCACCCCGCCCCCCACTCTCATCCAGGTTCTGGCAATATCCTTCTATTTCTTATTTCATAATACTCTCTTCACTTGCCCCTCCCCTTCTCTTTTAACTGCTTGTTGCTTTGTTCAGTCATTATTTAGTCAAATCCAAGTGTTTCTGACCCCATTTGGGGGTTTTCTTGGCAAAAATACTGTAGTGGTTTGCCATCCCTTCTCCAACTCATTTTACAGCTGAGGAAACTGAAGCCAACAAGGTTAAGGAATTTGCCCAAAGCGTCTGAGACCAGATTTGAACTCAGGAAGATGACTCTTCCTGACTTCAGGCCCAGCATTCTATGCAAAGTGCCATTTTGCTGCCCTTTCTCTTCTAAAATCTTTTATATAATCTTTTGTCCAAGTCCCACCAGGCACCATAATTCCCATTTCCAAAATGGCCCCTCTATCCCGGAAATCTGCTTGTCCTATACTCCCGTCATTCCACAAAATCTGAGTTGGAAAGGACACCACTGGTGATCTAACAATAAAAACCAGTGTGTGTGTAGTGCTTTAAGGTTTGCAAAGTGGTGCACATATGAGAGGTAGGTGCTATTATCATTCCCATTTCACAGATGAGGAAACTGAGGCTAAGAGATTAAGTGACTTGCTCAAGGTCATACAAATATTAAGAATCTCAGAAGGGAGTTACACTCAAATCTTCATGACTTTAAGTCCAGCACTCTTACCCACCAAAACCCACCAATCTATACTTAAAGAACAATCATCTCTACAATCAAACTAGTAAATAATAATTCATCCAATTCTTCCAAGAAGGAAAGCTGATTATATACTGAGTCAGGTCCTCCCCTTTTGGATAACTTTAATCATTATTCTGTTTTTCCTTACATAAACCTACATGATGGTATGATGAACAACAGGTTTGAGTCAGAGGAACGTGGGTTGGAATCCTGGCTTTTTCACTTACTAGGTAGTATGAGCTAAGCAACACATTTTTCATGCTCTGAGTTCCAGTTTTTACATAATTAAATTAGGGTAGTGGATTAATTGATCTCTGAGACAGATCACTTCCATCTCTAAATTCTGTGATCCTTCTTGTCATCTTTTCCTCTATATCTTTCTAATGGGGCAGCTAGGTGGTGCAGTGGATAGAGCAGGAATCAGGAGGACCTGAGTTCAAATCTCACCTCAGATACTTGACACACACTAACTGTGTGACCTTGGGCAAGTTACTTAACCCCAATTGCCTCATCCTGGGTCATCTCCAATCATCCTGATAAATATTGGTCACTGGATTCAGATGGCTCTGGAGGAGAAGTGAGGCTGGTGATCTGTACAACCCTCCCTCACTCAAAAGCAAAGTCAAGGGCAAGTCATGTCATTATTTCTCTTATGGCCTGATCTTCGGCAACAAGGGACAAACACACATCTTTCTAATATTTAGCGTCTCCTTATTCTAGCCACTGGTTCCTTGAAGTATGTCTCAAAGTTTCTCCCATCCTTAAACAGATGCACACACACACACACACACACACACACACACAAATTCACTTCATTAGAACCTAACATGCTCTTAAGCTATTATACTATTATTCTGTATCTCTCCAGTCTTTCATCATTAAACTCCTAGAAAAAAACTGTATACTCATCGCCTCTATTTTTACATCCCTCCTCCACACTCACTTTTCAGTCCTTTATAGCTTATTCCTATATATAGTTTATTACTAAATTGAAACTGTTCTCTTCAAAGGTACCAATGATCTCTTAACTGTCAAATCTGATGGCTTTTTTTCTGTCTTTATCCTTTTTGATCCATCTTCTGAATTAGATCCTGAGAACCATCCTTTTCCTATCAAACTACTTTTTTCTGGTTCTCCTCCTACCTGTTGGAGTCTTTCCCAGTCTCCTTTACTGGCATGCCATCCATATCATGCCTTTTCACCATCAATGTTTCCCACAAGTTCAGTTCTGGACCTCCTTTTCTGTCTCATAGTGACCTCACCAGCTTCCCTGGGGTTAATGATCATCTCCACACACATTCAAAGATCTATATACCCAACCTAATCCTCATGAGGGTCAGGTCGATATCATGAACCATCTATTAGACACTTGAAACCAAATGCTACAAAAACATCTCAGATTCAACATGTCCAAAAGAGAATTCATTATCTTTCTCTACAAATCCAACTCTCTGCCAAACATACTTGTTTCTGTTGAAGGTATCACCATTCTTTCAGCTTCTTCTGTTCTTAACTTCAGTTATCATTAACTCTTCACTCTCCTCCACTTCAATAACTGCTCATTTGCCCAATCTTGTAATTACTTTTTCATGAAAATATTTCATGTATACCCCCATCTCTCTACTCACAACATCAAAGCATTAGTTCAAGTCTTTATCAGCTCTTGCCTAGATTAATTGAAGGATATCACAATTGTTCAACCTACCTTAAGTTTCTTCTTCCCCCAATCCATGGAATCTATGGAAATGATCTTCCTTAAACACAGATCTTATCAAATCACCCTCCTTATTCAATAAAATTTAGTGACTTGCAATTGTCTCTTGGAGCAGATAAAAACTGTGTCGTCTGTCTTTGGAAACCCTCCACAACCTGTCCACAACCTGTCAGTCCGACCTCATTACTTGTTACTCCCCTTCCTGAATACTGCTGTCCAACCAAACTACCCATCTCTCTCTCTCTCTCTCTCTCTCTCTCTCTCTCTCTCTCTCTCTCTCTCTCTCTCTCTCTCTCTCTCTCTCTCTCTCTCTCTCTCTCTCTCTCTCTCTTCATGTTTTTGTGTTGGCCATTCCCCATGCCTGGAATATACTTCCCTCCATATCTCCACTTCATAGAATACTTGTCTTTCAAGATGTGTCTCAAACACTACAAAGACTTTCCTGATTCCCCCAATTGCCAATGTTCTCTCTCTCAAACTACATTAGAATTAGTTTGAGTTGATTTCCCATTCAGTTTATACATATTGATTCTATACATACTCATGTATCTGTCATTTCTCCCAATAAATTCCACTTGCCATCCTGATCAAATACATTCAATCATCAGTCTGTTCATTATGTAAATATTTGCTTTAACATTTGTTAACTTTGACTATTTATTAGGAAATAATGATTAGAGTCCCCAATTGAATCTCTCCTCTGATGCCTCACCATGGTTAGGACATGATGCAGGATCATCAAAGGACATTGCAGCACAATGAGATTTCTGGAAGCTCCAGCCAAACTGGAAATAGTGGACAGAAGACAGACTTCCCATACAATGAGAAGCTGTCTAGTTCAACTTGAGATGTTTGTCATGAAAAGAATGGCTACCAGGGGAGCAACATGGTGCCTGGGAAATACTACTGGATTTGTAGTTGGTCTGTGTGAGCTCAAATTTTAGCTGTGTGATCCCAAACAGGTTAATTTCTCTGGATCTGAATTGAACCTATATATCTCTTTGGCTCCTTCCAGCTCAAAATTGATTTTATGCATTGGGAGAGAGGAATAAAATCTACTGCTCTACATGCAGAGTTTTGACCTGAATGAATGGCCACATAGTAGAAAGAATGTCAGATGTCCTAGATTTAGTTCCCACATCTGCCCTTTTCTATCCGTGTGACCTTGTGCAAGTAAGTCTCTTTATATCAATTTCCTATACCATATTCACCTGTACTGGTTTAGGACTTAAAAATTTGAAAGGTGCTTTATGTATATTACCCCATTTTATCCTCACAATCCTCCTATAACATCTTTATTTATACTCAAGGAAACAGTCTAGGAAAGAATTGACTTACCCAGGGTCACACAGCTACTAAATATCTGAAACAAGGTTTGAATTTAGGACTTTTTCATCCTGAATTCTATTATCTGCCTTGGTGACAGGGTTGGACTAGATAATCTTTATCATAGGTTTTTTGAATTACTGAACTATTTATTTTCTGAATGCTGCCTATCATATTAGTCTCCACATGTTTGTTCGTGGCATTGTCAATTGTCTTGTCCTGAAAATCCTTTGAGATGCAGACCCCAGTCTGTATAATATTATTTATGTAGCGTCTCAAAAGAACTAGTGACAGATAAGCACTAAAACAATGAAGGCAAGCCATACCTGTATTGGCTTTTGTTGATTGACTGTGTCTTGAGAAAGCTGAGGTTGTCCTGGAACTTGGAAGTCACCATAATGTGTTTTTTGCAGTGCAGTGACAGGCCCTGGGGCTATAGCTAGGGACCTGGGTCTTGCCAACCCATGAACATTGCCCACAGGGGGTTGTTTGTCCTCCTTTTTGCATATGGCTTCTTCTTCCCCTTCAGAGTCCACAATAAAGACATATTCTGCTTTGAAAAGGTCACTCTGCTGCATTGTTTCTGGTTGATTCAGCTTAAGCCCTTTCCCTTGAAAAATCTTTTGACTGGTTTCTGTAGAGCACACGGATGTCCAGATATCACTTTCTTGTCGGATTCCACTTTTTAAAGTCAGCCCTTCCGAGAATTCATTGGAATTAGCCTGCAGGAGACATAAGCAGATTTACTTTAAATAGATAAATATTCTCTTTCTTTCAGTTGCCTATCAATTCAAAAATTCAACAAGTATTTGTCAAGTGCCTTCTATGTGTGAGGCATTGTATTTGGCACTGGGGGTATTAAAACAAAAATCGAAATAGACTCCACACACAATCATCTTGCATTATATAGGAGACAATATGTACATACACATGCAAACACACTTACATAAATGTGCTTGCTTTGTGTATATGTACATATGTATATACATGTGTACTTTATACATGTGCTGCTTTGTGTGTATGCACATAGACACAAAACATCATAAAATACAAGATATTTTGTTATCTGGGGGAGAAAATACTAGAAACAATCAGCTAAAACACTGTAGGAAATAAAAACAAGTTATATAAAATAAAAGTGTGAATGTCTTCTCAACTATACCGTTACAAGGATTACCCGCATTAATAATCAGAAAGCATTAATTAAACACCAACTATATATAGACAAATATACTAAAAATATAAGCAAATAAATTCTAGGTTCATTGGGGAGGGTACTAGCATCTTGGGAGGACAGGATAGGCCTTGGGAAAGACATGGTAGTTTTACTGAGCTTGGAAAGAACCTAAGGATTCTGAAAGATAGAAGTGAGGAAGAAGTCCATTCCAGGCATAAAGGACAACCCATGTAATTGGTGGAAAGTCTGATGTGAGTACCACCAAAAGGGCCAGTTTTACAGAACCATAAAGTACACAAAAGGAAATAATACATAATAAGTTGGAAAAGGTAAGTTGGGGCCAGGTTATGAAAGTCTTTAAATGACAAAAAAAAAGTTTATATTTGATCCAATAGGCAATGGAGAACCACAGCAGTCTATCAAGCAGGGGAGCAACATTGAATGAATTCATGGAAAAGATTTGGGATCCACTAAAGCAGTAATTCTCAAAGTATTGTCCATGGACTTCTGGGGTCCCCAAGACTCTTTCAAAGGGGTCCTTGAGATCAAAACTATTTTAAAAATAATTTTTGGTTCAGTTGTTTTTGTTTGTGGCCTACTCTTCACAATCTTATTTGGGGTTTTCTTGGCAAGGATACTGGAGTGGGTTCTTTCCTTCTCTGACTCATTTTACAGAGAGAAAGCTAAGGTAAACAAGGTGAAGTGACTTGTCCAGGGTCACACAGTTAGTAAGTGTCTGAGGCTAGATTTGAATTCAGGAAGATGAGTTTTGCTGATCCCCATTGTACCACCTACCTGCCCAATTTATATAGTTATAATTAGGTAAATATATTTGTTTATATTTCAAAATGATACGAAGACATTACTTGTCTACTAAAAATACCCCTTCCTTTTCCAGCTACAAATCTGCATGAGGCTCAATTTTATTTATATATTTTTATATTACAACAATGAGAATGATGATGATGACTTAGAACAGTGAACAAAAATGAAAATGCAGGTATCTTCTATTTAGATAGACTTTGGAGAGATTTGTAAAATTATACAAAACAATGTTATTCTTTTTTATTTTTTGGAAAAGAGTTATTTTCATTAAATATGGTATGTATAGTAACCTGTAATGAATTTCTATTTAATATTATTATTAAATATTTTTAAATTTTATCTGTTTTCATTTCTAATATAGTAAATATCAATAGATATGACCCACATAAATAGAAGTTCTTCAGAGTGTAAAAGGCTCCTGAGACCAAAGAGTTTAAGAATTTTTCCACAAATGTTTTGAAATATAGTTATTTACACTGACAAATAGCTCAGAAGCAAATTTCAAGGGAGGAACCATCTCTAGACTAATCTGGGGATAGCCTAAAATGAAAGGTGCTTATTTTATTCCTAACTATATCATTTGTCCTATACAACCATTTGACTCCTAAGCACATGTGCCTCTAAATAATTTTTTAATTCTGAATAGTGAAATGATAGAAGGAGGAGGAGGAGAAGGAGAAGAAGAAGGAAAAGAAGAACTATCATTTATTTAGCAACTACTTTGTGTCAGGCACTAGATACTAAGTGCTTTATAGATATTATCTCATGTGATCCTCACAACTCTAAAAGGCAGGTGCCATTATTATGCCCATTTTATAGTAGAAGAAACTGAGACTGACAACAGTTAAATGACTTGCCCAAGGTCACACAGCTAGTAAATGACTGAGGCTGAATTTGAACCCAGATCTTCCTGACACTCAATTACAGAGCTCTATCCTCTGGGCTGCCTAGCTGCCTCTAAAGCAGTTAAATGAGGTAGATGTTGAAGATATGCTTCAGGTCAAGGACACACATGCAATCTATGCTTACCTACCTCACATGTTTATGAGAAAAATGCTTTTAGACTATAAAAAAACATATGTGTCTGAAATAAAGAATTTGTGGTAATAGAAAGTCACCTAGTCCATTTCACAATGGAGTGTAAGGTCCTTCATGGCAGTATCACCTTCTATTTTTGTATTCTAATACCAACCACATAACAAATATTGATTGAATGAAATTTCCAATAAAGCTGGGTAAGGAAAGGGATTACTGGGTCCCCCAAAAATTCAAGATCTCTAATCATCTAGATCACAAATCACAAATATCTGGCTGGAAACCACAAGACATTATGAACTACCCAGAGATCATGGTAAAAAGTGAACATTTTAGACAAAGCTGAGGTTTTTTTATAGCCAATCATAATTTGAGATGTGATTTCAACTCATTGATCGGTTCTATTCTTTTTGATTAAGCACAAACTGTAGCAGTTTTATCTGCTTCTCTGATTCCTAAAGTCACCTCACATCTGAAATTAAAGCTATATTTTATATCAAAGGCTACTTTGGTTATGTCAGTGGTGGTGTCAAACTCAAATAGAAACTGACACCATCAAAAGAAAATGCCTGAGGATTCCTTTAGACCACATGCTGACTTAGAAAACCACATATTAACATTATCTATGTTCTATTGAATTTCTATTTTTTAAAAATATTTCCCAATTACAATCTAATCTGGTACTGAGGATTTTTATTGGTCTGCTATGTGTTTGACCCATTTGATTTCTATGACAACAAAGCAAGCAGCAAATCAAGCTGATTTGGACAGTCTGATATTGGAGGGGGGTAGGGGTGGGAGATAGCCAGAATTATTCTTAAACTATTCTTCAAGTAACTAAAAGAATTAAAACAATCAGTTGATTCAGTGAATTTTAAACCCTTCAAGTATTGAGGATATGATGAGATGAAATCTGATAGTTGATTCAAGGTAGGCAGATAGACCTTTTGCCCATAAAATAGAAGGGGTTAAGGGGTAGAGGGTAGAGGTAGGGGAATTTGGGAAACAGATATCTAGACAGAGACATTTAGGATGACTAATGAGTACATGTGGATGCAGCCTATAAATCCAAGGGAATTGACCTGAGGCCTATGTTTAACTTTATTGACCAATTTATGGTTGATATATTTAAAAATAGCCGGGCTCACTGCACCACCTAGCTGCCCAGTCTTGGATATGGAGACAGACAATATGAGTTCATTTTAACTTTGACCAAATCAAATAAACTCTTCGGGCATTAATTGCCTCAGCTGTAGAATGAGGGTATTTGACTACATGAACACCGAAGTCTTTTCTAGGTTTTAATATCTGGCCACCTATGATCAAATTTTCAAAATGAGTTATGAAAATAATTCCAATTTTAGTTTTCTACAAAAAAAAATTATATAGGTAAAAAAACTTTTGAGGACTGAGAATGGGAAGCAAATAAGAGCTGTGACAAAAAGCCACAACCAATGATAGGATATCACAAATGAGAATCTCTTGATTATAACAGAAAATCTTGAAATACATGAGCTTTTCATACAAATAATATTAAACCATCACTGATAGCCCTAGAAGTTATAACATTTAAGGAAAAATAAAGTGAAAGTGGAATAGATGGTCATTTAAAACATATTTTATAACTCAGTTCATTTTAATGCAAATTTTGTGAGTTTCAAGATAAGCATTTTAAAAATGGCCTACCCTATTTACTGTTTCTTGGTTCTTCTCTCTTGGTTCTTCACCAACTTTAACAAGGTATTTAGAGGCATCGACCACCTGAGTATGAGTTGGTAGTTTTCTTATGGTTGGGACAAATGTGAAGATCAAAGGTTTGGTTTCAGAATCTCCAGAAAGGACCTATAAGATATGTAAGAAATAAGACTTTTAGCCTTATTAACAAGATACCTTATCTTGCCCTCTCTAGAAAACATGGTACGTAGCTAACTGGAACTTGAGTTAGCACTGAAATGTTCATTTAAAACTGAGATAGTCTGAGTTAGACCAGATATGAGGGGGGGTGGGAGAGAGAAAGAAAAAGGGGGGGGGGGAGAGAGAGACAGAGACAGAGAGAGACAGAGAGAGAGAGAGAGAGAGAGAGAGAGAGAGAGAGAGGGAGAGAGACAGAGAGGGAGAGGGAGGGAGGGAGGGAGAGGGAGAATATTTATTAAGAGCTTAGTATTTGCCAGGAACTTTGTTAAATTCTAAGGATGTGAATAGAAGCAAAAAGGATGGTCTCCATCATTAAGGAATTAACCTTCTAATGGGACAAGATAATACATAAAAAGGAGAGCTGTAATGGGCACAAGGGTGAAGAGTACAGGTACAAAGGTCAAGACTACTGATGAATAGATCAAGAAGTCAGGAGAAGGAGCAGTGGAGCTGGGAGTGAAATGAGCATGGCCCAGTCACCTTCTCGGGACGTGATACAAAAAAAGCCCAATTAGGAGCAAAGTTTTCTTCAATGACATTTAGGTCTGGTGCTATGACCATGACCCTAGGCAACTTTTGTCCCACCTTCCTTTCTCCAGTTTGAATGTGCTTATATTCCAATTTATGTTTGGGGAGGGGGGTTGTTTTTTATTTGGGATTAATCGTTGTTGGATTTGGTTTTGTTTTTTGATAGAACCAAGGGTGTACTGGAGCCAGCTCTAACCAGTTCCATGTAAACAGTTAAAACTATGAAAGTGTCAAATAATACATATCAGGTACTGGTTTACTGTTTTGTGGTGGGAAAATGTGGAAAATTAAGATTAAATTTAAAGGTATGTCCTTTTCTTTTTCACAGAGATAGTTGGTGAACATTTACCAGCACACCACTATGTGTAACAAATTTGATCATCCCTCCTAGGTCTTCAGTTTCATGGGGGCAAGGACAATCTCTCAGTCTTTGTATTTTTAACAGCTGCCAGAGTGATGGTCCTAAGATCTGACCATGTCACTCCACTTCTCAATAAGCTACAATGTACTTCTTAGCACTTCTTTTACAATTAAATTTTATTTTTTAATTAAAAATAATTTTCTCTCCTTCCCATCATACCCCCCAATAGAAAAGGAAAACAAAACGAAGAAAAAACGAAAACGAAATCTTTGACAAGAAACTTCCTATCACTTGTAAGATCAAACTGCTCAGTTTGGCATTTAAAATCTATCACAACTGGTCTCCAGCCTTCCTTTCTAATCTCATTACTCTTCTTCATGAATTCTGTGTCCAGTCAAAATCTCTTTCTAATTGATCCTCTCACAAGACACTGTGCCTCCTATATTTGTGCCCATTCCTACAAAATACTCCCTCTTAACTCCATCTCTTAGAGTCCCCAGCTTCCTTCAAAGTTCAGTTCAAGGACCACCTTCTTATAAAGCTCATCAATTACCTTCTATTTGGTATATATACTTTCATATTTGTATGTGGTTTCCCTGACATAATGTAAGCTCTTTGAGTATGGAGACTGTTTCCTTTGTTTTTGCATTTTCAGTGAATAGTATAGTAAGTGGTTAATAAATACTTGCTGATTAATTGTGATTAATATAAAATGTTGATATCACAGAAATAAACTGTAGAAGACAATTCACTATAAGATAGGTCTACCTTGAAATCCATTCAAATGCGCTTAGTTACTCAAGGTCAAAGGATTTCATCGTTAGGTGGGGGTCGTCAGCACGATGTAATTGGTGGTACACTGTTACTTCAATTAAGAGGCTTGACTTAGAGCCCCAACTCTGATACTTCCCCTCTGGGTGATTTGAGTAAGGGAAAGGAAATAAGCATCTATATAGTGTCTACTTTGTACCAGGAGCTTCACAAATATATCATTTGTTCCACAAAATAACTCCGCGTGGGAGGTGCTGCTGTTATCACCATTCTAAAGTTGAAGAAACTGAGGCAAATAGAAGTTAAGTGACTTGCCCAGGATCACACGGCTAGATTTCAGTGTTTGAGTCTAGATTAGAACGCAGGTGTTCCTAACTCCGGGTCCAGTGCTTTATTCACTTCAATATCTACTTTGCCCCAAGTCATTCAGTTTCTCTGGTTTTTTTTCAACATTTTTTTCAACCAGAAATAGGAATAATAATGCTTATATTACTTACTTCTTAGAGTTAGGGGGCAATTTGTAAACCCTAAGTTACCATTTGTTGTTTCTCAGTCATGTCCAATTCTTAGTGATCTCATGAACCATGCTATCCATGGGGATTTCTTTGCAAAGATACAGAAGTGTTGCCATTTCCTTCTTCAATGTATTAAGACAAAAAGAAAATATGTGACTTTCCCAGGGTCACACAGCTAGTAAGTATCTGCAGTCAAATATGAACTCAGATCTTCCTTATTCCAACCCCAGAGCTCTATCTACTAAGGCCAACTAGCTGCCTCTATAAATTGCTATAGAAAGGTGGTAAAGTACCACTATTTTTTTATTTGAGGGTTCTAGATAATTGTGATTACTAATATAAGTAAGCATTCTAAAACATATACAGTATCTTAAATTTAATTCATTAAGTACTATTTGTTTGCGTATCCTGTATACCATAAGCATTTAGTAGCGCTTAGTGGAGTTCATAAATTTTACTCCCAAGGATAAATGTTACTTAATGCTATTAATTAAATCCACATAGATCTCTGCAATTAATGATTTGTAAATCCTAGACCTTTTTTATGTTAATCTCCATGGTTTTGGTGAATGATACAGTAACTAAAGCATGAACAGAAAATTTATTACTCACTTAGCATGATGTTCTTTTATAGCCTTGTACTCCAGAAGAATTTATCAGCTGTATAATATGCTGTTAACCAAACAGTCCCAGCTCTGTCCTTAATAATTTTTTATTTGCTAAATTAATATTGGTGCTTTACTTATATAAGTTTGGGAAAGTATTGGATTTTATTTTGGTTTCTCTGGCTTGTGATCTCATTGGTGTAGGGAACTTGAATGAAAACTTTTTTTAAATGCCTGCTACATTCCAGAATTACACGAGATATTGGGGATAAAAGACAAAACCAAAAATATTCCTGTCCTCAAAAAGTTTACATTGTACTAGAAAGAAACAACAAAGTTAGCATATGCAGTCTCCCTTCTCTTTCACCTGACAGAATACCTCAGTGTTTTAAAGACATAAGCACCAGAGGCAACCTAAGAGGGATAGTGGATAGAGCACCCTACCCTAGAATCTGGAAGACCTGAATTCGAATTCCACTTCTGACACTAGCTGTCTTATGCTGGGGAAATCATTCAACATGTCTACCTCAGTTTCCTCAATTATAAAACTGGGATAATAATGCCTACCTGGCTGAAAATTAAATGAGATAATATTTGTAAAGTACTTACTAAATGACTAGCACATCATAGGTCCTCAATAAATGTTCATTTCCCTTCCTTCTACAGGAAGCATCTCCTGATTCTCTCCCCCGCTCAACTGCTAGTTTGCTCCCTAACTAGTTTATATTTACTCTACATATATAAATAATATATACACACACATATATGCACACACATGTATGTATGTTTATATACATATATATGTATGTGTGTATATATATACATACACACACACATATATATATATACATATGATATGTGTTTACGTCTCTCTGTGTTGCTTCCCCTGATAGAATATAAACTTCTTGACATCAGGGATTGTTTCATTTTGTATATATGTATCACCAGTGTCTGGCACATAATGCACACTTAATGTTTACCGTTTTATTAATTAATTGAATTAAATGTGAAATATTTTTTAAAATGCCAAATAACTGGGAGGAAGAGGGGAGGATCAGGAATAACACTAAAACTGATAAGATCTACATTGCCATGAGACATTTCACTTATTTCAGGGGATGAAAGTGAGGAGTGAAAGTGTTCTTTGCTTGGGGATACAGCCTATGCAATGGCCTAGAGAAACAAGAAAGGATGTGTTCTACTGAGAGAAAAAGCATGGACCAGTGTGGCTGGAATGTGAATGTGTCAGAGGAAGAAGACATCAGTGCAGAAAAATAAGGTGAAGACAGATTGTAAAGGGCTCTAAGAGTCTCAACAAGGAGTTTGCTTTGGATCCTAAAGGCAATGAGCTGGTGTGGAGGCTTCTTGAGCCACGGAATGACAGACTCAGGCCTGATAAGTCAGTTAAGGACAGATCAGAGAGGGGAGAGAATGGAGCAACAGAGAGGGAGAGGAGGAATGGATGTAAATGATGCTGAGGAAGTAGAATTGAAAGGACGCCTTCACAGAGGTTATACAAGGAGACTGAAAGGTTGATTCCAAGGTTGTGGACCTGGGCGACTAGAACGACGTAGTGCTTTCTACAGAAAAAGAGAAGTTAGCAAAAGAAGCGGCTTTTGAGGGAAAGACAATGGATATGTTGAGTTTAAGATGCCTATGGAGCATCCAGATGGTGATGTCTATTTGCAAGATGTTTATTTGTCTAATTGGAAGGATGAATATTTAGATTTGGGAGTTATCTCCATAGAAATGATAACCAAACTGATAAATGCGAGGTAGGGAATAAGCATTATTATAGTGTCCACTACATGCAAGCACTGTGCTAAGTGCTTTTTTTTTTTTTGCAAATATTTTCTGATGTGATCCTCACAACAAATCTGCAAGGTGGATGCTGTTATTATATCCCATTTTATAGTTGAAGAAACTGAGGTAAACAAAGGTCAAGTGCCTTGGTTTGTCAGGGTCACACAGCTAGTAAGTCCCTGAGGCCACACTGGAAATTGGGTCTTTCTGATTCTCAGTGCTCTATCCATTCCACCACCTGGTTACTTCATGATGAGGTCACCAAGAGGGGACAGAAGGTGAAGGACAGAGTTGTCCATCTGCCAGTTAGGTAGTACAATGCATAGAGCACTGGGTCTGGAGTCAGGAAGACATCTTCCTGAGTTCAAATCTGGTCTCAGACTTACTAGCAACTGTGGCCCTGTGCAAGTTCCTTAACCCAGTTTGCCTCAGTTTCCTCACCTGTAAAATGAGCTAGAGAAAGAAATGGAAAACTACCTCTAGAATCCTTGCCAAGAAAACCTCAAATGGGGTCACAAAGAGTTGGACAAGACTGAAATGACTCAACAACAAGGGAAATAACACATGGGTGATAATTAAGAAAAGGAAACTTAAGAGGATGGGGTCAGACAGGTAGGAAGAGAATGAGGAGAAAGCAGCATCACTAAAACCAGAGAGGAAAGAGAACTCAGGAGGATACCACTCCCAGTATAGGAAATTCTTCCATCATTGGAGACTGGCAATTCCTCCAAAACTAAAAGCCTTGAAGAGTTTCCTAGTGCCCATGGTTGTATAGCTGGCATGAACCAGAGACCAGTCAAGGTCATCCTTACTCCAAGAGCAATATCCAGTCTCCTAGATGCTTCTTGCTCCTCTGCCATATTCCTCCATCTTTACTGCTGTTATTCAGTTGTTTCAGTCATATCTGATTTTTTGTGACCTCATTTGGGTTTTTTTTTAGCAATGATACCAGAGTGGTTTGCCATTTCTTTCTCCAGCTCATTTTACAGATGAGCGAACTGAGGCAAACAGGTAAGTGATTCGCCCAGATACTTACTATCTGAGACCAGATTTGAATTCAGGAAGAGGAGTCTTCCTGACTTCAGGCCCAGCATTCCATTCATTGTTCCACACCACAGCACAAATTCTGATTTTTAAAAAAATCCAAAACAAACTGTTATTTGAAATAGTAATGATGAGAAAATTCATAGAACTGAAAAACACTATTCTTGGGTAACTGTTAGGTAAACCAAAATCTCATCAGGAACACAGTCTTCTCTATAGTTGCATAAACACAGAAGGAAAAGAAATTAAAATAGAAGTCAATAGTTCTTGTCACTTTCAAGGCACCAGTGCCATCCCAGCATGCTATATTCTTTTATATCCTTTCTCCCGTGCATTCTCTTCTTTTTTCCAAAGCATGAGATGCATATTTGCACAGAATTTCCAATTGAGTGGGATTTGAAACTTCTCTGGCCACTGTGTGGAATTCCAATGAGAGGGTCACATGTTAACAACCAGGTTTCCAGGTCTCTTATTGGGGAAAGAAAAGATATTTGCTGTCTTTTACACAAAGCAGCCAAGTTTCATGGGCCCAGAGAGATGAATTGCTATGGTGATGGCAAATTATTTTTTTCCACAAAGCAGAAATAGCCGCACTCTAATAGCTTTACATTTGTTAAATGCCAATTAACACTTCCAGTTGTCAAAGCTGCCTGAACCTCCCGCTCCCTGCTTGTGTTTGAACCACTTTATGTGTCAAAATGAGAACTAGAAAACCCTATTAGATGATACCATCTCTTTTTCTACAAGTAGAACTTATGGTATATTTCCTTAGGCTTTCTTTGATTTAGTTTGAAAGTCTTACAAGGTCAGACCCTACACCTTTTCCCTGGGAAAACAATTGGACACACATAAATCATCTGAAAAGTTTTCTTTTTTTTATTATTTTTCCCCTGACATTCCATTGAAATGCTTCTCCTCTCTGCTTTATCCTTTTTTTTGCAAAGCTCATTTTCATCTCTCAGCCTAAAATTCCTCTTCCTTCCTGACATGACACCAAGCAGCTAAATGTCACCTCCTCTATGACACCAAATACTTTCAGACAGGAACTTACCCTCCCCTTAAATGAAGACATTACAGGCCATAGCATCAGTAGTCCTACCCCCCACCAAGGGCACCCCTGAGGAGAGATCCTTTGATTTCCCCCAGTTAACAAATGGTCTATATTTACCAGCTCACCCTTGCTCAGGATGCCAGCTATCATTTCCTTTTCCCAGCCAAATTAACCTGCTCTTGCATCAGTCTCACAGCAAGCTGACAGCAACAAGAGATGGTCACACAGTGCAATGTAAAACATTTAGGAAAGTCTGCCTTTTACCTGGGCTTTGGTCTTTGTGCTCCCTGCTAGGCTGCCCTGGTGCACTTGGAAGTCATTGTTCCCGTTTTCACTCAGAAGCCACTGCTTTGGAAGCATCACATAAGGCAGTGAGCAAACCAATGACTGAGGTGGGAAGGAAGCCTTTCACAAAAACAACCAAAAAAAATCTAAAAAGAGGTAAGTGGAATACTGCCCTCCCTGCTAGCTAGCATTTTGTCAGCTCTCAATTGTAGTTTCAGATAGAGGCACATATATAGATTTAAAAATGCATATATAAAGGGAGAAACAGGGAGAGAGAGACAAAGAGAGAAAATGAGACAGAGACAGAGTGACAGAGAGAAAGAGAGACAGAGACACAGAGAGAGAGAGAGAGAGAGAGAGAGAGAGAGAGAGAGAGAGAGAGAGAGAGAGAGAGAGAGGATGGCCTACTATGAAGTCCCCAACTGCTAAAAATGGGTCATTAGTAACAAAAATATGCCTTCCTTATCTTTGCATATAGTTCTTTTATACAGCAGTCCCTTAAATGAATGAATATGCTATGAAAAGAAGAGCTATATAGGATTGGAGAGAAAAAGAATATTATTTGGCAACTGCCAGGCATCTCATCACAAAAATAAGTTGGTGACATTCAAAGTGAGCAATTAGGGGTAGGAGAGACAAGAAAACATAGGCAAAGATTGCTTTGTGTTTGAACAAAGAGACAAATAATATGCAGTGATGGGTTAAAAAGAAGCCAATGAGATATATTATCTGTCCTCTGCATCTAAATAGCACACAGCTACATAGGAGCATCTGGATTCCCTGAAGTATTTCACCACTTAACAAAAATAGCATGAAAAAATAGCATGAAATCAATTTTTTTCTTAATCCGCCTCCACGCTCTCCCCACCCTGCTAAGTCATCCTTCATAACACTTACCAGACTAATTTTCCCTGTGCACAAACCCAGTCTCCTCAAAGATCTTCAGTGGCTCCCAACTTCCAACAGAACAAAGTTCCTACACCTTTGGCTGACATTCAAGGACATTTCCAAGTTGGAGCCATCCTATCTTGCTAGGTTTAGTTCATATTATTCTTTTCAACACTCTCCTTTCCATTCTATCCTGGCTGGAATACTCTTTCCCAAAAATATACCTTGTGCTTTTCCACCTCTGTGCTTTAGTTCATACTGTTCCTTATGCCTGGAATATCCTCCTACTCCCTCTTCTCATCTGTTGAGTTTATATGTGTCCTTTAAAGCCCAACATAAATAAGAGTTTCCTTTAGCATAGAGATGTGTGGTTGGCAAAGCACTTTAGTATCATTTAATACCCACAACAACACTGTGAGATAGATGCTATAATTATCCACATTTTATACGTGAGGCAGCTGAGACTGAGAGATATTAACTGACCTGTCCAGAACCACCGGGTTTGGAAAGGGGTGAGTCAGGATTCCAACTCAAGTCGTCCCGATTTCAAGCCCAACACTGTATCCCCTGCACCACCTAGCTGCTTCTATAAATGTTACCTCTTTAATGGCTTCCCCTTTCAGTTTGGCCTTATGCACTCTTCCCTTTTTATGTGCTAGATGTTCTATGTTCTCATAGAATGCATGAATGTATGCTCACTGAGAACAAAGATTGTGCTTTGGTTTGGTCTGATTTTTTTTTTTTTTGCTTTGCTTTGTATCCTTGCTCATATCTCGGAGTCTGACCCCAAATCAGTACTTAATCAACACTTGTTGACCAACTTATTGACTGTCTGGAGCTTTTCTATGATTCCTCCTCCTTCATTCAGCAACAATCTTCCCGTTTCAGTCTCAGATAACATTTGTCTCCAAAGGCAGCATCAGAGCAGTAAAAAATGCCTTAGACTTGGTCAGAAGATTCACATTCAGGGGTATGCTGGAGTACTAGTTCTTGCTGGATAGCGGCAAGCCAATTGTTAAATTTGCAGTGTGAGCATTGACATTTCAGAAATCAACACCAAATAGGCACCATAAATCAGCACCATAAATTCATTATTTTGTTGATTTGGTAAAATTAAGAAAGTGATGGAGAAAAATATTGATAATACATATTGAATTGTCATAGATATATTCTCTTTCTAGGGTTAGGTTTCCTCATCTGTAAAAGGAGGAATGGATTAGATAGTTTTTAAGTTTCTTTCTAGCCTGATCTATGAATCTTGCCATATCTATGATTCTTATCATGTCTCCATACTCAATGTTAGAACCCCCTTCTAGGCTAGAAACTGCATAGGGACTTCCTTTCCCAGCCAAGTCGCCCAGCTGATGTTACTTTGGATTCATTTGGATATATTTTGTTTTTATTTAACAGAATGTAAACTCTTTAAAGGAATGATCTATTTTGGTTTTGTATATTTCTGCAGAGCCTAGAATAGGTGCTCTGCATACAGTAGGTACTCCATAAACACTTCAAATGAATAAAGTTCCACTTCAGAACTACACAAAAACAGTTGATGACCTGATTGAAAAGAAACAAAACTTCACAAATTCAATTGATTGGAGCAGTCAACTTCCAGTATTTCTATTTTTTAAGTATTGATTTTCTTCAGCTCTGTGATAGCCATGTTGCACTTTGTCAACAAAAGATGTTTTAGCCCATGGGCGACATGTGCACTGAGAAATACAGAGGAGAATAATAAAGTTCAAATACAGGGACATCCACTTGTCCTCCCCTGGAGGCATGTAGGACACTCAGAATACAGCATTAATTGTTTAAATTCCTTTTCCTTAAGCAAAACAAATTAGATCTTTGTAGATTCATGGAAGCATAGTGAGTAAAAGAATGAGACAAAGTGTTCCTTGAGGTATGAAAGGAAAAGTTTAGAGTAGAGTTTGATCTTCCAGCCGCATAATCTCCAAGGAAAGTGACTATTTAAGAATGACAGGCAGCCTTGCCAAGAGAATCCAAGCTAGTTAGGAATCAGAAAGACTTGGGTTCAGGTCCCCTTAGAGCACCTTCTATTTGTGTGATCATGAGGAATTCACTCAACCTCCTCTAAGTGCCCCAGAGAACTCTCTAAGATAAATGTTATAGATGAGTTGCTGATTTACATCAGTAGAACATAGAGAGTTTCTTATACTGATGAAATCAGAGGTATCAAATATACATACATCTATACACTTATACATACTGTATACATACATGTGTGTACATAAATACATACACAGATGTATATGTGACCACATGGAGTATCATGCAATCATATACATACATATATATACATATACATATATACATGCACATATAGCAGCATGTAATAGATAAAGAGTAGACCTGAGTTTTGGCACATATGAGCTGGGTAACCCTGGGCAATTGAACAAACCACTTAATCTCTAAAGGATCTAGGCAACTTTCAAAGACTATAAGTAGCAGAGATGGTCACACTCTCTATTGAAGAGAATTCAATATGTAAAGAGAATTCAATATGTAAAGAGAATTTCTCACTCAAGAGCCTTATATTAATGAAATCACATATCAAGTCTCTAAACATATAGTCACTATTTGCTGCATATATTATCAAATATTATATTCACCATATATGAGTGTATAAATATATGTATGCATACATACACACATAATAATTATATTTCTATATCTGTGTGCAAAGTAAATTTTGTGTATGTATATATATATACCCTTATATATGTATGCATTGGTTGTATATATATATGTGTATATGTGTGTATATATATATTCATGCATACATGTATACACACAAATATATATATACATGTGTGTGCATATATTTGTGTAGTGAATATCTAAAATCACAGAGTAGAATAACTGGAATCTTAGAAATCATGCAGTCCAAGCCTCTCATTTTACAGATAAAAGAATTGAGTCCCATTACCTCTAAAATCAGTGTACTAAATCATAAGTAAAATATAAGAAGACTAGGTAATACTAATAAATTTTGAAGACTATTTCTTCTCTAAGTTTTATGTATATGCGGAATGAAGAGTAGATGATTATTCTAAGTTCTATCCTATACTTCTGAGTGGATCAAAACCACTTTAAAGTTTCTTTTCTACTTTTAGTCTTTCCCATGCCTTCATATGAATATCTTTCCAAACTCCCTAAAACATGAAATAATAAATAGACAGCTTGACATGATCAAATTTGAGAGGAAAAACATTCAGGTCATTCTTTCTTCTCCTCTACCCTAATAATTCAACTCAGCAAATTTTTTTCAAGAAATAATTCTCCTGCCCTCAAGTTGCTTACATTCTACCAGGACAATACAAGATATATGCAAGTGGACAGTAAATATTCTACAAAATAATACAAGATAATTTCGAGAGAGAGAAAATGGCAACATCTGGGGGGATCAGGAAAAGCAGACACCATAAATAAGTAGCAGGCAAAGCCTCAGCTGTGCTTTGCCAAACTGAAATGTCTAGAAGATGGAGATGAGAAGCTGCATTGCAGTCCGAGGCCCACAGGTGTCACATGAAACATTGCTAATTGAGAGTACTTAGTATGTCAAGTTGTCTGTACTAGAGAATGCACAAAGGGGAAGTTAAGTCCTGTATGTCAAGCTACTGATCCCAAACTGTTGCCACAGATATGTCAGACTTTAGAAATAGCCCCAGAGTTCTCTAGTTTGATGACATCCTTCTAGACTTGGTTTGAACATTTGTGGGAAAGAATTCATCTTTCTTCACCCCATGAGAGGAGCTTGGTGGACAGAGTCAAATGATCCATTTGATTTCTAGATACCTACTCTACTGGTCTTTTCCCCCTGGGACTCTGGAGGACTTCTATTGGAAGGCAGCAGTGCTTGAAAATGATAGGAACCACTGACCTGACTAACAACCACCCTGATCTCCTTCTTAGTTAGGGAAGGAAGACAAAGGAAGGGAAGAGAGAGCAACGTCTGTCACTCTTGGATGCTAAGCAAAAGTAGTTGGTGTTTATGCTGTTTAGTCCCTAACTGTACTTATAGATACAATTGCATTATATGTGTGATTAATGCAAAAAAAGGTCAGAAGAGCATCTTCACCCTGGTTGTGTGTTTAAGGCCTTCTAACCTTAAGGAAGACAGACATTTGGGAAGATTCTTTGACCTTTTAAGGATATGGGCAATATTATCTCTGCTTCATTGTGAACTTAGGCACAGAATGGGAGGAGGGTTCAGATTCAGTTTTTCTATGAAAAAGAGAGATGTATTATAATCTTCTTCCCTAAGCAAAAACAAGTTTCCCATAAGCAAGAGATTGATCCTATAGGGATATAATTATGGGTATATTTCAGTACAACATAAATAAACTCTTGAGGGGACATCATTCAGAGACAATTTCCCATTGTTCAAGGTTTTCTTGATCCCATTTTATATAAGTGGGGCTTCCCTGAAACTAAAGAAACTAGAAAATCAAAACACAAAAAACTCTTACATACCAAAAAAGGAATACTGGAAACCAAAAAATATATCCAAATTGAAAGGAAAATAATTTTTGGACTGATAAATAAGCTTTAAAAGAATAAGCAAATCATTAGCTAGTCTGACATTTTTAAAAAAGAGAGAAGAAAACTAAATTGTCAAAGCGCTTAAAGTCAAAATATTGAAAAGGAAAAAGAAGAAAGCACAACAAATGAGGAAATAAAGGAAATTATTAGAAACTGTGTTGTTCAATGGTATGCCAACAAAATAACAATTTAAATGAAAAAAGATGGATATCTATAAGTGTAACTGATCCCTACCCCCCAGAAAAGGAACACGATACTAACATGAGTAATATTGGGTGGAGGGGAACACTGAAAAGGTAGATAAGATTCAGATTATGAAGTCCTTTTAAGTCCTACCTCAGACTTCAGACCCCTGAAACAACTATAATTGAGTCAATATCTTCCCACATCCTTCAAGATTTTGATACTATATTTTCTCATTGCTTCCTTTTTTTTCCATAGTAAATAATTGTGGTCATATACTGTACTGCATAAATTAAATTATCACTGTGACTAAATAAATGTATTTTAATCATTAAGTGTAATTGCATGCCTCAGACATCAGTTCAAAAGTGCCATACAGGAGTAAAATTAGAATGTTCAACTCTGAGACAGAAAGACTTGAGTTCAAATTCTGCCTCACAAACTCATTAACTCTGTGACCTTGAGTTAGGACCAGGCTTAGTTTCCTCATCTCTAAAATGGGGATAACTGTTTGCCATACCTGCTTTCACACAGTTGTTGGGAGGCTCTGATGAGAAAATGCATGTAAAGCATGATGTAAAACTTAAAACTCCATAAATGTCAGTCCTTATTTTATGACCAATCACACTATTTGGATTTTATTAAAATTGTTATTAAGAAATCATAATAAAGGAGAATAGTAATTGTTTAGATTTTATTTTAAATTGTTATTAATAAATTATAATAAAGGAGAATAAGCAATCAAAATGTTAGAACTAGAAAGGACTTTTAGTGATAATCTTGTCTAAGCTCCTCCTCTGATTTGATAGAAAGTTTTTTCAGGGCAGGTAGGTGTAGTAGAATTTTAGAACACAGGTCCAGGTGTCAGAAAGACCAGAATTCAAATCTGATCTCAGGCACCGACCCTAGGCCAGTCATTTACCCCTGCCTGCATAAAACTGGAGAAAAAAATGCCAAACTACTATAGCATCTTTACCCAGAAACCCTATGACACTTTGTCTATGTGATCATGAAGAGTCAGACATGACTCAACAACAGTTGACTTTTATTAGAGAGGGATAAAAAAAAGGTAGCCGATGAGGAAGTTTATAGGAAATTCTCTAATCAGGTTCACTTTTTCCTATGGACAAAGAAAATAACTGCCTCATTCATACAGACAGTTCTTTACTTAAAACCCTTATATTAAAAAAGATCCAATATTAAAAAAATAGAAACTACTTCTATGATCTCTCATATGTATGGTCACTAAATACTCTGGTGAGAATAACTCTTTATCAAAAATTTGCAACAGACAAATTTGATCTCATAGACCTTCCAGGCAATCAGGGCTCACACATTACTGAAAAATGGGTAATTAAAAAAATGTCCTAGAAGTAAAAGTTCTGATGCAAATGAATTAAGTAGAACCAGGAATGGTATATAAAGCATATTACAAAATGACAAGGATGATATAAATAGAAAGGGGAAAAAAGGACACTGTATTATTATAATGGGCAGCTAGATGGTTCAGTGGATAGAGCTCTGGGGATGGAGGCAGAAAGACTTGAGTTTATTTGTCCTCAGACACTTACCAGCTGTGTGACCTTGGGTAAATCACTTAGCCTCTGTTTGCCTTAAGCAACTAGAGAAGAAAGTGGCAAACCACTCCAGTATCTTTGCTAAGACAGCTCCATGCACAGTATGATCCATAGGATCATAAAGCGTCAGACATTACTGCACTAAACAACAAAGCTTAATCCAAGGAAGAGATATAAGAATGATCTCTCATCTCCAGAAGAGGAGGGAGATTGATTGTGGTTGCAGAAATTGAATATAACATAAAACTTGACTGATGTGCTAGATAGTTTTGCTAAACTATTCTTTTCTTCTTAATTTTTTTTTCAATAAAGAATACTTCTTTGGATCTCAGAGGACATATGGTGGAAAATAAAGGGAATGTAAAAACAAAAGACAAATGATACCATTAAAATAATTTTTAAAAGAAAATAAAGATTATGATGGCTTATGTCTTTTAACAATAGAGGCAGGCTTGGAGGAAAGGTCATTATGGGGGATAAGAGACAGAAGGTCATTCACAAAACTTTGCACAGAACCTTCCAAGAAACTCACGGGGCTCTGCCTCCAACAATCTTCAAAGGAATATTTGTCTGAACTATAAATCCCATTGGCAGATAGGTAGTGCAATGGATAGAATGCCAGGCCTGGAGTCAGGAAGACTCATTCTCCTGAGTTCAAATCCAGCCTCAGATACTTACTTGCTATGTAACCCTAGGCAAGTCACGTAACCCTGCTTGCCTCAGTTTCCTCATCAGTAAAATGAACTGGAGAAGGAAATGGCAAACCACTCCAGTATCTTTGCCTAGAAAACCCAAATGGTGTCACAAAGAGTCAGACATGACTAAAATATGACTGAACAATAACCAAAAGAAATCCCATGTGCTTCTTCTATTTATATAAACTCTCAGTTATGAAACAGTGCTGATTTGGGTGAGGCCATTGCAGTTCATCTTGGCTCCATGCAGGAATTTTGTACTGATTTCATTCATTTTCAGTTGTGTCCAATTCTTTGTGGTTCCATTTGGAATTTTCTTGGCAAAAATAATGGAGTTGTTTGCCATTTCCTTCACTAACTTCTTTTACAGATAAGGAAACCAAAGCAAACAGAGTTAAGTGACTTACCTAAAGTTATACAGCTAGTAAGTGGCTAAGGTCCCATTTGAACTCAAGAAGATGTGTCCTCCTGACTCCAGGGCTGGTACTCTATCCATGGCACTATGCAACTGGAATATAATAGCATAAAAGCCTAGTAACATTTTCCTCCTGTGATTCTTACTCCAATTTAACCCTTATATAAACTCACTGGAAGGAAGAAATAACATAGAGTGGAGACCTACAGTAGGCCATGAACAATTTATGTGAGCTCAAATAAATCATGCCATCCCTATGAGCCTCAAGGGGATTGAACTAGATAACCTTTAATATCTCCTTCCTATTCCAAAATCCAACACTTAAATCACCAGAAAGTAAGGTTCTTGGGATTTAGAATGAGAAGGAAAAGTCAAGTCAACCTGAAGAAGAATGATGGAAATTCCCTTCCCTTATGATATAGTAGGAAAGTTTATAGGTCTGAAGTCAGTCAGCTCTATTTTGAGTAGTATCATGACTTTAACACAGCACAATTGTCAGCTCTCTACACAGAAGAACAATTTCCAACTGTACAGTTCCAAACATGTCAATTCCATAAAAATATTATGCATTATTAGTAGTGGTAATAGTAGTAGCAATAGTAGTAGTAGTAGTAGTAGTAGTAGTAGTAGTAGTAGTAGTAGTAGTAGTAGTAGTAATACAAATGGTTACAAAAGAAAGATGCTCATTATCTTACAGCAATATGCTCAGGGTTTCCAGAGTGAATTCTTTTTATTGGTACTCCAAGTATAACAGACAATTTCTGAGGAGGGGGAGTGGAATGGAAACCTACTGCATTTGTTCTCTAAAGATTTGGGTCCAAATTTTGTTTCTTCTGCTTGTGTGATCTTGATGAACTTATTTAACTTCTCTGAGCTTCAGATCCAATATTATCTTACTTTTTTTGGTATATATGTGTCATCTCTCGCAAAAGGATGTAAGCTCCTTATCTTTGCATCCTCAGAACCTGCTACATAGTAGATACTTGATAAATGCTTATTGATTGATTTGATTAATTCTAAAGTCTCTTCAAGCTCTAAATCTCTGTTCCTGTGAAACACAATAAATTGTGTCAGTGACTCATAAAATGAGATATAGTCATAAAGGGTGTAGAAGACTGAGATTCAAGCCTTGCCCTACTACTTATGAGCCATGTGACATAGGGAAGCCACTTCACCATTCTGAGTCTCCAATTACATCATAAACAAAAATTGTGTGTGTGTATTATACATATATAATGATATAAATAAATATAAATAATAACAAAAATAATAGCAGTAATGATAATATATGACCTCTTACCCCATGGGATCATTGGGGAAAAAGTACTTTACAAATTGTAAAGCATCCAATAAATCTGAATTATCATCACAATTAGGATAGCCCTTTCCCTTCCCATCTCCCAACACAGGAACAAAATAAAGAAAATGAATTCCACTTGATAGGCTGGAATCATAAGACCTAGAGTCTATGGTTTGATTCTCCCAGACCTAAGGAATTCATTGTATGGAAGCTCCCTACTTCCGCAAGACACTGCGACTTACTTTGGAATAGCGTTGCTTCCAGCCCAGCATCCTCAGCTATTATCCTGGGAAGCAACCCCTGTGGAGATACAGCCTGACAGCTGTTCCTACAGGTAGTATGGCCATAACTACTAAGGCTCAGAAAAAAATTGCAAAGATATAAAGGGGATACAAAGATAAAGAGTTTACATTCTTTTGTGAGAGATGACATACATATCAAATAAATGTAAGGTAACAATGGAACTGAAACCCAGAAAAGTTAAATAAGTTGGCTGAGATCACACAAGTAAAAGAAGCAAAATTTGGACCCAAATCCTTAGAGAACAAATCCAGTAGGCTTCCACTCCATACCACCTCTTCAGAAATTGTTATACTTGAAGTACCAATAAAATGCATTCACTATGGAAACCCTGGGCATGTTGCTGTAAGATGTTGAGCATCTTTGCTCTGTAACCATTTGTATTATTTATTTATATGCCACCAAGATTCTTGTCACTATCAAATAGATTAACATAAGAAACCAGTATAATGTTACCAGCAGCAATGAGGTTAATGAACAGGCATTAACATCTACTTTACCACTGCACCTCAAGGACTATGGGACTTTTCCATCTGACTCAGAGCAAAAACCTTCCAGAAGTGTTGTCTCCCTCATTAAAATGTTAGCACAGTTCCTTGCACACAATAAGTGCTTAATAAATGCTTTTATTCATTTATCCATTTACTCACTGCTATCAAGTGTGTGTCAGAGTCAGAAGTTGAACCCAATTCTTTCTGAACCCAAAGCTATTCCCCCTGCCACATCACATTAACTCCCCTAAGATTTGGCATACACGCTTACGTGAAGTATTTTTAGAATAAAAGGTGCCACAACAGTTAAAAATCTCAGTGCATTTGAATCTGAACAAAGAAACTTTTTAAAAAGAGCAGTTTTCATCGAATTCCTCAGAGAAATATTTGACATTTGTGTGCATTACCTGAAAATACCACTAAGTTTAAAAGAAAGTGATGAAACTATTAAGAAAAATATATAAGGGGTTATTACTTTAGGTGTTTACAAACTGTTACAAAAAAATGGCTCTGACAATAGAAGTTCTGATTACTATTAACAATACCTCAGTAACTATTAAAATTTAAGCTCTCTTCATCAAGACAGTCCAGGAGTCATACAACACACTGTGTATTTTGTATCATGGAAAGTTAGACCAATAATCAGATCTTGAATTTCAAAGACCATTGAGTTTTAAATTTGTGATCTCAAATATGAACAACTAAAAACTAGTTCAAAAGCACCAAGACAAAGAAAGATACTACTTGTCATCATTTAAACAAAAATATTTTATGGTTAATTTTTAAACCAAAGCTTTATTTTATATATCTCAACTGGAAATATACACACCCTCCTTGTCTCAGTGCACCAGTTGCTTTGTTATCTTCTCATTGTTGGCACTGCTCCTACTGGTGCCAATCACAATCTGCCCAGTGGTTCTGGAGGCAGTTAGGTGATGAAGCAGATCAAGTGCCTGGCTAGGATTCAGGAATCAAATCCTGTCTCAGCTGTATGCTTATCAGCAGGTTACTGAGATTTCTGTGAGCCTTAGTTTCCTCATCTGTAAATGAGTATAATAAAAGCACCTACTTCACAAGGTTGCTCTGAGGATCAAAAGAGATATAGATGTAAGGCACCTTGAGAACCTTAAAGCCCTATGTAAATGTTAGCTATTATTGTCCTTAACATTGTCTTTTCTAGCCCTCCTATAAATCCTTAATAGAAGTTTTATTCAACATTCTGGAAACCTTCCTCTAGGGTTGCTTTTGATATGCATATACACACAAACTCTCACACACACACATACTTATATAAATATATATATATATACATATGTGTGTGTTACATAATATATGTGTGCATGTATATGTATGTGTTTATGTGTTGTACTAGGATAATAATAGATGATAGATAGGCAGACAGATAGATAGATAGATAGATAGATAGATAGATAGATAGATAGATGGATAGATAGATGGATAGACAGATCAGTAGACAGATAGACAGATAGACAGACAGACAGATAGATAGACAGACAGACAGACAGACAGACAGACAGACAGATAGATAGATAGATAGATAGATAGATAGATAGATAGATAGATAGATAGATAGATGGATGGATAGATAGATGGATAGACAGATCAGTAGACAGACAGACAGACAGACACAGACAGACAGACAGACAGATAGATAGATAGATAGATAGATAGATAGATAGATAGATAGATATCCCAGTACAACACTCAATCTATCCATCTATTATTACTCATCACTCTCACTATGCAACTGGCCCACCTTCTGTTCCAGTGATGCATATACTTGAGGATGTATTTTAAACTACATTTTGTATGTATGTCATTGTTTCAGGCTCCTTGAACCTATGACGAGTCTTTTTAAGGCAGTTAAAGTAAAAATGATCTGCATTCAAATCTTGCTTCAGACATCTATTAACTTTTTGATCCTAGACAAGTCACTTAACCACTCCTGCCTCTGTTTCTTCATATATAAAATGGGGTAATACCTAACTCACAGCGTGGTTGCATCAAACGAGGGGACATGTAAAGCATTTTACAAACATTAAAATGCTATATTGTTGATGTTCAGTTGTGTCCAACTCTTCATGACCCCCATTTGAGGTTTTCTTGGTAAAGATACTGGAGTGGTTTGCCACTTCCTTCTCCAGCCCATTATATAGTTGAGGAAACTGAAGCAGACAAGATTAAGTAACTTAATGTGTCCGGGGTCACACAGCTAATGAGTATATGAGGTCACATTTGAACTCAGGAAGATAAGTCTTCCTGACTCTAGGCCCAACACTCCACTGTGCCACCTAGCTGCCCCCAAAATTCTATATAAATGCTAGCTATTATTATTTCATTAACCTCTGAAGTCTGTTCTATGATTCATAGTCATCTAGTGCCACTGGGAAACTATTAGAGTAAAAAGATGTACTTTTATGTTAGAGTAGCTTGGAATTATTAACAGTGATACACAGTTTCCTAAAAGTAACTCAGATCAATCTATTTATTTAATGCTAGGACTAGCTCATCCTCTGGGTGCAATAACTGTCCAAGATAGCACATGATGATAAACTAATGCAATGTACTTGTTCTTGCAACTGCTTGTCATAATCTGGACAATATGTATTCTTCAATTCAACAAACATTTAATAATCACCTATGGTCTACTATCTTTTTGGTGATACATTCAAGAATTTTACTAGAAATTGAAGTTGAACTCACAGGCCTATAGTTTATGGGTTCCATTTTCTTTCCTTTTTTGAAAATAGAGATACTCATCCTTCTCTGGTTCTGTGATATAGACATTTATTTTTCTCATCATTTTCTTTAAAAATTCTATGTGGCTCATCGTTCACATCCTTCAGTTCTTGGATGACCTTGGGATATAGTTTACCTGGACCTAGAGATATATACACTCATCAAATGAAGATAGTAACTTTAAAAACAGAAGATTTTTAAATAGCACTCTAGGGATTGCAAAATACTTCAAATACATTGTCTCATTGGAGCATCACAGCTACCCTGTAAACTGATGTTGTTATTTTATCTATTTTACAGATGATGAAACTGAGACTGACTGTTCGAGGGTCACACAGCTTCCTGACTCCAAATCCACCAATGACTTCCCTGTATCATTTAAAGTATTTTGGTACTCATCTCAGTTATCATCCTTCCATTTATCTTCTTTGGCATACCCTTTCTGGTCCAAAAAAATCATTCTGATTATTAGAGAAAGAGAAACAAAATGAGTCAAATAGTTCAGCATTCTTGCCCCTCATCAATTACCACTATTCTATGAATTTTGTCTTCATCCCTTCCTCAATATGGCTTTTTAAAAAATTGGCTTCACCATCTTCAGTTTTCCTTATCAGCCTTGTCAGTCGTCCTGTTATTAAAGTATTATGCAATGCTTCTTACATTTATCCTGTTACCACTATTTACTCCCACTTCATAAACATCACTTAAAAATCCAAGTTTTGTCATTGAGCTCACAGCTTATGCTCATGAGTCTCTTTAAATAACTCCCTCTTTTCTTCCTTGTTAGAATTATTTTTCTTCCACATTGTCAGAATTTCATTCTTGAGCATTTACTATTCCTCCTGGGCTAACCTTCCCAAGAAAATTTTAGTCTGTGAGATCCTACTGCTCCTTACTCTAAACTTTTAAAACTTACACTTCTAGTAGTTGAATGTACATGCTTATATGCATCTTTTTTCTTCTCTATATAACATTTTAAGATAGAATAGTCACTTCTGTCACACTAGAGGCATCAAGTGGTACAAAAGAGCGTGAGTCCTGGAGTCGGGAAGAACTAAGTTCAAATCCAGGCTCAGACTCATATCTATTTGGCTGACCCTGGAAAAGTCACTTAACTTCTGTTTGCCTCAATTTCCTCAGCTGTAAAATGGGGATAATATTTATACCTTCCCAGGTTGCGAGGATCAGGAAAGGTATTTGTAAAAGCTCTTAGCACAGTGCCTTGTACCCAGTCGGTGCTATATAAGTTGTTGTTCCCTTCCCTCTCCCCACTTCCTGCCCTCAGTGACACAAACCCTCTACTGACCCTTTCAGTGACAGCAAAGAAAGCTCACTAGAGAAATGTTGGCAAATCAATCCACCAAAATACTACTCTGATATCTTGTCAAGGCAATGGAAGTGACCCTCCTTCTTTAAAAGCTATGTAAATAGAGTACAAGTCTTCCATATTGTATGTTTCCTAAGAATCCACCAATCAGAGTACAGAGAGAGGCTTATCATCAGCTGGTTGGCCAATATCTGATAAATTCTGTGGCCATGGTGACCCACAAAGCAGGTAAAAATATAAAATCTCTCTCAATCCAATGTAGCATTAGGACTTGTCTGTGTTTACAATGCATGTGATAAGGGTGGGAAATGAGGGCAAAATGTGCCAAGATCATTGCTTTTAAGGTGTTAATAAGATATTATTCCTGATACTCTAAATATAAAAATAAATTTCCATTGACTAGAGAGATGAAGCATTACTGGGAGAAGGCCTTTGAAGGAGTTGGTAGAGTAAATTTCATAGTGACCTCAAAAGCGGTATGAAATACAAGGCTGGTGGATTTGAAGTTGTAAGGAACCTTAAAGGTCATTGATTCCAACCCTTTTGTCTTAGGGATAAGGAACCAAAGTTCAGAGAAATACTTTTCCTAAAAGAACAATAATTTTAAAAGCTAGGATTTAAATCCAGAATGTTTTCTAGTGTATCATGTCTTGCAGTGTTTAGGATAAAGATAAACAAAGAGTCATTCATAAAGATGATTGCAGGTTAGGTGCCAAAATTCATTGCAAAAGATGAAGAAATATTTCAAAGTACTTTACAAGATCTTACAAACTAAGTCAAATCATTCTTTGGCATATAGTGACTTCAGTGAAAAAGTGGGAACAAGGAAAATGGTGGAAAATAATTTGGAAAATAGTTTACACACTGAGAAACTAAAGAAGCTAAATATTATAGATTACTCAGAAACCTCATTACCCTTTATCATGAATATTTTTAAGGTACAAAAAAACCTCATCACCCAAGAAAGGAAAAAAAGAAGAAATTTGCTATAACATACAGGAAACAAATGGGTACAAATTTGGTTGTCTCAAAATAACTTATGTGTAATAAATGGTTAGGTCAAAGGTCAAAAATAACCCCAAACTGATGAAGTGGGGCAAGATAAAGAAGGCAATAGACACAACTTTAAATATTCTAGTCAAATTTAAATTATTAAAATGGATTGTTAACTCTAAGAAAAAGGAATGGATACAAGTAATGGCATTGAATCTGATTACCACAATTTCTTAGAGAAGTTTGGCTAATGCAAAAATAATGGCCACAATAAAGAGGTCAAAAGAGTCCCCATATTTCCACAGATGGCAAGCACTGACCTCTTTACCATCAAAAAAGCATGGTAGCCAAGAACAACACCAATTTAAAGTATGAGTTCATTTGCAAATATTACAAAAAAGAATGCTGGAAGATTCCAATTAGTATCACTTCATTAAACAAAGGAGAAGAGGCAGTAAAAGGATGAAAAATGCCTATAAAAATCTTGGCAAGAACAAATCAGATGAACCCAGGAGAGTTTGTTGAAGAAACTCTAAAGATGACAATAGACTTTCATATACCATGATACTTCAGAAATGTATAGCTCTAACAAAATTTACATTTTGATGTAGAACCTGCTCTGATCAGTTTCGTCCTTTACCACTTTTGTTTTGGACTATCTATTGACAAGAGCAAAGCAGACAGAAATAAGAATAAGTCCTTCCTGACTTTTGCTCAAAATGAATTAGAGTCTTACTGCTAAATATCCACAAACATAGGATTGAGTTCATGAGGAAAGAAGAGACTGATGTGAAATCTATTCTAGAATGAATCTGGGCACTTCATGTAATATTAAAGAAAATTCTAATGATGATAGGAAAATGACAGAGCCATCAAGGATCTTCTGTTTGAGAAAGGATATGTCCAGTAATGGAAGACAAAGCCACACAAGGAAAGTTCCATTAGTTTATAGTTCCATCTTGAACATAATAAGAGAGATAACAATACAAGCAGCATGTACTAAGTGTCTAGTGAGAAATTCTAAATACTAGGAGAAATAACAAGGTACAAGGGAAGTTTTGGTAGGGGGATCAGAGTATAAGTTGAATGATGACATAAATTGCCCTCCATTCAGGTTTTATTGCAATCCCTTCCACCTCTTAGCAGTCACAGTAGGCTGTCCCAGATCCATCACCAAATCAACAAATTGATTTATTCTTTTGAGGTTTTTCTAAGAAAGAATACGCAGAAAAGAGTTCCAAAATTCTAAATCAGTTGCTCTTAGAGCAGAATAATATAGCTGGTATCAAAAAGGCTTTTTCCAATTTAGTCAGCAAGTATTGTCGTTTTTAATTTGGTTCCTAAGTAGGAAAAAAAGTCCCAACACTATTACTCAGAGATTCATGTGTCCATCCAGCATTAATTCCCATGATCCATGATGCAGTTTCTCTCTCTCTCTCTCTCTCTCTCTCTCTCTCTCTCTCTCTCTCTCTCTCTCTCTCTCTCTCTCTCTCTCTCTCTCTCTCTCTCTCTCTCTCTTTCTCACACACATGCACACACACACACACACACTCACTCCTCAACCTTTCCCAGTCAGAAAGGAGTTATTTTTAAACACAGATTTTTTTTCTGCTTCTGCCATGTCTAGCACTAGAACCACAGAACTGCTATCTTGAGAACCAGAGGAATGTGAAATAATCAGAGAATAGAATTACTTTGTTAGTCATAAAAATCAATAACAGTAAATGTTTATAGGACTACGACTATGGCTCGTATTTAGATCATTTAATAAAAATGTATTGATTTCGATTATTTCTTTACTTTTGTGAATCTATAATCTCATGGTGTGGGAAGAGGAGGAGAGATATTCATTCCCCTACTAGAGATTTTAACCCATACACATTTTCTTAGCTCAGGCCTATGAGTCTGGGGCAGCTTACTGTGATTACTAAAAGGTGGGAAGGATTGTAATAAAACCGAAATGGAAGGCAATTTACATCATCATTAAACTTATGCTCTGATTCCCCTACCAAAGCTTCTTTTAATCATGTACCTCTAGGTGGGACAGTGGCTAGAGTGCTAGAGGTCTGGCCTTAAATATTTACTAGTTATGTGACCCTGGGCAAGTCAATTAACTTCTAGGCAACTATCTAAGAGTCGCTAAGCTGCAAAGAAGGGGGTAATCTGCATAGACAAAGGGAGTTTCCTCACCTGGGAGGAATCAGTCTTAATATTATATTATTATATATTATAATATTATGTTTTATATATTATACACCATATGTATTAAATACATTATTATTATTATATATATACATTATATATTGAATAGTCCATTTTCTCCTGGTGATATTGTATGACATGGAACATGACAACCTCAGAAGAATCAAAACTGGGGATAAATATGGTTGCTATCTTTAAATACATCAAAGAATTTCATAAGCACTATGAAACACAAAAGATCCCAGAAAAATTAATAAGCTGGTGGTATTACTTTCATTTAGTAACTAGGGACTAGAGAGGCTATTATGTGAAGGATAATTTTCGAGTCTATTTTTTTAAATCCCAATTTATATTGTGAAAACACCAAATTATGATTTGTTTATCATATTTAATTAAATAAGCCACATTCTCCACATTTTCATTGAAGTCACTATGCTGCCCTCAAATATTTTCACATTAAATTGATAGCACAAGGTCAGTTCTGAAAGCATTAGGTCCCTGGTCTATAGCTGGCAACTGGTTCCTCAGTGACGAGAGTTTCACCTCCATTTTCTAGAAAACACTAACTCTATCCACAGTCAGTAGTCAGTGGCAAAGTTAATTGAAACTGAGAGGTAACATTTCCTCCCTTTTCAGTAGCTCCTCACAGCTGAGAGAAAATTGCTTTAAATAAGGATGCATGCGTATTTGTAAAAGTGGCATTGAGAGAGAGGAGCTGCAAAAGACTGAAAAATGGAATTTACCTGTACCGTTTCCTTTTGAGTTCCTGATGTGAGGTTCAAGTACTTTTTCAAAAAGTGCTTGAGGTCCTTTTCCCTAAATACAAGGATGGAAATGCATTGAGAGGACCAATAACCTGGCATGCTTATCCCAGATCAAATAGAAAAGAGTCAGATTTTGTAAGAAGATAGAACAAGAAAAAGTATTAAAGGGGAAAGCAATGAGTGCTTCCTCCTCTTATTCTAAATGGTGATAAGTAGTCAACAATGCTTTAAATTTACCCTATGTCTTTATAGACTCTCTGAGTTCAAATAGACTTTGATGGCCATGTAATCCAATCTGCACTTTAACAAAAAATCCTCAACATTCCACATTCCTGATATATTTGCTGTTTTCTAGTGGGAATTTTTTAAAAGTTGGATGAAAAATTATTCAAGGAAAATACTGTTCCCTATTTTCTTCTGATAATAGTATGTATGTATGGGAATAGGAATCTAAATACATGAGGGAAAAGAAATATTCAATTAATATACTAAATTATCCTCATTTAATGATGTTTTTAAGAAGACAGTAAAAAATTTTAAAAGGAGCCAGCACATCTGAAAAAAGTTCCTGGAATCTCTTTCTTGACCTAGCTCAAGGTAGCTTTAGATTTAATTTTGAAAGGCTACTATCTAGAGGATTTAGACTGAATCTAGAAGACCTAGATTCAAGTATTATTCCCAAATACTTCATGTATATGACTCTGGACAAATCACATAATTTTTCAGTACCCTGGTTTCTGTTTGGATTATAATTTGCAGAATTTATAAGTTGCCTATCCCAATCCATGAAGGGAGTTTTTTCTCCAAGACTTCCCTACACCTATGAAACCGCGGGTTCAGAATCTTCCCCAAGAAAAAGATTTAACTAAAGAAGTTATTAAGAATTAAGACTTTTCTCTATTTCATAAAGTTCTATTATTCTCCAAATCTCCAATATGAAAGTATTTTTTCTAAAATCAATTAGCATTTTTTAAAATTCAGAGTATTTTTAAAAATAAAAATAATATTTTAACACCACAATAGCAATAGAAACTGTCATTTATATGTCACTTTAAAAATCTACAAAGAGTTTTATGTACATAAGGTAAGTATTGTAAGTAATATTATCCCCATTTTACAGTTAAGCAAAGCAAGGTTGAGACAGATGAAGTGATTTGTTCACTAAATAGCAGCTTATAAATGTCAGAGTTGGGATACGATTCCAAGTCTTCCCAAATTTTAGTCTGTCCACCATTCCATAATACAGGTGTTGCTATTTTATTTTTAAAAAACAAGGAGGATAGGTACCAATATTTTACTTTTAAATCAAAGTATTTTGTCCTGTGGGCCGCTAGGTGGTGCAGTGGATAGAGTACCAGACCTGAGTCACAAAGCCTCACCTTCCTGAATTCAAATCTGGCCTCAGATACTTACCAGCTGTGTGACTCTGGGCAAGTCACTTAACCACATTTGTCTCAGTTTCCACAACTGTAAAACAAGCTGGAGGAGGAAATGACAAATCACTCTGGTATCTTTGCCAAGAAAATTCCAAACAGGATCACAAAGATTTGGACATGACTGAAAATGACTGAAGAACAGTAATTTTGTCCTGTTAGAAAAACAGCTACTTTCTAATGATAGTTATCTGATGTTAGAGAAGTCATTAAAACTCTACATGCCTCAGGAAGTTTCCAAGAATTTAGTTACTAAGTCATACCCAGGTTGAGATCCCATTGGTGGAGAAAATTGCTGCACTGAGAGAAATCGCAGATTTTTCACATATCTATGTATTATATAATCTAAGATTTTCAAACTTGTGACTTTTTATCTTGGCAATTATTAATCTTTGGTATGAGTTTTACCGATCAACAAGGCCATATGTATTAGACAAACCTGTCTAACCTCTTTTAGGCTACCTTTTCTTCTAATCAATATTGTGATCTAAATATAGGCAGTTTTATTAAATAGTATTCAAGTCTTTGAGTTCTATAGAGTATAGTACTATTTAATTCATCATCACAAAAGCCTGACAAAAAGAAAATTTCTGATGGAAGCATTTCAAAAATTACCTTGCAACCTTTTCAAAGTATATTTCCCACCAGCATGATGAATCTCATTACCTGTTCTGTGTTAAGGAAGCCCTGCAGAGTGGTCATCTGGGTGTCTTGGGCTCTGATGCATTATCCTTGCTGTAGTGAATGCTGCTATATAAGTGTGTCAATGTTTTTAAAGTCAGCATGTGACTGTGTAGGAGAAAGAGGGCACTGAAAAGCATGCAAGTTCTAGAGGTTCTAATGACATTCAGCTCAGTAGTCTGTGTGGGCCTAAAAGAATTCTGAACACAGGGAATCATTGTTTGAGTGAATAGCTTACAAAGATGGAACTAGAGGAAGATGAAATGCCTCTTTCTTATGCAAGGCATTTACTAAGGTTCAAAACTGTGCAATTCCAATTTCTTCAATCAGCTTACCCATTTAAAAAAAGTACAGCAGATTCTCCCTTTAGGAACTCAAATTTCACTGATGCTATTGAAAAATCATAAAACTTTTGTGTCCCTTATGATTTACAAGGGCAGAAGCAAGTAGTTATGGTCAAATTCCTTTTCCAACAATTTATGTGGTAGATGGGAGGGGGGATTTGGTGAAGGTCACTCTACGTGACACTTCATATGTGAGTAGTTGATCTCATGAAAACTATCCTGTGAGAGATTGTATCACACAACATAAAGTCTGCATTTTTGCCAATTTGTTCTTTCAAGATTTCATTTCTCATCATTGACAAATCGGGCAGTGTAGTACAGAAAGACAGATCCAACGCCCTTATAACCTTCCTCCTCTTACCTTTCTGGTCTTCTTATACCTTATCTGCCTCTACTTCTACTCTGAACCCTGTAATCTACTGGCCACCTTGCTGCTCCTTACAAAAACACTACCAGCTCTGGGCATTTTCACTGATTGTTCCGTTTGCTTGGGATATTTCTCCCTCTTCATCTCTGTCCCCTGGTCTCTCCGACTTCCTTTGCCCTCTAAAATCTCACCTTCCACAGGAAACCATTCTGATTTTCTTTAATTCTAGTGCCTTGGATTATATTCAATTTATCCTATATATCATATGTTTATATATACTTACCTTGCATATTGTCACTTGCAACAGTGAGCTCCTCAAGGGTGGGACTATTTTTTACCATTCTTTGTATCCTCATTGCTAAACACAGTACTTGGCACAAAGGAGCTATTTAATAAATGCTTACCAATCAACTGACTGAATGGTCGTTTTGACTCTGGTACCATGAAACCCAGGTTGAAATACTGCCTCTGATACTCACCTGAGTGATCAAGTCATCTAGCCTCTCATTTTTCTTATCTGTTAAGTGGAGAGACTGAATTCAATGACCTTTGAAGTCCTTTCCAGCATTATGCCTATGGTCCTTTAAATGCTTATTTGAGGTTACATGTCCCTCATACTTGCAATACAAGTCTCTCCTCACTTCATGGTCTTCTTGCAGCCACTAGTTGTCTTCAAAGCTCAGCTCAAATGCTACATCCTTTGAGAAGTTGTTCTGATTCCCCCAGTCATTAGCTGCTCTCCATTCACTCTTAAATGACTTTATTTACTTTTAATATATACATTATATTTATTTTTCTGTACATATGTTGCTTCTCCCAGTAGAATATAAGCTCCTCGATACTTCATCTTTATATATCTTTATACAAAGACAGTCTAGAACAATTCCTGGCACATAGAACCTGCTTAATAAATGCTTGTTGATTTAAATTAATTCCTTCTCCACTTTTTTAACTCTCCACCTTCTACCACCCAGTTTCTACCCTTTCATTCTACTGAAACTATTAAACCTGACTGGCGATATCCTAATTACTATAGCCAATGACGTTTTTTTCCCTTGATGGATTGGATGCTCTTGGTCAACTCTTTTCTTGAAACTCTCCTTCCTTGGTTTCTGTGGCATTAAATCATTCCAGTCCCCCTGCTTCTCTGTATACTCTTGGCTCCTTTTCCTACCTTCTTCTCCTTCCCCTAACTGTGAGCATCCCTAGAAATTCAGACCTTGATTCTTGCCCTTCATTTTCAAAATTCATCAATACAGTCTAGGCTCAAGGTTTCAATGATCACCCTTATTCTAATGATTTCTAAGTCCTCTCCTCTTCTCTGAATCACAGGTGTTCATATTCAGCTGCTTCCTAGATGTCTTGGATTTCTATTCAGCATTTCACCTCATATTCAGTGGATCCAAACTTCCACCCAAAACAGTCTCCCTACATCACTCCAACTTCCCCATTTTCACCATTTGTCAACATTTTCACCAATATTGCAATCATATAAGCTCACAACTCAATAGTTTTTTGTTTTCATCACCAAACCCTGTGTATTTGTCTCTTGAAATGTGTCTTACTCTTCTGTTTCTTCTCTTTGCTTCTGTTTCTTGGTAATGAATGATAAAATGCATAACTCTGATTTCTATCCTATCGAACCTCAGCTCTGAAGAGTGGGGCACCATCTCACATTTTTTATAGACCAGAAATGACATAATTAGATTTTCAGGATCATTACCCAACAAATATGAAGTTGTTGGTCTTCAAAAATAAGGAAAGGGAGTAGAGAGAAATGGGAAAGGGTGAAATGTACGTGTACTGTTGATATATCAAGTAAACATCTCGCTTTTAGGAATACATTGAATCCTCAGGCCACCATTCCTTTTGTTTTCCTCTCCCCATCTGTCACTTTTTTACTCCCTTCTGCTTTTTTGGTAATTAAGCAGATAAGGAAATATAATTTATGATTTTCCCATTACACATGAATTCTATGTGATAGCTTATATAGATCAATAGATATAGAGACATACAGACACTTGTCTTTTGTTCTCAGTCTTCCTATGCTGGAGGGCTTGAGGGGACAGAAATCACATCTATGCATTTTATCTTTCATTATCAAGGCTTAGAAAATCCCAGAGTCCTCTTTTTTTTCTGTGGGAATTGTACTTATAAAGTAATTACTAAAACAATGATAGAGAGACAAATATTTCAAAAATAACCCATAAGTATAAGCCAAGAACCTTTCCCCAATAGGCACAGGCTCAAAATATTGGGGAAAAAATCTTTTCAAAACACATACAAATAAGAAATATATGAAAGTATGTTCAAAAACACTGATAGTAAAAAATGCAAATTACAGCAATTATAGTTCCATTTCATATTTTGAAAATTAGAAAAGATGAGCAAAAAGCAAAGTCAGTTCATTTTGGAGTAGCTATGGATTGACAAACACTAAAATATTGCTGATGGAACTGTGAATTAGTTCCATCATTCTGGATACAAATTTGGAATCATGTAAGGACTGGAAACTCAGCAGGTACCCATCAATTTGGAAATGACTGGACAATTACTATATGGATGCAATGCAATATGGTTGGCAGACAGGCAGGCATAAGTAGTTATTGTACTGCAAAAAATAAAGGAAAAAATATTTCAAGCAGACAAGTACCATAAGAACTATAAGAAAAGACTTATACGAATTGATACAGAATAAAATGAGAAGAATCAGAAGAACGATTTGCATTTCAGCATCACAATTGTAAAAATGAAAAATTATGTTCTATTATCTCTACTATCAGGGAAGCTAGTAGATCTCTTAAGCTCAGGAAAGCTGATCGAATGTCTTCACAAGTATGGAGAACCCCTGAGAGGAGAGAGGAAACACCAGATTGCCTACAGAAGAGAGATCTAGTTCAGGTCAGAAATGGAGCAGATCAAAGTTTCATCAGTAGTGTTGTACTTTTGATTGTTCCTACTGCTGTCCTTCTAACCTAGGCAAGATAGGGAGATCAAACCATCGTCATTGCGGTCATCGTCATCACCATCATCATCATCATGAAAGACTTAAGAACTGTGATCAACCAAATCAACTAAATGGTCAACCATGATTCCAGAGGGTAGAAAAAAGAAGAACTCTGCCCATTTCATGGCAGAAAGAAGATAGGCTAATGCTAAATAATTAACACATGTTTGTTTGTGATCAATAAGAGGATCTATTTTTCTTAAATATGATATGGCACAGGAGCTCCATATTTCTTCCTCTGTATCCCTCACCCTGCCCAGTGGATAAAAAAAGATTGACAAATATTTAATAAGTAGGTTAAAAAATGAAAGAAAATTTACTGAATTGTTCATGCCCCTTCACCCAGTGATCTTCTATAGAACTTAAATACCATGGAGGTCAAAAACAGAAACAGAGATCCACCATAAACCAGTGTTCAGAGCAGTACTTGCTATAAAAAAAAAAAAAAAAAAAAAAAAAAAAAAAAAAAACTTACAAAGTGAATGCCCATTGATTGGAAAATAGTTGAAGAAAAAAAAAGCTGTGTTATATAATAAACATGAAAAATTTAGAGAAATGTGACAAGGCTTCTACAAGTCCATGCAGAATGAAGTAAGCAGAGCCAAAATAGCAGTATAAATAATGACCATAACAAAGCAAATGAGAATATGGCTAAAAAGAAGTCTCTTTGGAATATATACCTAACAATATCACCGGGTCACATTGTATGTACAGTTTAGTGATTTGGTGGCATAGTTTCAAATTATTTTCCAGAGTTATTCAACCAACTCTCAGTTCCACCAACAGTGCAGTAGCTATCCTGCCACAACGCCATTAATAATTGCCATTTTTCTTTTTTGTTATCTTTGCAAATTTGATGGCGTAGGAAATGGAGCCTAAGAGTTGTAATTTGAATTTCTCTAGCTATTAGAGACTTGGAGTATTTTTTCATATGATTTTAACAGCTTGCACTTCTTTGTTGGAGAATCTCATGTTCATATTCTTTGCCTACTTGTGTATTGATGAATAGTTCTTGTTCTAATATATTTTTATCAATGCCTAATGTATCTTGGATATTAATGATCTCTATTAGAGAAAATTTCTATGGAAATTTTTCCCAATTAACCATTCCCCTTGTAATTTCAACTACATTTAAATTTCTTGCACAGAAACTTTTCAATTTTGTGCAATCAAAATTGTCCATTTTATCTTTAATGATTATCTTCTTCCCTTGTTTAGATAAAAATTCTCTCCCAGCAGAACTCTGAGCACTTGAAAGACCAGTAATGGTCCCATAGAAAAAAAAATGATAAGGAAAACCTCCCTCCTAATAACCAAGAGGTAGAGTATTAGATTAGAAAGGTGTACAATGCAGTTCCTTACTAAGCGTTCTTCTTTATCTCAATTGTTTTGTCTTTGTTAAAAGGGAGAGTTCTGGGGAGGCAGGGAGTATTTCCAGAAAATTGTGATGTCAAAACAAAAGGTAGAAATAAATATTTGAATATGTATATATATATATATATATATATATATATATGTATATATATATATATATGTAAGTACCACATATAAAATAAAATATGTTGAAAGTGTTAAAAGCTTCTGTGTACATAACTGATCACAATCACCCTAATAAAAACAAATGGACAAAAATACCGTAGACTTCTGTAGCCCTTTAAGATTTACACATTGTTTTCCTCACAGCACAGTGAAGTGGCCACTCCAGATATAATATCCCCTTTTTGCACATGAGGGAACTGATATTCAAAGAGGTGAGCTTACTAGTCCAGACTCACATAGCTAGCATACACCAAGGCCAAGACTCAAACCAATGGTTTACTGGAGCCAAATCCAACCAGAGCTGATTGCTCAGTCTTTCATTGAGAGTATTTACCCCTCAAAAATTAGTAAATGCTAAAAATTAAGGCTTGATTTATTATTCTGTTGATTGTTTACTCTAGACAAAAGAAAGCAATGGAGAAAATGTTAATAATGCAGATTACACTTTAAAGTATAGCCGGCCAAAATTTGTTGGGTTTTTTTTTTTCCTCAGGGGACTGATTGTTAAACATATACTAGCCACATCCTGTATTCAGATCCATCTCTTTGGACTCCATGATCAATTTCACTAAGGTATGGCTCAAACTAATTCAGAAATGTTAGAAGTCATGAGGATTAAAATGGTTAGTTCATTCCAACTGAACTTGAGAAGTCACTGATTCTGACCTAAGCAAAAGTAATTGCTAGAATTAGTCAGTCTAACATGGAATGTTAGAGTTAGAAAGGACCTTAGAGGTTATATAGTCTAGCATTATTTTACAGATGAGGAAACTAAGGCTCAGAGAGGATAAATAATTTGACCAATCACACAGCTAGGATCATAGGACTCAAGGGTGGATAGTACCTTGAAATCATCCATTCCGAACACTTCATTTTACAGACGGGGAATCTGAGACCCAAAGAGAGCTTTCCCTAATGTCCCACAACTAGCAAAGGTCAGGGATAAGATTCAAAGCCAAGCCCAGTGTTCTTTCTACTGCATCATTCTGATAGAGTCACCACTTAAAAACTCAGATTTTTTTGGCTCATAGCACAGTGTTTCTTCCATTACCCCACCCATACTCCAGCATACCAGGATCCCGCCTGACCTAAGGAATGCAAATGGATCTAAGGAATGTAAAGAGTGGAAAAGTCCTATGACACATCCACTCATGCTCCCTTCCAGTAAACACAGACAAAATGAGACCTTTATCATAATGCTAAGGTCTCATATAAAGACAGATTCCATCTGCATCAAAACTATTTAAATAAAGTATAAGTTCTTTGAGTAAAAATACCAACTCTATTTTACTATTTTACCGGCTACCACTATACCAGCTACATCCAAGCACTCAGCAAATACTTTCTCTGAAGTAGGGTTTAAGTGGGAGAAAGTTTATCATTTGTATTTGACCTGCAAGAACACTGTGCTCTTTGGTGAAAGGTTCTACATTAGGAAGCTTAGTGTTTTTCATTATATTGAGAAAACATGATTATAATTTTCTCCTGCATTTCCCTACTCTCCTCTTCTACAGAATGGTCTATATCAGATCTCTGATCCTAATTGGGATACAATTAGGTGGCACTGTGGATAGACTGCTGGATCTGAATTCAGGATGACGAGCTCAAAGCTGACCTCAGACACTAGCTATGTGACCTTGGACGAGTCACTTTATCTCTGCTTGTTTCAGCTTCAACTACAAAATAGGAATCACAATGGTATCTAGCTCCCAGGTTTGTTGAGATAATCAAATGAAATAGCTACAAAATGTTTAACATAGTACCTGGAACATAGCAAGCAATATATAAATGTTAGTTATTATTATCATTGTACCTGACACATAGTAGGTGCATAATAAATACTTTTTTCCTTCCTTGGAGAGCTCATTCTATCAATATGTTAAATTCAATAAACATTAATTGTCTACAATTAATTGTTTGTTGTACTATTGTCTACAATGTAATAATTCTCCCCTCTTTGGTGGGGGAGAAGGTTGGAGATGATAAAAATCAATCAGCATTTTCTTAGCATCTGCTATGGGTCGGGCACTGTGCTCTACCGGGCCATGGTAATACAGAAAATGTTGGAGAAATTTGCATCCTTCCTGAGTAATACAAGTAACTTCTTCCTTATTTCTGTGATTCCTTCCCTCACTCACTTCTCTGCCTTCACTTGACCTGAGGTAGGAACCAAGAAGAAAAATACATTCTGGGAAGGCAACGAGAACAGAGAAATTTTGGCAATGGACAACGTGGTAGCCAGGACGGAAACCATAGTAGCCAATGAGGCAGTTGGAGCTATTAAATTCAGTTTGGAAATCAGTCAGATAAATCAGATCATAGGATCACCGAGAGCTTGGAAGGGACCTCAGAGATCTTGTAGTCCAATTCCTTCATTTTACAGATAAGGAAATTGAGACCCAGGGTGATTAAGTGATTTATCTAAAACTACACGGATAATAAGAATGAAAGCTGGAATTTGAATCCAGGGCCTCTAACTCGAAGAGTCAGTGTTTTGGGTTTTTTCATTATCAGTTTGGGGAGGGTGGGAGAGAGAAGAGAGATTTCATTGAGAAGTGACAATGATGTTTAAAAAAAAAGACCATCAATAAAACATTTATTTAAATTAATCCCCAAAAATATAAAAAAAGAAAATAGAACTTTAAAAGTCAAAATCTAATATAGTTGAGGTGGTTGGCTGCCTCCCATTTTCTGTATATCCTCCTACCCCATTTCCCAGAATACATTTTATGGTAATTCAGCCACTTTAAGAATATTTCACATCTGTTTTCTTTCACATAATCCATTTATACAGATTACTGATTTGGGAGGGGGGCGCTGTGGGGGACCAGAAAATGGAGATCAGTGAGCGTAACAAGCTTGTTCCAACCATGTCCATAGGCAGTCACCTAGAATGTAGCTTCCATTTATAATTCCTGACTTGGGCACCTTCAGTAATGCATTTGTTTGTGTGTTGTTTTCTTCAACTCACTGCGCCTGATGGCCTTGTCAGAAAGGCAAGCTTCAAAAGTGACAAACTGTTCTGATCATGTGCGCATGGTCTAGTTGCCAGGGAAACCTCTTTTTAAAGGAGAAACAAATCTTATTTGAGGAATTATTACAGAAAAGAAACAGATGCATAGTTTCTGGCTGGGTGTAATTCAACTTGGGATACACTTATGGTATACTAAATAGCAAAGGAGACTTACATCTGTTGTACTTCCATAGGCATGACTAACATTTCTAAATGCCCTGCACAGATTCCTCTATTATAATCCAGAAATTAAATACATTAAATAGGAACATCTCTTTCCCAGTTTCTTGGCTTTATTATTCAATAGTAAATTGGGGCTGATGAAGCCAACAGATGTCCAGCAATGCACTTCCATGGTCCTCCTTGAAGTGGTCCATTATCCTATCTTTGAAGTTCTTCAATAAAATGGCTTACATATGAGGCCAGTTTGATGAAAATAATCTCATTTTCTAGTATCTCGTGGATAGCATCAAATATTGTCCACCATAGAAAACTCTACCATAGATAACTGTGGTTGCCTACCATAGAAAAGAACCACTGAAGTGTAGGTGAGCAGGACTCTCCTTAGGCGCAGGCTAACTATATGGGGTAGAGTTTTAACTAGGGAAGGGCAAATGGAATTTTTGCCCAGGGTGTCAAAATTTGCCAAGTTCTAACAGTACTTGAAGTTCTTTGGCAGCATAGAAAAATCTCTCTATAAAGTTAACATTTATATCAATCCTCTTAACTCCTCTACATCACTTGACACTATCCAACCACCCACTTTCCCTGGATAGTCTCTCTTATCTAGGTTCTCTGGCTGTTATCTTCTGGTTTTCCTCCTACCTATCTGACTACTTCTGAGTCTTCTTCATTAGTTCAGCATCCATATCACTCTCCACTAACTGTGGATATACGCTACTCTAGGTCTTCTTCTCTTTTCTCTTTATACTCATCATTTGATGATGTCATCATCATCCTTAAGTTCAATTATCATCTCTATATAGGTGTCTCCCAGATCTATTCATCCAGACCTAGTATCCCCACCTGTGGTTATTTGTCTCAAACTGGTTATTAGATACTGTTTCATACCGGGTGTTCCATGAACATCTCAAGCTAACATGTCTAAAACAGAATGTATGATCTTTCCTTCCAAACTTGCCTATCTTCTACACTTCCTTATTTTCTGTCAAAGGTACCATTGCCCTTCCAGTTACTCTGGTATCAGGATCATCTTTGACCTGTCACTTATTTGATATCCCATATATACAGTGATACTGAATCTTGTCATTTCTATCTCACAACATTTCTTAAGTGTATCCCCTTTTCTCTACTACACTGTCATTATACTCATTCAGACACTTCTCGCTTCTCACCTGGGTAATTGTAATGGCTTTGCACTTTACCTCCCTACCTCAGGATAGCCCACTGCTTCAAAACATCCTCCGTTCAGTCACCAAAATGATTTTCCTAAAACCCAGGTTTGACTCATAATATTCGCCATAAATTCTAGTGGCTCCCTATTGCTTTTAGGACCAAATATAAACAGCTCTTTGGCATTTAAAGGTTTTGGCAACTTGACCCCTTGCTACTTTTCCAAAGCTTTTGTACATTGCTCCCTTCCACACACTCTGTGGTCCAGACATACTTACCTACTTGTTATTCCATACACTTGATACTCTGTCTCTGGTCTCCATGCCTTTACACTCTGGCATGTCAGTTAATGAACACCTTCCTCATTTCCACCTCTTGGAATCCCCAATTTCTTCCAAGACGGAGCTCAAGGACCACCTTCTTCATGGAGCATTACCTGATCCCCTATCCCACCCAAGCTGCCAAAGCCCACCTTTCCCAAACGATCTTTTATTAATTTTGCATATATTATATGCTTTCTTCCATAGGTGATTCTTGTCTCCTGGTAGAAAGCATCAGATGCATCATCTTCACTCTGAATCTTCTTAATCCTTTCACTCACTCAAAATGCAATTAGCATTTATTTAAACAAATAATAACAATAAACATCTACATAGTACTTTAAGATTTGCAGAGCATTTTACTAATATTATCCAATTTTATCCAACCAACAATCCTGGGAGGTAAATATTATTATTATCCCCGTTTTCCAGATGAAAAAACTGAGACAAACAGAAAGTAAGTGACTTGCCCAGGGTCACACTGCTACTTAGAGTCTGAGGTCAAATTTGAACCTGAGCCTTTCTGATTCTAAGTCCAACACTCTATCCACTATGCCACCCAGTTGCCTAATGGTACAATTCACAAATGAGGGGGGGAAGGTTTTCAGGGAGGAGGGATGTTGAGCATAACTCAAATAAATATGACAAAAAAGTTTATATGACTCAAGACCTTTATAATCTAATGAGGAAAAGGACTTTTTAAAAGCAGACTTGTAATTTCATTGGTGGAGGAGCATTCAGGTGAGGAAACTCCATCTATCAATTCAGATCAACATCTTTGCATCTTTCGTTAGGAAGTTTCCTAAAAACTGGGATGTTAAGTGGCTTGCCCAGAATCATGCAGCCTAGACATGTCATAAGTGGGGCCTAAATCACAGCTGGTCAGGGAAAGATATGTCCACACATAATTAAGACCCAAGGGATACTCTTACATACAAAGGGAAGAGAGGCAAACGCAAAGTTGATAGGGCATCAGAGTTGAAGTTAGAAACACCTGAGCTCATGTCCTGCCTCAGATACTAGCTACATGAACCTGGGTAGGACAATAGCTAACATTTGGATCCTTAGATTATTTTTAAGACAATTTCCATCTCTAAATTCTATAAATGGATAAATGAAACGAAATATATCACCCTGGTGAACCCTGCTTGTAAAGTCTTTGTAACTTAGATGCTCCTCTGAAGATTTCAAAATAGGATGAATAGATGCCATTTGGAACAAACAATCCTCATATATGGGTTGGAACAAACAATTCTTATTCATGAGACCAGTTCAATATAAATCTAGCTGTTAACTGGTATGAAAAGTGCGAACTAAATCTTGTAGTTCCCATCCAAGGACTCAGGCCAAACTGTTTCTGGGACAATGAGTTTTGATTTGCATTGAAATGGCCAATCATTGGCCCTTGGGGCAATATGACCCAGTGGAAGCAGGACTTTCCATTACAATTCAATCTGGTAGCCTTGGTGTAAATAACACTTCCATTTTAAAAATGACAGCTGAACTAATTAATTGAATGAAGAGAGCAGGGGAGACACTTCAGGAATTCACTTTCTGAAACAGAGACTCATTCTATTTTTAATCCTCTCTCATGGGTATTTAGTGTCAGATTTTAGTCAAGTCATATTATGAAAAGTAGCCAGGTTGACAAATTACCAGTGCTTCATTTCTCTGAAATTTCCCTTCTGAATGCCATTTTCCTCGTATAACGTTCAGAAGCCTGGTATAATCCAGTGCCATTTTGCTGAATTAAAAAAAAAAATTCAACTACGAAAACTGAAGAAATTCAAAACAAAAGACAAATTATATGTAAGAATGTTCAATACAAAGCACCATTAATATTCTTAAAAAACCTTTTCTGAGCTTTAAAGTAATTTTAAAACATAATGATGTTAGTTCACAGTTAGATATTACTTTAAGGTCTATCAAAGCACTTATAACACATCTCATTTGATTAATAACTCTTAGGTAGGTGGGATTATTTTTCTCTGTTTATAGATAAGGGAACTGAGAGACAGAGTTTGAATGAGTTGTCCTTAGTCACATAGCAAATAGGTGTCTGCAGCTTAATTCAAACCCAGGTCTTCATGATTCCAACTCTATCATTCTACCCACATGTGGTCTTTCTATCACTATATAGGGACCCCAAGTCATGGCATGGACCACGGCACTGCCGAATCAAGCCAGTCTAGGCACTTGAAACAGTGGCCAGCATCCTTGGCTGCACACAAATGTCCCTGGGCACTTTGTGTATAATAGTTTTTTTTTCCAAGTAGTGATGGGAGGAGGCAGAATGTCCTAGATGCTTCCCATTATTTTAGGTAGAGTCAATTTGACTTTCTCTTTGCATCAACTATCAGATCTATCAACAAATATTTCTGCTTCTTCACCCTCTTGAAAAAAATGGAGATAATAATACATGTACTCTATACTTTATGAGGGTTTTGTGAGGATCAAATGAAATGTTACATGTTAAGAGCTTTGCAAGCCTTATTAGATATTATTAGTGCTAGGGGGTTGCTCGATCTGGAGGCAGGAAACAGGGAGGTCAAACCCGCCTCTGATTCTTACTAATTACATGATCATGGACAAGCCATTTCATCTCCTTGAACCTCAGTTTTCTTATCTATGAAATGGAGAAAATAATATCCCATAGTTCCTACCTAATAGAACTGTTGTAAGCCTCAAACGAGATTATGTGTGTTGAGAGCCGTTACATAAACTTTAAAGAACTAATTAAAATCACTTACTATTATGTCACCTCTCATAGGGCTCTCATGGAGATCTTTATTCCTGCCTCCAGAGCCACTACTTTAGCCAGATCCTCAAGCTGGATTCTTTTTTCAAAGACCAAACCTTAAACTCATTTCACTCTGGATCTCAGGGATTGGACAATAGGGCCCTGCCCCAGCACCACTTAGTGGTTATTTTGGGGGCCCTCCTGGCTCAGAGTGAATGTAAATTAACTATCTCTCTTTGGTCTAGCAATCCTGAGGATCTTCTCCTCTCACTTTGATTTTTTTTCTTTTTTTATTAAAGGGGCCATCCCTTGATTCACTTACTAAAGAGGTCTGTTCACTGAATGGGCGTTGCCTCACTCAAAGTGAGCACTTGGAAAGACCAAAGCTTAAAAGGGTCAAGGTCTCCCACTGCATCCTGGATCATTTCCAGTCATCCTGATTGATATCTGGCCACTGGACGCAGATGACTCTGGAGGAGAAAGTGAGGTTGATGACTTGGCACAACCCTTCCTCAACTCAAATCAAAGTCAGTTGAAAATCATGTCGTCCCCCTCATGTCATGGTCCTCTTCCAGAGCAAAGAACAAACCACAACTACATTTCTAGATCATTGTACAAGTCACCTAGACACATTCTTTCAAATCTAGTCTTTCTTGACCTCCATTACATCCTATCCTCAATAAGCAGTAGACTCTTCCCAGTCATTTTCATGTCAGTCTTGGGCTCAGGAGCCTAAAGTTGCTCATAGAGATCATAGGCTTTAGAGTCAAAAGAAGCTTAAGATAGCTTCTTGTCCAACACATTGCTGTGACAGAGGAATTCACTAAGGCGGTAAGAATGGGAGAAATCTTACTGTTGGTTATACTAACTTCATAGTTATGGCTTGTCTTCAAAATGCTTTACAAGCTACTTTCTTTCTCTGTTCTTGATGACTTTATTTCTTTTCATTGTCCTTCATCACAAACAAAATGATCTTGCCATCTCCAGCACAAGACTTACATATTCCTACTTAATAGCCTTCCATTTCCTCTAAAATCTGACCAAACTCATCTCTTCATCACTTATAACACAAGACTTAACTACATGGCCTTCCACTTCCTTTGATATCTGGTTTAAAATTTACCTCCACTAAAATATCATCCCTGTTTAATGCCACCCATTGTTATCCTCTTCTACTTTGAATTTCAACGGGAGATAACTGAGATAGATGACTATGGAACATGCAGTTAGAAACATCCCAGTAGGTATTTGGCGATATGGGACTAGACCTCAGGGCAGATACTGAAGTTATATAGATAAATGTGGGAGTCATCTTGAGAGATATGATCGTTGAACTCATGGGAACAAATGGAAATAGTACTGTTTGAAGGTAATCTGTGTACTTTCAGGAACTGAGTCTTTCATACTGGAGTGGGCACAGTGCATGAGCCATACCATGGGAAGCCTTTATAAGCAGACTCCAGGGTATAATTTCAGAAGAAGAATTATTTAGTCTCCTGAGTGGTGGCAGAAGAAAGTTATCCCAGAGGCAGCAATACCAGCTGAGAAACCTTCTGTTAAGGGATTGCCTGAACTACTTTTCATCTACCCTTTAATGCTTACATTAGCACAAGTAAGGAAAATAAGAATAAAAAAAGGCTCACTGAAAATTCAATTTTATTTCTTTGCACAAGATATTTTAAGATTTGCATTGGGGGTGAGTGAAGATAATGGACCTGTGATTTCATGGATTTGAGAAATTCCCTATGAGCAAACACCCTCTATTAATGAAGATCAGCAATTGCTAGTTAATTAGAGAGTTGCCTCAGGCACTTAAAAGTTAAATGGCTCACCCAGGGTCACACAATCAGTATGTGTCAGTGAGAAGACTTAAAACCAGGCTCACCTGACTCCAAGGCCCAAGCATCATGTTACCTGTCAAGATTAGTATTGGGGCATTTTATTAAAATGGTACTGTTAACAAATAATGATTAATGAAGGAAGACAAGATCTAATTGCAGTGGTAAGTATACAAAGATAATTCTGTAGGCAGGGATGTTTCTGGAACCAAGCATTGGCAGTAAGGCAGTTCAAAGAAAGGATTTGAAACTAATGAAATATTAGGGCAATTTGGATTTGGTTCAGAGACAGTTTTGAGGTAGTCCTGTTCACTTTAGTTCAAGGGGCCAGGTTTCAATGCAATTCCCTGGTTCAAAGTGGATTATTTATGTCAAGTTATGAACTCTCCCACAGTTATATTCCTGAAAGAGCAACAGAGTTTCTGGTGGCATGTCACAACTAGAATTGCATCTCCTGGATGTAGCACCTTCCAGGAATGAAGCAGTGATGCAAACAAGGTCTCTGATATGGAACCTATAATGATTTGCCCTGACTACTGTTGGGGTAGGAAACACGATGTTATGTTGATATGATGCACATTATGTTTTTCCATTTTGAATGCCTGAATTGGAAAATTCATACTTTCCTGTGATCTTATTAGAAATCAAAGCAGGAGCAGAACTGGAGATGAGAGAATTTCAGAGCTGGAAATGACCTCAGTAGCTATCAAAAGAATACTATATGCGATATCCACCAACTGGCCATCCAACGCTGTTCAAAGACCTCCAGTGATGAGGCAGGCCAGTCTACTCCGGACTGCTTGAATTATTAGGAAGCCTGCTCCTGCCTGAAGCCTAAATTATCCTCTTTGTAGATTCTATCCAAGAGTCCTAATTGTAGCCCCTCAGAACCAAATAGAACAAGGCTAATTCTTTTTCAGTGTGACAGCCTTTCAAATACTTAATGACGTCTATTATGTTCCCTTGAGTCTTCACTTAGACCAGTTAGGTAGCTTAGTAGATAAAATGTTGGGCCTGGAGTAAGAAAGACCGAAGTCTAAATTTAGTCTCAGACATTTACCAGCCTTGTGACCTTAGGCAAGATACTTGATCCTGTTTGCCTCAGTTTCCTCATCTGTAAAACAAGCTAGAGAAAGAAATGGCAAATCATCTCAGTATCTTTGCCAAGAAAAGTCCAAATGGGGTCAGGAAACGACTGAAAATGACTGAACAACTGAAAGAATCTTCTCCAACATCTCCCAGCTCCTTCAGTTGATTCTCATGTGTCATGGAACTAAAGTTCTTCCCCATCTTAATAGAACTCCGCTGGATGGTGTCCACCAGTGTCTTTAAATCATACCTCTCTACAAGTATGCTTAAATTGTGTCTTCCAGAATTGAAAACAATAAACAAAATGGCGCCTAAACACAGACAGGTACAGATAATAACTCCTGCCTCCCCTGGTGGTTGTGAAAATCAAGTGAGATCATAAACATAAAACACTTAGCACAGGACCTGGCACATAGTAAATGTTATATGAATGTTAGTAGTAGTAGTAGTAGCAGCCATAGCAGTAATGTTTTTGTTATTGGTGTCCATTATGCCTTGCAGTTTCTCTCTGTTGTAAGAAGTTTGGTATTGCCACCATTTGCTTAAGACAGCAAGTCATACCACTAGCTAGGGCACAGAGAATTTAGCTGACATCAAACTTTAGCTCCACTGATTGAGTGATTAATGAAGAAAATTTCTGGCTCAGCTTTATTACCTCTATTTACTTGCCAAGTACCTGGGTATAGCTCCAGTATTAAGAGTCTGCAAATTTCAGCTTTATCCCTAGTGGTAATTGACTAGTTTATTATTTTACTTGATTGAGGATTTCCCCTTCCGTTATCTATTCTTTGATGTGCAAATTTTACCTTCCCCTTCTGTTCTCTGTAAAATTCCATTATATCCATACTGCTAAATATATATACAATCTAAAATCTATATAAAATTACTGAAAAGGATGCTCAGGACCCACTGGTTTTAGTATACCATTCGTCCATGTTCTGACTATATGATAAACAAGTTTTTAAAACTTCTCTGTGCATTAATAAGTATGATTGGCAGAAATTGGTTGGTTGTTACCCTTCATTCTTGGAGAAGACCACCATGACATCACTATGCCAGGTCAATGTACAGTGTGTCTGATATAAGAGCTAGCAATGCTCTACCACAGGTGGGACACAAATAGTTCATACAAACATTTGGAGTGGAGATGTCTCTAAATTAGCTCTTCTTATGTTTCTTTTGAGGGACTGCAATTCTGCTTTGTTCACAGAGCACAGTGCCTTCTTTGATGTGGGCACACAATACTGGACTGTCCTTTGCCAATATCGCCCATATCACTCAATTTCTTCCAAAGTTCTCCAGAGAGACCTTGAGAGTTGTCCTTGTATCACTTCTTTTGACTACCATGTCTTATATGAGTTCTCCCTAAAATAGTCTTTTAGGCAAACATATGTTTGACCTTCAAATAACATGGCCAACCCATTGGAGTTGCACTCTCTGAAGTGGAGCTCGAATGCTTGGCATTTTAGCTCAAGAAAGGGTATCTTATCTTGCCAGGTGATCTTAAGAATCTTTCTAAAACAATTCAAATAGAAACTATTAAGCTTCCTGGCTTGGTGCTAGTGAACTGTCTGAGTTTCCTAGGTATTCAACTATGCGGTCAACACAACAACTTTGTAGACATCAGTTTGAGTGGCAGTCTAATAACTTTCCTCTCCCATACATTCATTAGGAGCCTCCAAACACTGAGCTAGCTTTGGCAATGCATGCATAATAGCAGTACTCATCAATAAATGCTTGGTCAATGTTTATGCCATCCCTTTAGGAAAGAATTATTTTTAATCAAATTATAAGATTTTATACTTTTCCTTATTGAATTTCTTCTTGTTTGGTTCCTTCCTATCAATTTGGTGCTCAGAAATCTAGAATGGTTCATAGAAATCATAGCTATTAGAGTCAGAAGGGATCTAAGATATCTTCTAATTCAACCAGATTCCATCAACCAGTATGCTCTCTGTTCTTACTTGTGTTATGGCATCTGCAAATTAGATACACATAGGCATACCTTTATCTAATTACCTGATAAAAATATTAAGTAGCATAACATTAAGTATAACTCTCTAGGCCATTTAACTAGAGACCTTCTCCTACTTTGACACTGGTCTAGTGATATTTACTCTTTGGGTCCAGCCTTTCAACCAGTTCTATATTATCCCCTAACCTACATCTATCCATCATTTCCATCAAAGTACTTTATTAAAATTAAGGAAACTATGTCTAAAGTATTCCCCTAACTGTATAAATAGAAAATATTATAACCCTATTGAAATAGAAAATAAGGCTAGTTTGGCATGACTTGTTCTTAGAGAAGCTCATTGTAGTGACTTACTGTATTGATGGCCTCCTTTCTTAACTATTCACTAACTATCTCTTTCCATTCTAGAATTTTCTCAGGAATTAAAGTCAAACTCAGTGGTTTATCAGTTGCAGATGTTATTCTCCTCTTTTCTTACCACCAAAACTGGAAAAACATTTGCCCTTCTCTGGTGCTGTGGTGCCTCTACTGTTCTCCGTGATCTTTCCAAGATCAAAAATAATGATTCAGTGATGACATTCACCAATTCCTTCCTTGCCTAAGAATTCAATTCATATGGGCCAGGTGACATAAAATCATCAAGTGCAGTAAAGTCATCTTAACTTTCCCTTTACACATATCTTGGCTAAAAACTCCCTGTTGGTCATTTTTGTTCTCATTTACAGCACAGCAGTCATTTTCCTTAACAAACAGAACTAAAATCAGAATTGAGCATCTCTGCACTCACTTTTGTTAACTGTCATTTCCCCCCTAAAGCAATGGTACTATGCTTTCTAAAAACAATTGAGGGAGTGGGGAAAATTTTTTTTGTTGCCATTGGTTTTCCCTGCCAGCCTCAGCTCATTCTGAGTTTTAACATTCCTAACACTATTTTACAGGCATAAACCATGCTGCTATCTTCAACTTCTGTAAGATGTCCTTGCTTCCATATTCTTTTTTTTCTTTAATCTGCATTAATTTTTTAGTTTCCTGAACATATACATCAGTCTATTCAGATGACTCAAGTTTTTCTTCCTCACTGAAATTGCTTTCTTTTGTATCTTCAGAATTCCATTCTCAAGCATTACCCATCCCTACCGGACTGACTTCCCTTGTAGAATTTTAATACTTGGGAGCCTACTTAGCCTTCCTTTGAACTTTTCGAAATCTACTTTCAAAATATGCATGCATGTCAGACTGTGTATGACTTTTCTTTCCTGTATCATTAAACTAGGAGAAAGTGGTCACTTCTCACCTAGCTTCCCATCATTTCTACCCCAAAGCATCCAAGCGTTCTCTGTTAGAGAGAATCTGACCCAGAAAGGTAGCCAGTGTTCATGGAGCAATTGGTACTATCCTACAGTATCGTGAAGAACATGTGAACCAGAAAAGTGGATGGTCATTGATTGAGAAATGAATGAACTTAAACATAAGAATGTAATGACAGAAAAAGTTTTTGTTCAAGGCACTGTGCTAGGTTTTCAATCAAGCGTCACTATAATCCCTGCCTTCAATGCAGTTGCATCCAATAAAGGAGAGTTAGAAAAAGCAAGAGGTATCTAGGTGACTCAGCGGATAGGGTGCCAGGCATGGAATCAAGAAGAATCATCTACCTGAGTTCAAATCCAGCCTCAGACTGCAAACATGTCACTTAACCCTGTTTTCCTTAGTTTCTTTATCTGTAAAAATGACCTGAAGAAGAAGAAAACAAACCACTCCAGTACTTAGCCAAGAAAATCTCAAATGGGGTCATGAAGAGTGAGACACAGCTGGAAAAGACGCAACCAAAACAACAACAGATAAGGCAAGAGAGATTATTTCCCTGGTAATCTGGCCTGGACCAAACCCCAGAGTTCAGAAGAGGCCTGGGTCAATCATAAGAGATATAGAACTCAGCAGTGAAGGCTAGGTTATGAATTGGGGGAAGAAGAGGTGATAGCTCAAGTTGAGAAAGCATGATGCATAGTAGCCTGGGAAGTGGAAGGGACCCCAGCAGCCACATAGTACAATCTTCATTTTACAGACTGACCTACTTAAAGCCCACTGAGATGAAATAATTTGCTTACAAGTAATAAGCAGAAGAGACAAGATTTGAATATAGATCTTCTGACTCCATAAGAAATGATGAAAATGAAGAATTTAGGGAAACTTGAGAAGATCTATAAGAACTTATATAATTTATACACTTGTATATAAACATATATGTAACATATAATTTATAATATGAGATAAAGTAAACAGAACCAAGAGAACAATTTATGTGATGACCACAACACTGTAAGGGAAAACAACACTGAAAGATATTCAGATTCTAAGTATTATAGTAACCTATAATGATATAAGAAGATTGATGGTGAAATAAGCAGCGCTGTCTCTGGGAAGGGAGATGCTAAATTAAAGGAGATGAATGAGGCATACGTTTTCAAATTTGGGCAATATGCTGACTTGTTTTGCTTGACTGTGCTTTGCAACAACAAAAGGTTCTACTGAGAAGGGAGACTCAGTGGGAATTGACAATAACATATATATATATTTTTAAAAGGTACATGAATAAATTTTTTAAAAATAATGCTTTATAATGCTAAATAAACATGAACCATTATTAGGGCATGGTCTATTGTCTCAGTTCTACCAATAAACAGGTAACTGACTGGATCACCAGAGGGAAATAGCTTCAGAGATAAAGCAGAAATGATTGGTTTGACATGTTGACCTGGTGGCCAACACATGAGGAAAAAACTCAAAAGGCTTATTAAGTCTGTTGAGATTACATTATGGGGTGGAAGGAGAGGAGATGATCTGCTGGCAAGAGAAGTGGGTTAGGTTGGTTGGAGGAGACAGACAAAGAGGATGTTAGAAGGAGGATTCTTCTACCATCACCGAGAGAAGAAAGTCAAAGTTCATTCAAGAGTAATAGGCGAAAAAAGCCTTTTAAGAAAAAAAATAAGGACAAGCTATCTGGGCAAGGGAGGAGAAACATCACTTCACACCAACCAACAATTAAAAAAGGGGAGTTAGAATGAGAGCCTGAAGCTGGTGCGGGGGGGTGGGGGGAGGGAGATTTCAGGACAAATAAAGAGGAAAGCCATTGTTCTTCTCCAAAACCAGGGTACGAGCAAGGCCATCTGAAATCTATCAACGAGGAGGGAAGAGATTCTCTTAATGAGGTAGTGAGATAAGTCCTAAAGGAAGCCAGGGATTCTGTGAAGAAACAAAGAAAAAGCATTTTATGCTCCTCAGATGACTAGGACAAGGTCATGGAGACTGAAGATGGAAAGGAAAGGAAAAGCAAGTAAGTCTGTATAACTGGACTGTGAAGGGGAAGAAAAAGTAAAAAGATTGGGAAAGGTGAGAAGCAGTCAACCTGTGAAAGTGTTCCTAATGCTCAGGTCTGAATATGTCACTTCTCAAAAACATCTAACTGTTCCCTGTTGCAGATAGGAAGGCAGTTAGGTGCACATTGGATAGAGCCCTGGGACTGGAGTAAGGAAGACCTGAGTTTAAATCCAGTCTCAGAAACTTATTAGTTGTGTGACCCTGGGCAAGTCACTTAACCCTCTTTGCCCCAGTTTCCTCATTTGTAAAATGAGCTAGAGAAGGAAAATGGTAAATCATTTTGGTACCTTTGCCAAGAAAATCCTAAATGGGGTCACAAAGAGTCATACATGACTGAAACAACTGAACAACACATTGCAGACAGGATAAAATCCAGACTCCTTGGTCTCCCAGTCCTCCTTTTTGGCCCATTTGCAGTGTTCCCCTTCCACCTTCATACCTTTTCTCTTTCTGAAGAGAAGGCTACTAGCTATTCCAAAATCCTGTCCTGATTTCTTCCATCTCCAGAGATATGTTTGTCTCCATGTGTATCTTTATCACTACCAACGGAAATCTTTCCTTGTATCTGAGGTATAGTTCATGTATCTGACCCTCTGAGAATGATACCGGGTCATGGCAACAGCAAGTGATGTCCCCTGCCTCAAATTTTCTTAAGGTCTTTTTCTGTATCTTATCATTTTTATGTGTAAAGGTGTCATATCTTCATATGATCATATACGTAGAGCTGAAAGAGACTTTAGAGACCATCCAGTCTAATTCCTTCATTTTGCACATGATGAACCTGAGTCTTTCGGTTAAATGATTTGCCCAAAGAGACACAGTTAGTAAGCCTCCGAGGCAGGATTTGAACCCAGGTTCCCTTTCAAACCCTTTTTTCATCCTTGAGAGCTGGGATGGTGGTTTGTTTTTTGTTTATAATCTTCACATACCTAGATCCCAACATAGAATAAAGGACTTAATAAATGGTTTTATGGGGGAAAAGATTATTAGAAGGAGCACTACACACTTGACCTGAAACAAAAAGCTGTATTCCAACCTTGACTATAAGTTTTTCTACTATGCACTTGGACAAGTCACTTAATTTCCCTGCACTTCAGTTCAGGGATTAAAAAAAATACTGTAGTAAGCACCAATCAATATTGACAGCTAACAATAGCTATTGTTTTTATATGTATTTATATTGTACTTCTATAGCACTTGCAATGTTCTGGGCACTGCAGTAAGTGCTTTTGCAATTATTTCATATGATCCTCACAACAGCCCTTATGAGATTATAGTGCTATCATTATCTCTATGTTACAGATGAGGAAACTGAGGCAAACAGAGGTGAAGTGACTTGCCCTGGATCACACAGCTAAATAAGTATCTGAGGTCACATTTGAACTCAGGTCTTTCTGATTTCAAGTCCAATGCCCTATACACTGTGCCACCTGTCTCATTGGTAGGAGTTTCCTCACAGCAAGTTCCCAATGTAATGACATTGCAAATTGGATCCCTCTCATCTCCTTCCCACCCCCTCCACCCAAACACTTTTACTACCTACTTCACAACGGATATTTTGGTTTTGCTTAGTTTTTTTCCAAATTTAGTGTTTTGTAAAACTTATCCCATTGTGATGGCTAGGAAAACCTTAATGTGCTATATATGGTTAGTATCAATTTAGTGAGAAAAGATTAGATTACTGAGAGTAACAAATTCCCTGATGTGGCAGTGTTATTAAAACTCATGCTGCATATTTCCATTGGGCTAGAACCAATTATCATATTTAACATAATTATAATTTCCAACTCAAATTCATAAAACCATTTCAATGGATTCATTATTTGCGCTAATCAGGACCTAGCCTTAAATGCTTAAAATGCTATTATTAATAGTGATATGACCTCTACAATGTTAAAACTTACCATTCTTCAGGTCAAATTATAAGTCTCCCTTTCCCCTACTATGTTTTTCTTCTTAGTGAATTGCTCTAAAACTCCATTTCAAGTGAAAGCTCTTTTCTTATATCAGTAAGGCCAAGACTTGGCTCCTCAGTGTTTTCTTCTGGTATCTAGCCTTCTCATTTGGGGTGCAAGAGCCTGAAATGATCTTTGGCCCTAGAGAGAAGCACCATGACTCTGGCCATTTATGTGAAACAAATTTTGTCCTAGTAGGTGTTTTATTTAATATTTAAGTGTAACTTTACATCTTGAAAGTAAATTACCTGCTGTCTTTCACATGAAAAACAACTGAGTATTATAAAATTAAGTGCTGTCCCAAAGTAAGATAGATCAGAAAAATCCCCATGGCATTTCCATCTTAGAAGTAGGTGTTTTTGACTTCGTTGAAATATTAGGAAACAGACTTCTAGTAATTAATCCACAAAGTCTCTGATGCCTCAGATGGATGTCTATGCCTTTTGATTCCCCTATCAAATTGAATTTTATTCATTCTTCTAAAGTTCCCATTCAGAAATTAGATCCTAGGTGAAAATGTCCAAGTTATATGTTTATTTACTTTGTTCAGAAGGCAAGGAATTGATGGCTAAACCAAAAGTCTATGTGTGCTAGTAGAATTCCATTTTCTCTGTGAGTGATCCTTCATTAGTCTTAGCATTTCAACCACTTCTAGGATTTAGATGGCAGCTAGGTGGTGCAGTGGATAGAGCACCATGCCTGGAGTTAGGAAGATTCTTCTTCATGAGTTCAAATCTGGCCTCAGCTACTTACTTAGCTATGTGATCCTGATTGCCTCAGTTTCCTCATCTGTTAAAAAATGAACTAGAGAAGGAAATGGCAAACCACTCCAGTATCTTTGCCAAAAAAAAATCATAAATGGGTCATGAAGAGTTGGATAATACTGAAAAATGACTAACCATTGACAAGTGTTTATGTAGCACTTTAAGGTTTACACAGGTTTACAGCCCTGCACATCTGTTATCTCATTTGAACCTCACAAAAACTCAGGACAGGGGAAATGCTATTGTTATTCCCATTATACAATGAAGAAACTGAGGCCAAAACAAGTAAAATGACTAGTGATTTACCAAGCTCACACAGATAAGAAGTGTCTGAGGCAGCATTTGAACTAGGTGTTTTCCTGATTCCAGTGTTGTTTCCTGCTATGCTAACCTACTGACTATTTAATTCTTTCTTTTCTTGTTGTCCTGTAAGCAAACTAATCCAGAACATAGAATCTGATTGATCAATTAGGAGCACACAAAGGTGGTGCTGGATGTCATGGTAGAAAGGTGCACAGAAAGACCAAACTTTGACCACTTCAGATTTTGCCTTTGGACAATTTGACGTAACTGAGTGCTCCAGACATCTCATGACTCAATGAATTTCTATATTGGGAGGATACCCTTAGGTGATGACCAATTATAGCTAATAGCCTCAAGAGTCAGTGTGCCATAGAGGAGAAAAAGCTGGTCTTAGAGTTAGGAAGGCCTGAGCTGAAGTCTTGCCTCTAACACATACTGGCTGTGTGACCCTGGGCAAGTCACCTACCTTCTGAGAGTCCTGGGCAAATTTTAAGCTGCTTAACTTTTGCTCATCTGAGTAAGTGAAGGGGGTTTCCTCACAAGGAGTTAGTTTCCTACACTGATGAAATTGCAGGTCTGCAATCTCCCCCAAATTTCCTGCCCACCCCAGAAAACAATACCTAACAAAATTTAAGAAACAGTAAGGAGTTTTTAAAGTCTTTGTTCACTGACATATCTACAGAGAGGACAAGTATGTTTTAGGAGACACTATTTTGATGAATTTACAATGCAGAAAACTAAGGAGAAAGTAGAGGACAAAGGTATGGATTCCACATTATAAGATGCAGTCAGTAGCATAGGACCTGATAATGCCATAATCTTAGTTCAAGCCCTCTGTGTTAATTATCATATTTGATTCTCCTGTAACAGTGCTGGGGTCAGAGAAGCATAAGAGCAATATTCTTATTAGCTTAATTCCTGACCCCAAGTGAATGTTCCATCTTCCCCTCCCTGAATTAAATCATATTTCTGTCTCCTTTCTCCCCCTACATGACATCTAACTTGCACAAGAAATTTGGCACGCCACTGATTTGTGAGAGGTTTCTCATTTTCAGAAAACTCAAGTGATCACAACCTTAATTAAGAATAAAAATAACAATTATTATTATCGTTACTATGTCAATTACAGGGGCATCCTGCCTGATCTCAACGTGTCGCATCCAAAAAGCATATTAGTAGAAGAAGCATGCAGATTTGCTCTTTGGTACAAGAGCTCAAATAAAAAATAATGCCTTCGTTTTGTCCCTGTAAGAGCTGTCCCTGTAAGAGCTGCTTGGCTGAATTGACTGAATTAAATAAAAAGAAAGTAAGTTCAACCCATCCAGATGTTTTCCCCTTGGAAACACTCCCTAAGCAGGGCTCCAGGCTCTACTTAACAGAAAAATCTGGCTGCACTCTGGCAAATTTGTCTTGAGGCAAAGGGCAAGGAGCTCATAAGCTAGAACAGTCCCCAAAAGTTCTATTTCCCATAAGTAGTCCTGAAATTAAGCTTGTGTTTTTCCCCCTATAGCAGCCTATGGGGGAAAAGTTATCTAGGACAAATCAGCCTTCATTTTATTGAAGCAAGAGGATGTTTCTATAAGAAAAAATATCTGGGTCCATACTTCTTACTTCCTTATCTAACCAGCCTATGGTAAAGAGCTCTTGTCATTTTCCCTCCTCTCTTTCCTAGCCCCCCAATTCTAGGTCCATATAACCTCTTCTTTTTTTTTTTTAACTCTTCATGATGCCGTTTGGGGTTTTATTGGCAAAGATACTGAAGTAGTTTGCCATTTCCTTCTCTAGTTCATATTACAAATGAGGAAACTAAAGGGTTAAGTGACTTGTCCAGGGTCACACAGTATCTGAAGCCAAATTTGAACTCATGAAAATAAATGTTGCCTTGACTCTATAACCTCCTCTTTTAAGAAATGCAAAAGCTTCAAACTAAAGGAAAATATTGAGAGGCAGGTGGCAGCTTTCTGCAGTCACATGACCTCTTAAATCTTGTTTATTTACTCATTTGCTCATTCTTCCTCTTAGCTCATCTTATTTCCTTCTCCCTACAAAATCTGCCTCATTTTTTTCTTATGATTCTTTACTTCTTCTTTATCTCTGGGTCCTAGAATTTGAGATCATTAATTGAGAATTGTAAGGGGTCTTAGAGACCATCTAGTTCAATCCCTTCCTTTTGGAGATGAGGAAATTGAGACCTTGTAAGATAAAATGATTTTCCTAGGTCACATAGCTAGGAGGTGCCTGAGGTGACTTTTGAAGACAGGTATTCATGATTCTAATCTAATGCCTTTCAGTCTATTCTTTTTTCCATTGGGCTAGTAATCCACATTCCAAGGGTATTTAGGCAAATTCTTCAATTTACCGACCTAATACAAACATGATATGGACCCTTAGACTACAGAGAAGAAGCCAATGTAATTTGTTTTCAGCTGTAATGTAGTGGAAAAGTCCTGGATCTGGATTCAGAAGATGTGAGTTTGAATCCTGACCCTATCATTTATTGTAATAGCTTTGTGGATAGGATTTAGAACTGTGATTTCGCTGCTATAGGCATCTGTCAACTTATCCGCAACCTATAGTCTCAGAGAGTCATCTTGAACAGGAATATCAAACTCACATGGAAACAGAGGCCACCAAATGGGACATAAGGACTCCTACAGTCTCCATGTTGACTTCTTTTTAAAATGCAATCTTGTGTATGTTTTATTGTGTTTTTATTTTTTTTTTGTTAAACTTTTGCAACTTATATTTTAATCCAATTCCTCTGCACTCAGAAATGTTGTGAGTCACAAGTAGGTCATCTCTGTGACAAGGCCAGTGGGAGTCAGAGGTAAAATCTGAACCAGGTGTACCTAGTTCATAGGCTATCTCTCTTTCTATCATCTCATGCTACCTCATAGTAGCTGTGCGACCATGGACAAAACCAATTCACCTCTCTGAACTTCTGTTTCTTTATTTATAAATGTTTTAGATGATGTTATAAGTCCCTTGAGAGGGTATTTCATTATTTCTCCATAATTTCTCCATTTCATTATATCCCCAGCACCTGTCATATAGTAGCATCTTAAAAACGGTTGTTGACTGATTATCATTTGAAGAAATGGCTGAACTATGTCTCCCAGGCCTTTCCAGCTATAACATACTATGATCTTATTACTGTGGACAAGGCACAACTTTGTTAAGCCTCAATTTCCTCATTTGTAAAGCAGGACTACTAATATTTCTACTCCTTCCCAAGGTTTTGTAAGGCAAGAGATTTATTAAACCTTAAGGGATTATAGATATATGAGCTATTATCATTTATGTTTGTTATCCGGAGAGAAATTGAGTTCCCTGTTGCTTTGTTTCAGACCTATCTCAAGACAGTCCTGGATTTTCACTTACTGGATGGATGGTAGCCATCAAGAGAAGTATAGATAGGAAAGAACAAAACATGCACATAGGCAAGTGTTTGGTCCATTTTATTCCTTTTCTAAGCCTTTCTCCCTTCATTGTACACCTACCTCAGGCAGCCAATATTTGGCTGGATTTTTTCTCTTTCTCTTTTATTAAAATGTGTCCTAAAAGTTGATCTTCTGGGATTAGATCACTGCTTATTGAAGTTATTGTACAGAAGTAATTCATTCTTGAGATAAAGTTTGGACTAGATCATAGTCATAACTAATGTGTGTTCTCACCCTCCTATGTATGTATTTGTGTGTGTGCCCATAGAAAATGTAATGAAACTTGACCTTAGATCAGTTTTGAAAGTCAAGTTAAAATGGGAGGGGGTGAAATAGCCTGGGACCCAGCAAAACATCTCTAATGCAGGGAATTCCCTTGGGATAGCAGTGTTGTATACACAAGGAGGAAGCACTGACCATCTTGGCTTCCCACTTTAATTGTTCTTGGTAACTAGGTGTCAATCTTAATTTCCTTAAGGAGATAGCTAATGTTGTCAGTGCCCGCCAAATTGTAGCAATCTAGGGCAAAGCCTTAGTCATTTCTTCCTAGGGTACAGTTCTTCACTAGAGAGTCTCTAAGGTCTCTCCCAGGATTATCTCTTCCACACTGGTATGCAAATTACTGCTAAAATTTAATTTGTCCTTACCAAAGTACTGTAACAGCTCTTTGGAGAGTGACTATGTAAATTGTGGCATGTCAATATAGCAGGATATTAGAGTACCATATGAAAAGGTAAATATGAAAAATACAGAGAGGTATGGGAAAACTTATGTGAACTAAAATAAATGCAACTAAAATAAAATGCAAAGTCAAATAAATAGAACTAGAAGGTATATATATGTGCACATGTATATATATATGGTATATATGTATATACCTTATATATGTATATTTATGTGCATATATATATATAACTACAATAATTTTAAATAGAAAGAACACAAAAAATACTACATAATTATTATGACCAAGTTTAACCCCAAAGAGAGATAAGAAAACACACCTTCCTCCCTTCCTTGCAGAGGTGGAGGAATCTGGATATGGAACATTACCTATAACATGGACTTGGCTGATGTATAAGTTTTCTAGAACTGCTTCTATTTTATTTTTGATTCTTATTCTTTGTAACAAGAAATAGCTCCCTAGATACAAGAAGGGGAATGTATATACTTGGAAATGGAGGTGAAACAAAACCAAAAGATATAAATAAAATTTGTAAAAACTATATTGTTTTCCCTACCAAGGGTATATGTATTTTTAACAAAAGACAAAGCTACTAATCTATTTCAGACTTTCATATATCAATGAGCAAAGGGGAAGTATTGTTGTTGGGCAGAGAACCTTCCCAGTGCCCTCAAATCTGCCCATTCTAGAAATCTGCCTGTTATCACTCCCCCTAAGAACATAAGAGGAATAACATTAGAATTCAGCTCATTTCACGACAACTGCCTCACCAGTTGTCATACTGCTTTCCTACAATGATCTCTTCCTTTGATTTCTATTCTGTATACTGCTCTTCTGTCTCCAAAATTAAAGCATTTGTTAGCATATATGTCCTATCACCCCAATCCCTTGGTAGCAGTAAAGCATAGTAGACCAAATGCTCCTTCTCAGAGTAATTCTGACACTAATGCATAAAGCAGACTGAGAAACCTCAGCCTGAAAACCTTTTCAGCCATTAACTCTGCCATTCACCTTTCTCACCTAGGTCACAATCTATCAGAGAGAGTAGACCAGAGTGGCACAAATAACTTCAATGCTTATCAACATAAGAAGCTTGAATGGTTTCCAACAGAAATAAGCAGCTACATGATAATATGCTCAAGGAGGAAGTTTTCTCATGAAGAGCAGTCGATTTCTCAGAGTGGAACAAATCTTTAAATGGAAAAATCTGCTGATTTTGCTGCCATCTTTTACATAGCATGATCCATCCCCAGCCTACCTGGTGATCTATCCATGTCTTGCCAAGATCTCTGATACTCCAGTACTCAATTGCTCTGATAAATGTGTATAATTCAGACCTTGTCAATGAGCACCCAGTCTTAATGAGCATACTCACCATTTTATCTGATTCAGTCCCCCACATAAACTTTGGAGCATGTGCAAATAATAAAGACCATTTCCTATTTGCTTACTGTGTGGCTAAGAAAAGTCTTTTGATTTGCTGCTGAGCTGGAGGTGAATGTCTAGACAAAATGCGTTAATAAGTCATATCCCTCTCTTTAGGTTTCCTAATTTCATTCAAGTTAAAAGGACAAAATGATGTAAGCTTCTGAGTGGGAAGCCCCTTCCTCTTCCAGGTCATTATGTGGCCACATCGTACCTACATGGATTTTGTGTTTGCCCCTTTCCCTTGTCTTCTTTGAAGGAATATCAGAGACCAGATTACCTTATGAGATTCAAAAGGCCAGAGAACCAAAGGTCTATTGATAGGAATCCATGACAGAATTTGCTAGTGGCTAAGCACAATGAGGAATGGCCTGCTTTGAATCAGTATATCAAGGTCACTCGAGAGAACCAATTGACTATGTTGAATTCAGGAGTGAACTAGGTAGTGGAAGGGTGTTTTGTAGCAATTTGTTTTAAGTCTGAGCCCACTCTTCCAATGGAAACAGGTAGTTTTTTAGGGCAAAGTGTGCCCTTGAGTGTTTGAAGTGAATATTTTTCAACTTCCATTCTTGCTGTAACCTAAACTGGTCTGGCCATTCCCAATTTGGGTAAAATGGAAACTTGTGTCCTCATGGGTAGGTAGCCACTTTTGATTGGCTACCTGCCTTTAAAACCGGTGAGACTGAGCTAATGACCATTTAGAGCTGTTCTGTTTGGCCACTCCTTTTTAACCACTCCTATCCAATGTGTCCAAGGGATAAAGATCCCAGCTCATGGCATATATACAGAGCAAAGTAGATAGGAGTTGACAAAAAGAACACAGTAGAAAAGAGTGCAACCAAAATAAGAGAACAATCTGCTCAGTCACACCAGTTTTAAAGAAGCAGGCAGCCAAACAAAGGGTGCTACCCTGATCCATGCAATAAGAGATACAGGACTCCATGATACCTGAAACAGGCATGCCCAGACCAGCCTGGGTTAAACAACAGTATCTTTTCAATAAATACCAACTGATAGTAATTAGTTGGGGGTGCTAATAACTAGGATAATGAATGATATGAAGGATATACTAATTATAAGTGGAATATTAGATGCAGAATAAACCAGAATGGAACTAACACCAATAACATTAGGGAAAAAATCCACTGACTTTCTTGGGAACCCCTAAAACCCTGAGGGGGAGATGTGATCAGCCTCTATTTGGGAATCCATTTTGTCTATGGAAGTGAAAGCTGAGATAAGGAACTACAGAGCTATATATAGGCTGCATAAGTAAAAGATTTAATAGGGGGTACCTCTGATTTGGTGGATTGATATATATTCCCTGGACCTAGATATCACCTTTGGCTTCTTACTCAGAGAATCTTGTTCTTTACTGGGATGACATACAGATCCCTGACAGCCCCAATCAGTGGAGTCTAATTGTCCCCACCGTCATCTCCACAAGACACATGTTCTTCAGCAAAGAGTAAGAGATGTTGAATTCCACAAAAGATTCCCCAGTTCAACAAAGCAGGCATGTGTGTATCTATGTGTGTGTGTATGTATATATGTGTGTGTATACATGAATGCATGCATGCATGTGTATATGTGTGTATACATATATGTATATTACATGTGTGTGTGCATGTGGAAAGAGAGGATTTTACTGGACATGACAGAGAACAAGATGTAATAGTCAGAAGCTGCAGAGTCATCTTTTGGTGCCTCACCCTAACCCCACATGGGACGGAGCACTTCAGCCACTAGAATTTATGTATAGTAGGGAGCTGCCTTGAGAATTATGAGTCTCCCATCACTAGATGCTCTTCAAGAAGAGTCTGCATGATACAGATTAGGGAAAATTCATCTGAGCATAGATCTAGAGCTGAAAGCAATCTGAGAAGCTGTCTAATTAAACCCCCTCAGAGAACATTTGTGTACAGATAATTAAGATTGAACTCAGTGATTTCAGGGCTCCATTCCGACTCTGAGATTCTGGTATTGCTTTGATTTTCTTTCTTTTAGCTCTAAGATTTACCACCTACCAATATGTGAATTCCCCAAAGATAATTATACATCTGGACAGCTGGGTAGCAAAGTAGATAGAGTGCCAGGCCTAAGGCAGCAAGATATCTACCTGAATTCAAATCTGGTCTCACATACTAGCTGTGTGACTCTGGGCAAATCACTTAATTCTGTTTGCCTCAGTTTCCCCATCTGTAAAATGAGATGGAGAAGGAAATGGCAAATCATTCCAGTATCTTTGCCAAAAAAACCTCAAATGGAGTCTTGAAGAATTGGACACAACTGAAACAACTGAACACATCTGCACATCATAGACCTACTTCCTTTTGGGTCTAAAAAGATTCCTCTATATACAAGAAACTTCTGCCTCCAAACAGCTTCTCTCCATTAAAGCTAGGTTCAGCATGTGGACAGCACCAAGAGGAATAACACTATGCAATGTTATTGTAGTGCATTTGGAATTCAGCTTGACTCATACTATTATTCCCTGTTTAAGTAGCTGGGTGCCTATCTACAGATTCTAAACACATTTTTAGAGTAGCTTGGGGCAGCACGGGATATCTGAAAGGAGCCTTTAAATGTCTGACACTTTTTTTTCAGGAAAAAAATTTTTTCTAAAAATAAGAAATGACAGAAAGAACTTTTTTCCAAACTTCCCGTAGTTGAAATAGCTAGTCCTCTAGGTCACTATTCATTTGTTCCCTTGACTTGCAAAGAAAAGGCTTGGGGAAAATATATACAAAAACTCAAGTATCGAAGCTACTCTCCAGTAAGATTTTAAAAAAAAAAAAGGTACTTTCTTAGGGAGCAAGCTGAAAGAAGAATGAAATTGTCCTAGTTTGTCTTATTTGCATATTTACAGTTGTGAGGGGAAAAACCATACTTTAAAATCAATGAGAAGCCCTGCTTTATTTGCAGAAGTTGGGAACTAGAGATAGGGAACCAGGTTGGTTCTCCTGATCAAAGCAAGTATTATATGTGAAGTATTTTGCAAATCTTAAAGTTCTATATAAATAATTGCCATTACTGGTGGTAGTAGTAGTAGTAGTAGTAGTAGTAGTAGTAGTAGTAGTAGTAGTAGTAGTAGTAGCAGCAGCAGTAGCAGTAGCAGTAGTAGTAGTAGCAGCAGCAGTAGAAGTAGAAGTAGTAGTAGTAGGTTTCTGGAATGGTTAGTATTGGTATTTGGTTAGTATTGCTGAAAGTTTTGGTTTTTATCTTCATTTTTATTTTTTCTTATAAGATTCTGGGAGTAGGAGAGAGGGACATATATTGGAAAAGGACAGTGTTGTAAGAAGAAAAGATACCAATAAAAATTTAAAATAGAAAATTAAAACAGTAGGTAATTTTCCTTAAATATTTTCCAAACAGATTCCTCTCTGTTGCATACATGCAAATACACACACACACACACACAACACGCACTTGTATGAAGCCTTTACCATGTGCTTGCCCATACACACACATACACTCCTGAGAGCTGATAGGGTAAAAAAAAAATCCTCTGGAAGACACATCATCAGATAGGATAAAGCCTCTTCTTTCTGTCACATTTCCCTTACATTTCTGTAATGTGAGCCTTGAAGCAGAAGCAATTGCCTCTTCTCTACAAGCTGCAGGAACGCTCCCTCGGGTGAGTCACCATCAAAGGCATTATTCATTCGTTTGCCAGTTATTCTGTCCTCCTAGTCCCAGGGTCCCTTACAGTAAATAGCATTATAACAGAGTTCAGTTCACCCAGGAGATACTGCCAATACACTGAAACCTCTTGCGGGGACAGGGGTCAGGTGAGAAGAATGCCTACCATATCAAAACCAGCCTTGTCATACCAAGCATTTACTAAAAGGTTTTTTTTCTTATTGTTTTGGTTTGGTTTTCATTTTTGAGTCTGTAGATATTTATAACATTAATATTATGCCTAAATCCAGTTAATGGGTCACCAAGAGAAGGGGTTATAGTTCAGAGTTTGAGTGTCCAAATATTCACAAGACAAGGATGATGGATAAATGGACTTTTAAATAGGATGAGATGAAAATGGAAAGAATCAGGAAAAGGGAGAAATAGAAAAGAAAAAGGAATGAAAGATAAAAATACAATATCCCTTATACCAAATATGCTTAGGAATTTATTCCAATCCTTAGGGTAGAGGGTTCAGAAAATGTCAGAATTAAACTTTCAAAGTAAATTTTAAGATTCAAATCTCCTAAACCACAATACATTCCAATGGTACCAAATTGCTTTGCCATTTGTATTTATTTAGAAGGCTCTATTTTTGTCTTTGTGAAATAAGTTCATATGAAGACTCACGATTAAACAGCTTTTTAAAAAATTTACAGACTCACCCACCCCATCCTTCAACAACTTGAAATATTTCTAGTGATCTAAAGTTTATAGAATATATCAATTTTTCCTGAAGGGATTTCAGTGCTGACATCAGCCCACATCTAACTACCGGTCCCCTACTGTCTGCTATCATTACAAAGAACCATTCCAGCTGAAACATAACCAATATATTATCAAGCAAGAAAGTCCAGCAAAGGAAGGAGCCAGTTAACATTAATGTCAAATGGCATGGCATAATAACATGACCATAGGAATTGTACTAACAACAGCATCAGAACTCACAGTACATCAATCCCAAGAGACCAGCTGCAAACAGAGATTCCAGTGCCACATGTCAGGCTAACAGATGTCAGAAAAGCAGTAGCTGTCACGACAAGGTCAACGTCAGCCAGCAAAACTCATTGACAAACACTTGCCTATGTCAGCTCTTGAAACTGATGAGCTGTGGAGATGACAATGCATTGTACAAATTATGCCCTCCTTTCTGCCAGCTTCTCCACCAAGTCTAGACTGTAAATAGCAATGCATCTGTTATTTCAATCCTATCTGAATATATTAACCTATCTCGACCTTAGCAGTGTTCTAATAGAAACTCAGTGACTGCCAATTGAGGGGAACCCTCATTTAAGCCATTTTTAAAGGGTATCAATCTGATGGGGTTACAAATGTACAATTTCCCTGTATTTTACTCTTAAGGATAGCACAGGAGTTGGTGGAAGCTGTCAGAAACAGTGATTTTTGAGAAACTGTGGGAAAATTTCAAATTTATATTAATAGTCATTCAAATCTTCATTTATCCAACTGTGTGCAAAGAACTGTGGTAGTGCCTGAGTAGATATAGATAGGTAGATAGGTAGATAGATAGATATAGATAGATACGCATGTATGCATATAGGTAATATATGTAAGCATACATATAAGCAGCAGGCAGCTAGGTGGCACAGTAGATAGAGTGATGGGCCTGGAGTCAGAAAGATTCATTTTCCTGAGTTCAAATCTGACCTCGCATGCTTCTTAGCTATGTGACCCTGGACAAGGCACTTAGCCCTGTTTGCCTCTATTTTCTCATTTGTTAAATGAGTTGGGGAAGGAAATGGTAAACTACGCCAATATCTTTGCCAAGACAACCCCAAATGAGGTCATGAACAGTTGGACCCAACTGAAATAACCAAATAGCAACAACCTATATGCAAAGACTTATATATGTAGATTTGTGCATCTGAAATTATATACCCATGCACACCTACACACTGTCCTCAAGCAGCTAAGTGGTGAAGTGTATAGTATTCTAGGCTTACAGTAAGCTAGAACTGAGTTCAAATTTGACTTCAGGCATTCAATAGCTGTATGATCTGGGCAAGTCAATTTCCTCAATTGTAAAATAGGAATAATAATGGCACTTACCTTCCAGGATTGTTGTAAGGATCAAAAAAGATTTTTGTAGAGCCCACTCTATAGATACATAATAAGTACCTGACTCCTTAATTCCTTGGGGAACTTTGAGACTAATTGGAGAAGAGGTTAATATGTACAAACAAAACTAAGATAAAAGGAAGAATGATATAAGTTCTAAGGATGTGTTACCACAAAGCACTGTAGCAAAATGGAGGAAGAGATCATGTTCACATGGGGATAGAGAGAGAGAAGAAAGAAAAAGCTTCACAAAGCAAGTATAACCTCAATTAGAACCTCAATTCAAACAAAAAAGTAGTTTTTAGTCTCAAAGTGTACAGTTTCAAAGAAAAGCAATTAGAGAAATAATTGACTCCTATGTGGAAAATTTTGCTGGTGTATATTTGTCACTAAAAAAAAAAACTTACGGTAGTAGTGAAGAGAGTTTTGGACTTGGGGTCAAAAAAACCTACATTTGTATTGCACCTCACTTAACAGGTATGTGACCCTGTACAAATCACTTAACAATGAGCCTTAGTTTCCTCAGTTGTGAAATGAGGGGATCTAATGTGATGACCTCTAAGCTCCTCAGTTCTAGATCTATCATGCTCTGCATTATGGTGATATATATATATAACATTACTATTCCAGACTTTAAACTCAGTGAGGGCAGGAGCCATGTATAATTACACCTTAACACAGTATTTTATATATATATATATATATATATATATATATATATATATATATATATATATATATATATATATATATTCAGTAGTTTCTTAATAAATGTTGGTTGAATTAAATATGATTTCAACAACACCTAATTGTTTATCTGGACTTCAGAGTAATAACTTTGTTTTTGTTTCAACTTTCCGCTTTACATTTTAGGTTAAGGTCCTAAATATTTCTTCCTCTATTTCCTTGTTGCCTCCATTAAAAAAAAAATCTTACTCTGATGAATTTTTGTTATGTAGAGATGACCGTGAGTCCTCCAAGTCTAGCTCAAGCAGGTCCTATACCAGTTTGAAAGGGTTTTACATGATCTTGAGTACAATCTGTGCCTATTGGAAAAGGACCAGCTAGTTAACTAGAAAGAGGTTCATTGGCAACAGGTTGGACAGTAAGTGAGAATTTTTTTGGCCATGACAACCCAGGAAACAAGCCAAAAAAGACAAAATGGCCCCAATTCTTTGTGGGTCCTTCTACATTTGCAGGCAAGATGGTCCAGTGATAGAAAGGGGGACATTGGTTATTGACAAATTATTTTTACTCTATAAATATTAATTTAACTGAAGGTGCTTAAAATGTCTTATCTTTGCCCAATGACCAATGAGACCTTGGGCAATTTACATAACCTCACTCAGCCTCAGATTCCTCATTTGTAAAGCAGGGGGTGGGCCTTGAGGCCTTCTAAGGTTCCTTCCATGTAAGACACTATCAGAGAACTGAGCCACATAAATATTGAAAGCCACTCCATAAATGAAACAAAGACAAGAGGAAGTCACAAATACATGGAGGAATGGTCCACAGGTTTTCTTTAGAGGTTAACAAAGGAATGGGTAGAGTTTGTTTCATTGCATTTCCCAAAACAAGAAATATCATTTTACGAGATGCCTTGTCATCCTATTTTCGGTGTTCATGATTAGCTTAGGCCAAAAGGTCACCATGAAGAGATTTCCGTTTTATGTACCAATATCTGTGGCAGAGGGGGAAGAATGAAGGAGTGAAAGGATTCTGTGAAGATCTTGACAAGGTCCTCCAAACCAATTAACATGTGCCTTGTATCAGTGTCTGAGAACGCCAGTGAAAGGAGCACATGTGGGCATGCAAGGGACATGCATCTGTTGATTCGTTCCTGTGCTTTTTTAAGAAATGTCAGAAGGGTCTATCTTTCCTGGTGTTCTGAGAGAGGTGTTGTGACAGAAACTAGCCTCAGGGCTAAGGAAAGAACTGTGGTGTGCTCAACAGTAGTGTGAAAGGCATAACAGCAGGGGAATCAAAGTCATTTTGAAGAAGATAAGGGAATTGGAGAGCAGCGTTGTATGTGGGTGAAGAACAAGAGTAGTGAGTCTATGTAACAAGGAGCAAGGGAATCAGTGGAGACTTAGTTAAGTAAATCAGAGAACAAGATCCAGTGCAAGTTGAAGTTGGAGTTTATAACCTCTGTGGGTGTTCAAAAAGTCAGACTGAGCAGCAGGGGATTCAGCGGTGTTGAGATTCCTAATATCACCCTTTATGCAATACAAACACGTACACACACACACACACACACACACACACACACACACACACGCACTTAGCTACTTACTTATCTTAGGATAACCTTCAAAATGTTCCCCACAGGGTGGGGAGAAGCATGTAAGGGGAAGGAAAGGTTGGTAAAGAATACTAGCACATTGGGCTTGGGTGGAAAGACTCCAATGCCTTCATATTTCATGGCTTCAATACAAAGGTAAGCACAGGATAAAAAAGTTGGAAATTATGATTTGGAGATGTAGGGTAAACAAAACATTGTTGCCAGCCAAATCCATATAAAGTCAGAGCTTTTGAATAAAGGATTTCAGTGAGGCACCTGGAGCCCTAGAGTCTAGAGCCTGGAGTCTGTGATAAGCAGTCAGCTGTTCGCAAAATCAGGACTGGGGCTAAAGTCTAGCAGCTCTGTGGATACTGATTCTCAGTCCAGGCCACTCATGAGCTCAAGCTTGAAAATTCAGGATTTGTGAATAGTGAGACAAGGACAGTCAGCCTGGGCCATTCACACACTCAGGGGTCCCAGTAGACATGCCAAGATGATTATTTACTGATCAGATTTGCTTTATGGTGTTTCAAATAAAATGGGAGAAAGTGACTACTGGGATAGCCAGAGAGCATGCATTTCTAGAGTGCCTTAACATATGATCTGTTTGTAACACATGAACAATTGCAACCAAAAATGTGTTATAATTTTATGTTTCATTATGCAATGTGCTATTGTTACTATATTATGCTTCACTGATACTTTACTGATATGTACACTAATATGCAATGTTATAAGTGTGCTATTGATGTATATGTATGCATTGCATTCCTCCAGTAAATTACATGTTTGGTTACTGCATACAATTCTGCTATATGTATAGCAGAATTATGTATTCTATGTATATATGTATATGTATACATATGCTATATGTATAGCAGAATATGCTGTATCTCATGTGTTGCTTGAAAATTGTATTTTTGTTTGTACATGTAACATCATCATATAATGGGATATCATCATTACATGTGATATGTTTGTTACATGAAATATGGCTAGTTTCAAGCAATTCTAATGTGAATGTCATGCATTAGACTATTGGTACCTATATTCATTTCATAACGTGTTTAAGTTCTGTATACCCTTCTGTATATTCACAAATCTCTTGGCAGGCCACTTATAATTTGTAGAGACTGCAAATTCTTCCCCCAAGCAGGGACATAGTTTGGCTCCAAGTTTGTGGCTAACCATGTGTACATGTAAAATGCAGGAATTAGAGTAAAGAATTGAGGTAAATATATCACCTCCAAGTAGCTCTCCCTAGGGGCATTGATCTCCCTCCCTAGCCCCCCAGTTCATTTACTGGGGGGACAAAAAATAATCACAGGCTTTTAAAAAAATATATAGGGAAGTGAGGTGGAGACAGGTTCAGACCCAGACAGTCCTTGGCAGTTTGTTAAACCGACAGCATTCCCTGAAATGATTCCAAAAGAGTCTAGTTTGGCGATCAAAAACTATTGGAATTTGCAAAGATTTTCTAACTTTAAGTCAAATAGAAGCTTGCTACACTGACCTTGCCTTTGGTGAGTAGAAAGAAGGTTAAAAGACAGGTTTAATACCTGCAGGTTCTACTGAACTGACTGGGTGGTTTGTATTCCAAAAGAGATCCAGAAGGTGAGAGCTCTACTTCTAACGAGGAAAAGACTATCACAGTCAAGGCTCTATGAACAGATTCTTTTCACAGGATAAAAAGCAGCAAAGGGTTTTATCTTTAGTTTAATGCTGGGTATATAAAGGATCATCCTCCCTGAAAGATCTAAAGCTTAAACTTTTAGGATCTAAGATAAAAGAGGAAAGAATAAAGTCAACTCTTCCTCTATGGCAAGGTTTTTTAACCTGGTACTGGTGAACTTTATTTTTTTTATAACTCTTTCAATATAATTGGTTTCCTTTGCAATCTTATGTATTTTATTCTATACATTTAAGCATGTTATTATGAAAGAGAGTTCATAGGATCCATTGTATTGCCAAAGGGGAACATGACTTGAAAAAAGTTAAGAACACCTTCTCTTTAGGGAAAAGGTAATATTCCAGATGAGTGCTCCAGGTAAAGTAGAAGTTAGAAGTAGAAAGAAATTCTATAAGCAAATGCCCAATAGAACATGGCAATGATCCTGCAGGATGATATAGAAGAGACTATATAGAGCATACCTTGTCCACACATATACCAAGACTGAGATCAGTGAGGAATAAGCCTAACTGGAACAGTGGAGTCACATCAACAGAAGACATCAGCACCCCTCTAGTGTAGAGTAGCCTGATCTATGCTCATGTCATGGCTACATGTACTCTCTACTGACATATTTTAATTGCACATATATCCCACCACATATGTCCTCCAAGTGTATCTAGTCTTACCACAAATGATGCAATGAACTGTGTTCTAAGTTTATGGAAGAACTATCTTGCTGCTTCTTTTCTTATGATAAAACTGATTGAATGCCTTTGCTATGAATTAATTGTGTCTTCCAGTTGACCAGTAAATATAAACACACTGAATCGGGGATTACAAGCTACGGTGCTTTTCAGCAAGTGTAGACCCACATAGTTCCTTCGACATGGGTTAGTTTATCTTGGTAGAAACCCACTGTGAACATCCTAATTTCTACTATATTAAAGTAATTAAAGAGGTTAACAGCATATAGACCACTGAGAAGGTTCATATTAATATATCATCAATACTTTTTTTTCAGATAGAGAGTAAATGTGAAGCATGGCAAATATCACATATATATCATATATATGTATATATATATATAAACTAATTTTCTTTTAACATAAGAGATTGATTGTTTTAATATGTAATTGGGGGAAAATATAGTAGTCATTTCTGAATTAATGGTCTTAGTGTAGTCAGATCATACATTAAAATGAAACATGAGTATTGGTTCAATGCATAGAGGCTAAGTGGTATAGTAGATAAAATTATGGAATTGAAGTCAGGAAGACTTGGGTTCAAATATTGCCTCCTCAAATCATACTAGCTGTGAAACCTTGGGTAAATTACTGGACTTCCCTGACTAGTTTCTTCATCTGTAAAATGAGGGACGTGAGTGTAGCCTCAATCTCTAAGATGTTTTCCAACTCTAAAATTATGATACTATGATAATCCTCTGCTTATCAATGTTGTCATTGTTGTTTAGTCATTTTTCAGTCATGTCCTACTCTTTTTTCCTCCATTTGGAGTTTTCTTGGCAAAGATACTAGAGTAATGTGCCATTTCCTTCTCCAGTTCATTTTACAGATGAGGCAACTAAGGAAAAAGGGATACATGGCTTGTTTCGGGATACACCGCTAGGAAGTATCTGAAATCAGATTTGAACTCATGAATATGAGTCTTCCTGACTCCAGGTCTGGTGCTCTATCCACGGCACCACCTAACTGCTCTTACTTATCAATATCAGATGGCAAAGCAAAGTATCAACAACATGTCAATAGCAAATTACAAAATAGATATGTTTACAAGAGGGTATATGGCACAGAATCCAAGTAGACAGATTCCCTATAGAGAGCAAAGTCATCTCAAAGTTTCCACTTGATATTGTTGTTTGTAAGATCTAAGACCTCTACCTATGATTTCATTAGAATAGGGAAATCCCAGGTGAGGAAACTCTCTACCAAGAAGCAATATGAGGATGACATTAAGGCAATGTATAAATGGAAAGGGAAGTAGGCCAATTACATTTAAGAAGAGCAACGATAATATACACAGTCCAGTCATGCAATAGGGATAACCAAAAAAGTTAAAAGACCTGAAGGAAGGTCTCCAGGACACTGGGGAGAAGCTTTGTAAAAGAATTATGGAAGGATCTGGTCGAGAGGCTTATAGAACAAGGTGTTCTACCCACCACCTAGCTCAAACCTCTTCACCTCTCACCTGGTCTAGGATCCAGTTTGGTCTTCCTGTCTGCAGTCTCTTCTTCAATCCCTCCTTTACAGAGCTGCCAAAGCACAGGTTGGGACCGTGTCATTCTCCTACTCAAGGATCTCCAATGACTGCCATATTTGATCCTTCAGGACCAAATATAAACTCCTCCATTTGGTCTTTATATTCCTCCATTTTCTGACTCCGGCTTGCCTGTCCATATTTATATCACTCTACTCTCTTATACACTCAACATTCCAGACAAACTAAGCAACCTAGTTATCCATCCCACGTGACATTCCATCTCCTCTCACCATGCCTTTTCATAGGCTCTCACTCAGGTGTGGAATGCAATTTCTCCTCACCTCTACCTGTTCTACACAGCCTGCATTGAAGTTCAGACAAAGTATAACCTTCTTCAGGAGACCTTTCCTAACCACCCAGATGCTAGGGCCTCTACTTTACAAGATAGTATCCTGTATCTACCTTACATAACTATGATGCAGGTATGGTGTAAGCATACACCTCATACTTAGATACGCACATATTAATCCTGCCTTGTGAATTTGCTAGCTATGTGACCCTGGGCAAGTCAAGTAATATCACCCTGTCTCAATTTCCTCATCTGTAAAATGTAAAAAATAATAGCACCTACCTCACAGGGTTGATGTGAGGATCAAATAAGTTGATATGTAAAACACATTGCAAACCTTTAGGTGATATTAAAATGCTACTTATTATTATTGTGCTTTTTGTTATTTCATTCCCACCCCCAACTCCCCAAAAAAGAAGTTTCTTGAAGCAAGGAAGCATTTGCCTTTATCTCACATAGTGTCTGGTACATAGCAGGCTTCTGACAAATATTTTGACTGATTGATTATACTTGTAGAGAGAGTGCTCCTAAGATTGTGGATCCATTAGGGGTCTTACAGTATTTTATTTCTGACTCTAAAATGCATGGGCAGTAGCTACAAGACCCCACCTCTGGCAAAATACAGGAAAATGCCAAACTCCCATGAGATATGGGCAGATTCTAGGGTTCCTTTCCCTATAACAGTTGAAGGAAATCTCATGTCAGAAAAACAACCCAGAGAAGCTGGAAAGGAGAAGAGACTATAGGTGAACCACAAAATGCATGTTGTAGTGCTAGAGGTTCATCACCTGGAGTCCATGAACTTGGTTAGAAAGTGGTGGTGGTGGTTGTTGATGTTAGATTGTTGGTTTTTCATATCTGTATGTCAATACAGTTTGTTTCCCTTCCTATGTATTTTATTTTATTCATTTAAAATATTATTCAAAGAAAGGGTCTATGGATTTCACCAGAATGCCCAAGGGGTCCAAGATCCCTGGTGAAGAGCACTTACACTAGAAACTTTCTTGATAGAGCTCTGTGAGTCCTGGGGAGTATCAGTCTACTCCCTTGTGATTCCAGTTACAATGTCAATAGTTTTCCAAACCAAAAAGACTTCCCTGGTCACTACTCATATATATGTATGTACGTGTGTGGTTAAGTATATATGTGTGCATGAATGTATATATGTGCATACGTATACGTATATGTGTGTACACATACATTTATGTATTATATACATGTATATATACAAGCACATATATTCTTGTGTGTAATTATGTGTGTGTGTGTGTGTGTATGGATATATCCCCCCAATTAGTACATATATTCCTTGAGAGTAGGGACTATCTTTGAATTTACATTTGTATTCTCAGGGGTTAGCATAGTCCTTGGCATGTAGTAGACATTTAATCAGTACTTTTTCATTCATTCATTGATCTGAGTTAGTCTAGGAGGGAGGGTGTAGCTGTGTGCCCAAAGTATTGAGACTCCTGAATCTCTTGTCCCTTCTTCTCTGAGTGTGGAATGCCTTTATTGGTCTGTATTCATACTATTGTGCCATTAAAACCAAAGGTCAGGATCACTCATTCCCCTCATTTGATGTGTACTATTCCTTAGCTATTAAATAACAACAGTAAGGATTTTTGTAACACCTTGAAGTTTGGGGTAGAACAATTTAACAGTGAAATGGATAGAGGAATTAGTCAACAAATTCTACCTTCCCTTCAATGATTATGGGTTGGATGATCCTTGCCAAGTCAGTCAACTCTCTGGATTTCCATTTGCTCAGCTTAAAATAAACATAAGGAGATGGAACCAAGATGTCAGAATGAAATCAGGGACTCATATCAGGGACCCACATATTCCTTCAAATACTTCTAAAAAGAGAATCTGAACAAATTTTAGAGTGACAGAATCCACTAGGATTCCACTAGGAGACAGAGTGTGACAGATGTCTAGCACAGGACAGCCCAAAGGTTGATGGGAAGGATCTCTTACGTCCAGCTAGGGGGGCATAGAGTGAGCAGGCTTCACCAGTACAGACTCAACAATAGCAGAGTGGGGATGGCCTCAGGCATTGAATCACCTCTCAGTACAGGATGGGAGTCTGGCAGAGCTGGCTGAAAGAGAAGTGCAGAGCCCACAGCAGCAACAGTAGCTGCTTCTGGGGCTATCAGTCCACAAACTAAATATTTGGAAGCCAGCTACTTGAACTTCCAGGAACCAAGATAGTGGAGTGAACCATAAGTGCTTTCATTTCCCCTTGTTTATCTTGAAAAACCCAGAGAATATTGCCCCAGGAAAAATCTGGGAAGAGTGGAACCAGCAGAAGGGGTACAGCAGTCTTTTAGCTTGGGAGGCTAGGGAGACTGAAAGGAAGGGTCCCTCTTTCTGTGGCTGAAAGGGACCAGTACAGGAACAGAGGAGTCCCAGCAAGCCCCACCTCAGCACACCATCAGGAGATCCTGAGGCCCAGGGGGGTGGAGCCAGTAAGTTCCAATACCAGAACCCCAGGCATGCCTTAGCACAGTCAGGGGAATTGGGCAGATACCAGCATAAATAGGGTTCACCAGCTGCTAAGCCTGCCTACGCTCTAGAACTGCCCTAGGGAGAAGGAGACCTCCAGCGCCAGACCACTCATCCTCCACACCTCATGCCAGGAGCTTCAGTGTAACCCCAGGGAAAGTCAGATAATCTTCACCTGGTCTCAGCCTTTGCACACACCAACCAGTTCAGCACCAGGTAAGCTGCAGCATTATGTAGCTTCTAGTTGAAAGAATCAGAGGCCACAGCCTACAAAGCCAATAACCAAGCCCTCAGCTCCCAGCACAGAGAAACATGGGACAGAGCCCCCTGTGTCCCAAAAGCAAAGATCCACTTTAAACAGGAAAAAGGCAATCACCATGAGCAAGAAGTAAGTTAAAAAAGCAAAGACTATAGAATCTTAGTGCAGGGACAGGGAAGATTTAAATTCTAATTCAGAAAGGGACAGCACTGACACTATATCCACATCTGAAACCTTAAAAGGGAATATGAACTGGTGTCAAGCACAAAGAAAATTCTTGGAAGAGCTTAGGAATTATTTTAAAAGCCAACTCAAAGAGGTAGAAGAAAAATTGACAAATGATTTTAAAAATACAGTCAGCTCCTTAGAAGGTAAAATTGGCCAAATGGATAAGGAGATCCAAAACATAAGTGGAGAAAATAACTACTTAAAAGAAACAATTGGACAAATGGAAAAAGAAATACAAAAGTTAATGGAAAAAAACAATTTGTTAAAAATTAGAATTGGGCAAGTAGAAGCTAATGACTCTATGAAGCATCGAGAATCAGTCAAACAAAATCTTAAGAATGAAAAAATGGGAAGAAATGTAAAATATCTCACTGGAAAAACAACTGACCTTGAAAATAGATCGAGGAGAGAATATCTTAAGAACTATTGGTTTACCAGAAATCCAGCAGCAATCATCAAAACCACTTAGGACTGGCTAAGAAATAGAGGAGTAGATCAGTTGAATAGGTTAGGTACACAACACATAGTTGTAAAGGTAATTTGAATTGGAAAACCTTTCCTATTCATTGATAGGCCCATTAAATCACCTGGAAGCCTAGGTCACATGTGGTGGGAGGAGTTTGCCGAACAGGTGGAACAGGAAGAGTGGAGCAGAACCAAGAGGAAGTGAGCGAGGTTGGGACAGAGGGGAGAGGATTCAGGCAAGCACTCATCATTCACTCATGAGTATTTGCTTGTGAGAAGGACCTGGCTAAGGTAAGGAGGCTTGGAATGGTTTTGCTCCCTGTGGTGATCATGTTTATTAACTTCTTGATCACCATGACAGATTTTCCTTTCTGGTTTCTAAATAAATGTTTTTCTTCTACTTTCTATATGGAGAGTCTTCTTTGCAATTGAGAACTATGTGGGTATATTCAGTCATCACTAGAGTTGTGAATATTGCCTTGGTGATACATTTGGTATCACAAACAGGATCACAAGGTATAAAATCTCTATTTGGAGGCAGAAAGGATTTAGAGGATGAATCTAGTATCCCAGGTTGGGACGATTTAGCTTTTTCATTGCTAGCCAGAGAATGGTCCAAGAGCACCAGAACCTGTGACAACTGGGAAGTAAGGTTACAGAAGGGGAACCTGGAAATGTGGAAAGGTGTTTGCAGGGAATACCAATAAAACCAAGGAAGGAATTGACAGAGATAAGCAGAAGAGGCTGGGTTTTATTAACAGGTTACCATATTATGTGTAAAAGCAGATATGAACTGCTCAAGGAAAAAATTCAGATGGAAAAAGAGTTAGCTAGTTTGCATGGGAATTCTCAGCCTTCTGGCTCTCCTTCACAAGAGCAGTCTGGGGGTCTCAGTCAGAAGGAAAGGCTGTTCATTTAGCTCAGAAGAGGGTGAAGGTTGACAAAAGAAATGCTTGTATGACCTTTGTACAGACTCAGCCTAGTTGCCACAGTGACCATGTAAGTGAAATAATTTTAGAAGGAGAATTTTCTCAGGGAGAAGCACACTCAATAGTGAGGCAAAAACAGGATAACCAAGGAGATAACTCAGTGTTTAGGGAAATAATTGAGGATTTTACTCAGCAGCAAGTCACAGAAATTTTGAGTCGATTCATCCAAAGGATGGAAAAATCATTAATATTTTGGATAGTGAGAATCAGTGATGAAAGAGCTGGAGGAATATCTATAGACAGAGTGGACTGCTTGTGATTTATAGCTATTAGAATCCTTTTGTACAGCAAATTTTAGAGATTACAATACACAAGGAGGTAACAATACAACTAATCTGTTAGCTTTGGTTGCAGAAGGCAGCAGTAGGCAGTATCCTACTGACTCTATGTGACCTAGTAGAGACAGAACCTGGTATTCACTTAAGGACTGTATAAGAAAGTTAAAGGAGAAGGTAATGAAGACTGCCATAATAATTGGAAATGTAGGTGCATACTATGATACTCCCTTTGCAGTTTATCATAAGAATATAATAGTGAAGACAGATCCTACTAATTACAAGCACTTAATTTTGACTCTAATAATTGGGGAAATAGGCACCCTCTTTCAGAGGTGCTGGACAAGATTTCACAGTTAAGTGACTTAGGGGACTGGGGAAAAGACAAAATTCCTAGAGAGAGAAGAGTAAATAACCAACAGATTCAAAATCAAAATAAATTAACAAGGTGAGAAATGTTTACTGCTCTATCGAGATCAGAGGTAGATTTTGGCAGCATAGAGGATATTCCAACTAATGAACTATACAGAATGTACTGAGAAAAGGGACTTGATACTGGATAAAATAGAAAAGTAAGAACTTCCCCTACAGATCCTGCTGAACCTTTGTATCCAAGTTTGTCGTACCTTCAGAAAGAATAGGAAGTTAGTCAAACTCTAGCTCACATTAAAAAAATACACATATGGGATTATAGACTCCATATAAATTTGACCATATGCTGAACAAAAGGATCAAAAACTGTAGCCAGGGCATTAATGGACACTGGGGCGGGGGCCTTATAAACTGATAAGTTTAAACATGAAACTCCTATCACCATCACAGGATTTGGAGGGGCTGAAATATCAACCAGACAAATTTGTCTAATGATGAAAACTGGAAAATTACCTAAGAAAGAATGCACCATGGTAATTGTACCCATTCCTGAATATGTCATTGGAGTAGATATACTGAGAGGTATGACTTTAAATTTGCCTGAGGGGAGATATCAGTTTGCAGTAAAGAAGATAGGAAGTAATACAGTTTTCATGAGTAAAATAAAAATGGACCCAATCACTTCACCTGAAATTTCTGAAGTGATTACTTTTGAGCAGTAACATGTGCCAGGTAGACTAGATGAGATTACCAATACCATAAAGGAATATGTTGAGGCAAGAGTACTAGTCCCTACAGCCACTCGATGGAATAATTCTGTTTAGCCAATATGAAAGTCAGATAAGACATGGAGGATGATAGTGGATTATAGACAATTAAATAAGGTCACTCCTTCCTTGTATGCTGCTGTTCCAGATACCATTACCTTAATAGAAAAGATTGAGAAATAAGATGGGACTTGGTACACAGTTATTGATTTAGCCAATGCTTTCTTTACTATCCCAATAGATTTGAAATAATAGGACCTATTTGCTTTCAGTTAGCAGGGCCAACAATATATTTATACATGTTTGCTACAAGGATATCTGCATAGCCCCACTATTTGTCATAGGATTGTGATTGAACGTTTGGATGAATTATAGTTACCTGGTGTACAGCTTACTCACTACATAGATGATATTATGACACAGGGTAAAACGGTAGAAGAAGTGGAGAAGTGGAGAGGAATTTGACACTTTTAATCAAGCATATAAAAAGCAAAGAGTGGACAATTAACACTGCAAAGATTCAAGAGCCAGCTCAAACTGTAAAGTTTTGGGGTATATAATGAAGCCAAGAACTGCAAGAGATTCTCCCACAAGCCCAGAAAAGGATTCAGGATTTTCCTCTCCCTATCAATAAGAAAGAGGCCCCAAAATGTATAGGATCATTTGGATATTGGCAACATCACATACCACATCTAGAACAAATTTTGAAACCTTTATGTAAAATTACTAGGAAAAAATATGAATTTGATTGCAGACTTGAGCAGACCAAAACTTTTGATAAACTAAAGCTGTACTAGGTACTATGTATACTAGTGGCTTGTCCCTATAAGAATGAGACCCAGAAAAACAACTGTAAAACTTTAGATATCATAAGTCTATATTATGGAACCCCAATGCAGATTCAAAATGACAATGGGTCACATTTCAAAGGTAATGAAAAGAAGAGATATTGTGTATTAAACAACATAGAATAGATATATCATATTCCATATTACCCACAAGCATCTGGGTCAATTGAAAGAATGAATGGATTATTGAAACAACAGTTAAGGAAGTTAAGTGCTAATAATTCTTATCACCATTGTAAAGATGATCTGTCCATTGCTTTATGTAATTTGAATAATAGACTGTTGGGAGGAAGTACACCTTTACCCAAAATGATGACCCCAAATCTGCAAATTAGAAAACAACAAACCCATAAGATCCCACATGTTGAGTATTGGACTGTGAGGCCAGATGCTCCAGCACCGCATCCAGGGACACCTGGTTTGGCAGGATGTGATCTACATTGTTTAGAGGACTTTTGGTTGGATAGAAAAGAAAAAAGAACAATTTTTACTGAAATATATATGAGAACCCCTAAGAATCATTGTGGATGGATATTATCTAAATCAGGATTAGCAGTTCCTGGAGTGATAGATTCTAATTTTCAAGGAAAAATTACTGTGACATTTCAAAATTTAGGTGATGAATCTATACAGTATTTTAAAAATGATACAATAGTTCAAGTGATTATTATTCCTTGTGAAACAAGACCTCTTGTGAAAACTGACCCTCCTTTTGAAATAACTAGAAGAGGAACTGAAGCATTGGGTTCTACTTAGAATAAAATTGGGAGCTACAGTATAGGTAAAATGGAAGCCAAACAATATTCCAAAGGCTGCAGAAACTATAGCAAATGGAAAAGATAATACCATAACTGTTTTTTATTCAAGAGAGAATGATTGCCAACTTGTGCCCTTAACTCATATATTCTATGTGAATAAGGCTATGATAGTGGGTTCATGGACTCCAGAACCACAGCTAACCCTGTGGTTCTGGTTATTGTTTCCTTGTTTCTTTTTGGCTTTCATCTGTTAAACTTGTTTGCTAGACTTATTTCCTATAGGTTTAGCATCTTCCACCTGCAGATGCCTGATCACTTAAGCCAGATGTCACCTTCTATCCATGACAGTGATATGTTGTCTCTGGATCTGAAATCAGCCAAACTCTGGATACCAGTTAAAGAACTGATCTCTCAAATGGGACCTGTTGGGGCAAGGACAGCTCTACATCCAATCTCAGTAGAAAGTAAATATGAAAGAAAAGACATTCACCCCTTTTCCCAAGATTTTGGGCCCCATTTGTTGAAGGGGGGAATGGTGGGGTGTTTATGCTTAAACCCCACTCTAAGATACTGTTTTATATGCTCATTTTGTGTAATCCCTGTTACATTGTTGTAAAGTTTTATTGACACCAGTTGCCCCACTGACTAGTGTAATGAATATGAAAGATCTTAGGGCTGAGTGTAATGGTAATTTGAATTGGAAAATCTTTCCTTTTCATTAATAGACCCATTAAATCACCTGGAAGCCTAAGTCACATGTGGTAGGAGGAGCTTGCTGAACAGGTGGAACAGGAAGGGTGGAAGAGAACCAAGAGGAAGTGAGTGAGGTTGGGACACAGGCAGGCTTTTGACAAGGCTCAGGCTCTTGAGTGCTTGTGAGAAGGCCCTGGCTGAGGTGGGTGGGGGGTAGGGGAAGGCTTGGAATGGCTTTGCTCATTGTGGTGACCATGTTTATTAACTTCTTGGTCACTATGACAGATTTTGCTTTCTGGTTCTGGGATTTAGCTTTCTGGTGTTTAAATAAATGTTTTTCTTCTGCTTTCTATATGGAGAGTCTTTTATATTTTGTGACTAAGAACTATGCTGGCATATTCATAGTCATCACCAGTGCTGTGAATATTGCCTTGGAGATACAACAGTAGTCAATAACTATAGCAGTCTACTATTTTATAAATCCAAGGACCCCAACTTCTGGGATAAGAACTCACTGTTTGACAAAAATTATTGAGAAAACTGGAAAATAGTGTGGCAGAAAGCAGGCATAGATAACGCCTGACACTTGTATAATAAAGTCCAAATGGGTACAAAATGGATATGCAGGTATAAAGGCTGATACTATAAACCAAACTAGGGGAACAAGGAATAGTTCATTTGTCAGATTTATGGAGAATGGAGGAATTTAAGATGAAAGAAGAGACAGAGAATGTTACAAAAGGCAAAGTGGATAATTTTGATTATATTAAATTGAAAAGTTTTTGCACAAACTAAGCCAATGCAAACAATATTAAGAGGGAAGCAGAAAATCAAGAATTTTTGCAACTTGTGTCTGTGATAAAAGTCTCATTTGTAAAATATATAAAGAACTATGTCGAATTTACAAGAATACAAGTCATTCCCCAATTGATAAAATGGTCAATGGATATGAACAGGCAGTTTTCAGAGGAAGAAATTAAAGCTATTCATACTCATACAAAAAAATGCTCTAAATCACTATTGATTAGAGAGATACAAATCAAAATAACTCTGAGGTACCACATCATACCTATCAGATTAACATGACAAAACAGGAAAATGATAAATGTTGGAGAAGATGTGGGAGATTTGGAACATTAATTCATTGTTAATGGAACTGTGAGCTAATCTAACAATTTTGGAGAGCAATTTGGAAATATGCCCAAAGGGCTACAAAAATGTGTATACCCTTTGACCCAGCAATATTGCTTCTGTGGTTGTATCCCAAAGAGATCCTAAAAATGGGAAAAAGTCTCGCATGTACAAAAATATTTGTAACAGTTCTTTTTGTGGTGGCCAAGAACTGGAAATTGAGGGAATGCCCGTCATTTGGGGAATGACTGAACAAATTGTGATACATGAATGTAATGGAATATTATTGTGCTATATGAAATGACAAAGAGGTGGACTTCAGAAAAACCTGGAAAGACTTATATGAACTGATGTTGAGTGAAACGAGCAAAGCCAAGAGAACATTATACACAGTAATAGCCACAGTGTGTAGGACTGTTTTTGATAGACTTAGCCCTTCACAGCAATGCAAGGACCTAAAACCTTTCTAAAGGACTCATGATGCAAACTGCCATCCATGTCCAGAGAAAGATCTATAGAGTCAGAATGTAGAAGGAAGCACACTGTTTTCTCCTTTGTTATGTTTTGTTTTGGTTTTTCTCGTGGTTTCTCCCATTCATTTTAATTCTTCTATGCAACATGACCAATGTGAAAAATGTGTTTGATAGGAATGTATGTGTAGAACACATGTAAGATTTCATGCCGTCTGGGTAAGGGAGGTAAGAGGGAAGAGGAGAAAATTGGAACTTATGGAAGTTATTGTTGAAAACTGAAAGCAAATAAATTTGGAAAATCAATATATAAATAAAAAATAAAAATGATAATATCTTAATACCTATTTCAAAGGATTATTGAGAGGCTCAAATGAGCTAACATAATTACAGCTAACATTTACATATGGCTTTAAAGTTTGCAAAGTGCTTTACATAGATTATTTCGTTTGATCCCCACAACAACCCTATGAGAAAGGTATTATTATTGCCATTTTATAGATGAAGTAACGGGCTGGTAAAGGTTAAATGACTTATTCAGACCCACATAGTAACTGCCTGAATTGCCCATGTCTTCCTGACTCCAAGTCACTCTGTTCACTACATTATATAAAGGTCTTTGCTAACTTTAAGATGCTGTATAAAAAGTTATTATTAACATTTCACAGCTGAGCCACAGTATATATCAGAATAGTAAGAATGAGTGATGGTAAAGTCATGAGCTACAATTACCTTAACTGGCTTAGCTCATCCTCTCTCTATACCATGATCCAAGAATGAAACACCTGGTAGTAAATACTAGGACCTTCCATCTTGAAACTCAGATGATGTATAACACTAAAAGATAAGAGAACAACTGGATTGGTGGGGGTGGGGGGAGTGGAATATGTCTTCTTTATATGTAAATGTTACAGTTGTTATTAATGAATTCATAAGACAAAATTCTAGAGAACAGGATGAGAAAAAGCAATGGAAAGAATATTGAATATGAAGTTCTTATCTTGGAGTCATAGGACATGAGTTTCAATCCTGGTTCTAATACTGCCTGTAGGACATTAAACTTCTCAGGGCCTCAATTTTCTTATAAAGCAGCTGGACTAGACAACTTCTACATTCCCTTCCAGATCTGATCGTACAATATTTCTTCCCAATAGATTTTAATAAAGTATCTTGCTCTATTTCTGGTTCCTTAGATGGGAAAGGCAGATGCTGACAAGAAAGGAGCTTGCCATAGCTCTGTATTTTTTCTTTTGATGCATTGAACCTAACTAATAAGAGAGAGCTCTAAAAATCCCAGAGCAATTCCTAGTGCAACTCAGGAAAAGTAAACAAACCAAAAGTAAACAAACCAGTTACAAAATTTTGACAAAAATGGATGAAAAATCTATTCAAATTGTCATTTTGATTTTTTTTCTATTAAATTGCTCAGTGCAAATGATGACTGGGCCATAGCTAAGTAAAATACACACACACACACATACACAGAATATATATATGCATATGTATAGTTTTATTTATTATATTAAATCTAGTTTCTTATCAAAAAATGCATTATATTCCTCAATAATAATTTAAATAATTTGACCATAGTGCTTTCTGTGTGTGTGTGTATATATACATATATATATGTGGCATGTACATATATTTATTATGGAGTTGCTGTTGCTGAGTCTGCATTTAGAATCTTGTTAGCAGAGATACTAGAGTGGTTTTCCATTTCCTTCTCTAGCTGGTTTTAGAGATGAGAAAACTGAGACAAATTGTGACTCACCCAGGGCCACACAGCTAGCAAGTATCTGAGAGCAGCCTCAGGAAGATGAGTCTGCCTGACTCCAGGGCTAGCATTCTATCCACTGTGCTACCTAGCTGACTTATATGTGTATTATGTATATATGTGTATATAGATACACACACATCTTGAGCTGCATAATGTGGGAAAGTACATTTTTTGTGATTTATCTATTTGCTTTTTCATAAATTTTATTATGTATTTTAAACAAATATAAAACAAGAAAAGAAAAGAAAAAAACATTGCCACATACACTGCAGAACATGAGAGGAGCCAATATAAAATAACAAATTTCCATTTCAAGAAAGCCTATATAATAAATGCTCCATATTATTTTCAAAGCTGCCCAGCTTTCCTTTGCTTCTTTGTAGGTTTTCTTTTGTTCTCTGCTGTGTACTTTTTTTACTTTATCTTTCCTCTCCCTCCCCCAACCCTAAAGAAGGCTACAATTAAGTGTGGAGATGTACATATGTATAGGTGTATACATACATATGTACATATATAGAGAGATGGATAGATATCTATGTATCTTATTCAGACCCACATAGTAACTGCCTGAATTGCCCATGTCTTCCTGACTGCAAGTCACTCTGTTCACTACATTATATAAAGGTCTTTGCTAACTTTAAGATGCTGTATAAAAAGTTATTATTAACATTTCACAGCTGAGCCACAGTATATATCAGAATAGTAAGAATGAGTGATGGTAAAGTCATGAGCTACAATTACCTTAACTGGCTTAGCTCATCCTCTCTCTATACCATGATCCAAGAATGAAACACCTGGTAGTAAATACTAGGACCTTCCATCTTGAAACTCAGATGATGTATAACACTAAAAGATAAGAGAACAACTGGATTGGTGGGGGTGGGGGGAGTATATATATATATATATATATATATATATATATATATATATATATATATATATATATATATATATATATATATACTTGTAGCGAGATACACACACATATAGATAGAAGTGTCTGGTCAGCCCAGCTCTGCTTAGCATCCTTCAAAAGTGGAAGGTCCTTCAATCTTCTACTCAATTCTCAGTCCCTGACACTTTCCATGACTAGGCTAAGGCTGCCTTCCGATCCAGCTGTCCTCAGGGCTTATTATGTATTGATTCTGCAGAATCAGCCTGGAGTTGTTTGCACTTGACTCAGGCTAAACCTCCACTGTTGGAGGTTGGATCTTTCTTGGGGGTCTTCTCAAGTTGTCTTAGAGGAACAAATGTTTAGCCCTAGCTTTTGTTTATTTCCAGTATTCTACATTCCCTCAGAGGTGATGCTTTGTCCTTATTTTGTGGAGGAAATGGAGAGAGCTGAAACCTACTCCCCCATCTTCCCAGAATCATCTCCCATCCCTTTCCTTTTTAAAACACTTGATTTGTAACCTTGTGCAGCTACGTGGCTCAGTGAACAAAGTTCCAGGGCTTGGAGTCAGGAAGACTGAGTTCAGGTCTGGCCTCTAACACTTTAACTAACTAGGCAAGTCACTTTTGCCTCAGTTTCTTCACCTATAAAATGGGGATAATAATAGCACCTACCTCTCAGATTTCTTGTGATGATTAAATGAGATAATGTTTGTAAAGTGCTTAGAACAGTGCCTGGCACACAGTAGGATCAATATAAATCTTTGCTGATGACAAGGATGAAGATTATGCTAAACTTTATTGATGGTGGTCCCCATTAAGGGGTTGACAAATTCCATGACTCATTATCTGGGAAATCTCAGAAAAGTTGATTCTTCAAAGTGGAATTATTTTTGGTCATCACTGGGAATGAATGTCATTCCCAGCTAATTGTGGCTGAGACTCAATAAACCCCATTGAAAGTAGCCAGAGAGAATTTTAAGTAGAATTCCAGAGATGGATGTGCTCTTGAGATCTCCCTTACACCAGACCACCCCTAATAACATATGGCATCATTCAAAATCTTATGACTTCTATAAAGCTGTCTCTGTTTTATGTGTCATCCAGCGAGTTTAATGGTCTAAAATCAGTGTTTGCCAAGAATCAAAACAAACAGAAAAAACTGCTTGCTGTAGTTCTTGTAATGGGGATTAGGATATATCCTTCTTTTTTTAGGCCAGATCAGGGATTTGTTGAAATCTTGGGATGGGGAACTCTGTGCATACACTGCCTCTACTGAGGTAGGTTGGCATCTGCTCTGCAACTTACAGTCAGAGTTGCTTGGGGGTACTCAGAAGCTAAGTGAGTTAGCCAGGGTCAAACAGCTAATATGTGTCAGAGATAGAGTTTAAACTCATTCTGACTCCCAGACCTGATCTCTATTACACCTCTGGTACTTCTTATGAAGAAGAACATTAGCATTTACTGAGCACCTATGAGGTGCTGTGCTAAGTGCTTTACATTCATTATCTCATCTGATCCTCTCAACAACCCCAGGACATAGACTGTTATTATTCTTATTTTACAAATGAGGAAACTGAGATAGACAACGGTTAAACAACTTGCCCAGGGTCACATAGCTAGTTTGTGTCTGAGGCCAAATTTGAACTTATGTCTTCCAGAATGCAGACCCCCACTGAAAACACTGCACCACTTAGCTTCCTGGATTCCCCTCAAATACACTTAGGGGATCCTTCTCAGATATTTCTGTTGTTGTTTGGTCATGTCTGATTTTTCCTGACTCCGTTTGGGGTTTTCTTGGCAAAGATACTGAAGTGGTTTGCCATTTCCTTCTCCAGCTCATTTTACAGAGGAGAAAACTGAGGCCCAGGGTCACGTAGCTAGTAAGTGTCTGAGACTGGATTTGTACTCAGGAAGGGGAGTCTTCCTGACTTCTAGTAGGACACTCTATCCTCTGTGTCAACTAGCTTCCCTCAAATATACCTGGAGGCAAAAGCTGACTTACTAACTAATGAAAATACAAACAAATAGAGCAGAATTGCTCTTAGTTTTTGCACAATGAGAAAATGAGAAGGAAGTAAGATCCCCTATGCTGATGCCTACCTAACCTGTGTGGATAAAGGAAGAGGGGCGGAGTAGTCAATTAACAGGAGACAACCCATCTGGTTCTCCATGGTCCAAGTAGAGATGCAAGAGAGTATGTAAGAGGAAGTGTCCAGTCAAACCAAAGGTCACTGCTAAAAAAACCCAAGAATCTAAACAGAAGGAAGGAAAAGATACTGAAGTCAACCTCTATTCAAGAACTGAGCAAGTGGTACGAGGCACCAGCCAGATGATAGTTTGGTCTAACGTGATTACTCTATAAAGGACAATAATGGTTTTTTTTCCTTTCTTTTAATGCTATGACAGACTTTATACCATCATAAATGGCGCATCATGGCCAAGATTCTGCCTCAGGCTACTGAAACTTAGAGGATACTTAAAGCATGGGAGAAGCAACATGGAATAGTGGATAGGACACTGGAGTTGGAGGTAGGAATAACTGGGTCCAAATCCTTACCTCAAATACTTCCTGGATGTATGACCCTGACCAAGACAATTAACCTCTCTGTGCCTCAGTTTCTTGCAATTTAAAATGAGACACTTGGATTCAATAGTCTCTAAGGCCCTTCTGACTCTAAATCTATTATCCTATAACCCTTCAGCAGCATAGAAAGAGTAACTAATTAGCAAGAAAAATTAAGTTAGGAAGTTGCCACCAACTGGCCATATCACAGGTGAGCTCCTCCCCAGACTGACCTCACTGTATTCTACAGTCTTGGCCTACAAAGTTTCTTATGTCATGGTCTTCTCTTCATAGAGTACAGTCCTAGAGCAGTGATGTCAAATTTAGATAGAAACGGGCCACAAAACCAAATACGTAAGATCCCTGTGGACTGTATGTCAACTTGTGGAACCATATATTATTATTATCTATGTTTTATTTTATTTGTATTTATTTTATTAAACATTTTCCAATTACATATTAGCTTCATTTCTGATATATGAGAGTATTGCGGACCAGCTATGGCCTACAGGGTACGTACTTAACAATTTTGTCCTAGAGTTTCACCTACCAATCAGATGCATTTGGCGCAAAAATCTGATTTGAGGTCTTGGTCTTGGTTCATAGCACTTGCCCATGGGCCTGTTTCATGATGCCAACATATGAAAACTGTGTAACTGTGTAACTGTGGCACCTCCTTGAACAAATACTAGGAGTACTGTAAAAAAGAAAGGAAAGAAGAGAAAAAGAAAGAAAAAAAAGAGAGAGCAGAGGAAGGGAGACATTACATAATCAATAATGTTATACTAAGTACTAAGTATAGGTACTTCATATATTTGTTAATATTTTTAATCATTAAAAAGAGGTCTTTGAATTTTGTTAGACACCAGAAGAGGTGCATAACAGAAACTGAGTCTTCATTCCTCCACTCCTAATGGGTTAAAGTCTAGTAAACAGTCGTTCACATAGCAAGAGATGAGGAAAAGGCCAGCATGGGTTTGTTCAAATTAAAGTTCTAGCCCTAGGCAGAGAAATCTCAAGAAGTATTGGCCTCAAACAAGCCTGGTAACTGGAATATCAGTCAGTCCTAATGAGCGGTCGGTGTTCTTTTGTTCATAGCTCCCAAGTTCATGCCAAGACTGTGTGGGAATAGAACTCACCTTCCCGCCTTTTTAAGAATTGTAGTAAATTGAATTGTCTTTTCTGTGCTCTAGGCAGGACTTCCATGACAAAGTAGGCAAGCCTATGTTTAAAAGCTGAGGGCAGGCCACAGAGAAGGAATAATATGATCCTATATCTAGAACTGATCCAACCCCATTATTTTACCAAAAAGGAAATAGAAACCCAAAGAGATTCAATAATCTGCTAAGTATGCATCAAAGGCAGGATTTGAACCCATACCCTCCAACTTTAGAGTCAGAAACATTTCTATTTCTCAAACTGGGCTTGAGCCAAATTTATTTAACTCAGACCCTATATTCAGAGTGCATTAAGGGACTTTCACATCTAAACTGAGGACTGGAAACTTGAAAAGTCATATGCCATGGTTTAAGTATATTGACATTTGAAGAGAGAAGGAGGAAAGTCCTTGCCTGTGCTTATTCTCAACAGAAAAAAGGAATTGTTGTTGTTTAACTGGTCTGTGTTTTTATTTGTGGGGGAGTGCTTAATTATAGATGACATTTCTGCTAGTGCCCACACATAGTTGTCCATCGGCCCTATCTTTTTTCTACCTAGACCTACACTATAATTCCTGGCGTTGTGGGATACCCACAAGATCTTCTGTCCATTTACGGTGTAGCTATCTCCCTCGCACTCCCTCTTTTTCTGTATGTCAGATACCAACAAGTCAGGCCTTCTTATTCTTTTCTATTCTAGTCTTACTCTTATTATATTTCAGGCCTATCTATATGGCCCTCAAAATTAAACTTTTCTGCAAAGAGGTCAGCCTAGCATCCGTTGGTTTTGTTCTCATTCATCTAGTTGAAGGCTTTTCTAATCACTGAGTCTGCATGTGTTCCAAGCATCTTGTACAAAGGCTTGCTAGAGCCAGCTCATACCAGCAAAGTGACGTGTTAAATTTTCGGTATGAACAATTGACAAATCTTGGAAATCAGGGCTTGATTTACTGTTTTGTTGATTATCTATATTTAGAAAATTATGGATGAAATGTTAATAATGCAGATCAAACTTAAGTTTGTGATACATTTTAGAAGAGACAGTTATTCAACATTTACCAGCCATGCATATACTCCAAAAAGATCGCTGATAACAAGAAAGTATTTATATACACCAAAATAATTATAGATCATTTTTCATGGTAGCAAAGAACTCAGAACAAAGTAGATGCCTAGCTATCAATTGGACAATGGCTCAACAATTGTGGTACATGGAAATATTTTTTTTATAATGGAGGAGTTAGAATATTCTACATTTCAAATTCAAGTAAAAAGGTAACTAGTATTTATTAAGTGATTATTTCATGCCAAAAGAAAGATAGTCTCTACCTTCAAGGAGCTTATACTCTAATTATGGAAGACAACACAAAAAATGTGAAACTGAAAAAACCTAACATCTGGAGGGGATTAAAAGTTGTCTGGCCTGAAGCCTTCTCCAAAATAAAGGCCTTAAGAAAAACTCACTAATGAGAGAAACAGGCCACCATGACAGATGGATATTCCAGGGTAATGAAGGCACTAAGGGATATTCTAGGGTGGTGGAAGCATGGTGTTGAAATCCAGAAAGTCATTTATTTTAATTAAGAGACTGAAAAATACCATCGTTATAACTAATTCACTCAATGTGAGTAACCTAAGAGTTCAGAAGTTAGAAAAGAAAACATGGGCATATCCACTCAAAAATTAATCCAAGCCTTGAGTTCTTTCACTGCTGTCCAAATCTCCTGTGCCCAAGGTATTGTTAATCTATGGTCAACACATACTAAGTCAAGAACTAACAAAAAACTAAACTGTGATATTGTTTTGATTTTTTTTCTCAAGAATGGAAAGTAATTCTATTTCCATTCACCTCTAAAACCAAGTTTCAGGATCGTGGTGACTAGTGCAAAATCGTTTCATTCCAGTTCAATTCACACATCTGCAAAGTATATGAAAGAATGGTAACAGTCCTGGGGTTGAGAAATCTTCTATGTTATAAAAATCAATTACATTTTCCCACCTATCGTACTAGGCACATACTAGGAGCCATTTATCAGTAGAGTCTCAAAAAAAAAAAAAAGAAACTACTAACTTTCAAACTAGAAAAGATAACAAATTTGGTTGAAATTTAATTGTATTTGTAGCATTAAAAACAATAACCCACAAAAAGTTTGCCTCAAAAGGGAAAAGGGGCATAGAAGAAGGAAATCAGTAAGACAAGTTTTATTTAGCACTAATTAGACTCCCCAAATGTCAAATAATGATAATACCAATAATTCCATCATGGATTGGACTAGGTATCTTCTGAGGTCCCTTCTCCAAAAGTGAGATTTTACTGATTCTACTATCCTATAACAACTATCATTTAATAAGCATCTATTATATAGTAGGTGCTAACAGGGGTACAATGGCACAGACTGCCCTCAAGGATCTCACATGCTATCAAGACAGACAGTATGTACAGATAAATAGAAATATATATGTATACATATATACATTGTATGTATACACATGTGCATATATACATATATGTATACATACATGTGGCCTCTCAAACTTCTCTAAAATAGAAACTGTAAGAGATAAAACAAATTTAGCTGTCTCTATAGACTATGACACAAAAAAATCTGAATGTATATGTACATGCCAATAGAGAGAACGTATGTGTGTGTGTGTGTGTGTGAGAGAGAGAGAGAGAGAGAGAGAGAGAGAGAGAGAGAGAGAGAGAGAGAGAGAGAGAGTGCTATAATGTGGGCTATAATGAGATCTAAGAAATGAGGAACAGAGGGACTTTAAGGCAGTGTGTGTGTTGTCATGTAGCACTCTACCAAGTCAGCTGAAAAAGAGCCTGGAATCAGAGCAAAGAAGTAATTTGTTCCACCAAGAAGTCACTCAGGGGAGAAATGAAGGCTGATAAAATGTGATTTGTCCAGTGTGAGAAGAGGTAAAGATGGCTTTGAAGTCTATCCTCCAGGGAAACCAAAGGGGAAGGAGTTAGAAAGTAACCAATAAGGGAAAATAAGGTGGCGGGGAGGAGGGGGAGGAAGACTGAAATTGTCAAAGATAAAACTCAAGGAAATAATCTCACCTTAACTATAAACAAATGGACCTAGAGGAAGGAATTTAATAAAAAGAGATTATGACTTCAAGGTCAGCTTAAAGAAACAAAGTATCTATGCATAAATATGATAATGCAAAGGAAAATCAAGCAACACCTGATGAGACAAAGAAATTTATGGATTTCCAAGAAGGCCTGGAACCAAAGCAAGGTATTCTTGAATGGTTTAAAAGATAATGTATACTATATACAACATGTACAAAATGAATGCAAGGTCATTTGGGAGGAGTTGCACTAACAGCGGGGGCAATCAGAAGTCCCATGTAAGACATAACATTGAGTTTGAGCTTTGAAGGAAACTGAGCATTGCAAGAGGCAAAGGTGAGAAAAGAGCACATTCTAGGCATGGGGGAGGGGGCCGAGAATACTGTGACCACATATAGAGCAAACTTTTAATAATTAAGTCAAAAGGGTAATGAAATAAAATTAGAAAAGCAATAGAGAAAATGCCAGCTTCCGCCACCATCTCTCTTTGAAATTCTCACTTTTGTGCTTTGGCTGCTTAGAGTTCACATTGCTCTGGGAAAGTACTGAGCCAGGATTATGCCAGGCTCTCAGAGAGTAACCATAGTTTCACATCTTGGGTTTCCCTTGGGCCTCATGATCTGACAGCTCTGTGACCTCGCTTGCAAAGACTGTTTATGAAACATCTGTACTTGGGATGAACAGAAAGAAATATGCCAGAAGTGAATGTGAAATAAAGATAATATCCAACTGGGCCCCAATGACTTGTGCTCCAAAAGTTCATCTGTTAAGTCAATTGCTAAGAGCCCAGGATGCATTTCCTCCAAGAAGCAATGTTACAACACACAGCTAGGTTGTTGAATAAGGCCATAAAAGTCTATGCAGCTTGTATTAGATGATATAATTCTATTACTATATACCCTAAATACCTTTTAGAACTGTTTTTATGAGAAACTGCTCAAAGTTCCAACATGGGATATCAAAATTAAAAACAACTCGCCTCCACCACCCCAAAACTCTCTCTCTCTCCCTCCCTAACCTTCCTTCACTCTCCTCTAACTTTTTTCTTTTTCTCACATCTTTTCCTTCCTTCCTCTCCCCCAACCTTTGTTTTTTCCCTCTCTGTTTTTTCCCTTTGTACAACTACTTGGCAGGTTCAAGCTAAAAGCAAGGCCATGGTTGCTGAGACTGGAACAAGATCTTATATCTTCTAATGATACCCCTCTCTTATTCCTACCAAGGCTTTGTCCATCACTCTCTCCCTTGAAGATCTCATCAGGTTCCATGAATTCAGATTGGCTGTTGTACTTCATTCTCTAAGAAGACCAAAATGACATTACTATGCTAAAGCCAAGTTTCAGTGTGTCCTGACTGTCTGATCAGACCAATAGGAGCTCAGAACCACAGATCAGGCACAGAAAGTCTGTGTGAACATTTGGAGTGGATTCTCTACATTTGTGCATCCTACTTTTCCTTTGAGTTGTTTCAATTGTTTTTCTCATAGAGCCCAGCAGTTTCTCTTATATGGGCATGCCATGCTGAACAGTCCTGTGGCAATGTCTCCCATGTCACACAATCAATTCCAAAGTTCTTGAGAGAGACCTTGAGAGTGTCTTTGTATTGCTTTTCCTGACCACCATGTAAGCACTTGCCCTGTGCGAGTTCTCCATAAAATAGTTATTTTGGCAAGCATACATTTTGCATTTGAACAACAAGACCAGCCTCATGCAAGGTGAGCTCTCTGAAGAGTTTGAAAAGCTTGACAGTTTAGATCAAGTAGGGACCTCAGTGTCTCATACCTTATCCTGCCAGGTGATCTTCAGAATCTTCCTAAGACAATTCAAATTAAGCCAGGAATGGCACTGGTATACTGTCCAGGTTTCACAGCCATATAACAATGAGGTCAGCTCAATGACTATAGATCTTCAGTTTGTTAGTCAGTCCAATATCTCTTCTCCCCCATATTTTCCTTCCTATCTCACATCACAACTGCCTACCTGTTTGATGTCTCCTGGATGTGTCTCAAACTCAATAGAAAGAAAACAGAGTTCAATATATTCCCTGTTAATTGCACCCTTTATCCAAACTTTCCTTTTTTCTTTCAAAGACATTTCTATCATTCTTTAGAGTTGTTCTTATACTGACTTTTCCTTTACTCTGTATCTAATAAGTTGTCAAGTCTATTCGACTTTAACAATTCCTGCTCTAAAATTACTTAGGCACTAACCTAACTCAGGTCTTCATTGTCTCCTGCCTAGATTATTGTAACTGTAATTGGACTATTATTATAACTTCCTAATTGGCCTCCTTGTAACCAACCTCTTCCCACTCCAATCAATCCTCCACACAACCACCAAAATAACTGTCCTAAGCCTCACCATGACAAAAATCTCCAGCAGCTCCCTATGATATATCACTATGATAAAAATTAGCACAGATGCCTATGTCTGGCATTAATACTCTTTCCAATTTGTTGACAACTGACTTAGATTGTAAGCTTCTTGAGGACAGGGACAATCTTTTGCTTCTTTTTGTATCTCCAGGGCTTAGCACAGTACCTGGCATAAAGTAGTTGTTTTATGAATGTTGATTAGTTGCTTGATTTCCAGATTCACTTCACATTAGTTTCCTTTCAAACATTCTCTGTTGCAGCCATACTGCTCTGCTCAATGTCCCTCAAACCCAGGACTCCATTTCTTATCTCTATGCTTTTATACAGGCTCATCCTCATGCTTGGGAAAGTATTCCCTTTGCCTCTGGATCAGATAAACATTCATCTTCCTTCAAAGCTTACCTCTGGTGTCATCTTTTTTTGAAGCCTTTGTTGATTCCAAAGTATTTTCTCCTACCTCACACAATACCCTGTATTTGTGTATGTCATCCTATCCCATCCTAATTGGACATAAGCTCTATGCAGATGAGAAATATGTTGGACAATGGGAACACAAAGATGAAAAAGAATTCAATTGCATATACACAAATGAGTATGATACAAGCCAAGGTGTAGTAAGGGATGGAAAGATATAGACAGGAAAATTTGACACTGTTTTCAGGTAAGGGTATGAAGGTTGGCAGCAGATAGGAGGTAGCACCTGGGCCAGCTGATGAAGGTAGAAAAAGGATTTACTTATGCAATCCAAGTATAGACAGAAGGTTTATAGTGAATGGAGATGGGCAAGACTGAGAAGCTTTTAGCAATCGAATTTGGCTAGAACAGGGACTATATGAAAAGGAGTGATGTAAAATAAGACTGCAAAGGACGGCTGGCATGTGATTATGGAGAGTCCTAAATGCTGAGCTAACAAGTTTTCATTTTATCTTCTTAGCAATAAAGAGTCACTGAGGATTTTAGAACAGGACAATGGCATTTTAGAGGTTATTTTGGCAGCAATAGGCAAGGACACGAGAGCAAAGAAGGAAGTTTTGATGATCCACAAGACTTTCAAGAATATTTCAAACCAACAGTGGCATTAGTCTAAATACAGTTACAGTCAGTAAGTAAATAGGAATAGACAGAGGCCTGAACGTTATGATTGCAGCATCAGAGGAGTAACCAAGATAGGAATGGCACCTACAATTTCATTGACATGGGAAACTTTCAGATGACTCCTCTGAACTTAAAGAGTTGTTTTAAGCATTAATCAGTCAGTGACCAAGCATTTAATAAGCTCTTATAGTGCACCATACACTGTGTGACTTGCCCAGAGTCAAAGAGTAAATATATGTCAGAGGTGAGTTTTGACCTTAGTTAAAACCTTAATTTTCTGACTACAAGACTACAAGATGACTCTATGCTACACTATTACAAAATGACATTTGGGGTGTGAGGGGACTTTGATGGCTTTCCAGTCTAACCTATACCTGGAAAAAAAATCCCCCTACAACATACAAAACAAATGGTCACCCAGCTTATGCTTAAAGACCTCCAATGAGGTACCTACATCCTGTGGCAACCCAGTCCATTACTGGAAAAATCTAATTGTAGAGGAGCTTTTTCCTTATACCTAGCCTAAATTTGCCTTTGTTGAGATATCTAGTTTGGCCAGAGCTTACAATAGATAGAACATTTCTGTAACTCCTCTTCTGAAATTATGTTCAAAGTCAGCTAAAATCTAAATAAGAAGACATCTTTTGTCGTTTTATATTCAAAAGATATTCCTTTGAAAAAAACTCCAAAAAAATTTACCAAGTCTAATAATTCACCTTCATTCACTAGATTTGGATCCTTGTTTCTTGGGGATGTTTCCTACATCTACAAAGGATAAGTGACACATGTTGAAGAGAATGGGGAAAAAGTGGGACACTGATTCATTGTTGGTGGAATTATGAACTGATGCAAACATTGGAGAGTAATTTGGAATTATGCCCAAAGAGTTATTAAGTTATCTATACACTCTGACCCAGAAAATGCCACTACTTGGTCTATTTCAAAGATGATTAGGGGGAAAGGTAAAGGGACTATATGTTCTAAAATATTTATAGCAGCTCTTTGTGGTGGCAAAGAACTGGAAATTGCAGGAATGTCCATCAATTGGGGAAAAGTTGAAGAAATTGTGGTATGACTGTGATGCAATACTACTGTGTTATAAGAAGAGATGAGTTCAATGATTTTAAAAAACATGGAAAGACTCGTGCAAAATAACGAAGAGCGAAATCACCAGAACCAAGAGAGCATTGCATACTATAACAGCAATATTATTTTAAGAATGATTTTGAACAAATAAGTTATTTTGTCTATTATAAATACCCAGAGTAACTGCAAATGACATACAAAGAAAGACATTATCTGCATCCACAGAAGGAACTGAAAGATAGACATACGTATTAAATAATTTATATATATATATATATATATATATGTGTGTGTGTGTGCATGTATACATATACATAAACATACATATACATATGCATGCATGTGTATAGGTGTGTGTGTGTATGTATATATATGTATGTATGTATGTATAATACCTACCTATTTATGTCTAATGGTAGCCATCTCTAAGGCAGGAGGATGGGAAGAAAAAAGAGGAAAAAAAGACTTACATGATTTTACTCTATATTTGAAAGATTTGTTCTATATAATACCAAGTTGTGTATAGAAGATTTGTAATTTTATGTACAATCATCTTTTATATTATACTATATTATTAAAATGCTTGTTTTATTCTATAAATTAAAAATAAAATAAAAAACTACAATCTTCCAAGAAAAAATTATATTCACTCTCAAAGATTGGTGATTTCTTATAATTTTAGTTCCTTGAGAGTAGGGATTGTTTCTTTACATTTGTATTCCCAGTGCCTATCATAGTCTGGGTTGCCTTGGGAAATTGTAATACACTTTTCATGCCCCACAGAAAAAGTCCATCTTTTCAATATAAACATTTTACTAGTATTTTGGTATGGCAAGGAGACCTGGAGCACCACTGCCTCCAAAGAACTAAAGCTAAGCATTACATAGAGGGAAATGGAAAGGAAGATACTGAGTCCAAGCATACTACCATATATAATCAAAAAGGAAATTTGAAGAAAAGAAATGAAAAAATTCATCAAGGAATTATACATCAGAAAGATGATGGATTGGTCATGTAATGAAATAGAGATGGCAGGTGGATGTCCAAAGAGCCCCACTGAGACCTTTGTAATGTTGAGAGAAAGTCCATCATGCTGCCTAAATATGGAGAACTTTGGAAAGGACATGGATGAGATTTTCCAAGGACAGGCAGATATGGATTGATGAAATGATTGATTCATTCAAGTGAGTGCCAGTACAGTGCCTGTGGTACATAGCAGGAACTTTAAAAATTTTTATTGATCATTTGGTTGATTTGCCATTAACTAACTGTTCAAAAGAATGTATCATAGGCTCTGGAAGCAGTTCTTAAAATGAAATTCATGCTTTGGAGCATTCATTGTCAAAAAGACATTAAGTAGCCCCTGGTAAAAAAAATTCTGACTGGGAGATAAAGTAAGAAAATGGGCAAAAGAGATTGGGGGCAGGGCACTGTTGATAAACAACATTGTCTACAATATCTCAGGCAAGGCATTATAGTGTAGGACATAAGTGATAAACCTACTGTCAGGAAGGCCTGGGTTCCCATCTCATTTCTGAAACTTAGTAACTGTGTGATTATGGGTAATTCAGGTAACCTTTTTAAAGCTCAGTTTCTTCATCTGTAAAATGGAGATGACAACTGTAGGACCTAGCTCATAGATTAATTGTGAAGTCCAAATGAAGGTAGCTAGGTAGCACTGTAGATGTAGGTTGTTGGACTTTGAGCCTAAAGTCAAATCCTGCCACACATACTAGTTGTGTGACATTGGGAAAATTACTTAACCTCCATGTACCTCAGTTTCCTCATCTGTAAAATAGGGATAATAATAGCACCTACCTCCAAGGATTATTGTGAGAATCGAATAAGATCTGTAAAGTACTTTGCAACTTAAAAAGTTATTTTTTTAAAAAAATCTAGCTATTATTGGTGTTATTAAGTATGATATTATCATATACACATTTTGCAAACTTTATGGTGCTATGTAAATTGTTAGGTTATTACAGCTAGGAGCCAAAATATTCTAGGACATGAAACAGCTAAAGTAATTCTTGAGGCACATTTCACAAACCACAGCTCTGGAAATCATGAAGCAGCTATATACTAGGGAGGTCTCTTGGACTAGTGAACCTGTACGTAAAGTACTCCATTCCAGCACTTAAAATTTCTCCAGGCTATCGACTAGGAAGTGAGGGGAGGAGGAGAAGGAGAGAGAGAAATGGAAAATCTGACGTTGTATCAAGCTGTGCAAGTCACAGTGGGATACCAAATAACCGAGGATAATCAAAAGAACATAAATGATGAATAATGAGCCACTGAAGCTGACAGATAATAAGAGATGAACAAAACTAGGTCTCTATAGTTTGGCAGAATAATAACAGTCATGAACAGGTATGTAGGTTACCTGCTGGTAATGCTTGAGGACGTCTGAGAGAGAAAGTATTCACTCGCTACAATCCTGCTCAATGGGATAAATGAAATATAATAAAGCATGGGAGGAAAATGTTATCTTTATTATTCATCATCAATGTCAGTATTATTATTATTAGATAAGGGTAAAGGAATAAGCATTTATATAACACCTACTATATGCCAGACACTATACTAAGCACTTTACAAATATCACATTCCATTCTCACAACAACCCTGGGAGGTAGGTACTACTATTATCCCCATTTTTCAGTGGAGGAAACTGAGGTAAACAGAGGTTAAATGACTTGCTTGGGATCATACAGCTAGTGTCTAAGGTCAGATTTGAATTCAGATCTTCTTGACTCTAGGTCTAACATTCTAACCATTGTGCCATCTACCTGCCTTTATTATTTTCCTAATACTTATATCCTGGTACTTATTTCTTGTTTATCCTGTATATAATTTGCTTTGTATATTATTGTTTGCACGTTGCCTCTCCCATTAGATTGTAAGATTCATGAAGGCAGGTACTGTCTTGTGTCCCTTTTTATATCCCCAGCACTTAGAACAGCATCTGGCACACAGTAGGTGCTTTAAAAATGTTTATTGATGATTGATTATTTGGATGTCATGTTTCTTCAATGTGGGCATTCCCTTTAATGAGGCAGAGCAGTAGAAAGCAAAAAGTTTTTGAACAAGCACATTTTTGTAACTTCTAGAGGTAATTCAAGATGTCAAAATCACAGGTCTGTATAATGCCTCTCCTTTGCAGTCACTAGTTTGAAAGTAGGAAGTAATTAATTTCCTTTGCCATGATCCAGCATTTGTGAAGTACTTTCCTATGTGGCATTGTTGGGTTCTATTTCATTTAGTGTCTCCATGATAGTGACCCTGATCGGGGAAATAGGTCCAGTGGAACTTGGAGATATTGAGTGTTTCAAGATGATTGAGTTCTAAGACCATCCCAACTATTTTTAAAAGTCCCCTGAGTTTAAATGTTTACATAGGAGAAGTCAAAAGATCGGTTGTCACCAAACTTTCATTTGCTCCACTAAGATTTTATCCAGTTCTACACATTTATCCTCCTCCCAAGCTATATCTAGCCCCATAAAAACCAAGAGCCAAGAATGATACTTGGGGCAAAATGAAAGCCATGGAATTTTAAGAGAAGCAGCTATCGTTTGTTTTCTTGTTTTGACAAAAATTCAAATTTTATCCAAAAACTGCTAAGAATTCCTAGGAAGTCAAAAGTTCCTTTCCCTCTCAGCTGTATAATTAGGGATCTCCAACTATTGTTGCAAAACCATGACTCAAATTGCCTTTAAATACTTGTACCCTACATACTGCCTAGGGAGCAAAAAAAATGGTTACTGAAGGGTTAAGATGAATTTGCAGGTGGCAGAAAGGAGATCTACTACACTCAGAGTTAGCTAGGAAAAAAAAAAAGCTATTTTTAGATGGGAGCTTTCGGGAAATCTCTAGGGCCTGGTCCAAAAATGAAGGGGAATCCAGTGAGTAGGCTTAGCTGCAATGATTCCTACCGTGGAATATTGAACAAATAACTCCACTTCCCTCTGCTTCAATTTTCCCATCTGTTAAATGAGAGGGTTGGATTTTATGGCCTCTGAGGTCCCTTCCAGATCTCCATCTGTGATCCTATGCTCCCTGATGGTGTTCTGTGGAGAGGCCTTCCCTAACCATAGCAAAGTTAATTGCCTTGCTAGCTTTTTCTAAGCCCATTAGGTCTGACTTGGCCTAATGCCTCCCAGTCAGCTCAACATTACAACTAAGATCCCCAGACTATTTTTAACTCCTCAGTTTTAGGAATTCGTTGAAGGCAGGCCAAGCCTTAAATAAACCTGCCATACAGGCACTTTGGCACCTGGTTTGGGAAGTTATAGTTTCTACTTGAGTTCTTAAGTACATGGACTTGGTTAAATTTAAGCCTAAAATAATGGCAGAAAATCACACAAGCTCCATTCCCGGTTCAAGCATGATTGTGCAGTCAATGAGGAGAATGTCCTTTAAACAGGAAAAAGATGCTTCTTCAGCCTCCTTCATCAGTAAGGCATGAATTTTCCATTGTCTTCTCTAGGAGCTGGGATGTGTTTTTCCCGATCCTTATGCATTGTCTGATCTACTTACCCCAGTGATTTACTTAATGCTCATCTTTGCTAGAATATAGACAAGTCAGAGTTAGGGGATATGATGATCTAGGCATAAGAAACAAAGAGATAGATGCTAACTGATCCATTCCAATCCCACTATCTTGGTCTCAGTAACATCATGTTACAGATCCTTGTTTCTGAACATGGCACTTGGTTTCATTGCAAAAGTATTGATAGTGTTGGAATATCTGAAGTGTCTTCATTTCAGCAACAATTACTAATAAGAGATTTTAGGGACTAGCTTTATAGTGAGAAGAGACCAGCTCATGTGTGCCCATATATGATCCATACACATAATATAACTGTATTATGAACATACACTGAGAGTTGAATCTTAAAGATATCTAGTCCACAGAATCTCAGAGGTGGAATGGACTTCAGTGGCTACTCAGTTAAACCTCTACTTGAATAAAGTTCCCTTATACAACATACTCACTGAGTGGTTGTCAAGCCTTAACATGAAGACCTCCACTTCTAGATGGTTGTAGTGGATAGAGTGCCAGACCTAACGTCAGAAAGACTCATCTTCCCGAGTTCAAATCTAGCATCTGACACTTACTAGAAGCTTTGGAGTAAGAGGTTCAAATCCCAGATCTGATGTTTAATATCTGTATGATACTGGGCAAGTTATTTTATCTCCCTAGACCTCATTTTCTTCATTTGTAAAATGGGTAAGTTGAACCAAATAATCTTTAAGGCCCCATCCAGCTTTAAATCTCCAATCCTATGATTGCAGCCTTTTGGCCCTTCAGACCAAAAAAATATTTCAAAAAGCTGTTACAAAAAAAGAGTGGTGAATTTTGCCATTACAAGGAAAGAAATATTCCAAGTATTACTGTATAAAACAAGCTGAAATTAGCAGATCAGATATATCTAGTTCTCCATTCTAATTTCTATCATTTTCCAGACTGAATCTGAAAACAATGGAACATGTTGTCTATTTCCAAATAACTGTCTTCTTGAGGCTTTTGCAAAAAGCTGCTGAAAGTTAGATAGGAATATTCTCCTAAAAGCACAACAAATAAAGTGCCAATTTCATATTTCTCCATTTGTCATATTAGTGCAGTAACTTGGCATTTCATTGACCAGGTAGCCACTGAATGACATGATTCAACCATCCAAACTGCAGACTTTAAAGCCAATCTGTCCTGTATCAAATTAAAAATAGATTTAAAAAAGAGCTAAAAAGAATTCTGGCACATTGAACTAACCTCAGAATCACAATCTGAAACCAACTGTGGGCTAGGATCTGAAGGAGAGAAGAACAGAGCACTTCTATTGCTTCTCTTTATGCTCCTATCACCAAAGCTAATTGTTTAAGCTAAACTTTACGCCTTGATTATGGCCATTACTAAATGCAAGTGCTTGAATTTTAAAAGTCTTAGCAAATATTTTGATATGTTGACATATCTGATCAATACAGAAAAATTCAAATAATTAGCCTTGGAAATTGAAGTGTATAAATAAAAATGCAAATAAGAATGTTCATTGTTTTTCTCTGCTGTGTATATTAACCTATATTTAGTTGTGAATCTTAATATGTGATGCCCCTATAAAATTAAGACATCTTACTCAAAATCATGAAAAAGGGCATTGAAAGATTGCAATGATAGCCTTATCATGGACTCTAGGCCAAAAATGAAACATTGTAGATGGAGAATGGGCCTAAGCAGGATGTTGAAATGGAGGTTTTCATAACAGCATTAAGTTCCTAAGATGTCAGAGGACATACTTCAGAAATGGAAGTGGAAAGGGCTAAAAGCTAAACTATTTGAAAATTTTGACCATGGACTCACTTCAGCTGAATAATTTCATGGATCTCTTCTACATATACATATTTGTGTGCCTATGTCTGTGTGTATATTCATGTACATGTATGCATATCTGTATGCACATATGTACACAAAAGTACATATTCATAAATTCACATGCATATATAAATGTTTTGGGGCAGTTAGGTAGTACCACAAATAGAACACTGAGTCTGGAGTCAGTAAGGCTGATCTCCCTCAGTGCAGATCTGAGCACATTAAAATATTTTGTTACCTCCTTCAAAAGTCAACCAACAATCAGGGCAAATCAGCTAGCACTTATTAAATATCACTATGTGCCAGGCATTGTGCTAAGCACTAGGAGTACAAAGAAAGGTGAAGAAAAAATAGTCCTTGCTCTCAGAGAGTTTAGAGTCTAATAAAGGAGACAGCATGCAAACAATGTGTGCAAACAATTTTATATACATATGTGTGTGTGTATATATATACACACATACATACACATACACACATATAGGTACATACATACACACACAAAAATAAATTGGTGGTGGTCTTAGAAGAAAGGAAATTGCAAAGATTAAGGAGCGCTGGAAAAGGCAGAAGGTGAGACTTTAACTAAGACTTGAAGGAAGCCAAAGAGAAGAATAGGTAGAGATAAAGAGGGAAAGTTTTTGAAGTATGAGGGACAGCCAGAATTCTAAATAAAAATGCTCAGAATTTAGAGATGGAATTTTACACAAAAGAAAAATAAAGGAGGCCAGTGTCCCTGGTTTAAAGAGTTCATGGAGAGTAAGACATAGGAAGACTGGAAAGGTATGAAGAAGCCAGGTTATGAAGGATTTTATATTTGATCTTGGAGGTAACAGGGAACCATTGGAGTTGATTAAAGAAGAGGATGGCATGGTCAGACTTTTTCTTTAGCAAGAGGCTAACTGACAATTTTATAAACTGGATGAAGGAGTGACTTGATGCAGGGAGACCAACCGACAGGCCATTGTAAACAGTTCAGGCATAAGGCAATGAGGGTTTGCACAGGGGTATGGCAGTATCAGAGGAAAGAAGAGGCCATGTATGAGAGATGATATGAAAATAGAAACAACAGGATCTGACAACTTATTGGAAGTGAGAGTGATACCTCAATTATAAGTCTGAGGGAAGTTAGTGCCCTCATCAGCAGTAGGGAAATTAGGAAGAGGGAAGAGTTTGGGATAGGGGCAAGATAATGAGTTTGTTTGGAACATTTTGACTTTAAGAAGTCTATGGGAGGGTGAAGCCAAGATGGCAGATTGGAGGCAGCTGCCTAGATGAACTCTCTCACAATTTCCCTCCAAAAGACATTAAAATAATGGCTCAAGTCAAATTTTGAAGCCAAAGAGCCATCAAGTGACATTTTCCTGCCTAAGAAAATTTAAGAGGTTGATAGGAAAAGTCTATGACTAGCCTTTCTTGAGGTCACATAGGTAGCATGGGCAACAGTGACCACAGGAGCAGCACCTTGAGAAATTCTGAGCCCAGGGACAGTAAAGGGACCAGATAACTGGTCAGAAAGAGATTATAGGAATGCTTTTTCTGGAACTAGGTACAGCTGGACTGATTTGGCAACTCTTGCATACACGCAGTTTTGGGTTACAGTTTTAGGGCAAAGAGGAGTGCTACTGGTCTGTTACAAGGGAGAGAAGCCCTGGCCACAATTCCAAAGCCAAAAGGAGAATTAGTAGTTGTACTTGTAGGGGAGCAAAGTCCCTTCCAAAATAAAGACCAGAATGTAGAATAAGAAAGCAGTGGCCACACCTCTCTCAGAATCACATAAACTTGGAAACACTAAAAACTTGCAGACCCCCCAGGACTAACTCTGAAAACAACAGCAATAAAAAGCCTGAAGCTTAGAATAGTGCTTCACTACCCCTATGGGAATAGGCACTAACTTTAGCATAAAGTTCAAAGTGAAAAAAATAGACTGGAAAATGAGCAAACAATAACAGTTAACCATAAAAAGCCACTACAGTGGCAGGGAAGACGAAGATATAAACTCTGAGGAAGAAAACAGTGTGAAAACAACCACCCCAAAAAAAGCCTCAAAGAAAAAGTGGACCAAAACCCAACAAGAATTTCTGGAAGAGTTGAAGAGATGAATGGTAGAGGAAAAATTGGGGACAAAATTAGAGCAATGCAAGAAAACTATGAAAAGAGAGCTAACAGCTTGGCAAAAGCACCAAAAAAAAAAAAAATACTGAAGAAAAAATCTTACAAAGCAAGATTGGCTAAATGATCAAAGAGGTACAAAAATCCACGAAAGAAAAGAACTCCTTACAAAGCAGAATTGGCCAAATGAAAAAGGAGGGATAAAAGCTCACTGAAGAAAACAATTGTTTAAAAATTAGAATTGAGCATGTGGAAGGTATGAGTCATTAAGAAACAAATCAAATGAAAAATATCTCATTAAGAGGAAAAACAATCAACCTGACCTACAAAATAGATTGATGTGAAATAACGAGAATTATTTGGACTACCTGAAAGCCATGGTCAAAGAAAGACCCTAGACATCATTTTTCAAGAAATTATAGAGGACATCTCTCTTAGATCCAAAGAGTAAACTGGAAATTGAAAGAATCCACCAATGACATCCTGAAAATGATCCCATGAAAACTCCCAGGAATATTATAGCCATATTCCACATTCCAGAGCTCCCAAATGAAGGAGAAGGTATTACAAGCAGCCAGAAAGAAACATGAAACCACAGTTAAAATCACACAAGATTTAGGAGCTTCCACAATAAAGGAGCAGAGGACTTAGAATATGATATTCTGTAAAGAAAAGGAGGTGGGAATACCACCAACAGTAATCCACCCAAAAAATCTGGGCAACCCTCCAGGGAAGAAAAACTGGATTTCTAATGAAATAGAGGATTTTCAAGCATTTCTGATGAAAAAGACCAGAACTAAATAGAAAATATGACAAACAAACACAAGACTCAAGAGAAATTTTAAAAAATAAACATGAAAGAGTAATGAAGGAACTCAATAAAGTTAAACTATTTACATTCCTTTATGGGAAGATGATACATGTAACTTCTAAGAACTTCACCATTATCAGAGCAGTTAAAAGTTTATGTAAATAGAGAGCATGGGTGTGAGTAGATTATGTTGGAATGATCTTCAAAAAAAAAAGGAGTGAGAAAGAAGGATGCACTGGGAAAGGGAAAAGGAAAAGTAAAATGGGACAAATTTTATTCTCTAAAAGTGGTACACAAAAAAGAGTTTTTACAATGAAGAAGTAAATGGTAGAGTGGACAATATTTGAACTTTAGTCTCATTGGAATTGGTTCAAAGAAGGAAGGATGCATATACTGTAGAAATCTATCTTATTACTCAGTAGGAAAATGGGAGGAGAAGAGGATAAAAGAAAGTTGGGAATGACAAAAGGGAAGGTAAATTAATGAAGGAAGTGTTTAGAAGTAAAATGGATTTTTGATGAGAGCCAGAATAAAGTGAGAGAGAAAAAGAAACAGAGAAAATGAAACAGAGGAAAATATTCAATGAATAAATACAACTGTGAAGGTTAATGGTATTAACTCGCCCATATCACAGAAACAGATAGCAGAATGGATTAGAAACCAGAATCTAACAATAAGATATTTACAAGAGATGCACTTAAAACAGAAAGACACATACGGAGTTAAAATGAAGGACTGGAGAAGAATCAAATATACTTCAGGTGAAGTAAAAAAAAAGGCAGGGGTAGCAATTATGACCTCAGACAAAGTTAAAGCAAAAATATACTTAATTAAAGAGATAATCAGAGAAGCTACATTATATTAAAAAGTACAATGAAACAATATCAAAAACTTTTACCTCAAATTTCTCTGAAAAAGACCTCATTTCTCAAATGTATACCAAATATAAAATTGAGTCTTATTTTTAAAAATAAAAGCCATTCCCTAATTGACAAGTGGCATAGATGAATATAAAAAGGCAGTTTCCAGAAGAAGAAATCAAAGCTATCAATAGTTGTATGAAAAAATGTTCTAAATCATTATTGATTAGAGAAAGGTAAATTAAAACAACTCTGAAGTACCACCTCACATCTATCAGAAATAACAAATGCTGGCAGAAATGAGGAAAAATTATGTACACTAATGAACTGCTAATGGAGTGGTTAATTGGTTCAACCATTCTGTAAAACAATTTTGAGCTATGCCCAAAGGACTATAAAACTGCATATATTCTTTGACATAGTGGTACCATTATTAGAACATTATTCCAAAGAGATTAAAGAAAAAGGACCTATAGGTACAAAAATATTTATTGCAGGTTTTTTTTGTAATTGCAAAGAATTTGAAATCAAGGGGATGGTCATCAATTGGCGAATGGCTAAACAAGCTGTGGCATATGATTTTGGAGTACTATAGAGCTAGAAGAAATAATGAGGAGGGATGGAAAAACATGGCAAGACCTATACGAACTAGTGCAAAGTAAAGTGAGAACTGGGAGATCACTGTGCACATAACAACAGGGCTGTAAAGATAATTGACTATGAAAGAGTTGACTGCTCTGATAAATATAATGATTCAAGAGAATTCCAAAGGACTCCTGATGAAAAAAAAATGCTCTAGGAAAAAAACCCTTAGAAAGAGAATTGATGAACTCAATGCAAAATAAAGTATAATTTTCTCACTTTATTTTTCTTGCTTTTAAAAAATATATGCCTAGAGAGAGGATTCTGGGAAGATAGCTGAATAGGTCAGAAAATTCCAAGCCTACAGATTTCTCCTACAAACAAGACAAAAAGCATGTCATGGACAATGTAGAGCAGTGAAAAGGAACAAGAGTTGGGGCAGAACAATAGTTCTCCTGGGACAACCTGAAAACAGAAGAAAAATCTCAGGACTAAGGTTTAGTCCCAGTAAAGTATAAACACCCCAGGTCAATTCTGCTGAAGCAGTAAGCCTGGAGGTTAGCTGGGTTGGGAAGCAGCCTCAGCCCCAGACATAGGGATTTTCATTTCCCAGACAATGTGAGGAGTTGGACATTTGAGGAAGTTTGAAGGAACCACTGCTAATAAGAGATGCCATGTCCAGCTGTGCTGCCAAGATATGGTACTGGGTGGGAAGGAAGTGGCACATGTCTGATAAGTGCAAAAGTAGTGGCATGGGGACTCTGCTGGCTGGGGACACTTATAGGAGGTCAGAGTTCTTGGTTTCAATTCCAGATCAGAGGGGAGAACTGAAAGACAACTGGAGGGCAGAGGCACCATCCTCTAAACCCTAGAAATTCAGGTGGTTACAACAAGTTGCTATTTTTAAAATGAGCTGGCAAAGGAGAAAGAACTCAACTATAGTAATTTACTATGGGAATAGAGAAGACCAGGGTACATCTTCAAAGGAGGATACTGAAGAAAAAACAAAAACCTTTGCTACACGAAAGAGTAAAGTCAAATAGTCATCTACCCCAAAAAGAATTCATAGAAGAGTTTTTAAAAGACTTTAAAATTCAAATGAGAGAGATTGAGGGAAAGAAAATTAAAAATAAGAACAATCCAAGAAAAAAGAAAGCTAACCAACTAGAAAAGGACATCCAGAATCTGAAGGAAGAAAACAATTCCTTGAAAATTAGAATTGGGCAAAGGGAAGCCAGTGAAATTATGAGGCCACAAAAATAATAAACCAGAATATAAAGAATGAAAAAACAGAAGAGAATGAGAGCCAAGATGGCAGAGTAGCAGGATGAACTTCCTCTAGCTCTTCCCCCATAGCCCACAAAATACCTCTAAAAAATGACTCTAAACAAATTCTAGAGCAGCAGAAGTCACAAAATGATAGAATGAAATAGATTTCCAGTCCAAGGGCTGGAAGGCCAACAGAAAGGGTCTATCCAACCAGGCTTAAGAGGAGTGCAGTCTGACCTGGGCCACACTGTACAAACAGGACTGGAGCAGACTTCAGGGCATGGAGTCATGGGCAGCTGCCACAGTTCCCAGGTTTCTCAGCCCACAAATACCAAAGACAGATTCAAAGATCAGTAAGAAACCCCTTTCACCTAGGTAAGAGGTGAGCAAGATCTGGTCCCAATCCTGGCTCCAGGGCAGTGGCAGTCACTGAGGCACCAGCTTCCACTTTTGGAGCCCTCAGCCTTAAAGACCCTAAGGAAGTCAATCAACTTATCTGGGTTTCAGTACTGAATGGCGGTCCTGGGGTGAGGAGGAGTGCTGGCATGACAGAGCTGGTGGTGGCTGTGGAGAGAGAATCCTACTTGTAGTTTCAGGACAGAAAAGAGTGCTTTGGGTTGCTCACAGACCAGAGTACAGTCCTGGAGAGGAGTAAACTTCCCTCCCTTGATTTTGCCACCATGTAAGAACTAAGAACTTACAGGTCCCTAGAGATATCTCAGGGAACAGCTTACAAAACCTCTGAAGCTTAGGGTAGTATACCCTCCATTTGACAAAAGACTCATAAGTCATGTAACTAACTGAGAAAATGCCAAGAAGATGAAAAAATAAGACTATAGATTAGTTTCTTGATGTAAAGTTATTTTCTTCCATCCTTTTGGATGAAGAAGATCAAAGCATACCATCAGAATAAGACAGTAAGGTGAAGGTGTCTGCATTCAAAGTCTCCAAAAATATATACGATGGTCTCTGACTGTGGAAGAACTCAGAAAGGATTTTGAAAATCTAGTAAGAGAAGTGGAGGAAAAATTGGGAAGAGAAATGAGAGTAATGCAAGAAAATCATGAACACCAAGTCAGCAACTTGCTAAAGGAGATCTCACAATGCTGAAAAAAATAACACCTTAAAAAACAGACTAACCCAAATGACAAAGGAGGTCCAAAAAGCCAATCAGGAGAAAAATGCTTTAAAAAAGCAGAATTGGCCAAATGGAAAAGGAGGCTCAAAAGCTCATTGAAGAAAATAGTTCTTTAAAAGTTAAAATGGAGCATATGGAAGCTAATGACTTTATGAGAAATCAAGAAATTGTAAAACAAAACCAAAAGAATAAAAAAAATAGAAGACTATGTGAAATATCTCATTGGAAAAATAACTGACTTGGAAAATAGATCCAGGGGAGATAATTTTAAAATTATTGGTTTACCTGAAAACCATGATCAAAACAAGAGCCTAGACATCATCTTCCAAGAAATTATCAAGGAAAACTGCCCTGATAGTCTAGAACCAGAGGGTAAAATAGAAATGGAAAAAATTCACCAATCACCTTCTGAAATAGATCCCAAAAGGAAAACTCCTAAGAATATTATAGCCAAATTCCATAGTTCTCAAGTCAAGGAGAAAATATTACAAGTAGCCAGAAAGAAAGAATTCAAGTATTATGGAAATACAATCAGGAAAACACAGGATTTAGCAGCTTCTATACTAAGGGATTGAAGGGCTTGGAATATGATATTTCAGAGGTCAAAGGAGATAGGATTAAAACCAAGAATCACCTACCCAGCAAAACTAAGCACAATACTTCAAGGGAAAAATGGAATTTCATTGAAATAGAGGATTTTCAAGCATTCTTGTTGAAAAGACCAGAACTGAAAATAAATTTTGACTATCAAATACAAGAATCAAGAGAAACATGAAAAGGTGAACAGCAAAGAGAAGTCTTAAGGAATTCATTAACATTGAACTCTTTACATTCCTGCATGGAAAGATGTTATTTGTAGCTCATGAGACCTTTATAAGTATAAAGGTAGTTGGAGGGAACACACACACACATGTGTGTGTATGTATGTATGTTTATATACATATATGTATGTACACATGTGTGTAGATATGTATGAGTGTGTATGTGTATATTATATATGTGTAGGTATATTTACATGATTGTATGTGTATATATATATGCAAGCCTTCATATATATATGTATATATATATATATATATATAATAGATACACACATGCTATAGGGTGAGCTGAATATGAAGGGAAAATATCTAAAAATAAAACTTACTATTGAGTGGAATGTACTAGGAGTAAGAGACAAGGAGAGATAGAATGTAGCAAATCATTTCACATAAAAGAGTCAAGAAAGAGCTTTTACAATGGAGGGGAAGAGGCAGGAGATGAAATAAAATACATGAGCCTTACTCTCATGGACTTTGGCTTAAGGAGGAAATAACACACACTTAACTGGATATAGTAATCTATTTTACCCTGCAGGAAGACAAAGGAGAAGGCGATAGGAGAGGGAAAATAATAGAAGGGACAGGAAAGGAATAATCAGAAACAAACATTATTGTGGAAGGACAGGTCAAAGGAGAGAATGGACTAAATGGAGAGTAGGATAGGATAGACAGAAATGTGGTTAGTCTTTTACAACATAACTATTATGGAAGTGTTTTGCATTATTACACGTGTATGACCTATATTGAATTGCTTGTTTTCACAAGGAGAATGGGTGGGGAAAGGAAAGAGAGAATATGGAACTCAAAGCTTTAATAATGAATGCTAAAAATTGTTTTAGCATGAAACTGGAAAATATAATATGCAGGCAATGGGGTATAGAATTCTATTCTGCCCTACAGGAAAATACAGGGGAGGGAGATGGGAGAAGCAGGGGTAATAGGAGGGACGACCGACTGGAAGAAGGGATGGATGGGGTGTATGCTGTCCTGGGGTAGAGGGTGGGGAGAGATGAGGAGAAAATTTTGAATTCAAATTCTTGTGGAAGTGAATGTTGAGAACTGAAAAATAAATAAATTATATATTTTTTAAAAATAGAAGAGAATGTGAAGCATCTCCTAAGAAAAATGAGTGATCTACAGAACAGATCAAGAAAACATAAGAATAATCAGATTACTTAAAATCTATGACCAAATAAAGAATTTTGATATAATCATACAAGGAAAAATTAAAGAAAATTGTACTGAAGTGTTAAAACAAGAGGGGAAAGTAAAAATAGAAAAAAATACACTGATCATCACCTGAAAGAGATCCTATGAGAAAAACCTAGAGGAACATCCTAGTTCAATTCTGAAACCCCAATCTCAAGGAGAAAATATTACAAGAAACAAGGGGAAAAAATCAAATATGGCAGAACCACAAATAGAATCACACAAGACCTAACAGCAGCAACAGTGAAAAACCACAGGTCTTGAAACACCATATACCAAACAGCAAAACAACTCAAGTTGTAGCCAAAAATATTATACCCGACAAAGTTTAGGAAAATCCTGAACAAAAAAAAAATAGCTATTCCATGAACTGTCAGACTTTCAGGATTTTATTTTATTTGACTTACAAGTTCCAAGAGAAATATAAAGTAAACATCAAAGACTAATTAGAAGAGATTCTATAAGGACAGACTGCTTTTTATACAAGGAAATGTAAACTGTATGTCTAAGATTGTAACTAGTAATTTGGTAGTTTGAAAGAAAGTTTATGGCAGAGTAGAGTATGATATAATTCTATAAAATAATACTACTTAGGAAAAGGTAAAAGGGTAATTATCTTATACAACTGAGGTGTGAGAGGAAGAGCTGAAAGAGGAATTATATAGGGTAGGTGGACTGGTAGTTCTGGAGCCCTACTCTCATCAGGAATTGGTTAAAGATGGAATATTACATGTATATCTAGAATGGTATTCAAGTATTCTAAATTCAGAAAGAAATGAAAGGCTAAGGGGATAGGGAGAGGGGAGAAACTTTTAGAGAGAACCTTACATCAGATCTGGGTTAAATAGAGAACAATAAATACATTTAGAAAGGAATAAAAGTCTTCTAACTTTATAAAGAAATAAGCAGGTGAGGAAACGGGGTAAGAGGAGTATAGGAGGGTGTCTAGATTACTGGAAATGGGATAAAAAGGGAACAATATAGATAGATAGATAGATAGATAGATAGATAGATAGATAGATAGATAGATAGATAGATAGATTGATGGATACATAGCTTTGCTTTCCTTTGCTTTGCTGTCCTGTCCTGTCCTCTGTTGTTCTGCTCTCTCCTGTCCTTCCCTCTCCTGCCTTTCCCGCTCCTGTCCTGGCCTCGCTTGTCCTCTCCTTTCCTTTCTGCTCCTGACCTTTAATCTTAAACCTACTGCACTTCGAAGCCCACAGACTGGGTCCCTGCCCAAACTCCACTTAAGAACTCTTTTCTGGACCCCTCCTGGTTAAAGAGTGATTATCAATTGAAACTGTTTCCCTTCATTTCCAGCTTGACTTAGTTATTTTTCTTTTTTTCATTAAAGAGGCCACTCCCTGACTGCTTCTTAAACAGGCCTATTCACCGTATGGGTCTTACCACACCCTAAGTGAGTACCTGAATAAGCCCAAGGCCAAAGAGGCCAAGGTCACCCATTGCATCCTGGGCCATCTCTAGTCATCCTGATGGAATATCTGGTCACTAGATCTAGATGGTTCAGGAGAAGAAAGTGAGGTTGGTGCTCTTGCACAGCCCTCCTTCACTCAAAACAAAGTCAAGTGCAAGTCATGTCATCATTTCTCTGATGTCATGGTACTCTTCAAAAATGAAGGACAGACACAAAAAGCAAAAGGGAGAGGGGAAAGGGTTGGAGGGAGAGATAAGGGAGGAATCCTTAGAGAGGGGTAGGTTAAATATTAGAAGGGTAAGGTAGAAGTAAAGTAGAGAAGTCAGGGAGATAGGAAATAAGAGATACACACAAACATAAAATAAAGATCAGGAGAAGAATTTATTGGGGGGGAAGCAGTGAGTAGTAATCATGATCTCAGACAAAGTTAAAGCTAAAATAGATTTGCTCAAAAGAAAAAATAGGGAAACTATACTACATATCAACCATCAGTACAAGGTTGGAATGTTGCTGTGGTGTAGGAAATGATGCGTTGATGGATTTGGAAAAATAGAGAAAGACTTGGACTTATGAAGGAAGATGTTATCCACCTTCAGAGAAACAGTACAAACAAGTATAGTTCAGTTTTACATAGATGCATAACACTGTATATGTGTATATATGCATATGATTATAAATAACTATGTATATGTTTGTAAGTATATGTATGTGTGTCTATGTATATATATGTTTTGTGTGTATGTGTGTATGCACATGTGTGTGTTTGTGGGAGAGGGGAGAGAGGGAGAAAGAGTAAAAAATGCACAGCAGAAAACAAAATGAAACTTACATGGAAGTAAAGATGAACGGTTCTGAACATAATGTGTAGTATTCATTACATAGGCCTTCTTGAAATGGAAATGAATTGCCTTTATATTTTGACTCTTCTCTTATGTTCTGCTGTGCACATGACAATTATTTTTTCTTTTCTTATTTTGTACTTAAGTTTAAAATTTTAAAAATTTACCAAAAAATGGCTAATCATGTTTTGTATGATTTCCCATGTGTAACTGATATCATTTTGCTTGCTTTCTCAGTGGGCAGAGTGAGAGGTGAGGACAGACTTTAAAACTCAAAATTTTAAAAGAAAAGAATGTTTAAAATAAATAAATAATAAATTTAAATTTTTTTTTTAAAAAGAGGTGTATGGTATATCTAGTTTGGGATGTTTAGTAGTCAGTTCTGGAGATGGTATATATTTCTTTCCATTTTATATAAGTACTACCTTCTGTATTTTAAACCCTTCATAGTAAGATATTTTTCATCCTAGATGGAATTAATCTCCTATAGCTGATGTTTGTCTTCTACTTAAAATTATGAAATTGTGAAATTACCCCTCTCAGCTCTCTTGGAAGAACCCTGGTACTTTGACAGTGAACCGAGAATGTTGACATGTTTTGTAATTCTTCCAGACAAGTGAATAGCCAGACTTTTACTAAAAGACCTCAACTAAAGGGAAACTGACTACCCCTCCCTGTTCTAGTTCTGAATAGCTCTAATGGGCAGGAAATATCTCCTGACATTAAACTTAAATATACCCCTTCCAAGCATCCACTATGTTCCATGGGGACACATAGAACAAGTACAATCCTTTTTCTATGTGATAGCCCTTCAAATAAGGGAAGGCAGCTATCATACATCATCCATCCCCAAGTTTTCTCTCTTCCAGGATTCACATTCCCAGTTCCTTTAGCTGATCCTCATAGGACCTGACCTTAAGACTCTTTATTACCCTTTATTTCTCCTCTAGAAATTCTCAACTTTGTGAGTGTTCTACTCTAAATATGTTACTAATTTGGATTTTTGACCACTCCATACCTTCTGATCCAAGTAACTCTGTACCACCATCAAAGACTACTGGAAAGTGTAGTTTTTATCTGCTAGCAAGAGGAACTGAGGAATCATTGGAGGTGGGAGCCATTAGGTATGGAGAAGCTCAAGAACTTTTCAGTTCCTTAGACATGAGAGGGACGCAGAACTGGTTGCTCACTAACAAATGAAGGGCCTCCCTACCTCAAACTGAATAAAAATAATGCACAGTGACAGTCTTGTCTGTCTCACTAATCCACAAAAAGCATAATTCTCCTGTGAGGAATTTGTTGTTTGCCTTTATGTGTTGGCCTTGGAGTGCTTCTTGGAGCTGATAAATTTACCCACTCTCAATTCTGTCCCCTGGCTAAGAAACCATGCAATTGGAGGGCCTTTTATTTCTCCTTCCCAAGTCTCCTCCCTCCATTTAGGCAAAAATTATACATATCTTATTTGTGCTAATCCCCATGGCTGATGGTGATCTGTAAACCTTTATAAATATAATTATTTTAACATAAATGTAAACATTATAAATGAGTGATGAGATAGTACAGCATGCTTAGATATGTTAAATATTATACAAATATTTAGCCCAGATAGAAAAGTGTTTCCTTATAAAGTCACATCCATGCTCCTCTCTCTCTCTCTCTCTCTCTCTCTCTCTCTCTCTCTCTCTCTCTCTCTCTCAGCTGGCTCACTTGACTCAAACTACATGCACGATGCTAGATCTAGTATTTAGATTTTTTTTTATGGGTTGGGAGAAGAAAATACATGGCCACAGCTACCATGTGGCTACAACTCACTCTTAAAGACCTAGGACTAACCCTAGTATGATCCATATATTATCTCCTACTTGTCACCACAGATCTTGAATTCCTAGAAACATGCTTCCCACCTACAAAACCAATCACCATGCCATTAAGCATTTACTAACCAAGACAAAAGCAAGGATAATCATAAAATAATATTTAGTCAATAGAAAGCAAGAATAAAAACAGTAGTGTAGCCATAAGTCTGGGTCACACTCTCCCAGTAATGGGTTATCCATGATAGAAGGAGCAGGTGCAAACTTACAGAAGCCTCTTAGAGAAGCATATGGGTAGGGAGACCCAGATACCCAGGGTAACTTATGATGCTAGACAACAGGTCTTGATGACCTTGGTCTCTTTAGACAATAGTTATACCATGTTTCACCTTCCAGGAAAGAATCTTCCTCTTCTAAGTATCTTCACTCTCCTTTAGGAGAAAGCTTCTTCTCTGCTAGTCTCAGGACATGAAAGTAGTATTAAGAGCATTTAGCAAAACCTTAATATTACATTTTTTTTCAGTGACAAGCCTAGAATCTACAGAGGTATGGAGGCCTGGACTTTGGATATAGTTTCTCCCTTTATAGCCAGAAAAGGCAGTAGAGGAAAATATAGTTATATCTCTAACTCAGTCATTCTCTGTGTGGTCCACTAACCCTGGAGGTCTCGGAGATTATTTTAAAGGCTGTACAAGGTTAAAACTATGTTTGAAATAATACTAAAATGCTGTATTTCTATTAAAATTCTCCTTCTCTCTCCAACTACATGTCTGTGTAAAGTAGAATTTTCTTTATGTATTGCAGCCAAAATAATAGATTGAAGGCCGAAACAGTTGTCTTCTCAAGTAAGACATTAAAGAGATTTGGAAAAATAGATAAAACAGTGCTATTCTTCTCACTAAATTTTTGTTTTGGAAAAAATAGCTATTTTTCATTTAAAATTTTGTTATTCATCTTAACATTTAATGGATTCATATTACATTAAATAAAATAATAAGTACATATTTTAAAATTATACCACTTCAGTTCTAATATGGAAAATACTGACAGGTCCAAAACTTCTTTGATGCCAAATGTATCAATAATGAACTCCAAAATCTCAAACACAGTCAAATTCAAATTGGCTACTGGGGGAAAAAAACTATCTCTACTATCAGTCAGGGTGTTTTGCCTCAGAGCTGCTTTTTAGACAGATTCCCTTAGTACTTTTTATCTGAAATGCTGGTTTATCTCTGGTCCTCAGAAATATGTTTCTTCAAACCATCTTTCTATGTGTTTTCCTTACACAGATGTCCTTTTCCTGACTCTTTCAGCAAATAAAATGTATATGTAAAAAACAGACAGTACCTTACAGTTAGTTCAACTTTATTGCTTACAAACTGTTCCCTAATCACTGTAAACTTAAGTGAGGTTCAGATAGGGCTATTTCTCATTTTTTTCAATTAGATTTTAAAAGTAAAAGATTCTCTCTTCTTCTCCTCCTTCTCCTCCTCCTCCTCCTCCTCCTCCTCCTTCTCCTTCTTCTTCTTCTTCTTCTTCTTCTTCTTCTTCTTCTCTCTCTCTAGCTCTCTCTCTTTCTCTCTCTCTAGCTCTCTGTCTTTCTCTCTCTCTCTTTCCCACACAAATGCACACACAAACACACACATGAACTCACACACACATCCAATTCCATTCTTTCATAAAGAGAAAGAGAAGGAAATTGTAAAGAAAACAGGTGGAAGAAAAAAGAAGGGAAAAAAATGACTACTTTGACTCACTTGAATTCTAACATTAGTTAGTGAGTTAAGTGAATTAAATTCAATTTAACCAACATTTATTATAGACCCGCTGTATGCAGAACATTGTACTGGAAAAACTATAGCTTAGTTATGCCATGGTCTATACTCACACTGATTTTGTAGTCTAATAGAACAATAGGAAACATATAAATATCCATAACACATAACTGATGATTAAAAGCATCAGAATATGGTGTTTTGGAAAGACTATAGATTTAGAGTCAGAAAAGATATGGGAGTGAACTTGCCTCAGTAAGTAACAGAAAAGTACTAAAGATTTTTGAGCAGAATAGGGTCATGACTAGCTCTATACCGAAGGGACATTGTTCTAAAAACAGTATGAAGTATAAAGTGGAAGCATAGAGTGTGAAAACAGGAAGATATTATTGAATAATGTTACAATAGGTCAGGCAGGTGATAAACTACACAATGATGATAGCAGAAGGAATGGAAAGGAAGGGATGGAGGAGAGAGATAGGAGTACAATAAGACCATATAAAGATTTAGAAATGGAAGGAAACTTAGAACTCATCTAATCCAAACCTCTCATTTTACAGATAAAGAAACTGAGTCCCGGGGAGATTAAATGATTTGTATGAAACCGTACATGAATTGATCAATGATTAAGTATCCATTAAGCACATGTTATGTGCCAACCACTGTGTTCTGGAAATACAAAGATAAAAATTAAATACTCCTTGCCCTCAAGGAGTTTATATTCTATTTGGGGAAACAAAATATACAGAAAATAAATACAAAGTAATTGGATGGGAGGGTACTCAAAGAGATAAGATTAGAAAAAGCTTCACATAGAAGGTAGTACTTAAAGGAAGAAAGGGATGCTAAGAGATTGAGATGAGGCAAGAGTACATTCCAGGCTTGGGGGACAAACAACCCGGACAAAACTTGGAAATAAAATGTCATGCATGAGGAAAAGGAAAAAAACTCAATGGGTTAATTGTAGAATACATAAAATATAGAATGTACATGGAGTAATATCTAATGAGGCTGAAAAGTAGATAATGGCCAGATTTTGAAGGAGTTTTAAAGACAAAAAGAAAAGTGTGTATTTGTTCTTTAAGGCAGTAGGAAGTCATTAGAGTTTATTGAGTAGGGAAGTGATAAAGCCAGACTTGCACTTTAAGAAAATCATTTTAGCTGTTATAGGAAGGTTAGATTCAGTTAGAGAGAGATTTGAAGCAAAGAGGCCAATTAGGAGTTTATTACAATAATTCATGTAAGAGCTGGTAAGGGGGCTTAAACTAGGATGGTGTGATATGAATAGAGAGAAGGGGAGAGATATGAGAAATGTGTAGAAGAAATTGATTAGAAAAGTGAAGTGAGGGAGAATGAGGAGGTGAAGATAATGCTGAGGTTGTGAACTTGATTGAATGGAAGAATGGTGGTGAACTGGACGGAAATAAGTTCAAAAGAGTGTGTGTATTAGCAACTACACTAGCACACGGAGTAGACAGGTTCTTTAATCTGCTTTTCTAAAGAAAAGATAGCCTCAAATGGGGTCAACAATTTTACCTTAATTACACAATGCAGAGAGAAGTGAATATCCAAGAAAGAATTCAATAGACAGGGTAATAATAATAATAACAAATAGACAGGTAATAGTTAGAAAACTGCCTAAACAGAAAAATAGATACCTAATCATCAGACCATGGAGAACTAATATCTGGGTTCATAAAGGCAGGGAACTCATTAACAATGGCTTCCAGAGTCTTATCTGGCCAAATGACAAAGAAATTTTCTTCCCATGAATAAGCTCCAAAGTACCAACCTCTCAGTATACATAGTTTTCAACTAATAGTCTCAAAGCCAGAAGGCATCACAAGCTAGTGAGCCAGTGCCAAAAGGTATGAAAGCCTTCCTGCAAGCAAGGTTCCCCCAAACCAACTTTCCCCTTAGGCAAGATCCTCCCCCAAGGCAATAAAACTCTCCCTGAATCACCTGATGGGCTGTTTGTGAGTCCAGAAGCTAGGTTGTAAATGGATAGGGTGTGAGTGAAAGGTGAGAAAGTAGAAGCAATAAGTAAGTATAGACAGTTTTTTCTAAGAATTTTGTCTGTAAAAAAAAAAAAGAGGAGAAATGTAGGCTGAGATAGTAGGTCAAGAAAGGGATTCTTTTTATTTGTTTTCAATGAGAAACGACGGTATTTATGAAGATGATGGCAGAGGCAAAGTGCTGGAGAAGATTGGAGAGTATGGTATCAAGGCAGTGGTGTGTTGGCAATTGTTTCACCAGCTCTCTGGGAAAAATGTGCACACAACACACCTTGAAGTTTAAATTATTAACATTTTCTCAAATCTATACAATCAATAACACAATGAACCAAGCCCTATAGAAATTAGTTTATTTCTAAGGAGCAAATGCTCACATTGGAAATTTAGCAATCAGCTCTTGCAAATCTAGCATTTCCCTAGATCAAGTATTGCAGAAGGGTTGGTCTGGGCAAGTAGATGACAGATCTCTTCTTCACACTCTCAAGTAAGAGAAGAAAAAATAGGACATAAGGGCAAGAGATTTGATATGTAGAAAATGGAAAGCTCAGCAAATAGTGACTATTATCTCAGCAAAATATGAGATGAGATCTTTATATGAAAGAGTTAAGGAAAATTTGCATTATTTCGGTTTCTTTGCTCTGTTTATTTCACTTTACATCAGTTCATGCAAATCTTTCTCTCTATTCTCTCTATTCATGTTTCTTAATTAGGAGTAGTAGCAGTGGGATGAATGGAGAAGAAAGTGAGGCTGGTGACCTTGCACAGCCCTGCCTCACTTAAAACCAATTCACTTGCATGTAGTGGCATCAATGCCCTGATGTCATGGTCCTCTTTGAAAGTTAAGGGCTAACAATTGATTTCTTATAAGGCAGTAATATTCCAAGTAACAATTTGTTTAGCTGTTTCTCAATCAAAGGGTATCTACTTTGTTTTTTGTTCTTTACTAAATAAAGTCTACTAAAATATTTTTGGTACAGATATAAACTCTTTAAATAACTACTTGCTTGTTTATATCCGTTGATCATCTGTCTATTGGGCAAAAGCTTTTGGTCAGCCTTGTGGTCTGGCTCTGGCAGCAAGTTATAATACAAGGTGAAAGTGTTAAAAATTCAGTGACAATAAATCTATCTGAGTTCATCATTTCTTCAATGGGCACAAGATATCCAGACCTACTAATGTTGGAAGCCAGCATTTGGTGCTGCGCCCCTCACCCTTGAGGTCACCATGCCCTGAACTCTTTTCTGCAACAAGCAAGTATCACAAGACGCCTCTGTCAATAGATGTTGCAACCACAAAAGGGCTTGACCCCCCAGTTCCAGAAATTAACCACTAGATACTACCCTCGCCCTGGACCCTCCCTATTCCTCTTCCCTGTTTCAACTACTATATAAGCTGTCTTGCATTATAATAAAAGTTAGACCTTGCTTGTCACCATCTCGGTCTCACTCCTCTTTTTTCACCCATTCCCTTCAGGCTAGGTCCCCCTCGGCCCCCCACGAATAACTTAGTCCCGCGGGACGGGACATACTAAAAGTAAAAAAATACCCAGGTCTTATAGATACCTTGATTTTTGACAATGGTTTTGGTATAGAATTAAATTTAAAAAATTTCTAAGTAACAAATACCATTTTAAAATCCTTACTACTCAGGTCTTTGCATTATCTTGCCCTTGACAAGTGCTTTTTTTTTTCCTTCAGAGAAATGGTTAGAAGGTTGAAAAAAACAGCTTACTATTTCTCCAACTTCAAGAAGTCATGTTATATTGTATAGGGATAAATAAAAAGTCTTCACACTTCTAGGTTTTTCTAGAGATCTTTGCTTCCTGAGTACTAATTTTGAAATTTTACACCAATAGTTTATTACCTTGGAATTTTGCTTCTTTGTTTTTTATCTCCATTTCCTTTCCTCTTCAATGCAACCTGTTTCACTCTGGGTTTGAATTATGATCTTTGGAACATTTAATTTTACCGTACCATTAATGATGGTTATGCATGTAAGGTTTCTCTGAAGAACCTTGATATCTATTGTGAGACATGGGAGATACTGGCACAGGATAGTTCAGTATGGTGTGCCCACATCAAAGAAGGTACTATACTCAATGAGCATAGCAGAATTACAGTGGCTCAAAAGAAGCATGAAATTTGCAAATTTATAGACATATCCCTCCCAAATGATCATATGGATTATTTAAGTGGTAGAATCTTCTTAGCTCATATTGATATGATCAACCCCAGTCAGACATACTATACATTATTGACCCTGGCATCATGATGTCCCTTTGGTCTTCTTCAAGTACAAAAGGCAAAAACAACATGTAATATTCATTGAAGTGTGCTTCTTAAGGGCTACAACTTTTTCAGGTGTACTTGGAGTAATATCCATTCTTAAAAACCACAAAATTAAAAACACAGCAAAGCAGAATCATGAAACATGTGTATGACACAAAATCCCAGGTCTCAACAGGTAGAGAACTATTTAAAGGTGGGGAAACTAGTTCAGTCCAGTTCCATCTGGTCAAGATTAGATGTTCTAAGTCAGGCTAGTGTTAATAAAAGCACACATACATAAGCATTGCCATCACAAAATGAAACCGCATCAAATTGTTGCTTTTCCCAAGGAATTCACACACCACTGTAAGCATATACAAAACCTATACAAAATTAATATGGGTAATTTGGTAGAGGGAAGGACTAGGAACTTGGGGGGAAGAATCTGGAAAGACCTTATGTAGGAAGTGGCATTTGGGTTAAGAGATTCCATGAGGTAGAATTAAGGAGGGATTGCATTTCAAGGCTGAGGGATAGCCTATATAAGGACAGGGAGTTGGAAAATAGAACAGCACATGTCAGAAAGAGTAAGGAGGCCAGTTTATCTGGACCAATGAGTAAATGAAGCAAAGTAACGTAAAATAAGTCTGGGAAGGTAGATTGGAATGAAGTAATGAAGAGCTATAAATTCGAAGTCAACATCTCTTGCCACTCCGGACTTGTTAAGTGATGCTCCAAGGTAATTTGCAAAGACCCAGCACTATTGTCCATAGGGATAGTGAGAGCTGAAAGTAATTTTCCTAGTCTGATCCAATAAGCAAATAGGACTCGGGGAATGGTGACTGAAGCAGAAGCAATGCAGCTCAAAAGACAGACCTTACCAAATACTTCCTGTTGGGTGGCTGGGTCTGCCTCAAAAGAGAGTTAAAATAACCCTGAGGCTACGGACTAATTACACACAGATACCTCATGAAAGATTTGATTCTTGGTGAGGAAGAGGCCACATAGCTGCTACCATTCAATGGAAACCAATTTTCCATTAAAAATGGGGTTTTCCCTAATTTAATTCTGCCTCTATATTAGTACTCATTGGTACTCAAACTAGAAGAGAAAAAAAAAGCAGTCAATGATACCAGCAATTGACAAAATGACTAAAAGTGTATTCAATATGTCACACTTGTTGTCCCCCATCCATCCAACCCTACACTTGAGCTACAGAAGGAAAATGTGTTTGACCATCTATTCCCCAGAGTCAATATGGATCGTTGAAACTAACTAGATTGGTGCCACCTTTAGATAACTTCTATTCTTTCCCTATCTTTTTCTCTGACTCTCCTCCCAGAAATAGTTCTGCACACACTGACACCTTCAAGCTCAACTTAGTCATTTTCTCTAAGCCAAAATGTTTGCATTATTTATTTCCTTCCCCCAACACAATTTTAGAGCAAAACTTTCAGGGAAAATGTCAGTAAATATGGGCTACTGTTGCAAATCAAATTTCCTCTCATGCTAAATATATTCATTGAACATTTTCTCTCACTCTTTTATCTCCATAACCTGAGCAGCTTGTAAAGGTCTTCTGCATTCCCTCAATAGACTGTCAACTATAATTTGCCAGGCTTCATCCTGGACCTTGTAATCCCTAAAGCAAACTACATGGCTCACCCACTCAAATACCTTATCATGTACATGGTCCACACATATAACTTTATCCCAGTGACTATATAAATTTATAGAAAATTCCATTTAATACCATTTTCAAGTATCTAAATGGTGATAAAGCAGCATCCCAAATGGGGTTGTGGCTCTAGGGGTGGAAATATTCTTTAATTCTATTTAGGAGATAATTATCAAGGTCTAACTTTCAACTAGCTACACCTTAAAATTATCTTTGCCTCTATCTGGACATTTCAAAAGGACCTCTTCCATTATAGATAATTGTTCATTAAATGTCTTCCCTGCTGCTATATTTTGTAGCTAGCAATTTTTAATGATTTCCTGTTCACTTTAGAAAATTCCTTTTAATTTTAGATTAGCTGCAAATACCTTTCATCACCCTCAGTGTTAATGTTTCTGGTAACTGAAGAGCTGATTGACTAACTGGGTCCCTTTCTCTTCTCTCTCTTCTCCTTTTCTTCCTTTCTCTTTCTTCCTTCCTTTTCCCCTCTTTTTCCTCTCCTTTCATTCCTTTCCTCCTTCCTTTCTTTTCTCTTTTTTCTTTCTTTCCTCCTTCCTTCTTTTTCTCTCCTTCTTCCCTTCCTTTCTCTTTCTTTCTTCCCTTTTCATTCTTCCTTCTTTCTTTCCTTCCTTCTTTCCTTCCTTCCTCCCTTCCTTCCTTTCTTTCTTTTTCTTCCTTCTTTCCTTCCTTCCTTCCTTCCTTCCTTCCTTTCTTCTTTCTTTCTTTCTTTCTTTCTTTCTTTCTTTCTTTCTTTCTTTCTTTCTTTTCCTTCTCTTTCTCAGACTGGAAGTACAATGTTCACTCAGGGGCCTTATCCTAATACTGATCTCTTTGCCAAAGAAGCTCTAATCTTCTCCATTTTTTCCCAACATGAACCAGTCTGCCACCCTTTAGACTTCCTAGTGGCTCTTCCTTCCAGTGGTTTACCATATTGATAGCACACTTCATGCAGACATCAAATCAACTCCAGTCCTGCTCTTGTTCCCATCTTAAGTGTTCCACCAGCCTCAGCCTTCCCAGAAGCATGGACTGAAGGCATGAGTCACCAAGTTCAGTTCTGAGAGCTCTTTTCAATGGTTTTATGGTTCAATGCAAGAATACTGAGCTAAAATCCAGGTGACCTGGGTTAGTCTAGTACAATATTTGAGAAAAGAGGAAAGTTTGGGAAGGCTTCCAAACCATGACTTCATTGGAGTAGGCTCTATGCCTACACTGTAGGGAACTCTCAGTCAGGGTAACTCCACCAAGGCAGATATTGTTCTAAAATTTATAGTCTTAGAGAATTGCTAAGGGTGCTTAGAGGTTGTGCCTTACCCTGGGTTATGCAATCAAATCAAAAGTGGGTTTTAAACACAGATCTTTCTAACTCTGAGACCAACTGTACATCTATAATAGCACCCTTAGTTTTCAAGAAATCTTATAATAGCACTGGCTAGATCAACAAAGTTTATTACCCTGTTGGATTGTGATGTTCAGATCCTATCTTGAGTATTCTTCCCTATCCTAGACAGCAACTTTTAAGAAGTTTATAGAACCACATGCAAAAAAAAAGCACCCAAATGATAAGGAATTAAGAAATCATTTATTCAATAAGTACTTCTCATTAAATCCATAAAATATGCCAGGTACTATACTAGACCCATAGGTATATAAAAGCAAAAGTGAAAATTAGTCTCCAGTAGTAACCTCCAAGAATTATCTTAATATTAGAGAGATGGGCTAGAAAAAAAAAGATATAGGGTATGGAGAAGAGAAGACTAGGGGAGGGGGTTAGTAGCTTGTCTTCAATATTTGAATAATATATGTAATTATGATGAGACTTGCGCTGCATTGCTCTACAAGGGGAAAAACATCAAGATGGAAGTTTCAAGGAGGTAAATTTCAGTCCAGGATATTTAAAAGAACTTCCTAACAATTTGAATTATCTGGAATCAAATTGTCTTCTGATGCAGTAAGGTCTTTTACGCAGGAAGTACTAGATCAAAGACTAGATAATTCGTGCATCTTTCAGAGTTCTGAGTCTTATTCATTAACTCTAATTCAATTAAGTTACTGCAAGTTCGACACCAACGAATAATGTTTTGGGTTTCCCCCAAAATTTAATGAGTTTAGACCAGTGGTGTTCATTTTAAAGGAAACAATAGGTTTGTTGTTCTTGCCAGTCCACATTTAGATCATTGGGTAAAGTTCTGGGTGTCACAAACATCAACAAATTGGATGAAGTCCAGAAAAAAATTAATCAAAATAGTAAGGTATTTAGAAATCACATGGATAAAGATTGGATGAGATGTGCAGCATAGCCTGGTCTGTGGTCAGCTAGATATAGTAGACCAGATTTAATCCCAGAGATGAAATTGCAAAGATGAGTGTATTAACTAACCCCAATGATGTCAGGTATGCTTTCTAGAGGTCTTGTCTAGAGGATGAAGTTTGTAGTGGGGAGAAGACACCCAGTCACAAGGCAGTTAAATGTTTACCTTCCTTCACAACTCAGCTCAGGCTTCCCTATATCCTGATTTCTCTGATTATTAATGCTCCCTCCTTGTTAAAATTGGCTTATATTTATTTATTCATTTGCCTGTTTCCTTTTCCAGTAAAATATGTTTCTGGAGATCAGGCACTACTTTTCATTTTTGTCTTATATCCCCATTGTATCATGAGATATTCATTGGCACAGAATATATACCTTTAATAAATATTCATTGAATTGAATTAAAGATCAACTACTATAAAAATTTTGATAGCATATTCCATTTTATGGTTAGACATCATAATGTCCTTAGCGTTTCTTAAGAGCTCTTGTGTGAAAAGAAAAACTATTCTATGTAACTTCAGAAGGCAGAACCAGGATCAATCAGTGAAAATTATAGAAAGACAGATTTCTGTTGAAAAATAAAAGAAGAATGTTTTTAAAGCTGTCTAAAACATGGAATGGAGAGACTGTCTTTGAATCCATGGAAAAATATTATCACATACCTGAAAGGCCATTTGACTTAGAGTCAGGAGACATGAGTTTTGTATCTGACTGCCAAACTTTCTAGTTGTGTGACCACAGATAAATCAGTTAATCTCTCTGAATCTCAGTTTCCCCAACAATAAATTGGAGTACTAACTACATCACATGGTTATTGCGAGGAAATGCCTCTGTGAGGCTTAAATCCTTCCAGATATGAAATTATTATTCTTTAACTGTGAATCTAAACGATCATTTGTCAACCATATCATAGGCAGGATCCTAGCATGGAGCTGGAAGTTGAGACTAGTTAACTTTTAAGGTCATTTCTAGGGCTGGGATTTTTTAAACTCATGGAAATGAGTCATGTTTTCAGCAATGATTTGATAAGTTTGATTTAGTAAAAAATAAGTATTCTCCTCACAAATTTATTGAAGCATACTTTCATCCTTTTAGTTCTTTTGTCCCTTGAGAGAATTGAATGATTATAAATTGTTAGAGGAAGATAAAATTGGTAGAGAAGAATAGGGATCATTTGCAAGATTCCTTTGAGACCTTATAAATAAATGCAAACTAATAAAAATAATACTCAAAATAATAGTGAGCTTATCAGAATGATATAAATTGATTTTTTTTTGAAGCAATATGGCATATTAGACAGAATTCTAGCCAAGAAACCAGGAAATAGTGGATTCAAATTCTGCCTCCACAGCCTTATCTTCCTTAAAAACTCAGCTCAAGTGCCATTTTTTTGCCTGAGATCTTTCCTGATCCGGGCCCCTCAACCCAACTGCCAGTGCCTACCCTCTCAAATTACCTTGCATATATTTAATACATGCTTTATCTTTCCTTACGTACCTCTCTAGGTGTACATATCATCCCCAATAGAATACAAGATCCTTAAGCACAGCAACTTTTTCGTTTATATTGTTGTATGTTCAACATTTAGCATAGTGACTGATGTATAGAAGACATGTCACAATTGTTCATTGATTTAATTGTGTAATTAGGCATTTTATTTAAGTCCCCTCTCTGAACCTCAGTTTCCTCATCTGCAAAATGGGCATAATATAACAGAAAAGCAGCCTGGTATGGTGAAAAGAAAGGGAACTTTCACATCAGGAAGACCTGAATTCATATACTTAACCTGAACAAATCATTTTACCTTTCCATGCTCTCAGGTAACTTTCTAAACCTCTAAGTCACAAACAGATGCCAAGTAGCATTGGGAAAGGGATTTTCTTCCCTGGCAGTTCCCTAGATCAGCCAACTAAACAAATCCATTCCTCCCCTAAATCTATAAAATTCATCTTTCAGGTTTGTAAAAATCAAATGAGATAATGCAAAGTGCTTTGAAACCTGTAATATGCTCTATTAATATCAGGTTGTAGTAATAGGTATGGCTCAGTGTTCTAGCAGTTTATCATCACTGACAAGTTTTATTCAGAGAACAGTCATAAAGATTCATACAAAACGTCCAGTCAAGAGAAAACCTCTCTATACATGATGAGTGTGGGAGAAGATCAGTCAGCACTCAGATATGATATTCAGTGCCTAGCAAAGTGCTAGACACATAATAGCCACTTAATAAATATTTATCGACTCTCATCAGAAAATACTCAAGGGAAATATATAATTGATTAAAATAAAACCCACAGAGGATGCTTGTGTGGTTATTTAAATGTGAGGAATATTTATTTAAACTTCAAACATATAAAAAGACACATTTGCAAGGAGGGAAGTATAAATCAGAGCTGTTATCGTAGCTTTAATTTAGACCTCTGGGGATAAAAAAAAAAAAAACAAAAACAAAAACAAAAAGAAAATGCCGATCAGAATGTCAGTTGCCTTGAGTGTTGTTTCTCTTTTCTGTTTTAAACAGTGGTCCTTTGGGCTCCAATGCTAAACCTCCCAGTCAACCAGTTGATCTTTTGAAACCTCATTTTAACTTCTTTGAAAATAGAGCCTCAAAAGCTGAACTTGACACAATCTGTCCTGTTTGTCATCAAGCCTCTGTGTGTACCCAGCAGGCTCATCTCCTATCTTCTCTCCATTTGGACACAGGGTGTGGAACAGCTAAGAATAGCTCTGGAACTTGGGCTCTGGCCTGCTTGCTGGGAAACACTAAACTCTTCTACGTGACTCACTGTGGGAGGCAGAATCCTTGCAAACCAGCTGATAAGGAAGGAGCCCATCTGTTTTTTGAAAGGGACAGTAGCTACTGCCACTTTTTTTCAGACCACCAGGGAAAATTTTATCTAGACAGCTCCCATCACACTCAAGATGAGACCTTTGCCAAAGGTGATGCTCCCTTCCGGGCTGAGATGAAAAGAAGAGGGATATTTTTCTTCCTCGAGAACCTTTAAACTCTGAACAGAGCCACAGATCCTAAGCAGGACAAGACATGGAAATTATTAGAGATATGCCATAAGTAGCATATCATGTTCATGTCACATCACTGCCATTTAATTTCTATCTGCTCCAGAATAAAAATTTGCAATCTCCAGTTTACAGTGAAATCTTTCTAAAATGACATGAATCCTTTCTCTAATTAAAAAAAAGAACACTATTCAACATATAGACTATTTTTTACCTGCTTGGTGATTTTATGACTGCAGAGAAATCCCAAATAAGTAAACTCCCTCCACCAATATAGGTCAGCATCCTCTCTGCAATTTATAATCTTGGAGAGTTTTTGGGAGCACTGAGAGATTCAATAGATTGTCTAGCATCATGCAGCCAGGTGTGAGGCAGGACCTGAATCCAGATCTTTCTCATGGCAAGGACAACTCTCAAACTGCCTGTCAAAAAGAAAAACTACTCACTAAATATACAGACATCACGAGGTGCACTTTATTTTCTAAAACTTAGAATGATTTTTATTTTGATTTTGAACAGCTAAGTGATACAGTAGATAGAGTACTGGCCCTGGAGTCATCCTGAACTCATCTTCTTGGTGTGACATCACTTCATCCTGTTTGCCTCAGTTTCCTCATCTTTAAAATGAACTAGAGAAGGAAATGGCAAACCACTCCAGTGTCTTTGCCAAGAAAATCCCAAATGGGGTCATGAAGGATCAGACTTGACTAACACAGCTAGACAAGAACAACTTTATAAGGAGGTTCCATCCAGATAATTTCCTTTGAGGAATGCCCAGGCTGTAGTCATTGATTTCATTTCTTTCTTTACTTATTTTTATTTGGCCTGTGATTTCAATGATAGAGATAGGAAACTCAATGGGACTGTATGGATATGGAGAGTCCACTAGGGTAGTAAAGATTTAAGGAATTTTATTTGTCTAGTATTTGTCAGGCACTATGCTAAGTGCCTTTCAAATATTATCACATTTGATTTTGACTTGCCCAAGACTGCAAAGATAAGACTTGAACCCACATCTACATGACTGCCAACTCCAAAGTCAGGGGATTCCTACCAAAATGGCAGCCTGAGAAGGAGGCAGACTACCCAATTCTTACGTACCTTCTCTGGCAAAACCCTGAAGTTGACACCAAACCAAATGATGACCAACTCAAAGCCCAGCACTCTATACATTACTCCATTTTGCTCCAAATTGTGGGTAAAATTTGTTGGGGGCAGGGTAAGGGAAGTGAGTTGAGTCTGGATCTGTGATTTCTCCCATGTAGTGGTCTTCTAGAGCTAATAGACAACTAATCTATAACTTATCATTACTCTGAGCACTGAAGCATAACCACAAATGGACCTTGAACCCAGGTCTTCATGCCTCCAAGCTCAGCCTATCCACGATGCTATGCTTCTCAACATGAATTTACACTTTAACATTGTGCTAGTCTAGGGTTTGAATTGAAAGAGGAGGAGTTTCACAACAAAGAAGAAAAGGAATATTTCCAGGCAGGGAGAACTATATCCATTCTGTTGACTATATCACTGCTGCCCACTATTCCCACATCAGGCTTTGAAAGGTACAAGATTAGAAAAAAATATTACAGTCTCTGCCTATACCCTTGACTCAGAATAGCACATGTAATTTGCATATTATTATTTTGAATATGATTTCCCATATTATTAATTTACTGTCAAAATGAGCAAAAAAAAAATTTCCTAGCCCATTTGTCTTCCTCCCACAGCCCCTGCTGTTTGAAGTTATGCTTGGGCAACTGGGATTTCATACAGGACCATCCATCCTTGACTATATCACTACTTTCAATAAAAGAAAATGGTAAGATGGGCTTTAGAAAACAGCTAAGGATTAAGTATGTGCAGTAACTCAAAATAGAGGTTTAAATCACTTTTTTACATGCAGTCTTATATAATTGTAACTTGTCAAAAATTTTTACTATATTTCTCCCTCTTCCCAATCCCAATATTTGAGAAGGAAATAGGGCTGTATTTTTTTCTTGTTATTTCTCTCCACAATAATAGCAGAGTAAGAGTCCTAAACGTCTGAAAGTTTGATAAGAGTAGGATCATAGATTTAGATATGAAAACCTGAGAAGTCATCTTGTCAAACCCCTTCATTTTTTCAGACGAAAAACTGAAGCCCAGGGTTTGACCTGAATGATTTACCTAGAAGAATCAGAACCCAGCAGCTTGAACTAAATCCAGCACTCTTTTACTAAGATACAAGTCAACACACATTAAATAGCACATTCTGGTAACATTTGTCAATATTGCATCTAGAGGACTGTTTACTCTTCCAATTATTTGGAGGAAAAATGTGGCAGTTCTCTATACCTCACTGAACCATTGCAAAAAAGAAAAAAAGTGCCTCTTTGCAGGAGTGGATTATTTGTTCACCTGATTTTCCAGGCAGAATTTAAATTCACAGCAATCAAGTAACTATCTATAATTTAAGATGCCATCAGAGCCTGAGAAAGACCAAGTACACAGGACACAGGGCCAGAATGTGTCAAAGGAATTGATTTTCCTGGCTCTGATCTAGCCAGTGAATACATTACATTGCCTCATAATAAATGGCATAATGACATAATAGATTTTATTATTGTAAAGCCACATTCTTGCAGGAGAAAATCCCCTCTACCTTATATTCTAAACTTCTGGAAGACTGGGATCACATTAATAAATAAGTCAATAAACATTTATTATACTCCTACTGTGTGCTAGGCACTATGCTAAGCATTTGGGATACAAAGAAAGATAAAAAACAGTCCTTGCTCCCAAGGACCTCAGAGTCAAAGAGGCAACATGTCAAGAATGAAATCCGACAAAGGTAGACTGAGGCACATTTCCTCCAAGAAAGGTATTTTATTAAGAAGGATTCTACCTGCTCAATGAATGGTCCAATGGCTGCTTCAGTTTAGCTAAAGACTGTAAGACAGAAACTCAGCTTCTTTTTATAAGATTAGAAAAAAGAACAAAATGAGGCAGGTGAGGAGATAATACAACTGGTTATAGAGTTGAAGACGTCATCGGGTTGAGGATAACATGATTGCTTACATGGCTGAGTTATGGGAAATAATGGAAGTTTGGAAGTTGGTAATGAGGGGCTAACAACATCCCTTTCATTCTGTCCTGTGACTAACAAATGTTCATTGTCTGAGTCCACTCGCAAGGTCAGAGAGAGTGAACTAGACATCCTCGAAGGATAACTTGGTGGTGTATAGATACTGGATCAGATTCTTTAGTGTCCACCCACATCCTCCACAGCCTTAAGGCAAGAATAAAGCATGATTAGCAAGAGAACTGGATTTCTAAACTTAACTATAGGCCAGCTAAATTTCTGAACTAAGTTCTGAGACCAAGAACCATGACTTAGGCAGTTACAGGACAAAATCATTAAATGTCATAACTATGTACAATCATTAAATGTCATAACTATATATAATGTAAATTAGAAATAATCAATAGGGGGAATAAGGGGAAGGTAACAGAGACTTCTTATAGAAGGCAGGATTTTAAGTGGGACTCAATCTTTAGCTTGCTTTGGACAATATCCTACATAAGGGCACTTAAATATATTTGGTGAGCATTTCACTAAACCCATTTAAAGGACCAGCTTTTCAAAACAAGAAAGATCTCATCCAGAGCAACTTGGTGGAGTTTCATCAAAGTATAGAGCCTGGAAACACATACTTTCAGTGTAAAATCAGAAGAGGGAACAATGATATTTTTAAAACAACTAAGTTCTAATTATTTGAAGAATTATTTCAGCATCTGTCTTATCTAGGACATATAGAAGAGTCTAATTATATCCAAAAAATATACATACACAGCAACATCCATACTGTGATGAGGACAAAAGCATGCCAATAACCATGTCATAACACTTCTAGAAGGATCTGAAATTATAGCTAGAGAGAAGGCATCCTAGAATCCCATGCATTTTGTCATTTAAAACTTTCATTGCAAGAGTTTCCATATCTAATTCCATTCTGACATTTGGAAGTGAGCATGATGGCTAGTAAAAACTTCTTAAGAACTTAAATCTAAAGCAGATCAGACTCTAGGCCTCAGTTCCAAATTCTTAGAAATCATATGATATGGGGAAAGTTGAGGTTGTGAAACCACCTGTTACCCCTCTCCCCAGATTTGCTTAACCCGTTTCCTAATCAAATTTCTGAAAATAAGCTGCTTGCTCAGGCCCTTGACTTCCATTTCCTTATTTCTTGTATCTGGGGCAAATTTCTGAAAATAAGTTGCTTACTCAGGCTCTTGACCAAAAGGGTAAGGGGAATGGGTTTGTGGTTTTTAGCTAAATAACCATATTTCCACTTCTATACCGTGCCTGCCTCCTCAAGACTGTTTAGGGGAAGGAGATGTGCGATTGCTTCTTGCAAGAACCAAATAAAGGACTTTCTGTTTATACTTTGAGATGTCTCGGAGTAGTCAATTTAAGAAGAGGTCTAGCCATCCCACACAGTTTCTTGGGACCTTGTCCGGGATCACATGACTTCCCAGAGAGATGGTCAGTGCTTCAGTTCAAGGACAGATGTCCACTGAGAGATTTTCTCCAATGGTCCTTGGAGCTGAATGCCAGACCACCCTCTCTGTGAAGTAACAACCTGAAGCAGAGGAACTCGGTAAAACAGGAAGTGTAGGGTCTCTGAAGCTCTGAAGGAACTGAAACTCCAACTGGTCTGTGTTTGAGTTTGCCAGTCAGGTAGCTTATGTGCAAACAACCCAGAGGTAAGCACTCCTGAATCTCGAGGTTATTTTCTGGAGTCTTGGACTTGGGAAGACTGGTGATGGCTTCCGTCCAAATTGTGAAAGTTTAAACCCCAAGGCAAGGACCCCACAGAGAATGCTACCAGGTGACTGCTGATTGGGGGTGACCCCACTGTGATATGGCAGAGAGAGCCATTTCAGTGAGTCCTAGACTCGGAGGTGTCTGGTGACAGCCCTTGTGCAAAAGGAAAAAGGAGCAGTCCAAACCCTGTGCTTCAGAACATAGAGTATACCGGTAAATAGTCTCTTGGGAAATAGATTACAAAATCGTAATGAAGTACCTAAATACAAAGGAAAAGATAAAAAGAAAATGATTAAATAATGTTGTTTTGTTTGGGGTGATAAAGATATTGGAGGAGGCACAATCTGGCCAAAGCACAGATCCTCTGAGAATTGAGTAAGCTGGAGGAAGTCACCTACATAGGATTCTTTTGAGTTGATAAAGCAGAACAGAAGTCTTGTGGGTGATGCCCTATGAACCCGCCTAGACTCTTTAGTTTGGCACCCAAGAGGATGAGGAAATCAAAACTCAAAATTGAGTGAAAATGATTTGTTAAATGTTTTGTCTGTAAGTGTTGTGTGTGCACAAAAGTCTGTGTCTTTGATTTGTGTCTCTGTCTTCTCCAACACTTTGTGTGAGGCAGCCAGCCAGTAAGAGCAGGAAGGCTGAGGGGAGATTATCTCCACCCCCGCCACACTAAAAGAAAGGCAAGCTAACTAACATCTAATCACTTCCTACCTTACCCACAAGGAGACATGAACTGGAAAGCCTTTCCATTCATTTGTGAATGCAGACAAGGCTTGACTCAAATAAGAGGAGTGTAGACACTTTTCTTGTAAGTAGTGATGAGGTGTATGGGTGAGGGGTGGACCCCAAAATATCGACAGTCCCGGTCATGCTCGAATGAATTCGACTCAAGCCTTCTTAAAGTCAAAGAAAACAAATTATTAAAGATTTGCCAAATTGGGTTGCCTCTTAAGGAGCCTAAGCATTTGTAACGCTTGTATTCTCAAGCGGGCCAGAGAGAATCCCAGCTAGACAGAGTCTGAGCTGGACTGGATCTGAGCATCTTCATGGAGGCAAGGTGGGACTTAAATACAGAAAAGAGTATAGGAGGGATGGGGGTTGGGGGTGGGGTGGTCTGGCAGTCTAGAGTGATGGGGGAAGAAGTTCAGCAAGGGCCTCCAAGGAGGATCAAAGGCTGGTAGTCAACTAACATCAGACAAGGGGGTGCCTAAGTGGCAAGCAGGTAGGGCAATCAAGAGATAACTGACCATGGTCACAGATTTGAGTATGAAAGGCCAGATTATGTGAGGGGATACAGGGAGAGCTCAATTTGAATATGAAAAGTCAATTTAAGCAAGGAGATTCCAGGGGAGCTCAAGGAAGTTTCCAGAGGATGAACCCCATCAGTAGCAAAAGTGTTTGATTATAAAAGATGTTTATCATTAGTGATTACAAAATCCAGGTTTGATATGATTTCAAGTAAAAATGTATCCTGAAGGAATAATAAACAGCATCTGAGAATGCTCTTCCTATCAGGACTAGGTAGAAAAAGATATTATTATCTGGCATTTATGATTGTAAAGGGTATTTGTTAGATGTAATATTAATTTAATGCAATTGCTATATATACATGGATTGAGGATTTTAAAAGGTGATAGAAATTTGATAAGTAAATGATGAAAATGTTGATGTTCAATGCATAACGCATTCTAGTGCAGAAAGTCAGTTAAAGATGTGAAGGAACTAGACAATCTGAGTAATGGGATTGAGAGAATTGGAAAACTGAATGACTGAATTGGTCAGTTTCAAATGGTTTCAGTAAGTACTGAGGGTGTGAGGAAGTATTTTAAGAAGAGGGAAAAGAAAAATCACTTAACTTGATTTAATATAGTTAATAACTCAGTCAAATTTAAGGTGACTTCATCTGATCAGGGTGATAATGCCCACATGGTAAGGTTATTGTGCAAAGTGATGAGGAGATGTATTCAGCTGAATGAGTAATGGTTCATTTAAAGTTTTAAGGAAGCTTAAATAGTTTAAATTTTTAAGTAAATGTTATATTAGAAATTGCATTGTGAACTAAAATTGGTTTTTGCTAGGAATCAAGCATATTTACAAAAATATGTAAAAAGGAAACATGCCAGCTGTGAAAAGGCCTTGGTTTTAGGTCTTGTAATTTTTGCCAGTGAGGTTCATGAGGGCTTTGTGACAAATTGTAAATTGTACTTGAAACAGGAAAATAAGTATTTGTAAGCTAATTTGTTATCATAACTTCAGGTTTCATGGGGAGTTGGAAGATGGGGGACAAGATAATGGAGACTAGGAATTTTGAGACAAAAATCCTGCTGGCCCCACCCCACCCCTTTTTCTTTTGAAATCTAGCCTTTACAAGAGGACTTCTTAAAATCTAATCTGAACTGGAAATGTTCAGAGAAGAGATGTTTACTTTCTATTGTAAAAGGAGAGAAGTTGGCCCCATTCCCACCCAGGGGCAGCTAAGATTTAGGAAAGTTTAAAATAATCACCCAACTGGTATGTCCCTTCACTTTGCTAAAGTTGTAATTTCTATGTGAAATGTAAATTGCATACCGAGTCCCTAAACCAGAAATTCATTTAGGTGATAATCTCTAGTGACTGGTTTTTAGGACACATTTAAAATTTAAGATGTGCAAAATTTTTGATTCGTGGAATCTACTATCTAAGGTACAAACCTCAGGGGACATTTGTGTCCTCAACCTGGGATGGAATCCTTCTGGCTCAGTTTCCTCATTGTTTTCCTTTGAAAAGGATCGCTTCTTTTAAAGTTTCGCTATTTCTGAGTCCGTCTATAAGGTGGAGATGAAACCACAGTATAAATGTGATGTTGTTTAAAGTTGAATTGCCTCTTATCCACAGAGGGATTGAGGAAAGAGTCCAAGGTGGCCCCAGATGATCTAGGGATTCCCAGGATCGTCTTGATGGAAGGGGCCATTACCCTTGAGATTTGGATTGATTGGATTAAGAGTGGGAAGTAGAACAGGCATCTGAGCATAGTGATAGAGTGGGCCTCAGGAGAGCCAGTTCATGTGGGGAAAATCAAGGAATTTGAGGTTTTCCCATGCCTTTTAGACAAATGGGACTTAAAAAAAACTCTTTGGGGATAATGGACAAAGGTCCCAACTTGGAAATAAAGTCTTTACCTGTTACAAAGACCAATTGGGTAAATGCTTTTGACTGAATCAATTACTGAGACTAAATCAGAGATATCTTTAATTTGGGGAAAAGAATTCCAGTCTAAGTTTCTTAGAGGCAGGTAACCTCTGGTAAAATTTGGTATTGATGGAAAAGTTAAATGTTTCTGTTTGATACGAAATCACTCTATGAACATAAGTTGAAGTTACTGTTTGAACTTATCATATGTGTAGCTCATTCTTTTAGACTGAGTGGGGTTAAGAAACGACAAAGTAGTCTGGGAAACAGATGTAACTCTATTAGAGCAATAACCTAAGGCTTTAATGATAAATTTGATTTTATGATTGTTAGTGATAATATTTAATATAAATTTTAGACTTTAATAAGGGCCAAAGTTTGAATTAAGAAGAGCCTGGACCTAATAGTCTCCTTTGTTTAACTTATAGGACACCTTTTGATGTCAGGCAAACAAATAGGACCTCCTTACCAGACCCTTCTTCTGGCATCTCAGTGATAAGGAAAAACACAGATACCTTGAGTTGTAACTTCAGCTTTGTCAACTCTGTTAAGATACCACAACTTCAAAGGCCTGTTTAGGACAGGATATGTAATCTGGGTGATGGAACTTTTCCTTTTCTTAAATCACAAAGGCATGCTATGGAAGGAAGATGCCCATAGCCTGGGATCATTAAACCCAATTGATGCCACTTTGTTTACAATGTGTTTATCTAAGAGAACTCCTTTCTCGCAGCAAAATGTGCATAAGCAAGAAGATTTCTGTACTGGGTAGCCAGAACATTTTCCTGGCTCTATAATGCATTACGTTACCGTTTTCTTTAATAGGGAATTGTGTAATAATTAAATCATAAAATGTATGCATTTAGCCTGTTGCCTTTTCTTTAACCTAGTTTTCAGGTTAACATTAGTTAATCAGGAACCAGAACATGTATAGAAAGGCATGTAAGCTACTTAAGACTTGCTTCAAAAGATGTTCCTTAGCCAATGTGAAATTAAGATTTTATGGGACTATTAACTGACTGTTCTGAGTTTAACTCCAGGTATGAATAGCAAGAAAGGCGGTCTGAGCCTCCAATCCATGATGCCAGTAAGCCTGTGAGATGCTGGTATGAACTGCAAAAAGGCAATCTCATGGGAAAGGTGGGAGAGTACCTGTTCAGCCTGGGTTGAGGTAGGACTCTCCTGACTCAATTTCCCCACTGACACCTGGCAGACTTTAAGCCTGGCTGAATGCCAATTGACAATCTTTTCCTGCCTGGAACTGACATGAAGTTAGGGAGATATTGTTTCCCTGCCATGTCACTACTCTTAATAGCAATTTCCTATAATCTAAGGTTTTGTAAGCTTAGTACCAGATCTATTAAATTATAGATTGTTGGTAGGGGAACATCTGACGTTAAGTCTAAAATTAAGCTATTAGACTTAGGACTTTAGATCAACAATAAGTTAGGATTCTTTGATTCTAGTAATAGTGTGGAGACAATCAGGTCAAAGGTTTGTGAGGTTAGCATATATAGTCATTATTATTTTTGTCTCAGTTGGTTGACATTAAAAGAAAAATGGTTTGTGGTTTGTATTGTAAATGCTTTAGAAGAAACATCACATGACCAGAAGTTGGAATTGTTTTATGATGTGATATGTACTGTGTTCAAAATGATTATTTATTGTATTTATGTAAGTACTGGAGTCTTTTATTGACTCCTTAGTGAAATCTCATCTTCCTGATGGGGGAATATAAAATGAAAAAACTGGGTTCTAATGTGAATTTATTAAATGTGACAATTGGCCAAAGTTCCAGCTTTGATTTTATAAGAGTGATAAGTGTATAAAGCTTAGGAATGGTCATCTAAAATGGTATTAATGTCAGTTTTATAGGAGAGTGGCCACCTGGATTTCTACAAGAAGATAAAAAAAAGAAGATGCTGTGCTGAAGAGAAGGAGCATCCAGACCAGAAAACTGCATCAGATGATCTTCCTCCCCAGACTGCTGTATGAGAAGAAACTTGAGAATGGATAATTCATTGATTTGTATTTTGAATCTCTGTATCTGTACTTATAACAAGGAGACTGCCCCTTTGTAATCTGGCATGCTTCGGTCAACTTTGCTCCCTTCCTATATTCGTATAAAGGGGGACAGATGAAGGGAAGAATTCATAGAGGAAAGAATGTGAGGAGGTATTTATTGATTGGATTTAGGTGTGGAAACAGGAATTTTAAAGATTGCCCATGTTCCCATCCAAACTTGGTCTTCTCCTTTCAACACATCCTGGTGGTTGTGGTTTAGTGGTAGCTAGTGGAAACAGACACTGTGGTTTGTGCTTGTCGCTTTAAGCGGAGTTATTTCTTTTACCAGTTTGCTTACCCTGTAAGGTGCAATTAATTGCTAAATAGTACAGAATACCATATCAAAAATGATCGCTATCAAAACATCATTAACTGGAACAACTGGCATGATGGTTATGAATGGACAAAGATGGATCCCGGTAGACACAAAGGAAAAGGATGACAGGAAAGATTCCTTAATTGAACACATGTATCAAGAGTAGTGTGAGAAGTTTTCAAAGGAATAAAATAAGAGGAGGGATTGAGTGTGATGGCTAGTGAAAACTTCTCAAGAACTTAAATCTGAAGTAGATCAGACTCTAGGCCTCAGTTTCAATTTCTCAGAAATCATATGATATGGGGAAACTTGAAGTTGTGAAACCACTTGTTGCCCCTCTCCCCAGATTTGCTTCACCCATTTCCTAATCAAATTTCTGAAAATAAGCTGCTTGCTCAGGCTCTTGACCAAAAGGGTAAGGTAAGTGAGTTTGTAGTTTTTAGCTATATAACATGTTTCCACTTCTGTACTGTGCCTCCCTCCTCTACACTGTCTAGGGGAAGGAGGTGTGTGATTGCTTATTGCAAGAATCAAATAAAGGACTTTCTGTTTGTACATTGAAACGCCTCCAAGTAGTCAACTTGAGTAGGGGTCTCGTCATCCCACACAGGAGTGTTTTGTTACTGCTTTTCCAAATACCACAATCGTATGAGCAAATACCAATCAAATAAAGGTTGGATAGCATGCTTTATTTTGTTGTTGCTGTATTCATCCTAATGGAAAATATTTCTGAACTATAAGCAAGTTGCCATCCTTTTTCTGCTTGGTTGCCAAACTAACTCAGTTCAGTGCATCTTTTAAACAAGGCCAGCCTCAGAAAAAGGAAGAATGAATGAGTACCTAACAAAGTGTGATTGGGATGTAAGGGGGCTGAAATTTTCCTGAATTAATGCCTGAATTATGCAATTATAGAACTATTTCTTTGCCTTTTGTTAAACTATGAATAGCCTTACTAGAGGTCACATAATTTACACCCTATGGCAAATGAGGCTATTAATTCTTTGAAAGTGGGTTTTGAGACAAGGGGCAGTAGAGGGAGAAGAGAGACAGAAAGTCTTGGCTGGAGAAGGAAAACAGAGCGTCAAATGAGAATGGAATAGAAAGTCAGGAACAGGATAGATAGACTGGGAGTACCAACTGATGCCTACTTTACAGTTTCACCTAGAGTCTGCCTGCCACATACCTGACGTCAAAACCAATGCAGAGTTGTCAGGTTCTCTACCAAATATCCTGGTATTTCTCATTTTTTAGTATTTATTCTCTTACCACCCCTAGCAATCATATCTGCCTAATTAAGTAGGTAAGGATGATTCATAGGAATTTCAAATTTATATTTCTTGCCACTGGCTAACTTCCAGAACTTTTGAGAACTCAATTTGGTCAAATACCCATTCTACCTCACCCTTCCCTAGTGAATTCCCTATACAATTTGACAATTGGAAATGAATCCAAAAATAAAATTTCAAAATGAGTTTTGAAAATAAATATTTAAAAGTTTCAAAAATTAAAAAAAAACCTAGACCATTCTACTTGTAATACAGCTTGTATAATTCCTCAACACCCACCACCCTCTACCCGCTGCAGGCTCTGTATTTAATGCATTGTCTCCTCTCAATCACTGTTGGAGTCTTAAAGGAAAAGAAGTCATCTAAAAGGGTCAGATAAAGTTTTTGCTTGTTTTTTTTTTATTTCTGCTTTGTTTTCAATGGGATTCTTAGTCCCTGAGTGTCCTCTTTAAAATAGATCAGCCCCCTCCCAGAACGCTCCTTTCCCATAAACACTCATTAATGGAATTATCTATATAACCTTAAAAGTTTGATAGTTAAAATACAAATGAAGCAATGGATTTAGAATCTACCTGCAGGAGTTTTTCCTCCGAAAGACTTCAGAAAATCTTGCCTCCAGTCAACAAAACAGGCAACAGCAAGTAACAGGGTAGCAGCAAGCATTTCAGCTCCTTAAAGCCTGAAACTATTTGCTTTTTGCCTTGTGGACCCAGCACAGTGTGTAACACACTTTTTTGGAAGAGGGAGAGATGGGAATGGGGAAAGGTGGGGGTGGGGGTGTAGGGGAAGGAGGTCCTAAAACTCTGATTTCATCCATGTAGTAATTCCCTCCACAAATGGACATCAGGTATTCATTTGTAAAATTGCCTAAGAGAGTTGTGTGACATTCTATGAAGTCCAGTGAATTGCCCTGGTATGTTTCTGAGGTAGGATTCTAATCCAAGTCCTTTCCAGCTCTGAAGCTGATCCTCTATGAACTTTCATTCAAATTCCAGTCTTGCCACTCGAGAATCATTTAACAGCATGAGCCTTCATTTTCTCACTTATAAAATGAGGGAACATAACTAGATGACCTCTAAGGTCATGTCTGGAGTAGCTAGGTGGTGCCATGAATAAAAGATTGGGACTGAAGTCAGGAAGACCTGAGTTCAAATGTGACCTCAGACTCTTGCTAGCTATATGACACTGGGCATATCACTTAACCTTATTTGCTTCAGTTTCCTCACTGTGAAATGAGCTGGAAAAGGAAATAGCAAACCACTTCAGTGTCTTTGTCAATAAAACACTAAATAGAATCATGAAGAGTCACATACAACTGAACAGCTATAACAAGACTACTTCCAACTCTGAATCTTTGTAATCCAATGAAAAGTTATCTCTAACTCTGCCCATGGCAGACACAGTAAACGTTGGCTAAATTGGCTAAACTGAGTTGACTTCCCAAATGGGAATCCTATGAGGTAAGCCTCGATGATCCTGTAATAACAAGTAGCCAAAGGATAGCATCCTAATTTTTTCCAAAAAACAAACTGGATTCCTACAGAAAGAGAATGGAGAAAACTCAACAGATCAATGTCTGGAGTTGACTGTTCTGAGAGATTCTGAGGAACAAGCTGCTCAGCATTCAGTCTTCATTCACTCTAGGAGCTGCTGTGGCAGTTCTCAAAATTGATTGTGCCTTTTAATTCTTGAACCAGTACCCAAAAACCAAGGTAATTGGCACATTTGTCAAAGCTATGGACTAAATACATAAAATGACCAGACTGTTTACTCTTCCCTGTGCATTGATGGTTCTGCATTTAGAAGGAAAAATCTTGGTGATAGCACAAGCTATCACCTTTCAAAAGGGCAAGAAATATGAATGTTACCCTTCTGGCAAAAGAGAAGTTGAAAACCTATTAATGTACAAGATCATACACAACAAGAAGTTTCAAAAAGATAATACACACAGAATGGAATATATATTTTTTAAAAAGAGCATTCCCAATATCTGATATACTTAACTTTTACAATAAGAAGCATTTATTAAGTACTGTTGAACACAAAAACAGTGTGTTCTAAGAAAGAAACAAATGATTTAGGTCAGATTCACGTTTTTATTTCTCTCACAGGTTAGCAACATGCATTGTATAGCAGTTATAGTCCAGAAATGGTTTGATTTGGGATTTGTAAGTATAAAGTTATATACCCTTCAAAGAGCAGGTGTTCTTAAGGGGTACCAATCAACTCTGATTGTTCAACACATTGGGAGGTGGGCTATGTCTTGAGTATGTGACCTAGGTCACTTAATCCTGGTCAAGAGATAAAGGGGGATGGGATACCCCAGTTTATCTCAGATCTCCCCACCACCATCACCACCATACCAGATCAGCCCTAGCCTTGAGTTATCTAGGCAAAAGAATCTGTCTCCACCCAAGCAGCTTCTAATGCAATTCCATTATCAATAATGTCCTTGTGAAGAACTTTAGAGCAGGAGGCTGACTGGGCAGGGGAGGGGAAGGGGTGAAGCTCTGAGAATCATTTTTCACAGTTCCTACTCTGTACCAAGCACTGGAGATACAAATTCAAACAAATAAACAAAAAAATACAGGCTCTGCTTTCAAGAAATGGGAAAAGACACACATAAAAGGCAGCTTAAGAAAATGGATGGATGGGCATGGATGGGAAGTCCAATGACTTAGGAGTACACTTGGAAGAGGAATGAAGGATGACTGACCTGAATTCTAATTCAAAATGGAAGTTCTGGAAGAAACTCATCAATGGGAGAAGGGGCTAGAGAGGTAAAGTTCCAGGATGAGACGAAGCAAAGTTTGGAGAGTCAGAAGCACACCTGAGAGCAAAATTCCTACTAGTCCTGCATATACTAGTTCAACTCTACAGATGTATTTGGCTGTGCTGCCTTTAGTTTCCTTTCCTTCACACTAATCTTACCCAAAATTTTGTGAATAAGCTTCTTCAAAAGCTTTAGTTTCAAATACTTCAATTTGCAACATATTTCCCAACTCAAGATTCTCTCCAGGTTCTTCATCACCTATCAGTCGATTTTGACTTCATCTGCCTATTCCTCAAAGTTCTCTATTTATAGGCCTCTGATAATTCACAAAGCCAGGGCTTAGCACCTACTAAGTACAAGACACTGAGATAGGTGTTGGAGATGCAAAGATAAAGTGAAAAATAGTTTGTTTCTTCAAAAAGATTACACTCTATTCAGTTTCAACAACTTAATTTCTCATTTGTTTTATTCACCAGAACTAACAGGGATGGCCCAAAATATGATCAAAGTATGCCATTGCCCATATAATATGATTCCTCTACTAAACAATAAACATCATGGGGCAAGGGCTGTGTTTTAATTTCTTTGTGCAGTGGGCAACTGACCAAAGAAGGCCTGCTTCTTAGAGTATCCCCACATTCCCTGTCAACTGCCCACCCAAGATGTAGAGATTTGAGCTTCAGTTTGGCCACGAGTGCCTGAGGGCCTGGTGATGTGGAATAGTGAAGAGTTTTCTGTTTGGCTTCAGAGCCGAAAGGACAGATGATGGAGTTGGAATTGTTAGGACACAAAAGGATCTATACAACCTTCTCTCAGCCCTGCTTTTATGCTTTTTTCTTCCTTATCATTATTTGAGTGATAAAAATTGCTATGAACTTCTGGGCAAGGGGAGGAGTAGTAGCTGTGGTGACCTGCACAGCCCACCCTCACTCCAAACAAAGTCAAGTGCAAGTCATGTCATCATTTCTCTGATGGCATGGTCTTCTTCAGCAACTAAGGATGAACACAACAACCTACTTAGCAACTACATCCATTTTTTTTTATATTTATTCTTTCCTCATTTTAAATGAATGAGTGTCTGGAGACAGAACCGATCAGGTTATTACCTGATGAATTTTGAAAGATTGGAGGGGACATGGGGACCTCAGTAAATAGAATTAGTAGCTGAGACCATTAGAGGCAGTAGCAACAATAGTAGAATGCAGTAAGGACCCAGCCCTGGAGAGTGATCTGGTTGACCTAGTCCAATATAGAATTGATCTAGTAGCAAAAACACCATATCCTGCAAGGAACTAGACCAACTGGAGAAGATTATCCATCGACCATGCCACATCCAGAAGCAAACATGGTCGAGATTCCACAAAGGGAGACAAAATACTTGCAGGGCAAAGAGGTACCCTTTCTACATTATAGGTATGCCTTTGTATCTTCATGCTTCATGTTTGAGCCCATCCTCCCCAGAAACTGACTGGATGGAGAAAGGGATAATATGTCTCTGTTTGAGGAGATGTTTTTTGTGACTTCTGTCCTTAATACATTTTTTCATTAAATATTTCTCTATAAAAGTTAATTGATATGAATTGGTTAACCAATATCACAAGAGCATACTAACTGGGGACTCAGGAATAGCAGAATTAGAGAAGTTACTAACTTGAAAGACTACCCTTAGAATCTTGAGGGGAAGATAGGTAACTGACCTCTGAGGAACCAACCTGCCTGAGCGAGTGGGGATTCGCCAGTCGCCCTGGAAAAGGTGTTACATGTGTATTCTTTACAACACCTTGCACATTTTGAATAAATATGTGTAATGGGAATTTTTTATTTCTTCTTATTCCTCCTGCAACTTTCAGTTAATATTAATCTCACCTGACCAAAATCAGTCCCATGGAATTTGGAAATCTACATAGAGTCTTAAGTTATTAGATGAAAAGCCAGAGGAACAATCTCAACTCCTTGGTTGCATGTAAATCTTCCCTTTCAACTTACTTATTTGTGAACCCTCTAAATGTAGTTTAATCTACAACCTCACTTAATTTACCTAGAGAGTTTGTTTCCTTAGTAATGTACGAGATTATGACTCCATTTAATTAGGTTTGTTCAACTTTTATGACATTGAAGGAAGTATTGGGATTTTGAATTTGTCTTTTCTTTAGATTTTATGACCCAGGAGGAATGTACAAGATTGCAATATGTAAAATAATTATTTCACTTTGATGAAATTTTGCCCACAAGAGGACTTGTGAGAATCCCAATAGGGGTTTAGATATTCTCTGAGTCTTGAACCTATTTTTGAACATAATAATAAAATTTAGGTTTTTACCTCTGCAATTTCTGTTTGGTGGTAAACATAATTTGACAGCAGTTAATTGCCACATGAACTCGGAAAGGAGATTTTTCTCTCATGATATCTGCATAGAATGAATGAAAGATTAAATAATACAAATACTTTGAAAGACATGAATAAAAGCCTCTCTGATCCCCAAGTATTCTGTCAGTTTGCCAGTTCTTGAAATTCCACTAATGGAGATCTATGCTTTGGAGTTAAAACATTGCCTTCTTTCTGAGATCTTCCTTCAAAATACCAATACTCCATGTGGAGAATAATGCACATTTATCAGCCATTAGCAATGCCACATAAACAAGGGTGCCCTTTTTTCTTTAGAGATTAATACTCAAGTCACCTAAAAATATCCAGAGGAAATGAGAGTGAGGTTTGTGGGGTATTGAAAAGTGATGAAAAGGGTAGGGGAAGGTTGGAGCATGGTGAATACTTTGGGTATGTGTGGATAATCTTGAAGAAGGTAAAAGGGGATCAGAATGGTGAAGGTTATGAAGGAATTTTTTTCTACTTCATACCTCTCTTTTTGACTAGTTGTCAGTATAGACCCCACATAGAATTTACCCATTCCTTCATCCATACAATGCCATAGACTTAAATCTAGAAGGAACTTTACAGTACAACAACTTCATTTCCTCAGATGAGAAAAGATTAAGAACTCCTATATTAAAAGTTCTATCAGTTGCCTTCATCTAGAGTCTAACACTCTATTCCTTCATTGTGATAGAGTTATTCAATGAATATAAGCTCCTACTATATCGCTATCAATTTGTCTAGATTATAATGGTATCAAGCTCAAATAGAAATGAATGTCTCCAGGCTGCATATTGACTTTGAAAACCACAAATTAACATTATTTGTGTTGCATTGTATTTTTATTTTGTTAAAAAAAAAAATTCCCATTTACATTGTAGTCTGATTCCTGTCTATACCAGGGAATTTTGTTGTGCTTGACACCTCTAGAAAATGCTTTCATGTTCTGGAGATTATTTAGGAAAAGTCATAAACATCTCCATTTCTTATATAGTCTGAATCTTCAACTAGAATTTCTGATGAGACCAATAGTAAGGGGTAGGAGAAGAGTATCCTTCTTTGTGAATCTTGAGTGTGGTTGCTGCAGAAACTATCCATATCAACTGTAAAATGGTAAATTTAGTCATTGAGTACAAAAATAAAGAAGCTAAAACAGAACTATGGCGTGAGGCATCACTGCTCTCCTGGAAAGCAAAGCACAAGGAAAACTTCCAGTGATTGGAGGAAGTCAAATGATACTTATGACACCCATTGGCAGATCTTCCCTGTGTCAGAATGCCCAAGGACTGGCAGAAGAAAAGCAGCCTAGGCAGTCCACAAGGAGGAATTTAGGAATAATTTTAATTACAAGGCAAATCACAAAGGTCTCCTTTCTCACCTGGGACCCTGAACTGGATTAGACATGCAAAGAAAATGCTACAGAAACAGGAAAGCTGTTAAAAAAAAAAAAAAGAGATGTGTAAGAGATTTGCTTTTACTTCGTGTTTGCTATGAAGATTATCTTATTAAGTTTACATCATGTTACTAATCAAGTGTCCAAATCACTAATAAACAGATCCCAATTTGTACTAAATTATGCCTCTTAAAAATAGATAGTCGTTGTGCTAACGGTACAGTGGTTGAGCTAGAGCCAAAGTATATTGTATAACTCTTACCTTGCCTCCTCCAGAAAAAGTCCATTCTTACTGAAATTTTCTACTGCTGCCTCTAGGCATAGATATATGAATTTCAGGAATAGTCACTGAGCAAAGAAGTTTAACCCCCAAAGTTCTGAAGCTGTACCCAGTCAACCAATTAACACGCATTCATTATGGGTTTACTACGGGTTTCCAGGCACAGTTCTTGGTACTCAGGACACAAAACAATCATCACATAAGTGATAGATTCAAGTTTTCCTCACAGACAACTTCCTTCTTTTCTAATTGTTTTGCATCTTTAACCAGTAGAGCATTTGGCACATGAAGGGTCAATAAATGGAAATATAATGAGAAAGGCAGAGAATATAGAGATGCCATCTAATAATGCAAAGAGCACTGGGCCTGAGAGTCAAGAGATCTGGGCTCCAGTCCTAGTTCACCATTAAGGAACTGTGTGACCTTAAGTAATTCCACTTAACCTCTTGAAAGGGCTTCAGTTCCCTCATCTGTAAAAAGAAGGGGTATGAGTAGATAACTAAACTGTCCCTTTTGGGCTCAAAGATTAGACTGTGTAAGTCAACCATACCACTTCCCAACGTTGAAGTCAACATTGCTTCTGGCTGTCTAGTTGCCAACGGCTCTTTAGGACTGATTGAAAGTCCTTTGTATAATTGGAGTCACTAGTTGCTGAGTTGGGACTATCTTATTTTTAAATTCTGTAGTGAGCATGGAGTGACTGACAGCCTTCTAGAGTTATTGCCTGGCTTTGGGCTAAAGATATCTAACATTTCAGCATAGCCAAAGAGTTCAGTAAGCAACAGGCCATCACACAAAAAACATAGCATACAAATACATCTGCTGTTTCGTTTTTATGTAATCCTTGTACAAACCCCACCTTTATCATCATTCTAGGAAAGAAAAAAAGGGGAATTCAGAGAGATTAACAGATATGAAAGTGGGAATTAAAAAGTTTTCCTACTTTCCATCTAACAACTCATTCACTCAGATAAGCCAATCTTAGTGACCCTTGTGTTTCACTTAAGTCAATATGATTTTGTCCTGTGAGACCAAGCACTCACCTCATTGCTCATTTGAAACTGATGTCATGGCAAAGAGAGCAGCCAGGAGGTGTGGGTGGATACCGGACTGGGCCTGGAGTCAGGAAGACTTATATTCCTGAGTTCAAGTCTGGTCTGAGACACTTACTAACTGTGTGACCCTGGGCAAGTCATTTCACCTTATTTGCCTCAGTTCTTTTTCTGTAAAAGGATTTGGAGGAGGAAAAGACAAACTGCTAAAGTATCTTTGCCAAGAAAACCCCAAATGGGGTCACAGAGTCAGATGCAACTGAAAAATAATTGAACAACAACATGGGAAAGAAAGATACATACTGGAGAAAAGTTGCTTTGGCTTCAAAATTCATGCTTAACTTGTGCATTTTCTTTTCCTCTAGCAGTCAATGCTGTCATAAAACCAAAGAGGACAGGGAGAGGACAATCACCCACCCTCACACTACGCCAAATGCCTTTCATTTACGTTGGCAGTCTCTAATACTCAGTCAGATGAGGCTACTACCAGGTTTCAATAAGATCCTACTATTTAACAAGCAATGTATTTATTCTCTTTGGATTGTTTTATTTTTGCTTCTTTGTTTTTAAATGGCAGCTCCCAGCATGGCTTTTAGAGAAGAGGGCTTTAAAGTTCATAAAATGTCATCACACAGTGATACTTTTTTTTAAACAAATTTCCCACAAAGCAACATGGAAAATCAAAAGGAAACCACTTAAACCCTCTATGTGGTTTTCAGCAATTAGTGGAAATACTGCTTTTCTATAAAAGTAGAGAAGTGCAGACCAGTTTATGTGCATTTTGCTTATAGCACGGCATGGAAGAGAGTGGTTAAGGGATCTATCTGCCTATGTTCATACAGCTAGTAAGTATCAGAGTAGGAATTTTAATCCTGAATCTTAATCTACCATTTTATCGAATACAAAATCCTCTAATTGGCTTTTAAAGGCCGTCACAATCTGACCCCTTCCTACCTTTCCCATCTTTTTCCATTTCCTCTCTTCCTCTTACGCTTAGGGACAAAAACCTTCTTGCTATTACTAATACAGGAGACTCTGTGCTTTTCTTCATTGTCTGGTCCCCATACCTAGAATGTTCGCCCTTGTCACTTCTGCCTCCTAGTTCCCCTGACTTCCTTCAAGAATCAGCTCTCATCTCACCTTGTTTGAGATCTTTCCTATCGCCAGTCCCTACACACTGCTCCTATCTTCAATCCAAGTTACCTCTCATTTATGCTGTACATAAGGCAGCTAGGTGGTACAATGGATAGAGCACTGGAACTGGAATCAGGAAGACTCATCTTCATGAGTTCAAATCTGGCATTGGACTTTTTCTAGCTGGGTGACCCTGGGCAAATCACTTAACCCTGTTTTCCTCAGTTTCCTCATCTATAAAATGAGCTGGAGAAAGAAATGGCAGACCACTCCAATGTCTTTGCCAAGAAAACCCCAGATGGGATGGCAGAGTCATACATACCTCAAAAACAACAGAACTGAATGCTGCATACATGCATATAGTATTTTTGCAGTTTGTTCACCCCATTGTGAGCTCATTGAGGGCAGGAACCATGTCTTTTGCCTTAATTTGTATCTGCATCACTTAACATAGTGCCTAGCATACTGTAAGCACTTAATAAACATATACTGACAGATGATTGTCTTTGTGTGTAGCTGTAGTGAGTTGGAAGAATACATCATGGGAAATTAATAAATAACAGCATGTATGTTAAAGTTCTCTCAGTCAGTTTTTTCTCAGTTGTGTTCAACTTTTCAAGACCCCATTTGAGGTTTTCTTGGCAAAGATATTAGAGTGCTTTGTCATTTCCTTCTGTAGCACATTTTACAGATGAGAAAACTGAGGCAAACAGGATTAAGTGACTTGTTATGGATCACAGAGCTAGGAAGTGTCTAAGTGTCAGATCTGAACTCCTGTTGCAGGCCCAGTTCTCATTGTGGCATCTAATTTTGCTCAAAGACCTCTAGTATAAATGTATTTGTTATGCCATGCTACCTTTTCCCACCATCACCTCAGCTGAGAAGGAAATAAGCTGTACATATTTTATTTGAAACTTCTTAATTGAATTAAACTACAAAGTAGCTGGAACCACCTAAGTTTTTCTTCAAAGGCATACTAACTTCTAATGGAGTTCTAATGTAAAGTAGAGGATTTCTCACATCATGGTCACTTAAGATCTACTCTTTGGTAGAACATCAAATGAATGGGCAAATGGAACTTGTAATGATTTATCAGGAAACACTTCCCATAATGAATAAAGCAAATCTGCATTTTTCAGAAATCATGCCTATAGTAAAAATGGATGAAACATTTCATCAAGGGAAAAAAGTGTAAAAAAATATTTTGAAAACCATAAAACATACACTTTCTCTTATCCTTCCGCATATGGATATGACCTACAATGTAGACTGTGTCTCTTCTCATTGCAGACAAGTCCAAGCAGATGACATCAAGGCCTGAGGTCAAAGAATCCTTGGAAACGTATACCTATTTAATTATGCTGTTGACAAGATAATTGTTTTAATAAAATCACATTGGGAAAACAAAGTTTAAATTTCAACCCACCTCTTTACCAGGTTTCTGAGAAAACTGATGATATAGAGATATAGATACAGATATATAATATATAGATATGTATAGATCTATGCACATGTGCATAGACATACATAATATGTATATGTAGTGCAGAGTATCCCCAAAATGGAAATTATATTCCTGGAAAGAGGAGGTTCCCTAATGTTCTCTTATGAACACCCTAATACCATTTTGTAATCCACATCAGGAGTCACAGATTTTTCTATGTCTGAATTAGTTTGGAAGTTGGGAGTGAGGGAAGGGATTTTATTCATATTTCAGAGAAGCTCCATAGTACTGGATTACTCACCTGAGCTGTCACACTTAATAGAAATCTGAAGATAAAATTTGGCATTTGTCAGAGTAAAATTAAACCCGATTGCCTCTCTCAGTTGCTTCTGCTTTTGCCTCTAAGGTCATGTGACAACCATCAGACAGTAAATATATCTTAAAAATACCAGAGGTTTTGACAAGACTGTTCTTTTTAAGTGATGTGAAAATTATCAGCTGGATACACTTCATCTGCTTTCAAATGGAAAGTCAACAGAAGTTACCAAAATGTATTTCTCTATTTAAAAGAAAGTTGTTTTTCATGGGAGCTTTAGTGAATTTAGAAGAAAGCAAGAGAAGGTATTACTCATAGTTCAAAGTACTATTACTTGAATTCCATATGCTGAATTTAGTGTTTCCAGTGCCAAAGAGTAATAAAGGACCCTGGAGGTAAACATTTAAACTATTGAATCAATATAGAGAAGCAGCATTGTCTGGGGGAAAAGACCCTGTCTCAAAGCCAGAAAAACCTTAGTTTGAACCTAAGTGACTCTGGGCAAGTCACTTAACTTCTCAGCACCATAGGAAACTTTTGATCTCCATTGATTGAAAGATAATTCCTTACCAGCTGTTTCTCACATCAACGAAATCATAATTTTTTTCCCAAAGAAGGAAATTCATGATAAAAGTTAGATTTATATTTTAAACTTAATGGTTTAAAAAACATAATTACAAACATCTCATTTTATTTCTACAACAATTTTGTAAGGTAGGTGCTACTATACTCCCCATTTTGCAGATGAGAAAACTGAAACAGAGATTAAATTACTTTCCCAGAAACATGTGGCTAGCAAATATCTGAAGTCAAATTTGAATGCAGCTCTTCCATATATTAAGTCCTGAGTCATATCTGTACTGGTCCTGTGATTTCATTGAGATGTGTGTGAATGTTTGCATGCATGTGTGTATGTATGTGTGTGTGTGTATAAAAATAAACACAAAATAAGCATTTGGTCATAGTGTAGAGAAAATCACATCAAACTGAAGAAATAAACTATAATTCAAAAGCATTAAATTTATTAAAATTATAGCATATTATAGGTCACATTCTAAATTCTTGACTTAATATTAAAAGTAGAACTGTGCATAAGTGCTTCAGTAAGGATGATATCCTAGATTTTTTTTCCTCTAAGTTTATGAAAACCCTGCCAGCGTGTCAGATTGCAGGTTGCCCCAAATGGGGAGATGAGCTCCCAGGGTCACCAGCATCTTCCCACATTTTTTGTTCTTCATACCTACTTACCACACTTTGATACCTAACAAAGTAAAATATAATTATTCTTGAAACCTTTTGAATTCTCAGTGGCCTGTTCTTCTAGTCTTTAACTATTCCTCTTATTTGAAAGAAAAAAACAAACTCATTAAATTTCCTTCTAATACAGCCTGGGTGTGGCATGGATCCCACTCACTCATGAAGTGTAGTCACCCCTTTTTCTCTTTCTCTAGAAAGCTCATTCAACCTACCTTCATCAGTTGGTCTGGATATTTTTTTAGAGTGAAGTGGCTGGCTATGGGCATGTTCTTGCGGTTACAACTCACTATTCTCTCTTTTGGGGTCCCAGAGGTAAACCTGTTTTGGGGGACTATTCATTCCTACTACTTTCTACTGTAGTTCCCAAGACCCCTCTGGGATACTTCGTACAGAATTGGTCACCATGACACCATTAAACCTTAAATATTTACTAAATGATAAAACAAAATCAGTAATACTCGTAATATTTAATTAATAGAAAACAAAAACAGAAATTGCCATGACTTTTATTCATTAGAAGGCAAAAACAAGAATAAGCTAAGTATCCCAGTCCACTCAAAAACCTGGGTCACACTCCACCAACAATGCATGCAGTGTCCTTGAAGAAGAGAGAGTACACACTTATAGAAATCTAGCAGGTAAGCATACGAGTGTGATGCAGATATAAAGGTTGCCTAAGGTTAAGAGTTGCTTTTCCATTACTTTGTGAAGTCCCTAAATTAGCCTACAATCTGAGGGTCCCCTAAAGTCCTTCCCCACTTATTTTGAACCTGTACCAAAAGAATTGCTTTTGTGTCCTTTATCCTGTGTTCCCTGGGTCCTTTAATTTTAACTAGTCTCCTCCTGCCTTGTCCTTAAATCCTTAAACCATAAAGAATTCTCTTTGTCTCCCTCATCCCATGTCATCCTGTCCTGTCTTTAATCTTTAACCTAATACTCTAAAGTTACATCATCATTCTGAAACCTCCCCAAATATTGGGGTCTCAGCTTTCTTGCTAAGGACTCCTGTGATGGTTTTTCACATAAAATGAAAAGCTCCTGTTGGCTAAAAGAGAAAGTCTAAGTGAATTCTTTCACACCTGAACCAGCTCTCCCTACCCTAACCCTCATCAAGTAGAAAAAACTATGGTCCTGGGGCAACTTACAACTCTGGACTTTAGACCCTAATGTCTTTGGTCTCTTCAGGAACTCTCTGCATCACATGAAGTTTTCTCTGTTGTTTCCCTTCTGGTCCCCAACACTCTCCCACTAGACAAAACCACTTCTCTTCTGTTTTCAATCGAGGCAATGACAAGGCGCTTTTAGCTTATAACCACCCTTAATAGGGTGCTGGAAAAGTATAATGCTCTTTTAGAAAACAGATATACAGATTAGATAGATAATATTGTACTTATTCAATTACAAACAATTCCTTGAGAACTGCAAAACAACTGAGACTGGCTCCGTGATCAAAATAAATAAGCCCATCCAGTTCTTCACTGAACAAGATTTAATTTTCTCCAATTAGTTTTTAATAAAGCACACAGTTCTTAGTGAATTCCATCATTTAGTAAAGTGTTGATTCGTTTGGTAGACTTTCTTTTCTGCCTTCTCTTCTCTGTCTAGGGACAGCTAGGTGGTAAAGTAGATAGAATGGTGGGCCTTGGGTAAGGGACACCTATTCTCAAATCCAGCCTCAAATACTTACTAGCTGTGGGACTCTGGGAAAGTCATTCAAGGTGTGTTTGCTAAAGTGTCCTGGGAAAATAATAGTACCTATCACTCAAGGTTGTTGTAAGGATTAAAGGAGATAATATTTGTAAAGTTCTTGTTAGCAATTTTTTTATAAAACAGGATGCCTCACTGGGTGAGAGGTATATACTCGGAAATGAAGACAATGTAAAAACAAATTTAAAATTAATAAAGAGGTACCCAGAACTGAATATTCTGAATGTGTCCTAACCAAGACAGTATTGCTATTGTTCAATCATTTTTTAGTTATTTCTGACTCTTCATGATCCCATTTGGGGGGTTTTTGGGCAAAGATGCTGAAGTGGTTTACCATTTCCTTCTCTAGCTCATTTTGCAGATTAGGAAACTGAGGCAAACAGGGTTACACAGTTAATAAGTGTTAATAAAGTGAGCCTTCCTGATTACAAGTCTAGCACTCTCTCCACTGTGCCACCTTGCTGCTCCATAGGCATAGTACAATGGCATTCTTTCCTTCATTCTGGACATGACAGTTCAAACAGAAAGATAAGCACACTCCCCTCCCTTACTTGACATGGGTTTAGACCAGTATCTTGGTCCAGAAAGCTCAATATGTATTTATCCCAAGCAAAAGACCCAGTCTTCTCCAGATGCAAAACTAATTGGGTTAATAACCACTCTCTAAAGTAAGATCAACAAGAAGAAAAGAAGGAAGATGGCTGGTAAATAAATTCACAAATTATGTAAGTTTTATAAATTTATGCAAAAAGACACTACAGTGGCTCTTTGAATTGAATAGGATACCAAATTCAATTCAATAAACCTTTGTTCTCAGACTTTGTTTCTGTCCTTCATTCTCAGAGAGGACCAAGGCATCAAGATGATGACATGACTTGCAGTTGACTTTGATTTGAGTGAGGGAGGGTTGTGCAAGGTCACCAACCTCACTTTCTTCTCCTGAGCCATCTGGGTCCAGTGGCCTGATATTTATCAGGAAGGCTGGAGATGGTCCAGGATGCAATGGGAGACCTTGGCCCTTTCAGGCTAAGTCGTACCACATTCTCACTTTGAGTGAGATACACCCATTCAATGAATAGGCCTCTTTATGGTAACCAATCAAAACCCCAACCAAACACAAAAAAAGAAATTGTGAAATCAAAGTAGAGATAAAATTAAAACAACAAATAAAAAACCTCAACTGAACTGATAAATAAAACTGAGCTAAAAAAAATAACAAAATACAAAATATTAGCTAATATGATCAGAAAAGAAGAGGAAAATGAAACTGCTTTATATGCAAGGCATTGATTGTGTCATATTATGAATGTAAAAACCAAAATCAAACCAAAAACAAGAAAAAAAAATTTCTGTCCTTAAAAACTTTATATTTTACCGATAAGGATGCAACATATATACAGGTAAGTTAAAATAAGGTAATTTGAGAAAGAAAAGTTCATTAACAGATAAGGAACAGGGAAGGATTCAATCATGGGGAAGACCCTGTGTTGATTCTCAGTGGTGGAAATGAAGATAGTTATGCAAGCCTGCTAGAGTCAGCTGGACTCCTGAGAGCTGATTATTAAATTTTCAGTATTAGCATTTATAGCTCAGAAATCCTCAAACACTGCAAATCAGAGGAAGGAAGAGAAAGAGGAAAGGAGGAAAGGAAAAGGAAGAGGAAAGAAGGAACAGTGGGAAGCAAGAGGCAGATAGAAAGCAAAAAACATACAGGAATTCCCAGATTAAAAGCTAACCCTTAAGGGACTTACAAGATGGGAATGAGTAAGGTTTTTCTCTGTAACTGAAAGATATTTCCACAAGATGCTAAATGTTGAGTATACAAATTTATGCTTATACTCTCTCTTTATTTCAAAAATATCTTATGTTGTGGTAAATGAGAAAACTGTTTCTAAAATCTCTTCCTAAGAGATGTGTTATATAGACTCATCACTCCTTTATAACATGAAGTAGTTATTGACTCCCCACTTTCTGACATATACAAGGTCACTTAGCCCTATTTTGAAAATAAGTTGGATAAAACCTGTGTGTGAAGATGAAATATTCATAGACTAGGTGAGAGGTTTAGGGGAAAAATTTTTTACAAATCAAAATGAAACTCCAGTTTGGAAAGCTCCAAGCTATAAAAATACAGGCTGGTAATTAAAGTATAGATAAACTCTAAACATTTTGTAAATAATCTCCTTTTTTTATGAAAGCCATGAAGAAAAGTACAGCCCATAACTTCCCACAGTAATTCCATCAGCCGCATAACAATCTATTTTACCAGTCCTCTGGTGGATGCTGTACTTTGGACAGAATACCTGGCAGTTTACAAGCACAGTAATGCCTAAGGTGAAAACAGAGAGAATATTTTCCCACACAGACACAGTGTCATTATAAATGTCATTTATGAAAGCACAGTTCAGCCTAAAGACCACAATCTATCTCCCCTCCCACGATTCACCATCACATGGGGATTTGTCAGATAATCGATTCAGACAAAGTGCATCTCTCACACACACCATCAACAGATGCTTCTTTAATTGTCAACGCTTTTTAGAGTGACCATACAGTATTAGGAATGGGATTCACACCCCACTAAAGAAATCAGGACAACTCCTCACCTTCCTTTCCTTTGATTCCTTCCCCAGAGTTTTTTTTTTTTAATGTACTCAGATTCATCATTTTATTCCAAGGAAGCTTGGGAGAAGGGAAGGAAAGATGGAAGTTTTTTTTGTATAGTTTGGTTTGTTTTTAGCAATTTATACACTTAAGACATAGAACTACAAAATATAGTGATTTTGTCTGTATTATCTACTTGTGTGACTCTATTTGTATATATATATATATATGTCTGTCTTTCTATCTATCTGCCTATCTACCACGGATACCTGGTGGGGGTGATTCATAATCATGAAAGTAATTTCCCCAGGATGGGACTTATCCATTCCTCTCCAGATGGGCAGACCCATCAACTTTGCTATAGAATCACAATGAAGTAGAGGGCCTGAGGATAAGTGGAAAAGAGATCTGGAAAACTCTCATAGGTCCAAGCATAAAAATCCCATGAGTCAGGAGTAAAGAAAAATTCATGGGAGAATTAAAATTATTTAGAGCTGTAAAGTGCCTTAGAAGCTATCAGATTTCTGTCCTCTCTCATTTTACAGATGAACAAAATGAAGCATGGAGAGATTATGTGCTTCTTCCAATTTTACAAAACTGGGAAGTATCTGAAACAAGATGTGAACTCAGGTAACCCAGACTCCAAGTCCAACATGTTATGCACTGCGCCGTACTGCCTTTCAATTATGCAATATATGAACATGGAGTCTAGACCTTGATGTCATTAGTATAGGACCCCCCAAACTGGGCAAACTCCCTCTACCAATGCAAGTTAGCACCTTTCCTGAAATTTACAGCCTTAGAGAAGTGTCTAAGGCATTGAGTGATTAAGTAACTTTCCCCTGGTCACAACTAGAATCTATAAGAAATGACACTAGAACCCTGGTCTTCTTGGCTTCAAAGTTGACTTGCTATCTTTTAGATAATATTACATTTCTGTTTTGAGTTTTTCTCAAGTAGTAAAATTAGAGTGTTCTCTTCATATGGAATACAATGGATAACCTTTAATCCTGGGTAACTGCCTTCATGTTTATGAGTCACACACTGTCCCCCACCAGGTAAATGATGATGGATGGACAGATAGACAGACAGACATAAACAAAAAGAGACAGATAGAATCAAATAGAGACAGAATCTTAATATTTTATAGTTGCATGTCTAAGTGCCTAGCACAATGCCTTTGTCATACCAGGTGCTTAGTAGACGCACATTGGCTTAGATTAAATTGACTTTATGCCTATGTTCCTAATTTCTAGTCGTTTGAATATGGAAAATAGTCAAATCTTCAAGAAAAAAAATTCAGGTTATAATTGTCCCAATATATTTTACTGTACTTTCAATTCCTTCCAAAGAACTAGAAAATCATGCCAGCATAGGCCCTGATAGGAACATGGTTTCTGCAGCAGGGAGTGTTGCTCATTACTTTGTACATTTCCACTTAAATGTTCACCGTTGTTCCCATTACAGAGCCTTTGTTGTCTCACTGTAAAACAGAAAGAATGCAGCTTAATTCCCAATTATAAAACTGGAAGATTCTATCACATTTTGTCTGGAAAAGCAAGGACATTTTTAATTTAGTCATCAGCAAAACATAATGGAAAATGTCAGCACCTAGATTTTACATAAACAGGCAGTGCTTGGTATCAAAGGAATTCAGTCGGTATAAGATTTAGGATCACAGTCCTCCAGCTGAAAGGGAAAAACAGTTTTCTTGTTCATTCATTCAGACATGTCCAATTCTTCATGACTCCATGGACCACAGCATGCCAGGCCCTCCTATCCTCCACTATCTTCAAAAGTCTGTCAAGCTCATGTTCATTGCTTCCATGACACTCATCTATCCATTTCATCCTTTGCTATCCCTTTGTCCCTTTGCCTTCAAACTTTCCCAACAGTGGAGTCTTTTCCAATGAGTTCTGTCTTTTCATTTGGGGTTTTCTTGGCAAAGATACTGAATGATTTGCCATTTCCTTCTCTATCTCATTTTACAGATGAGGAAATTGAGGCAAACAGGGTTAAGTGACTTGCCCAGGGTCACATAGCTTGTAGACCCAATTTGAATTCATGAGAAAGTCTATCTGACCCCCGGCCAGGCATTTTATCTACTGTGCCCTCTAGTAGCCCCTGCTCAAGCTACGGTAACACTTATGTGATACTTTGTTCCCCTCAATTGCAATTTCTCCCACTCTCCAAAAGTTATCAGAGTCCTAGCTATTTATATCATTAACCCTATTGATCAAAGTTGTCCTTGATATCTATTTTAACCAATCTCATCTATATACAAATTCATAGGCTCATCACTTGAGAGCTGAAAAAACCATAATAAACAAGTCCAATTGATCAATTTTATAAATAAGGGAAGCGAAGTGACTTATCCAAGGCTACATAGATATCAAGGTCATCTGACTCCAAATGGAGCATTCTTTCATGCAGTGTGCTCTGTTCCAAGAACTATAGCCCCACTATGAGCTCTCAGCCCTATGTCTGCTTTATGAACGATATTAGAAAAGGGAAATGCAGAAACTCTAACTTCCCAGACTGTCTTTGAGATTCCTAACTTGGTTTTGCTGCCTACTGAGCATTGTATAGATTACTGGGAATAGCTCCTGGGACCAACCATCCATCACACTTTGTACATTTGGGTAATGTCTTTCCTTCAAAAACAGCAAAGCTCTGTAGAAATCTAAGTCCTTGTGAGGTATCATATTCAAATAAATAGATAGGATGCATAAACTGATTTTTTAAAAATACTTAAGGCCTTGATAAATCCCTAGCCCTCAGTCTAAAGACAAGATACATCTGCCTCTTCAGCACCAATGTGTTGGCAAATATTTAACAACCAGCTCTCTGAAAAATAAATGTACACAGGATATACTCTGAAGCTTAATCTGAATTATTAACATTTTCTCCACCACTTTCTTTAAGTGTATGCAATCAACGAAACAATAAATCAAGTCCAAATTTGTTGAACTTGTCTATTTCTGAGATGGAGATGGTCATACTGAAAATTTAACAATCATCACTTGCAAGCCAGTGTGAGCTGGTTCCAGCACACTCCTGAATTGAAGTACTTATAAAAGGATTAGTCTTAGTAGGTAGAAGAGTTCTCTTCTGTTACTATTTACTCTTTAAGTTTCCTTCAGATCACTCTTTGGGCACCATTTCCTCCATGAGGACTTTCCTCAGCCCCTCAGTTTTTTAGTACTCTCCCTCTTCAGATGACAAGATTACTCTACTTGGTTTGGTGGCACAGTATATAGAACACTAGACCTGGATACAGGAAGACCTGAAACATTTACTTAGCTATGTTGCCATCAATCAGTCAATAAAGTACCTACTATGTATCAGGCACTGTGCTAAGCTCTGAGGATATAAAAAGAGTTGAAAGACAGTTTCAACCCTCAAAGGAGCTCACAATCTAATGGGGAAGATGATAAGCAAACAAATATGTACAAACAAGCTACATACAGAATGGATAAGAAATAAGAAAGAGAAGGCACTGGAATTAAGAAGAGTTGGGAAAGTTTTCCTTTAGGAGAGATTTTTTAGAGATATTTTCCACAAAAATTTCCCCTCCACACCATTTTCTGCTTTCCATTCTAATTTTGGTTGCATTGGTTTTGTTTCTGCAAAATTTTTAATTTCATATAATCAAAATTATCCATTTTACATTTTATAATGCTCTCTATATCTTGTTTGGTCCCAAATTCTTCCCTTGTCCATAGATTTGACAGGTAAGCTATTCTGTACTCTTCTAATTTGCTTATGATATCACAAGTGTAAATCATGTACCCATTTTGACCTTATCTTGGTATACATGGGAGATGCTGTGATTGAGACTTGAAGGAAACCAGGGAAGCTAAGAGGCAGAGATGAGGAGGGAGAAGACTCTAATCATGGGGAACAACCAGAGAAAGCATCTGAAGTTAAGAGTGTGAGTGTTTTATATATGAAACATCCACTGGATGATGATCCAATGTCACTAGATCACAGAGAACATGTGGAGAAGTAAGATATAAGAAGATTGTGAAGGGAGGTAGAGATTAGGTTATGAAGGACTTTGAACCCCAGCCAGAAGTTTTTTATTCAATTCTAGAGGCTAGAGGGAGTTTATTAAATGGGAGTGAGGTGGGAGTGAGTTGAAGTAGTTGGAGCTGTACTTTAGGAAAATCATTCTGGTGGAAATTGGATTGGAGTGGTGAGAGACTTGAGGCAGGCAGACCCACCAGCAGTCTATTTCAACAGGTCAAGTGTGAAGTGATGAGGACTTACTTCAGGATGGTAGTATTATCAAAGAAGAGAAAGGGGTGTTTGGGAGAGATCACTGGCTCTCAAGAAGTGTTGTGGAGAACAAATGAGATAATATATATAAAGCATTTTGCAAACCTTAAATCTCTATATAAATATGAGTTATATAAGTGAGTTATTTTGAGCTATTATTTAATGATATATTATTGTGATATATAATATTATGATATATAAAATGCACTATCATACAATTGAGCTACTATGTAAATGAGTTATTTAAATTGTATATACTTCATATTTCCATACTTGCATACATATTCTAATGCACAAATGTATGCATTATATTTCTGTGCTCCTTGAGAGCAGAGCTCATTCTCTCTTCCTATCCATGGAGCTTAATAAATGAGAATAGGAACTAAGCATTTAGATAGCACCCATGTATGTGCCAGGTGTTGTGCTAAGCACAGGATCCTCACAAAAAATCCTAGTAAGAACTGTTATTAGTTTCATTTTACAGCTGGAGAAACTGAGGCAAACAGAGGTTAAGCAACTTGCCCAGAGTCACATAGCTAGTTACTGTCTATGATCAAATTTGATTATTGGTCCAGTATTTTATTTATTCTGCCACCTAGGTGCCTGTATATTTGTTGAATTGTATTGAATGTCTTCTTTGGATTTCTAGCAAGATAATTTTATTTCACTGCAATTATCCCTGGAGATTGGCAAGAGATGAGAAAACTCTCAAGTCCCCAGGACCAAATTTAAGCAGACCCAAGTCAGACTCTGCCTGAAATTAAATGTAAAGGTCATGGAACCACCGCATTATATATTCCATTCAGCTCAACCCCCCTCGGGCAAACAAGTCTTTGCATTATGCACTCTAATAAGTTTTTCAGTTAACACCAAGCCAAGTCACCCCCAATGAGAACAGTACACTGATCATGCTGACAGGTCACAGGGAAAGACCATATGATTTCCCCTAACTTTCTTTTCATTGGTCTAGAGGAATAGGCAAGGCCAGGCCTATCAAACAAACAAAGAAAACTTCCCTTTAAAATTCCATAGCTACAAACATGCTACAAGCTGACAGGTGAAGAAAGAAAGCAATGAAACAGCTATTAATTGATTACCTGCTATGTTCAGAGTGTGCAGGGCATGTGGAAGGGGAAACAAAGCAGGAGGCATATGGAGGATCTGTATCGGGATTCAATGTCATAGGGATAAATGTAAAGGCTTCCCCAGGGGTTCACACAATCAATTGCATGAGTATAGGATGGAGGGAAATGGCACTGTGGCAATAAAGTGGTTCATCTGAAAAAAGAAGGAACTAGGAAACTGAGAGCTTGATGAGTCAATAGTTGGGGGACAGGGCGGGGGAGAGAGATAGCTGATGAAGTGCCCCAAGGCTCTGTTCCTGGCCTTCTATTTAATTTTTTTTTCATTTTTCATTGATTTGACTAAAGACATAGATGGTAAACACATTAAATTTAAAGATGAAGTGAAGTTAGGAGGAATGGACAACATTGTCTTGTTGGACAACAGACAAGCCATATGAAATTTAAGTTCCTAGAAGCCGTTTTCTTCCCAGTGCCTTAGAAGAATTTCCTGTACATATCTGGATTTAATCTGTGTCTGTTAAATCGTATTGAATTGTTTTTCAACAGTTTTTCAGACACTGGTTCAACAGAGTCTGATTCTTCATGATCCCATTTGGGGTTTTCTTGTCCAAAATACTAGAGTAGTTTGCCATTTCCTTCTCTAGCTCATTTTATAGATGAGGAAACTGAGGCAAACAGAGTTAAGTGAATTGTCCAGGGTCATATAGTTAGGATGTATCTGTATTGAATTCAGTTACATATTTTCGAAAATACATTGACAAATTGGAGTATAGGATGGCAATCGATGTAGAGTTAAATTTGTTCCACACCTTTGAAGGGAGCACCTGAATGGATGACATCTCAAATATGTTGAAACTACTCATGAGGGAAAAGGTTTAGAACATGTATTACCGAGTGTGATGATTCAGTATCACAATTTCCTTTTAAAAAAGAAACGTCTTTAAATACTGATGAGCAAGATATTCAGCAAATAACTAAAATTTAGTCAAGTATTTACAAGACATCACCCACATAACCCATGTGAGTACAATTTATACTGAGGTGAGTAGTAATTATGCCATTTATTACTTGCTAATATTGTTATATATCTGTATATATTATATGAATTATATTATTATTGTTATGCAAGACATACATGAGTAACTGTTAGGAGGTGAAGGGGTGAGCTGTACACTAATAAAACTCTGCAAACTAACTTCCCTACTTATTTGCAAAGCTGAACTAATCTTAACCATTTTAGAGAACTTTGCCAACACTGACCATTATGGATACTTCCCATTAATATGAGATATATATGATGAGAAACTTCAAGATAAAATCTCCTTAGAAGGTAGGTAATGTTCATTTTAAATAAGATACGTTACATTAATTCTCCTACCCCATAGTTGGTTGCTTATTGTTTTTGTTTGTGCGTGTGTGTATGTGTTGTGTGTGTGTCTGTTTTAAAGCAGCAGCAGCAGCAATAGCACTGCAGTCTGTCAATCTGTGTTCATCCTTCCTTTTCAAAGAAGACCGTGACATCAGAGAAATAATGACATGACTTGCACTTGACTTTGTTTTGAGTGAGGGAGGGCTATACAAGGTCGCCAACCTTACTTTCTCCTCCTGAAACATCTGGGTCTGGTGACCTGATATTCATCAGGATGACTGGAGATGACCCAAGAATCAATGGGAGACCTTGACCTTTTCAGGCTGGTTTTTTCAGGTACCCGCTTAGAGAGAGGTAACGCCCATTGAGTGAATAAGCCTCTTTAAGAAGTTGTCAGGGAATGTCCCTTTTAATGAGCAAAAGAAAAAAAATAAGTAAATCAAACCAGAAGGGAAAGAGAAAACTGTTACTACTGATAATCATTCAAAGCCAAGCATTAAGTGGAGCTTGGGCAGGGACCTATTGTTGTCCAGCCTATGGGCTTCAGAGTACACTGAGTTCAGAGTGCTAGCTGGGTCCCTACTCAGGCAGTTCAGTCTACTCATAGTCTGTGTTCATCCTTCATTTTCAAAGAAGACCATGACATCAAAGAAATGATGACAGGACTTACACTTTGAGTGAAGGAGGGCTGGGCAAGGTCACTAACCTCATTTTCTCCTCATCAGCCATCTGGGTCCAGTGACCAGATATTTATTCCATAGTGTATAAAGACATGTTTTTGGCATCAGGCAGATCTGATATTAGTGGATAGGACATTGAACCAGAGATCAAGAAGTAAATCTCACTTCATGTATTTCCTATGTAACTCTGGGCAAATTGTTTAACCACTCTGTACCTCACTTTCCTGATCTATAAAATGAGGGGTATAGAATAGATCAGTAGCATCAAACTCAAATAGAAATGAGGACCACTAAAATATACATAAAGATCCCTTCTGGTAGCATATTGAGTTAGTTTTAAAATGTAATGTCATTTCAGACCATGTTCATGTTCATATCATGTGACCCTTTGACTGAATAGTTTGGATTCAGACCACTTGAGGACCTAGAAAGCCACATGGGCAGGTTATCTACCCCTGCCCTAGGCTTTTAGTCTTGGAGCCATCTTTGATTCTCTCCTTTCCCTTGCCTTACCTACATAATGTCCAACCCTTTTGATTCTATTTCTACAGAACTGCTCTCCAATGGGTTCCCTTGTCTCCAGTGAAACTTTTTTAACCCTTCAAGGATCAATTGAGGTGCCACTTTCTATATGAAATCTTTCCTGACTATTCTTCCCCCTCAAAAAAATGAAAATGAAAACTGTCTCTCTGGACTCAAATATCTCCATATACTTCACCCAGATTTTTCCTTTTCACTCAACAACATTTCTCACAAGACTGCAATCTGGATGTTTCCATTATTCTCCAGAAAATTCTTCATCCTTTAAGATTACTTCAGCCCTAGAATTCACACCACTGAAGTACCTGTCAACCTCTTTAGTCCTTTCTTCTGACTGGATGACTCCTCTCAGAACCTTTATTTAAGGAGAGTGCCCAGACCAGCCATCTCTTTATCTCTCACCAGACTGTGATGCTGATGCCTTCATTAAGCCTCCTAACTAACTTTCCCTTTCAGCTTCTTTTTATATGTCATTTTCCTCCATTAGAATGTAAGGTCTTTAAAGATTGGAACTGTTTTTTGTGTTTCTTTTGTTGTTCTGGTTTAGATTTGTATTCCCAGTGCTTAACAGAGTGACAGGTATACAGTAAACACTTAATACATTGTTGTTGTCTAACATTCAATACACTAGCCTTTGTATCACAGTTAATTATATACTTGTCTTTCTCTCTATCATGCCTTGGTATCCCCTTTATCTAGCAGAATGGTTTGTACATAGTAGGTACTTTTAAAAGGTTTGATAAATAGGATGAATGATAACATGCCTTTTCTTTTCCAATTATTTTTTTCCATTTTCCTTTGTGCAACTGCATGCATTTGTAAAAATTTCTATTAAAAAGTCTTTGTTCTCAAAGGCACATTTTTCCTGCTGTTATGCCACACAGACCAAGCACAGTTGATCCACTCATTTTCACTAGGGTAGTAATTGACGGAGAGAGACAAATGATCAACGCAGCTGTGGTGACCAGCACTCATCAGAAGATGTTCAAAATTAACAGCAACACACTGAAGACCATCATATCCATCACACATAGGCAGTGCTACCATCACTCCTCTAACTTGGTCTCATTTTCGTCAATTATTAGAGATCTTAAGGTAATAATTGAAAGAAAAGATATAATTTCTTAAGCATTTGACATCATATGACATAGTATTTAGGGTTAGAAAAGATCTAAGATTATTATAAAAAATCATAGTCTTATTGACAATAATAATAGCGATAATCTATATAGCATTGTCAGGTTTGAAAGGTGTTGTGTATGATGTTATCTCATTTGACTCTCACAAAAGCCCTATAAGGTAGGTGCTATTATCATCCCCTTTTCACAGGTGAGAAGACTGAGGCTGGAAAAGGCTAAACCACTTTCCTAGGATCACACAGCTAGTAATTTTAATTCAGATCTTCCTGCCTCCAACTCCAGCAATCTTACCCACAGTATTGTTTAGCTGCCTCTAGCTAGAGCTACAAATTTAACCTCTTCAATCCATATGTAGACAAAATGAGTCCCGGAGAAGATAAGTGGTTTACCCAAAATCATGCAAGTATTGAATAGCAGGGTGACTCAGGTCACCGGACTCCATATTGAGAATTCTTCCCACCATATGGAAAAAAGAGCATGGAGATACCAAGAGCTCTTGGTTGTAATATGAACAAATAAAAGTGACCTTGACAAGTCACTTAACTTTGGTGGCCTCAGTTTCCTAGTCTTCTAAATGATTAGACTAAATTATTTCTAAGTTGCTTCCATGTCTAACATTAAAAAAAAGAATTCTATTGACTGAAGTGTTAATTAAAAAACCATACCACTCCCTCTGTCAAGAAAAAAACTACCATTTAGTATGACTTCATCTAACTACATGTAATTCACCATCCAGCAACATACCTGTCTAGAGTGCAGTTAACAATCAGAAAATGAACCTAAAAGTTAAATTGGTCAAGCCAAAATAGGCGTTACAAACTCCACACACTAACTCCCAGGAAACTCTCCCTTCTTGCCCCATTCAAAGGTAATCTATGTTTATTTAGCACATAATTCTGATTAGTTACCAAATTTGATTTTATTATTTGTCTCCTAAGTCTACCAAATATTTTGAAAAGTCAATTGGAAACCAACCAATAAGCGTTTATTAAGTGCCTACTATGTGCTAGGCACTGCGTATGGAGATACAAAAATAAACATGACATAGTCCTTGGTCTCAAGGAGTTTCCCTTCTATCAGAGGCACCGGACACATATATAAGTATGTAAAGGATTAATACCAGGTAGTTTAGGGGAGAGAGGAGGACAACAAAGAGAAATAATAAGGAAAGACAATGCTTGAGAAAGAAGGAGGTAGGTGACTGTGGTCATGCAGACTGATGACAAAGAAAACTGATACTTGACATTAAGGAAAGAAATAGAATAATGCAAAGAAAATGAAAATAAGTCAGTAATTTGTGGTCATTATAGTGAAAACAGGCCTATATACCTCAGTAGATCCTAACAGCATCACTCTGGCATAGCATAGTACTTGTATGACCTTGACCAAGTCATTTACCCTTCTTGTCCTTAGTTTTTCTATCTGTAAAATGAGTTTGCACTAAATGACCTCTAATGGTCCCTTACAGCTCTCAATCTGTGGGCCTATGTTGCTTATGACTAATTAAGAAAAGCCTTAATGATAGTCAATATTTGACTGTAAACTTCTTGGGGCAGGAATTGCACTATGTTTCATCTGTGTATCCTCAGTACCTTAAAGTTTGCTGAATTTGGTGTCAGAGTACTTGGATTCAAATCCTTTTTCAGTGTGAATTTGGGCAAGTCACTTAACCTCTTTCAACATTTTCTTAATCTATAAAATAAAGGAATAGAATTCAATTGACCTTTAAGGTCTCTAATCTATAATTTTATTATTTGAAATTTCTTGAATTTGAATATAAATGTACATTAAGATACATGTTATATATTATATTTTAGAAAAATTTCTCTCCAAAATGGTTCAAAATAAAAAAAAATATATTCATGATTGAAAAGGAAAAATTTCAGTAAAAAAAAAAGCTGTTCAGAAAAAAACTCTTCTAAAAATTCCAAGTAACCAAGGTCTGATTGCCGTGAATATATTTTTACATCCCATGATATGGATGCCTATTATTACTAATTTACCTCTTCCTCAGACTTGTTTTCCCAATGTTTATATTATAGTTCCCACCTTGGATTCTCCATGAGCTTACAGATGAAAAACAAAAGCAAGCTGAAAGAAATACATCAGTAATCTGCAACACACTTCAACTCAAAATCCCATATGTTTTAGATGGGAATCAATGCTAGTGACTGTCATAAGTCCTTGACATTTCATTTTTGAGTCTTCAGGACAAGAAAAAATAGGTATATTCCATCACAACAAGAAAGAAATAATCTTTGTGGAAGCAAGCTCTAGATCTTGCCTAGAAATTCTTTAACTTGAAAAATGAATATCATATCCATATATTTTCCATGAATTGCTTCCAACTTTCCCCAGATACCTGACTATGAAATCATTTTGAGTTTAATGCCATCATGGTATGTATGTAAAATAAACTTCCAAGACCTGTATTAAAGTTCACTATGCAAACCCAACAAAAGATGCACTTTTATAATGGACTTTGATTATAAGATTATCACATTTCACAAAACTAGTTTTGCTCACTTTTTTTGTAGAAACTTCGATAATAATTCTATTATAATTTTTTTTGACAAAGCTCATCGAAATCATACTAACTTCAAGGTCACTGGCTAGTCAAACAAAATAAAATAAAAAACCAAACGTGGAAACAGAGGCAAACTAATAAACTTTTTCTAGGCTATAACAACTGTCTTCATGTCATTCCTTTTGACAAGTTTATAGTCATTTTCCAGTTAAACTTCTAGAAGTCTTACCGTCAATTTCTCCTTTAAGTTCTTGTTTATAGAATCTGTTTTTTCATGATTGCCCAGATCCATGGAGACAGAGGAGAAAGGAGAGAGAGAGAGAGAGAGAGAGAGAGAGAGAGAGAGAGAGAGAGAGAGAGAGAGAGAGAGAGAGATTGATTCAGAACACAGGCAGAAAAGATTAAATGTGCCTACATGGTAGATGTTGCAGGACATTTCAAGTTGTCAGAGAGGACACTATCAGAAAGCCCTGGCGATAATTTCTGGTTAGCTAGTGTTTCCATTTATAGATGTACAAACCTCACAAACAGTACACTGAAGAAAAGTCATGCAGCTGGCCTTAGATAATAAATGTCATTTGGTATCAAAGCCAGCTCTCCAGTAGAGGAAATTTTCTAACAGGTTAAGTTACCTAACCCAAGGAAAAGAGATTTTCTTGTCGGGATAACCATGACTTCCAAAGAGATCATAAATAGTAGAGAGTTGAGATAATAGGATTGACTATAGAATACAAATGAAACAATTAGGAGGGCAGAAGTAATTGACATATATTAAATGTGGCAAGTAGGTGGTATAGTGGATAGAGTGCTGGACCTAGAGTCAGGGAGACCTGTCAGACACTTACTAGTTATGTGACCCTGGGCAAGTCATTTAGTCCTGTTTGCCTCAGTTTCTTCATCTGTAAAATGAACCAGAGAAGATGCCAAACCACTCCAGTATTTTTGCCAAGAAAGTCCAAATGGGGTCAAGAAGAACCAAAGACAACTAAAAAAATACTGAAAACTACTAAACAAGAAGCCAGAATTGCTCCAATACCAAGTTGAGTTGGGAATATGGCTGATAGCTATATAGCATTTTAGGGCTTTCCAAAGCTCTTTACACAAGTTATCTTACTGGGACCTCACAACAACACTTGAAGAAGGTTCTATTTGTTATTCCCATTTTGGAGATTAGGGTATGGCCCAGAAGCCTAAGTAATTTGCCTATAGTCACACAGCTGGTGTATTTCAGAGATAGAACTTGACTTCCAAGTCAAGAGTTCTTTTGCCTCTAAATGCTGAGACTTCAATAAATAAAAATTAGCACTTCAAGGATAAAAAGTAGGAGGGAAGAAGTTAGAAACATTAACTCCATTAAGGAGCTGACTCTATTTTTTTTTCTATTAAGATTTTCCAAATACTATTTAGAAATTTGTTTTGTTTCCTTTTTCAGTTTCCTTCATTACTGGGGATGGAGTTGGGAACTGACCAAATGGATGTAGTTGGTACTTCATTACCCCTGGCTCTCCTGCAGAGAAAAAAGGTTGGGGTCCAAGAAATGAAACTCATTATTTGAAAGGATCTAACATTTTCAAGGTTCTTAGTTAAATTTTGTGACAACTTTTAAGAAAAAAACATAATCAAATAGTAATTAACCCTGCCTGGCCTTCCAGCAAACCAAAAATTTGGGGATGAAACTGACTAAAAGGGAATAAAGAAATTTTAAAGAGTAAATAAAACCTGGTCTTAACAGTGTCTACCACCCATAACTGGTTTAAAGATTTCACTTGAAGATTGTTTACTTAGTTTAGTTTTCAAACAATTTTTATGTGATGGAAATGTTTGTTTCATTTCTTAAGTTCAGAATAAAATAAATAATTTTTTAAATAAAAATCTTTTGGGAACGTTTTGAACTCTTGTTCAATCTCTGTTGCCCGGCAGTTCTGATTTAATACTCACTTCACATCATGATGATAGGACCGAAGACTTTACAAGTGAAGTAGTTAGGAAGAAATAAACCAGGACTCTATTTCATGGTGATAAGTACAGCGAGTTGATATTAGATCCGGAGGCAGAAGGAGGTACTCTCTTTAGCCTGATTCCAAATTCCTTAGTAGGAGCCACACCCATTGCTGCACTAAACAGTATGAAGTTAGTATTACAGATTTCTCAACTGCCAGCACTGATGTGGCTGTCATTTGTAGCGTAAAAGCAGGTATTTGACATTTAGGGAACTGGAGAAAATTCTCCAGAATAAAGAGCTAAGAAAATTCACAGCTCAATAACAGGTTGTTGAAGGAATAGGAAACTCATTTTTTTTCTTTACCCTTTCATCTAATGAAGTATTCTAACACAAAGGTTGGTGATCTTGTAGGAATGACTAAGCTACAGGAGTCTCAGGGAGTACACTGGGACCAGGAGAGATGGCCATCAAAATCATCAGACCAAAAGGTAAGATGACTTCATTCCTATTCATTTTTCAGGGATGTGCATCAGTAAGCATGCCAACATACATGGGGAGGTGCCTGCTATCATAGAATCTTAGATCTGCATTCCTAAAAGGAAAGGCATCTTTCAAAGTGTTAACAATTACTTCAATCAAGCACATGTATCAGTCCTTTAGTCAAGCACATATATCATTCACCTAGTTCAGGGGAGCAATGCCCTGAACTCCAAAATAATCAATAGACATGGTTTCCTCTGTCTGACTATAATTCGACAGACACCCGTTGGACCATAATTACCAGAGAGGGAAGCACAATATCTGGATTCTCAAAGCTGGGGGTGCTCCTTAGTGGCTTCCCAGAGTCCTCCTCTGGCTCTCAAACCTTTTTACCAAAACTAAGCCCCAAAGTAAAGATTCTCTCTGAGTCTTTATATTCTTTTTAGAGCCAGAGGGCATCACATCCCTTGAGAACCAGTGCCTAATTAACAAAAGGGTGGACTTTCTTGCAAACCTTCCCAGGCCCATTGGGATGGGAAAAATCCTCTTCAGTTACATTCAAATAGAGGTATTATACTTCTTGATTAGACTAAAGTAAAAACAGCAAAAGATCCTATTTTACTTGCTGTTACAGGATGTTAAAAAAGAAACAAAAGAGAATTTTTAAGTCTGGTTCAGGGAAAAGAGCCTCTGACAATCCAAGGGATAGACATGCAAGATTGTCTCCCATGCCCTCCAGTTTATTAAAATTAGGACTTAAAAAACAGGAGTATGCAGTCAGTTCATAGATCTAATGGAATTCAAGGAGCTCATATGTCCCTCTGTTTTATAAGTGGAAGGAACTTGAACTCTTGGCAGAGTTAGGATTTGAACCAGTCTCCCACCACTGCAAAGAGATCACTACATAAGCCATCTAATGGGAGTTAGTTCAATCACCTGCCTGTTATTCATTAAGAACTCTGATTTTAACTTTTATATGTTTCATTTTAACTTCCACTGACAAATACAAGTATTCTAATAAGAACATTTCAGATACTTCAATAAGTCTCTGGTCTTATGGATTGAGGAGTTCCCTCTGATGATGCAAATTACCATCCACCCTTGCCCATCCATCCTGTGAAAGTGTCATCCATGTTCTCCCAAAAGTTAGCTACAGGAGCCTACACAATGTGACAGGAATCTCGGTTGTTTTCTCCTGACATTTCTTAGCACCTAGCAAAGCACTCTGGCTGTCCACCTATAATCCCTCACTTTTGCCATGAGATTAGAACATCTTTTCTTCCTGCTGTACAGTTCTTTGATGGTGTCTTTTATTCCTGTTCATAAAGCAATTTTTAAAAAGCTTTAAATAAACATATTAGATGAAACAAAAAAACACGAGGGTATGAACTTGGACAAACAGGTGGTACAATGAATAGACTGCTGAGCCTGGAGTCAGGAAGAGTTCAAATCTAGCCTCAGATACTTAACTAGCTGTGTGACCCTGGACAAGTCATTTAACCCTGTTTGCCTCAGTTTCCTCATCTGTAAAATGATCTGGGGAAGGAAATGGCAAATCACTCTAGTATCTTTGCCAAAAAAAACAAACAAATGGGGTCACAAAGAAATGGAGACAACTGAACGATAACTGAACAACGACAATAAATGATTGTCTTTGCATCTGCAAACTTCCATTCTTTACATGTTATTAGCCCAATCCCAAAAGATGTCTATTCACTTCAACATAGCAGCACTTACATTGACCTTATTTGTGTCAACCTTTTCACATTTTCTGTGTATGTAATTTGTAATAATAATAGCTAGCATTTACATAGTACTTTGAGATTTGCAAAGTGCTTTATAAATATTATTTCATTTCATCTTCACAATAACACTGGGAGGTGGATGCTATTATCATCCTCGTTTTATAGTTAAGGAAACTGAATCAGAGAGAGGTTAAGTGACTTGCTCAGGGCCTCACAACTAGTGTCTACAGCCAGATTCAAAATCAGATCTTACTTAATCCAAGTCTATCACTCTAACTACTGTACCGCCTAACTGATTATATGTTGTGGGTGTTACGATAGTCCTTAACACACAGTTATGGTTAATATGCATACAGCTCTTTCAGTTCTGCTCTCTTCACTCTTATTAGTCATCACTTCATATTAGTCTTTCCATATTTCTTTGAATTTTTCAAATTCATTACTTCTTACATTATTTATTACTTCTTATTACATTTACATATCATAATTTGTTCAGTCTCCAATCATTGTACACCTACATGGTTTCCAGTTTTTTACTATTACAAACAGTGCTGCTAAGAATATTTTTTATCAAGATTTTTTTTTTGCCTGTCAATATTTTCCCTGGGGAATAGCTCTAGTGGTTAGACTACTGAATTAAAGGGTGCATCCATTTTGAAACTCATTATATAATTCCATATTTCTTTCTCCAAAAGGTGAACTTAATTCACATCTCCAAAGATTCATGTCTATGTCTAAAGAGCTTATCTATTTTAGCCAAGCCATTCTAGCATTGGATTTTTGTTGTCTTTTATTTTCTTTAACGATCTGTTAAGAATTTAATAGAATCTCAGAATTTCTTTAAGTTATGAAAAATTTTATGGAGCTACTGATCATTTTTTTCTTGTACCAGATCTGTCCAATCCTGTACTTTTGCAGTTTGTTTTTCTTCTTTGCTTACAATATAACTTCATCAAGTTATTGTTTCCTCACTGTCATTATAATCTGTCATCACTACAACACTGGTAAGTGATGAATCCCAGAGGAAATTCAAGCAGCCCCAAAGATCAATATCTATATTTAAAATGATTGGGGAGGGGGAGAGGAGTGGAGCCAACAAGGCTCAAACTCTGTTTGCCAGCTGAGCTAAAATGTTGTTTTTAAACCATCCTCTTAAACTATAGAGTTCATCATAACTGCCATCCAAAGACCTTCAGAGTCAAACTCAAAAGCAAAGTCAAAAAACTTTAACTTTTTTTTGAAAGGGTCAGGACACGGAAGGTGTGGTGTCCCTAGAGGTATGTGCCCTCATTTTCTCTAATGATAGGTATCATTGTACTGAACCAAATGGAGGCACTTTTGTGCCTTAGGCCAGTTTTGAAAACCGAGCCTTTCTGTTTGAAAATTTCATCCCCTACATGTTACTGTCATGGGATAAGGAAAGTGAGGTGAAGTGCCCAAGGTCATAGAGGTAGCAATTGTCGGCAGCAACATTTGAACCCAGGTCCTCTGATGTTAGAGCCAACACTATTTTAACTGTGCCATACTTCCTTCTTTCTTTTAAATGCCGTCTTCCTTGCCTGGAACGAGCCTCCCCTTCTTAGGACTCCTAGTTTCCTTTACAAATTAGCTCAAGTTCTGTCTTCTAAATGAAGCCTTCCCTTAATCTTCCCTCCTCCACCCAGCTGCTAATATCCATCCCCCCAAAATTACTTTGTATGTATTTTGACTTTCTTTGTACATATATTTCTACATGCTGTCTTTCCTGGTGGAGTGTAATCCCCTTGAAAGCAGACTTCAAAAAAAAAGTTTCGAATCCCCAGCATCTAGAATAGTATCTATCACGTAGTTGTTCGGCCATTGTTACTTCTTTACGATGCCTTTTGAGATTTTCTTTGCAAAAATACGGGAGCAGTTTGCCATTTCCTTCTCCAGCTCACTTTACAGATGAGGAAACTGAGGTAAACAGTGTTAAGTTACTTATCCAGAATCACACAGCTACTAAGTGTCTAAAGCTGTATTTGAACTCAGGTCTTCGTACTCCAGACCCAGCACTTTGTGCACACACACAATCTACCTGCCCTGTCACACTTAATGCCCTTAATAAAAGTGTATGGACTTATTCAAGCATGACTTTCTAGTTTGTTCAGTGTGGGCGAAATTTCTAATTACAAATGGACTTGGCTATTCCACTATACTGTCAGAACTCATGATATGCAGGCCAGAAAAATCATATTACCTTGTATTTTCATTTAAATCTACCTTTGAGAAAGAAACGATAGCAAGGAAATAATGTGACTACATTTTCAGGTCCTCATTTCTTTACTTGAAAGAACTAAAACAAATTTTCACTAGTCTTTGAAACTTTTTGAGCTTATAAGGTGAAACTAATTCTGTATTCCAAATTACTTTTCCTAGGAAGAAAAGACCTACAGACAGCTGATTGTATGTGTGTGTGTACGTGCGTGTGTATGTGTGTGTGTACAGGAGTGTGTATACGTGTTTGGGAGGAGGTAATTATTTGAACTGAAGTCTCCTGTCTTGCCCAACTGGAGTGATACCTTAGCTATTGTATTCAATGCTGACTTGCTTCTCTCAGCAATCCAAAGCAAATCAATCTGCAAACTGCTATGTTGAGAAATGCGACCCATATACAAATCCAACAGCAAATCTGTGAAAATTTGTATTAAATGCTACCTTGTTTCCATGAGACAAATATAATTTTTCTAATGAAAGATGTCAACTGGATATAAAAGAGAATTTCAAAATATTAGTTGATGATTGTTATAAATAAACACAACTTGGACTTGGGTAACTACCAAATGACTCTTCTTAAAACATAAACCTGGCCTTTAGATAAGTGTTCTCGTTTCTTCTTATGAGTCTATTGGTTTATTTGGTGAGTATTTTTCCTCCCCTTGGTACTGTGCCACACCAAAAAAAAATTATTTGAAAAACCAATAAGATACAGAAAAGAGCTTTCAGTAGAACAAGAAACACTTTCTTCTGCAACTTTTAAAATTATGAGAGACCACTTGCTGCTACATGAGGAAATCTTTCATTAGTTGGTCACTCACTAGAGAGTTTTGAGAATGCTTGCAACTATATATTTTTCCCACTTGAGAGTTTATAAGATGTAGCCCTTTTTATTAAAATAATTTCTAGAACAGAATTTGCAGAATCTGCATTTATCTTAATGATCATGATAAAGTAGACTGTAGGCTCCCAATACACTCCAGCACAGCAGAACTTATAAAAAGAAAAAAAAAAACCTGGATCCTGAGGTTTTAGATACATACAATCACAAAATACTAAACCTAGAAAAGATCTTGGTGGTTATCTAATCCAATTCCCTCTTTTGATGAATGAAAAAATTGTACTCAGCAAGATCAAGAGGCTTGTCTAAGGCCTCACAATATAGATCTAGATCTGAATTGACCTTAAAGGTCACCTGCTCTATCCCTCTCATTTTACAGATTTGGAAACTGAGATCCAGAGAGGTTAAGTGACTTACCAAAACCACACAGGTTGGTAGAGACAGAATTCAAACTAGGTCACTTGCTTCCAAACTCCAATGCCCTTTTCACTTAATCATGCTATCTTCCTAAAAGAGAAATGGTTTCCCTAAATCAAAGGTCGGAAACTGTAACAGCAAGTTCCCCAACATACACAAGAGAGCCTACTATATAGGTTCTTAGATCTGCTTTTCTAAAAGGAAATCAACTTTTGAGAGGACAACAATCTACTTTAATCAAACATATATATCAGTCACTTAGTTCAGGGGAAAAAGTCAACACCCTGAACTTCAGAGAAAGTATAAAGAAAGAAATAAAGACCCACAGACAGGGTTTCCTGTCTGACCACAAGCAAGGTGTATACATACATACAGATCAAGAGACAGATCCAACTGTCTGACCATACACACATAGTTACCAGAGAGAGAAGCTCCAATATCTGGGTTTTCAAAGTCAGGTGGCTCCTTAGTGGCTACCCAGAGTCTCATGTGGCCAAATGAAGACTTCCAATAAGTAAGCCCCAAAACAAAACCTCACCTCACAGTATATATACACTTTTCAGAGCCAGAAAGCATCACAACCCTTGAGAAGAAGTACTTCATTAGAAATTAAGAAAAGATGTGGGCCTTCATGCAAAACAAATCTCCCCTAATCAAACTTCCCTTAATGGGCAGACACATTAATGGGTGGGGAAGATGTTTAACTCTCATTAACATCAGAGGAAACTGTGACCTTGAGAACACATGAGCGCCCTCTACAGTTCTTTGATGGATTCAGTCAAAGGGCCACACTTGAGGACCTAGAGAGCCATATGTGGCCCCCAGGCCACAGGTTCCCCTTCCCTGCCCTTATTGTATAACATCAGCACATAGAGTTCTGTTGACTTTCCATGTAAATTATAATTTTGAGGGAGGACAGAAAGATCCAGGCACATGATAACATAGGTGAGAAAGCTCTCTTGACCAGTTAAAGTGGGCATCTATTCTGCAACTTCTAGTCTTAGAAAGATGACTAGTAAAACTGAGTTTAGTGATTTTTCCAGTCTCAAAGCCAATATAGATCAGTGGCAAAAGTTAAAAACAATTATTCCTTATTCTGAAGCATGTCATTCTGTAATGATGATGATGATGATGATGATGATGATGATGATGATGATGATGATGATGATGATGAAGATGATGAAGATGATGGCAAAGACAAACAGCATGACAGAGTAGATAGCAACTGGAGTCTAAAAGTCAGGAAGTCCTAGATTAAAGTTCCACCTCCTACGCATACTGATTATGTGTCCTTGAGCAAGTAACAACTTCTTCTAGCTATAGGCAACTATCTAAGTTGCAAAGAAGGTGGATACTTGCATTGGAGAAGGAAATTTCCTCATTATGACTTCACTACTAACAACAAATCACAAGTCATGTCCCCCAAAGTCCCCAAAACAATAAAAATTATTAGCAATTATGCAGTACTTTAAATTTTACAAAGCATTTTACAAATATAATCTCATTTGTATCTCAGAACAACACTATGAAACATGTACTACAGACATTACTATCCCCATTTTACAGGTAAATAAACAGTCTCAGAGAGGCCAAGATCACACAATTCCAGATCTGTTGTAAAATTTACATTAATAATTCTCATGAATGCCCTGACTATCTCCATGACATGCCTTCTACATTTGGAATTAGTGACCAGTTATCTCCACCTCCCCTACAGGAACCTTGGACCCCTGGAACCACACTGGGATCTCATGGAAAGTTTTCTTCTTATCTTGCCTAGAACCAGGTCTCCATTGATATCCTAGATGTACTGCTGCTACTACTCCCTCAGCCTTTCAAGCCTCCCATTACATGTTGACTTCCTCTAACGAAAATATAAGATCCTTAATGGCAGACGCCAACTTACTTGTTATTGATTTCAGTCATGTGCAATTCTTTGTGACCTAGTCGAAGTTTTCTTGGCAAGGATACTGGAGTAGTTTACCATTTTCTTCTCTAGCCCATTTTATAGAAGAACAACTGAGGCAAACACAGTTAACTAACTTGCCCAGGGTCACACAGCTAGTAAGTATCTGAGGCTGAAATTGAACTCAGGTCTTCCTGACTCCAGGCCCCATGCTCTATCGATTGTGCCACTTGGCTGCCCACTATTTGCTTACTTGTATTTGTATATCCACTCAGTTCTTAGCATATAGTAAGCACTTAATAATCTCTCTCTTTATCTCTCTCCCTCTCTCTCGTCTCTCTGGCTTTGGACTTGAATCTGATAGTTGTATTGCTATTTAGGAAGAGAGCCTAGTTGTAGGCCTGATACCCCATACATCCAGAGACTGATATGTTGTAAGGGAGATTGTGTATCCAAGGTACTAGAGGAAAATATTTATACATTTGTTACGGCAATATCTTTGAAATGAATATTAAGTGGTTAAATGGAACTGTGTGTTAGTCATTTGGCCCTCAAAAATAGGAAGGAACACAGCTGGTTGGGTCTTGAGCTTTTGGCAAAGAGAAAAGATTCCCCAACCGGCCAAGGAAGATTAAAAACGGATATGTCTGGCCCTGAGAGAGTGGGTCCAGGGCAACCATGTTACACATCTGTCTCTTTGTCTCTGTCATATCTGTCCATCCATCCATTTAGTTATTGATCTATCTCGACAATACATTCCTTCCTATTCCCAGTGGTTTCCTCAGGAGGTCATAAGAGCATACAATTGCAGACTTAGAGTTAAAATGAATGTTAGAGGGCATTAAGTCCAATCCCTTCATTTTATAGATGAGGAACTCAGGGCATTTGTTTGCCCAGCATCACATAGCCAGTATATGTCTGAGGTATTCCTGACTCCAAGTTCATAGGTTACACCCCTAGATGAGGAAGAAGAGTCAAAATGTATGCCCAGTTAAATACTTATTCCATGGCGCCCAGAATGCTGTCATGCCTTTCATAACTGCCAGTCCCTTTTTTCTGGCAGTCATAAAAGAATAATGTAACCCCTGGCATATTTCAGAGATACTGACAGCTAAATTGACACAACAAGCTGGGAGATAGCAGACTTCCTCATCTGCAGATTCTAGCTCCAATGTTCATTTCCAAATCCCGCAGCCCAATTTACAAAGTAACAATGGACTTTGTGATTTAACCTCTCTGGGACTCGGTCAAAATCTCCAGACACACTGGCTACCTCCCTGGTTTAGCAGTTGTCACCCCAAACATTAAGACAAATCAGCTTGCCCCACAAGTCACAGCTCTGTGCACTTAGAGACCAAGGACTGATAGTCTAGGAACATTTTCTATGCTATCAGTTGAAATTGAAACATGGTCCCAAGCAATCTGTAGTTAAACAGAAAGAATTCTTGCCTTCCATCAGAGACAGAATCAGAGGGCAGGCCACTAATCCTCTAGGGACGTCACAGTAAACATTCCTGCTGCAGCTGATGCTGTCCATCTTTAGACAAGCATGTTTACTCTGTAACTCTGGCTAGCTATCAGACATAGAAGGCAAAGAAAAAATTACAAGCGAGAGAGAGAAATCCATGGGAAGCTCATGGCCCCTGAGACTTGTTCATGAGAGAAATAGGCACAAAGTTTCCCCCAAATTATTTCTTCTTAAGATGACTTGCCAGCTGTGAGTGTTAGGAGGGAAAAATCTGGAAAAGTTTTTGCAATATGCCCAATTTTCTGCTTTCGGTGCTTAGGTGAAAAGATTTTAAGCTTCCCTGAGGACATAAAGATTTGAAAAGGAAGAGTTAACTGAATATGAAGCTTTCCCTCTACTTACACAGAGAAGATTTTTAAAAGAAAATTGAAGCAGTCTACTGAAATGAAATGCCAATTAACCCTAGGTAGGAGGGTTATCCAATTGGTGACTCACGGGAAAGTTGTGCCTTCACAGACAGGAAGAAGAAATTCCCATTTTGGAAATCAGGGCCTTAGACAGGATCCAGAAGTATGTATTGTGGCATCCCCATCTCTTCCCCTTCTCAAACTTCTTTTAAATTTAAGGAAGTTTAGATTAACCCCTGCATCATTGGTTAAAAGTCCTTTTCCCTCTGGAGAAGAACAACTCCAGGTCACCCTTAGGTTGAATTCTCTAGTTCTACACATCATGGCGTACAAACAAGATTTCATATTTTGAAAAATAAATAATTAATCAATTTGTAGGTAATCCCTTGGACATATTTAATCTAGGACTTGTTTTATGTTGGTATTTAGCACATTTCTGAGGCATATAATATATTGCAATGCTGTATAGAAACAATGGAGAATCATTTGTTATTTAGAGATCCACAAAGTACTTTGAAAATTAGTTGTACAAATTTGAACAAGTAGATTCAACTCTCCAAAATGCAATAACCTCATCTATATAGTGAAGAGGTTGGAATGATGATCATCAAGCAAGTTTCCTTCCAGTTCTAACATGATTCATTAATAAACATGTGTTAGGTGCTTAACATGCATAAAGAATTATTCAAGGGGTTGGAAATGTATGATTCAGATCCTCATTACCTTGTGCCTGCTTGGACCTCTGTAAAGGCTTCCTGATTGGTTTCCCAACTTCCAGATCCTGTCCTCTACAATCTGTTTTTAATATAACCTCTGAAATAAATAAGGCATGAGTCTATGTCATTATCCAGGTGAAAAATATTTGGTAAATTCCTATTGTCTCTCACCAGGGTTCTTAACCTGAGGATGTGACTTTTTCTTTTTAACAAAATGAAAACTATATATCAATATAACTGATTTCTTTGATAATCCTGTAAATTTTATTTCACGCATTTTAAAACATTATTCTGATAAAGGCTCCATAGACTTAAGCAAACTGCCATTGGAGTCCAGAAATTCAGAGGAAGGGAATAAGCATTTATACAGTGCCTATTATGTGTCAGAAAATAAGGCTGCTGACTTTGTATAGCCCTCCTTCGTGAAATCCGATTCACTTGCAGGTCAGGGCATCACATTCCTGGTGTCATGGTCCTCTTCAAGAATGAAGGACAAATAATAACCTACAGTTGCTGTCCACTGGGGACCCCAACCAGCTGGTTCCAGTTGGGCAATGCAACTCATCTCCATGCCTCTCCTCTCCTCTTCTCTTTCCTTTCCCACTTCCTCTGTCCACATAGGGTACAATACTACCCCATGCCAATCCACTGGTTGGGGTGCTCTACCCAAAGGAATATATATGCAATTTTTGATTGCTGAAACCTCAAAAGCTATCTTGGGGTTTATAGGCTAGAATTCTTTCTTAAGAAAGACTTTAAACCTTGCAAGTGATGGTGTCACCTTTCTCTCTTTTTTGAGAATTAAGGAAAAGCCACAGCAATTATGTTTCAAACATTGTGCCAAATGCAACAACATTGCAAGATAACTGTTATTATCCCCGTTTACAGTGGAGGAAATTAAGGCAAACAGAAGTTAAGTGACTTGCCCAGGGTCACACAGTAAGTATCTGAGGCTGGATTTCAACTCAAGTCTTCCTGACTGTAGACCCAGTACTCTATCCTTTAAGCCAACTAACTGCTTTTTTTGTGTCCATGACACAAAAAAATTAAGAACTCCTGTTCTACCATTTGGAACTATGACCAAAGGGCTATACAATTGTGCACACTCTTTGATCCGGCAATATCACTACTAGGTTTGTGTCCCAAAGAGATTTTTTTTAAAGGCAAGGCAGAGGGAGGGAGAAGGACTGATTTGTACAAAAATATTTATATCAGCTCTTTTTTGGAGTGGCTAAGAATTGGAAATTGAGGTGATGCCCAATAACTGGGGACTGGTTGAACAAATTATGATATAAGATTATGATGGAATACTGTTACTGTGTCATAAGAAATGTCAAGCAGGATAGTTACAGAAAAGCCTGGAAAAATTTATATGAACTGATGCAGAATGAAGTGAGCAGAAGCAGGAGAGCATTGCACACAGTAACAACAATATTGCATGATGAACAATTGTGAATGGCTTAGCTATTGTCAGCAATACAATGATACAAGATAATTCCAAAGGACTCATGATGAAAAATATTATCCACCTCCAGAGAAAGAGCTGGTGACATCTGAATGCAGATGGAAGAATACTATATCTTTCTTCCTTCCTTTCTCTCATTCTTTTCTTTTTTGAATTTTCTTCCATAAAATGACTAATATGGAAATATTTTTTACATGATTGAACATGTTAACTTATATCAGATTAATAACCCTCTCAGGGAGGGGGCAGGAGAGGGAGGGAAGGATAGAATTTAGAACTCAAAACTTAAAAAGAAAATGGATGTTTAAACACTGTTTTACATGTAATTGTGAGGGAAAATATTATTTAAAAATAATCCACAATCTAAGTACTCCACAATATAAGTACAATTACCTTTCTAGTCTTGTTTTGCATTATTCCCCTTTGTATGCATGTTTAAAATGGAGAAGAAAAAGAAAGGTGGGGAGGGAAAAGAAGTGAACATACATTTATGAAGTTCCTACTATGTGAGGAGGAGGAGAACAACAAGCAGAAGAACAAGAAAGGAAGAGGAGGAGAAAGGGAAGAAGGAGAAGGAGGAGGAGGAGAAAAAGCTCTTTGTGCCAGGAAGCAGTTTGTGATTGTTATACAAATTAATTTCAGTGTGTTCAGGACTGTAAGTGGGAGTTTTCCTATCCTGATGATAAAAAAGTCATAAAAATATTGAAGAATTTGTTCCATTTTCTACATATCTATTGTCCTCTTGCTGGTTTTCTCTAGCAAGGCTCTTGGAATGATGTAGATTAGCTGAGCTTTAGTACAAATTTTCTTTAGACCTATTGCCTTCCTTGCTCATAACCTTCTGCCATGCTCTTCCCCGGCGCTTTATTGAATTCTACCCCTAATTTGCCCTTAGCTGCCATGTCTCTCTACTTGGCAAGACAAAATGTTTGCTAAAGCAGTTTGGGGACTATTTAGGTTTCCGTGTTGTGGCAATTGTTTTAGATATTAATATTTTGCAGAGAATGAAGATAATCAAGTTGAATATCTATGCTTTTTTTCATTTCTGGCATGGACTGTTTATTTGTATAATACCAACAGAACAGCAGCAGCTGGCCCCAGATGAGCTGGAATGCCTGCCTTCTCCCTCTCCACCAAAATTCTCCTTTCAGTTCTGGACTGATACACATAGATGAAGTTCAGACACGGGACAGCCTGGTTTCATAAAGGAGAATAAGGCTCTTTTTCTCACCATCTTTGGCTCTTAAAAGTCTCACCCAAGAGTGCTACAGGGAAAATCACTTAGAGTTTGTTCCACTGGTGCCTGTATTCTTCTTTAAAAGGCTAGAAAGGTACACAAATATGCATTGTAAGTCAGAGATAGGCCAGATACTTGTTTTCTCCACAGAAAAGAAATACTTTACACAAGAGACTCACAAGTATGCATTAATAAATATTTAAATACTGCTGTTTCATTCTTTCAGGAGACTGATATTTAAAACATCTAACTATGAAGTATTTTGCTGAACAACTGAACTGTAATTTCACATGCACCTAGGTTTTGTGCTGTCCAAACAAATCCTTTCAGGACTGTGTGGTGTCCTCCAGGATTTTAGGTCAGGCTGGGCTCATCCCCTTGGCTTTTTTACCTTCTCCAAGAAGTTCTGGAGTAGTTGCTGAAATTCATCCTGTGGTGAAGTCAGAACCAGCTGCAGACTCTGGACCTGTCCTGTTCAATAGTTGCCTCCAAGCTTAGAAACATCCATCTTAGGGTCACTGCTCAGTCTTCCATGTTCAGGAAAGAAACATAAAGCAGAAAAGACAACTAAGACTTTTTTGAGCTTGTCTCATGTTTACCTAAACCAACATATTCACTTTAACATTCATATGCTCAAAGTGGTCAGGGACAGTTAGCAAAGGATTGTGCCTTCCTGGCCCTCACAGGAAGATGTTCAAAGAGTTCTGAAAGGAAGGGCAGACAGGTAGAAAGAAGGAGAGAGAAGAAGAGAAAGTAAGGGAAAGTGAGAGAGAGAGAGAGAGAGAGAGAGATCCAGAGTAGAACAGTCATTCCTTCTAAGATCTGCTGAGTGAAGGGACAACTGGGTGGTATACTGGCCCTGAAGTCAGGAGGACAGGAGTTCAAATCTGGCCTTTGACACTGACCAGCTGTATGACCCTGGGGAAGTCCTTAACCCTGATTGCCTCTCAAAAAAAAAATCCATTCAGTAGGATACTCCTCCTGGCTTAGGCACTCTCTTTTGCAGCTTTACTACACCCTCCCCTGACAAACCTTTCAATATTGAACCACACATTTCCCCAGGAATGACCTGATTTAGTGGGAGTAAGTTTTACTACCTTAGTAAGATACTAGCTTATAAGTTTGTCAATCTAACATAATTGACACCATTTTGTTTTAAGACTCTATTTGTGTTTGAGTTATTTTGAGAAAATGATTTTCCTTTAAGATGTTTTTCAATAATAAGATAAGGATTGCCTCAATATGACATGAAGTGATCCTGGGTTCTTGAAGGCAGTACCAGCAGAACATAAATTCTGGTAGACTCTGCCCCTTGATATCTGTGTGATACTGAATAACATGTTTACATTCTTAAGTACTGATGAGCAGATGTGGATCCTCTATGATACAGACTGCCAATGGAAAAATACTATAAACAATTTTATCAACAGTTTATACAATGAACTACCAATCAAATTATGTGGTCAAAAAATTAGGAGTAGTCATTATATAAGAAATCTACTGGAGGCCCTAGTCAAGAGCCTACTCCTATGCCATGAGAAAAGTGGACTCCTCCAATTAAGACTTGAAGAACCTATGTTCACTTGAGGCCAACTAGCCCAGATTTGCCAGACTACTTCCTTGGAGAAAGACACACAACCTCTGTCTAGATGGAGAGGATTTTGTTATGAGCAATAGCATAAGATTACTAGGACTGAACTCTGAACAGCTGATTGGTCGTTTGTCCTTGGGCTGATGTTTGTGTTGTTTGCATGAATTGATTAATAAATTCATTGAAAAAATATAATACTAATTGGGGATTCATGTCTGATGCTCTGCAACCTCATTTAAGGGTTTCTTGGTGAAAATACTAGGGTGGTTTGCCATTTCCTTCTCCATCTCATTTTATAAGTGTGGAAACTGAGGCAAATAGGTTTAAGTGACTAGCTCAGAGTTACACAGCTAGTAAGGTATCCAAGGCCAGGTTTGAACTCAGGAAGATGAGTCTCCCTGACTTCAAGTCCAGCACTCTATGCACTGCACCACCTAGCTGTCCCTTAGTTATCCTATATAACAGTAAATTGGCTGTAAGCATGTACCATGCATCAGACTAGGACACAGACTAAACATTACATGGGATGTGGCCTAGCTAGAGCAGACCAAGGACCATCATATACCGCCATGACATTTGAATAGGTCAAGTAGAAGTTATTGCAATTATTTATAGTCTTCTCATTTTAGCCTCTTTTAATTTGATATTGATTTTGCCATTTACTTTAACACGATTTCCACATTAGTCACCTGTCATTTCTTATCTATTAAGATATAGTCAGCTTCATTTCTTGTGATCATATTCACCATATCCAGCACCTTTAACTCTCTTTTGGAAGAAAGTATAAACAGGACACGGGTAGGAAGCCTATAAAAAGTCAACAAACTTTCAGCATGTTTTTTTTGTTTAATCTGAGTCATATATTCCAACACATATGTCTGTCATCCCCTTTTGCATGCATGAATATCCAAGTATACATGAATTGCTTTAAAGCAGATATGCCCAAGACATGGTCCATGAACCACACTCAGCTCATAACATCCTTTAGTGTACCTATACCAAATTAAAATGTAATTGGGAAATATTGAACAAAATAAACAGAACATAAATAATATCAATACCTCTGAGTCAATATGTGACCCACAGGGATCTCAGCTAGCCTGCTTCTTTTTGAGTTTGTCACCATTAGTTTAAAGGACCCGACCAGGGTTTTCAGAGACTTTCTCTACCTCATCCTCTATCACAATTGTTGATACATACAACGCAGTTATCTAGATGACAGTCTTTTGACTCACATTCATTTATGATAACATCAAGGAGAGATGATTACGAGACTCATGAATCCATGTTTCTTATTGCCTTTGGGTGTGCAACAAAGCCAATTTTGCCAATTCTTTAACTTCCTCTTCAAAGAGAACTTAGATAGCAGTCTTCCTTTATACCTGCAAATTTCTTTTAGTTGCTCATTTCATTTTTTATGAGGTTGTCAATGTTGGGTTTGGTAAATAGTTTGCTAACTTGCTGCTTGTTGAACAAATATCTCACATTGAGAAAAATTACAATTAAGTCAATTTTTTAGATAACTTAAGCATTGTGTGATTTATACCACCCTTGACCCTTCTTCCAATACTCCATGATCATAGAAGCTGAGAGGTCACACAAGACTGGGACCGTGTTTTAAATTTTTCCTTATGAAAGATCTATATTGCTACAGGTATTTTTATACATATTGTTATTCTCCCTTTCTAAACTCCACTCCACTGCCTCAATATGACAAAAAGGTGATCCTAGGTTCTCGAAAGCAATACTAGCATAAATTCTGGCAGACTCTGCCCCTTGAGATCTGTGTGACTTTGGGCAAGTAACTTCACCTTGTTGGACCTCACTTTACTCATTTGAAAGTTGAGGGGATTGGACTAGATGACCTTAAAGGTCTCTTTCAATTCCAGATCTATGATCTATGTGATCTGCCATGCTGGAAAAGCTGAAAGTATAGTCCTGACAGTATATTCTATATGTTGTTTGAAGACCAGCTCACGTAAAATAAGAATAGATAAGAAAAAGGAACCAGTAACCAAAAGAGAGACCCTGGTACCTACAAATATTGAGCGCCATCACTAATAGATTGACTCCAAGGTGATCCATATTTAGGCCATTGAAAAACAATGAAACAGAAAAAAGCAAAATGAGTCCCAATCCTATGTAGCCTCTTTTCTCTTCATCAGTAACAATAGGGATAGAGGGTGCTAAAAATCACAACTTTTAACCTATCTGTAAACATTCACTTACCTGTTGGTCCTCAAAAGTGAGGTCTTTATTTAATAACCAACATGTCACATACAACCAGAAGAACTGCATCTCCTATTGGTCTTGACAGTTTTATGTAAATGAACTAAGAAGATTCTAAGAAATCTCAGATAAATGGAAAATATATGTACAATAGCTCTTGAAAAAATGCTTCCTGTTATTGATGTTTCCAAATCTCAAGGCATTGCAAACATGGTCCCCTTTCAGGAAATTTTTCCCATTCAGGCACCAAGCAACACCAAGAGTGAGGAGGCCTCCAATCACTACAGGGTAGATGAAAGATAATCTCATAGGGAAATCAGAAGCAGCAAGAGCGGGTGAGGGGAGAGGGAGAATGGGATAGTGAAAGGTCTCTTTAAAAATGTACATTTTGAACTGAACAGTTCCCACAAAGTAAGCACATAATAAATGTTTTTCATCTTATGGAATAATTGACTGCTGTGTGAAAGGCACCATCTAGAGATTACAAAGGCAAAATAGATTTATCCTGTATTTGATGACAAGAAACAGAAATGTTGCCTTATGTTCCTCTTCTTTAATTACATCATTCATAGTGTTATATTCTTAACAGTAGCTTGGATAATTTTTCATAGGGGACCTGGAATAGGCCTGCTCCAGCCCTAATCCAAACTCCCCTGCTTGAAAAGTCCTGATATGGTTGGACAGAGGCAGAGTTGGAGGGGGCATGTCCTCTGGAATTTTCGTAGAATTTAATTTGTGTGATCCAGCTATATTTCCTGACTGTAGTCAAACTTCATTCACCCACCCTATTGTCATTCCTGCTTACATGGGAAGAAGAATGCCTAATAACTTGATCATCCATTCGATTGTCCTTCAATAAACATTTGTGTGCAAAGCAGTGTTCTGTGTGCTCTTGGACAGATACAATGTTAAGATAGCCTTCAGCCCCTACCCTCAGAGCTTCAAATCTTAGGGCCTGACATTTATAGAGGGTTTTTTTGTTTATGAAATACTTTACAAACATTTTACATTATCTCCAACAAACATTTGTTTGGTGTCCATATGCAAGGTATTGTGCTGGAGCTGTGGATACAAAATCCAAAACAAAAATATTAACTAACATCAGTAAAGCACTCCAAGCTGTGCAAAGTACATCTTATCTCATTTTACCCTCCCAACAACCCTGGGAGGAAGGTGTTACTATTATCCCCATTTTACAGATGAGGAAATTAAGGTTGGAAAAGATTAAATGCTTTGCCCAAGGTTACACAGCGGATAAGTGGCCAAAGTCTCATTTGAACTTAGGAGTTTTAAGTCCAGTGCTTTATCCAAAGCGCCACCTAGCTGCCTAGATTCCTACCTGCAAAAATACCTATTGAAGTAGGTGAGATGAAATTGTTATTATTATTTATTATTTTTATTATTAATATCATTTTATAAAAGAATAAACTGAAGGTCAAGAAGATGAAAGTATTTATTCCATGTCACATAGATAATAAGTGGCAAAGCTGGGATTTGAACCGAACTTTGAATCTAGGGCTCTTTTCCAACATCTCAGTTGACCTTTCTTTGGAATTTCTACCATAAAACCAAGAATTAATTCCTTAGCTAAACCATCAGGAGCAGGCATAATCTCCCTTGAGCAGGATGATACCATTTGGTTCTCTCCCTCCCAAGTTACCATTTATTGATATAAATGGAGCTTCTAATTTAAGCAGGTCATTTGAGGCATAATTTAGAACTAATAAGCCTGAGGCAACAGTCTATGGTTAACATCCTTCCAAACCAGGCAAGGGTTTAGAGTCATCATAGAAAACCAAGTCTCTGTGATTACTCAAGTACCAGCTGTGCACTGATCAGGAACCTGAGAGGAATTTTGTTAATTATCATTACTTAGAGGAAAATAATTAGTTGTTTTGTGAGGAGGACACAGAGTAAATGTAACTGCTTCCATTTTAATTTCAGCCCCAAAAGAATACGAAAATCAAAGTTGGTCTCCGTATTTGCAAAAATGGCAAGCTCATTAGCACATCAGCAGATTGTGTGGGGATGGATGCTCAGGTCTATGAATTAATTGGTAAACTATATGCCTGGCTCCTGGTGTCTTGGTTTTAGTACCACAAAGAGCATAACTACCAAATAATAAGATAAATGTGGCAGAAACAAAAGAAATAAAGTTGAAGACGGAACAGATGTAGCTCTTTACATCTTTCTGAAAATAATCCCATACTCATTTTCTCCAGTTTCTTTCCTTTAAAGGGATAAGAAAGATAACTGAGACAGCTTGGCATAAAATGTAGACTGAGAAGAGCTGGGTTCAAATCCCACCTCAGACACTTAGTAGTTATGTGCATGACCCTAGACCACTCAATTCTCTGAGTCTCCAGTTTCTTCCTCTATAAAATGAAACTAATAGCACCTACCTTCCAGTATTGTTGTGAGGAGTGAGATTTTAAAAGTTTTTATACGTGTGTATACATATAATATATGTATATATGTATGTGTGTATGTATGTGTATATGCACCCATATATATGCACATATATATGTATATTATGTATAACTGTATGTGTATGTATATCTATATATGTATATAGGTATGTATGTGTATATATATGTTATTTGTTGTGTGTATGTATTTATACATACATATACACACATACACATATGTGTTGTACATTATAGGTCTTATATGTATACATATACTCATATCTACATGTGTGTAACTGAGTTATATATACACATATGTATATTTATATGGTGGAATCAAGAAACAAACCTGCTATATATTCATATATGCACATATGTACAATATGCTTTGTAAGCCTTAAAGTATCATATGAACATGTGCTATCATCATTATTCAAATGCCAGGACTTTGCCATTATTATACACTGCTATAGGTGACTTTTGAAATCTCTCTGACATATGGAATACAAAATTCTAACATACAGGTTAAGAACCCCTTTGGAAGTGGAAATGGCAGGACTGAATTTAATTATTCTGACTTAAGCTATTCTGGGCATTGTTGAATCTCCATCCCCCTCAGAATTTATTGTCGATAGGGAAACATGCTGTTAGCCCAGAGGCCAAGGGCAAATATAGAGTAGCTGTCTATGGTCGAGTTTCTTTGGAGATGACAAGACCTAGAAATTCTGGAAGACAATCCTTGAGTACTCTAGAGGTTTAGTGATATTGGTATATGAATGAGGGTCAGAATGGCTAAATAAATAAAATCTTTATCCAGGTCACATCTTCTATCTGTATCCCACAAGACTGTCCTGAACCCTCTTGTCTCCCTTTGTATTATTTCACTTGGTGATCTCATCAACTCCCATGAATTTAATGATCATTTCTATGCTAATTATTCTCAGATCTACCTATCCTGCCTCAACCTCTCTGCTGCCTCCAGTCTCACATTTCCAATTGGATGTCCAGTAGACATCTTAAACTCAACTTGTCCAAAACTTAACTCATTGTCTCCCCCTAAACTCTCCCCACCCCTTATAAACTTGTAAATCCTCTAATATCTCCAGACATACAACCTCAAATCCTCACCATCTCTCACTTTGCCATAGCAAATCTGTTGCCAAAGCCTGTCAATGTCATCTTTGCAACATCTCTTGAATGTTCCCTGTCTCTCTGATACCATCGCTCTGTTACTGCCACCACCATAGTTCAGGCTTATATCATGTCATACTTGGAATACTACAATAGTCTGTTGGTGGGTCTGCCTGCCACAGTGCCTCCCCCGCAATTCTAACTCATCCTCTACTCAGCTGCCAAAGTGATTTTCCTAAAGCACAGATTCAGTTATGTCACTCCACCTACTCAACAAATTCTAGTGACTCTTGTGTCAAATACAAAATTCTTTATTTGCTGTTCAAAGCCCAAGCAATAAACTCCCTGAAAATTTAAATGGAACAAAAAAGTCAAAGATCCCATGAGGCAAAAAAAGAAATATTAAAATGAAGTCAAAAAAGAAAAAAATATAAGGTATATAGAAAGTAAATAAGGAGATGAGAGAATGATAATAGATGATAGATACATAGATGGTAGGTAGATACATAGATGATAGATAGATAGATAGATAGATAGATAGATAGATAGATAGATAGATAGATAGATAGATAGATAGATAGGATTGACAGATAAATAAAAACAATTCATGATCTGGAAAACAGATTAAGGAAAAAATTAAGAATTATTGAACTATCTGAGTGATGAATAGAGAAAGCTTCAGGCATGAGTTATAGCATTAATAGAATGTGAATACACAAAACTTTGCTTGACAAAGATCTAGATTTGAACTTAACAATTTATTGAAAGCCAAGGTAGCATCATGGGGTAGCTCATTTGCTCAGTACATAGAACTCTGGATTTGGAGTCAGGAAAACCTGATTTTAAAACCTGCCTCAGACACCTGTTAGCTGTGTGACCCTGGGTGAGTCACTTAACCTCTGTTGCCCTTAAGTCACCATAGAAGGAAATGACAAAGTACTACAGTATCCTTGCCAAGAAAATTCTATGGGCAGTGTGGTCCACAGGGTCATGAAGAGTCAGACGCAGCTAAACAATTTAAACAACAAGGTATTATCACAGAAAGAGGACTGGTCTTAGGGCCAGTTCATTTGGATATGAATCCTATCTCTAATTCTAAGTGATTACAGGGAAATCACTTAACCTCACTAAGTCTTAGTTTCACATCTGTAAAATGTGACTGATAATATTTGCATTATTTACTTTACTGAGTTATTGTGAAGCAAAGGCTTTTCAAACTTAAGTAAAATGGCTTATGATTATTTCCAAACTTGTTGAGATTAAGATCACTGATTTTCAGTGTATGTATTTTCATTATTTTGATAGTAAGCTTAGAATAGGTTTTATTTCTCATCAGCTATCTATAAATCACCCTGAATTATCATTATTCATACACTTCAGTAGGTGTCTCAGCTGCCTTTCCACTTGGTTAATATGAAGCCATAACCCTGCTCTTTACAGCCAGGAAAAGTGTTTAGGGGTTCAAAGAAGTGGCTTCAGATCAGCTTGGTAAATATGTCTCCTTTCACTCTTGGCCGCCATAAAAACTTATGTATTATCCCAGTTCAGTTATGTAACATTCAGGGATGAAGTACTTCCTAGATCAGGTTCAGAGCTGCCTTTTTTGTAAAGAAAAATGAATTGTGGGCTTTTATCCCACTTTGGACCAATACAGCATTGCCCCAGGTGATGGCAAGAGGTTTAAGCTCCATCCATAATATTGTCAATGCTCCCTTCATATGACCTCTATATCTCCAGCTCTATTGGATTATTCTATTTCCCACCTCCTTGCCTTTGTTCATTCTGTTTTCCATGCCTGGTATGACCACCCTCTCTCTATCTCTGCCTATTGAGATCCTACTCATCTTTTACAGTCTCACTTAAGTATCACCTCCTCCATGAAGTTCTCCTGATCTAACTAGAAATACAGGAGTGATCACCTCCTCACTGAATCTCATAGCACATTGTATTTCTCATGTGCTTATATCATAATTGGTATTATACTTATCTGTGTGAATATCAAATCCACCTCCAAACACTCATTAGTTGTGTGACACTGGGCAAGTCACTTAACCCTGTTTGCCTCAGTTACTCATCTGTAAAAAATGAGCTGAAGAAGGAAATGACAAACCACTCCAGTACCATTGCCAAGAGAACCCCAATGGAATCATGAAGAGTGAGACATGGCTGAAACAACTGAGGGAGATATCTCATCACCCATACATAAGCTTTTCGAAACCTCAAAATCACAAAATTATTGTAATAGAACTAGGGAGGACCTTAGAAGACATTTAGTCCAAATCTATTCATATATAAATGAGGAAAATGAGGTACACAAAGAAATTGAAAGAGTAGCCCAAAGTCACAGGTATTAAAAAACAACACTAGGATTTGAACATAAATTCAGCATGCTATCCACTACACTGTACTGAATTTCCAAGGTACTTCTAATAATACACTACACTCACTTCCATGAATCTACCTCTCCATTATTGTGAGCACTTGCTCTACCAGTGAAGACTGCAGCCCATCCATGTTTTAGTGCTCTATGTAACTGTTGTTCATTAAGCATTTATTAAGTGACTAATATGCAGCAGACACTTTTAAGTACTTTATAAATATTATTTAATCAGAACAGTGTTTCAAGGGAGGTGTTACTATTAGCCCCATTTTGTAGTTGAGGAAATTATGATAGACAGATATGTCCACGATTGCACAACTAGGAAGTATCCAAGAGCAAATTTGAATTCAGATCTTCCTGACTCCAGGCCCAACACTCTATCTTCTAGGCGACACAGTTGGTCTGTGTTTGCGTAAATCCTCCATAGGGGAAATATTTCAATCTACCCAGTGAAATGGAGGAGTTTTTCTGGTTCTTGTAATATTCTTTGGATGTCATGGCCACACTTGGATTGTCCATCAGTCTTCCTTGACTCTTACTAAGCGACCAGCCATCCTCCTTATCTGCCATCCATCTCTCTGATCTCATTTATCCATTTCTCACACATAAATCTTATGTGGTAATACAATGCCTCCTACTTACTTCCACGTCATTTGTTTTTTTCCTGACTTTTTAGTCATCTGCAATTTTGCTCCATGTGAAATTATGGTATTTCATGATTCACAGGCATAGAGCATCACTGAATGAATGATAGCACTAAAAACAAACGGCGATCATGGAAAGAGCTACACCAAACAAACTTGTCAGACTTCACAGTTTTGCTAGGGCAGTTCTTTTTATCTTCAGTTTGCAGGTATAGATGAGCAAAAACAGAAAATCAAGGCACCTCAGTGGGTCAGGGAGTCATTAAATCTCTAGGAACTGGAGAGTAAAGCAAGGGTTGAAACCAAGATAACAGTTTTAGAAATATGGGAACAGGAATCTTTCCTGATAATTTATTTCTCCTAAAAGTAAAGGAGGTGACATGGAAGATAGAGTATTTTTTTTTGTTTATTTGTTTGCCAGCTTTTAAACAACAAAAACCAACAGTAGTCTAAAGTGGAAACAATGGGAATATTGGGGGTAAGTGACCTTGAAGAGGTCACAAGAAGGATGCTAGGTTTCATCAGACACATGCCCCATATTTTGGGAAAATGAGTTGCAGAAAAATATATAGGAAGCATCTCATAGCCTAAATTCCACAGGGAAAATGGCCTAAGAAAATGGAAAATTCTGAACAAGAACAGAAATCATTCCGATCAGTCGGAAAAGAAGAGCTAGCTAAAGAAATTCATGTGACTCTAAAGAGATTCAGTGACCAGCCCAGATTAGAAGAAGATATTAAACAGAAGATGGAAGAAAGGGGCAGATACATGTGGATGAATACATAGAAAGAACATGGTCTTGTAAGAGTAGTGCTAGGAGTCCTAAGGCTCAGAATAAGCTGAGACTGTCAGTGAATGTTAAGCATAGCAAAGTGAGCCTGTTTAACTATATCAGGGATATGAGTGGGACCAAAGAAAGCATGGGATTGCTGCTCTGGATTGATAAAAAGTGGGTAATAGGAGACAGAGAGAAATCAGAATTTTGTTTCTCTTTTTTTTTCCAAGGCAAATGATCTTTGAACTGGGAAGACTGAGACAAAATGGTCAATAGTTAAAATCTCCAGTAAGTGAGAGGATAGATGCATTTAGCTGTCCTCAGTGATTTCAAGAAACCAGGTTCAGATGAACCTAGAGGACTGGAAGATGTGGCAGTTGTGATCAATGACCTGCTGTCAATGATTGTTAAAACAGACTGTGGAGAATAGAAGAGTTACCACAGGGCTGTAAGAAAGCAAATGTTCTACAAACAAAGGAAGAGAACAGAATCTGCAAAGCATAGGCCAGTGAGCCTGACTCTAGAACATATATAATGTATGTGCATGTACATTCATATCCACAAAGGTATTAGGCAAAATCTAGGATTGGTTTAGTTACATCTTGATGAACTTAAGAAAAGAAATGGAAAGGGAGGGGAAGAGGAAAGTTTGGGGAAATTATCTTTTATAGGCACAAGTAGACATCTACATAAACAAGGTAGTGGGACAGCTGACACTTGAACCTCACTGTTCTGAATTGTTACAATGAAGGAAGAATATACATACACACACAGAATTGAGTACAGAAATACATTACGCTCAACAGGGAAATAGGAAAGAAAGAAGAGAGAGGGGTAGTTTAAGGGAGGGATTAGTTCAGTCAAATAAACTATATTTCATATATAGTGTATGAGGTGTTCAGGAAAGACTGGCACCTCTGACTTACCAAATTCTTTTTAAGGGTTGCTCATCCACCTTTGGTGTCCACCCTACCCTCACCTGGAGCTCCAAGAAGCTACAGCACAACCAGTGGCCATACTCTAGTAAAAACATCTCTTCAGACAATCTAAATCAGGTTGAGGATAACGTCAGGGTTCAAATTAGGTAGGTGAGTGAGAGGGATGTCTACCCCAACCTTGTGAAGACTCTTCCAGAGGAATGGGCAGATGAGAATAGTTTGTTTTAATAGCCATGAAGGTAGCTGAAGCAGGCACCCTAGAATGCTTAGAGTTTGGTCACCCATCAAAGATACCAAGGTTATCCACTGCATCCCAGGCCATCACCAGGAATCTTGACTCATGTCCTGTCATTATACTTCAGTGACTCTAGAAGAGAGACCCAGGCTGACAACTTGGCACAACTCTGCCTCCCTTAAATTCATTTCACTTTCAAAATCAAGACATTACTCCATGATATCATGGGTCCTCTTCCAAAACAAAGGATGAACAACCAATAAGACCTAAGCAAAAAAACAAAATAAAACAAAACTATATTTTACATAAAAATAAAAATGTCCATAGCTCTTTTTGAAGTGATAGAGAATGGGAATATAAGAAAGTGGCATAAATTGGGAAATGATTGAACAAGTCATGGTAGATAAATATGATAGACTGATATTGTGCCAAACTCCTTTCAATGTAATGACCAACCAGTATTCCAGAGGATTAATGAGGAAACATGTTATTTACCTACTGACAGAGGGGATGGATTCAGAGTATACAATGAGACAAATATTTTTGAACACAATGTGGAAATATGTTTTGATTGGCTATTCATTGCCATACATGTTTATAAATGGTCTTATTTTTCTTAGTGTCTCAGTGGAGGTAGGAAAGAATTTGGGGTGGAAACATGAAAAGGCAGCTCTCATATGATTAAAAAAAACAAATAAAATATTTTTCAAGAAGAAAAATCTATGATTTTTAGTGGATTTCAAGCTCAGTGTGCTTCAACAATGTGACAATAGCTCAAATAAATAGTCTTGCCTTGAAGTGAGAAAAGAGAAACATACTATCCAGAATGAGCGAGGTGTAATTGCACTGAACTCTTCTTTGGTCAGAATGTACCTTGAGTATTATGTTCCCATTCTAGGTGCAACATTTTAAGGATGTGCTATAAGTGAATTTGCTCCCACCATTCTCCCTCAACATACACAGACACACACACACACACACACACACACACACACACATACATCAGTAGTTACCTTCTCAGGTTCCAAAATAATTTAGAGGATACTACAATTTATCTAAATACTTAATTGAGCCTAAATAATTCCAACTACAAGGTAGAGGAAATAGGTCTGCTATGCATCCATCATGTAAATCTCCTTAGCATCTCAGCACCGGGGAGTGAATACCTGATGGTGCATCCTACTCTTTTCCCAGTCTCATGATGCTCAAATGTATAACTCCTCCCCGCTTGCTCCCCAAACTTTACTCATTCTCACCTCCCAGATGTCTTGCCTCAGTGGCTGCTGATCCCAGGTTTTGTAACCTTGCACAAGGGCCTATAGCGGCTTCAATTCATTCTTAGTTCATACTGAGGTCACCATTATTGTGGATTCTGCTTATGGTCGATGTTCCTTTGGTTGATCTTGAGGCTATTTCTTTATTAGCATCCTCTTTACAAATGTTCGGTGCAATTCAAGTGTCAATTTCCACACTGAAGAACCCTATTTCTCTTCCCCATCCAATATCCCTTTATAGCCTAAAGATGGCATATGTCAAAATAACATATTCTGGGCATGAAACTAGCTGGGCAGATGTGTGTGTAACACTTTATTTCATTTTAATTCAGCAGGCCTTGCTTAAGCATCAAGATGCAAGATCTTGGAGGTTTTATGATAAAAAGCTCATACTGCTATAGTCCTTTAAGCCCCCTCAAAGCATTTTCCTTACAGAAACCCTCTGAGGCAGGTAGAAGTAATGTTAGTCTCCTTTTTACCAGATGAAGAAATTAAAGGCCATACAATGAAAGTGATTTGGTCATAGAACACTGCTAAGCATGGTGTCTGGCACATGGCAGACACTTAAGAAATGTTTATTGACTATTATCAAGTGACAAATATTTCATTTCAAGCTATTCATGGCTACCTCCATTTTCAATGTGTTTTAGTTGTAGCAGAGACACAATCTGTCTCACCCAAACTTTTTAGCAGGTGTGTGTGTTCGTCCTTCTTTGCCAAAGAAGACCATGCCATCAGAGAAATAATGACATGACTTGCACTTGACTTTGTTTTGAGTGAGGGAGGGCAGGTACCACAATCCTAACTACCATCCCTAATTTCACGGCAGAATAATAAATGCCAATGTTCCTCTTTAATTTTTTTTTAAGTTTAATTTATGAAATAACAAAAGCATTTCCACTACCTAGAAGAATTTTTAAAAAAAAGTAATGATTACAAAATGATTAAAGAATAAAGCAACAAATGTTGGAGGGGATATGGGAAAATTGGGACAGTAAATCACTGTTGGTGGAACTTTGAAATGATCCAACTGTTTTGGAGAGCAATCTGAAAACTTGCCCAAAGAGTTATTAAACTGACTATTCCTTATGATCTAGCAATACCACTAGTAGGGCTATTTCCAGAGATGACTAGGGGAAAAAGAAAAGAACCTATGTGTTGTAAAATATGCATAACAGTACGTTTGTGGTGGCAAACAACTGGAAATTTTGGGGATGCCCATCAATTGGGGAGTGGCTGAACAAGCTGTGGTATATGATCATGATGCTATAAGAAATGATGAGCTCATCAATTGTGGAAAAACATGGATAGGCTTGTATGAAATAACCAATGTTTCTCTTCATCAGCACCCACTTTAGTCAGCACCATGACCTATGGTCTTATTTTGCATATTATGTATCAGTAGGAGAAGCTCAAAGTCTGAAACAGGTTTAATCTGTACATGTAGACAAGAAAGGTCAAGAATGTGGTGAGACAGAAGACATGTAATAACCTTGACTCTTGGATTTAGTTGTGCTGGCTTGGTTTCATTTGGGGAGCAGTTACAAAGCATGTTGTTTCTACAAAGATATTGAAAGGGAACAAAGTCACATGACTCTATGGGGCTTTGGGAACTAGGTTCTCTCTGAAATGAATTTGAGGGAATGGGATCCCTAGTTGGGTATTAAACAAGGAGTTTCATAAACTTCCTGGCACTAAGTTAGAGAACAGTGTCTGATGGAGATACAGAGCTCAGGGACCAGTAAATATGTATATGTGTATGTGTGTGTGTGTGTATGTGTATGTGTTTGTATATGTCTGCATATATATATGTGTGTATGTGTGTGTACATATATATTTTATTAATTGACTTAGACCTTAGTGCACTAGTTAGTTGGGTGTGTTCTGTGTTCTAAAGAAGTAGACAACTGCAATAAAAGTTCTCCCTTCTGAAGAGGAACTACTCTTTATAGCCAAGACTCAGTAAAACAAGGAGGTCTCCCCGGAGAATACCAAACCACACCAAATCAAAACAAAATAAAAAGCAAGAAGGGATTATCCCTAAGAAGATTTTTCGTTTTGTTTTTTATTCCCTACTATGTTTGGATTTCTGCCTTTTTTTCTGAAAAGGTTGTAACACAGAAAGTCTCTGTACTTTAAAGGATCATGGGAGAGCCCATTCATACTCCTTCAAGGAGCAGAGCACCCCAGCTAAGAACTTCAACTGAAACCAGAAGCTGAAATTAGAAACTCCATCAATACTACAGTGGGAGGGCACCAGAACTGACATGGGAAGATTCAGTTTCAAATATTGGCACTACCCACTGGAACCCTCATAATACAGATCAATTATTTAGTTTCTTTGAGTTTTAATTTCCCAATCTGTAAACTGAGGGTGTCATTCCCTATGCATCCCTTTCCAACTTTAAATCTATTAATATAGTGGCTCAGTGGAGTCATACCTGGAAGAGACCAGCAGTGATGGTGGCCAATGGTGCAAAGTTGAGCAGCAGCCATAGGAGAATAGCAGGAATCAAGACCACATTTAAAGCAGAGAAACAAGGAAATGTCTGGCAGAAAATACGTCTGATGGAGATTATGTACTACATGAAACAATGAGGACAAGGGAGTAATATCATCAAAAAATACCTAAGGTCCTTCAGAGTCAGAGATGGGAATTGCCCTCTATGCATGCATTCCTTATATATATGCTCCTCCATAGATGCTAGGGACACTTTTTTCCTCTGTGAATATCCCTCCACACAAGCACTCCCACTATTTGCATTCCCTTTACGTGTCTATTCTTTACACTCATAGCAGAAAATTGCATCCCACCAAATCCTGGGCCATCTCCAGTCATCCTGATGACTATCTGGTCACTAGACCCAGATGGCTCAGGAGGAGAAAGTGAGGTTGATGACCTTGCACAACCATCCCTCACTCAAAACAAAGTCAAGTGCAAGTCACGTCATAATTTCTCTGATGTCATGGTCTTCTTCGAAAACAAAGGATGAACACAGACTGCAGGAAAGTGGATAATTTCTCCCTGTTTATTTCTTTGTGGGAGAGCATGCCCCAGGCTTAGAGGGGAAATGCTTATTATTTATTTTATTATTATGTTTTATTCTTACTTTTGCCTTTATGCTATTTCACTAATACTTTTTAAAAAACCAGTTGTACTCTCCAGCTAATTGACAAACAGCCACAATTAGCAGGGCCATAAAAGCTTTAGTTTGGAGTGGATATGAACAAACAAAACACCTTGAGCCCAAGGATCTTCAGTTGGAGAACGTCCTGAAGAAGTAAATATCATTTTTTATTCAAATTATTTTGTTTAAATGCCCTCTTACTAGATTGTAAGTTCTCTGTGGGCAGGGACTTTTTCTTACCTAATCATTTTATCACTCTCACATCTGACCTACTGTCCTTTGTATAGTAGGCAATTCATAAATATTTATTACAGTTAAAATTATAAGGTTTGGTCACAATCATAGAACTTAGGAAAGGTAAGGATTGGAATGAGATTCAACTTGCCTCCCAAACATTAAAGGAGACAAGCTAGGTGGAGAACTTGACCTGAAGTCTGGAAGAACAGAGTTCATTTCTGAATTCAGATGCTTACTAGCTATGTGACTCTGGGCAAGTCCTTTAACTTCTGCTTACCTCAGTTTGCTCATCTGTAAAGTAGGGATGATGATAGTACCTATCTCCCAGAGTGGTTACAAGGATCAAATGAGACAATCATTGTAAAGCACTTAGCATAGTTCCTGGAACATAGTAACTACCATAAAAATATTAGCTTTTAGTTACTATTAAAGAATAAAGACCTTAAGCACAACATTGCCAGCCCTGGCTTGGTGGTTAACCTTCACTCGCCCAACCAGCCTGATCCCCATAAGAACTCATCGTTATCATTACTGTTTTATCAAGATGCCATATAATCTTAGTACTCACACAGACAAAAATAAAAAATCATAACATGATCAGGATAAACCTTCATGCTACTTTATAGCATCACTTCAGAAGGTTATTCCATACAGGAAATATTAATCTTCCAGTTTTCAGGTTATAGATTCTCTGAGAGAAGTTCTATATTCTGCTTCTCAGACTCAGAACTAAAAATACTTTGAAGAGAAGCAGTGGTGGCTAGTGGATAAAGAAGCATATTGGGAGTTGAGGCACAGGTTTTGGTGAGAAACAAAGTACGGTGTGTGAAGTGTCTGTCTGACACTCTTGGTGAGCATCTGAGTACTACACGGGTTGTGGGAATAGTTACTGTAAATTCTAGTGGCTCATATATTTATAAAAACACACCAAAGTCATAAGGAGAAAAAAAGGCATTCACTAGACTGAAAGTGACATTTTATTCAAATAGAAAACAACATAATATGAACAACCTTCGGGAGCTAAGGGATTTTGTAAATGAAGCAAAGAACATAACAGAATAAGGTAAAAATCTATACAATTACTTTTACCATTTCCCTCAGTGAAACATAAAGATTAAAACTACTCTTCTGTTCTCTCTCTGGCAATAACTATGGAGTACTTGTAAAATACACTTAAAAGCGGACACATGAAATCTGTTAAGATAACTATGGATGTTCCTTGATCCAAATCATTCCATTTCCAAGCACACAGAATCCCAAAAGAACCATCTTTCTAACTGTGAAGGCAAGTTGAATTAAATAGCAATGAATTTTGTTTGTTCCAATTAAAAGCAGACACTCATGGAAACCTGATATACTATGAATAAGGCATTATGGTTCAGTGTTAGCCTAAGTTTAACAATGAAAAATAAGCTCTTCAGTGGGATCATTTTATCAGGGAGGATAAGGAGCATTATTCAGACAGTCTGAATTGGAGGGAACACCATCCACAGGGATGTCTTCCATCTTGAAGTCATCTGGGTCTTGAGACAATAGGTCAGTGTCTTCATCTGAAGTGGAAGGATGAGTTAGGATGATTCGAGGTATCTAGGGAAGAATATTAAAAGTTGTTGGCAAAAGAAACGTGTAATTTTTTTAAATAAGAAAACAGAAAGAAAAATTATTTGAATGACAGGTGAAAACATAAAGTATATGAATAAGAGAACTCATGCAATTAAAAGGTGTGACTGAAATATGAACACTGAGATCAAGACAAAAAATTTAAACAGCAGACTGGAGAAGGAAAAGTTATCCAATTAGCTCTGGGGGAGCATCAATAAAAGTATGAAATCATGGTCTGGCCTTGTTCGAAATTGGAACAGTAATTCTCTATGACAATTCCTATTACTTTATGTTTCATATGACCTTAAAGGTTGCAGGAGAAAAAGATTACCTGAATAGGAAAAGGACTACATTTGAAATTGATATTACTTTTGGTCTGTTAAATGGAAGAAGGACATAAGGATGCCCTGTGCCAAAACAAATTTTTCCTCCTAACTATGCTCTTCAACTGATACTAAAATGAAATCACTTGCAAAATGGTTTAATCAAAATTCCCAAATGCTAATTGATGAACGTGTTATTTGCAAGCATCATTCAGTAGGCAGACTTCATCTATGAGAAATTCTTGTTAATTTCATGTTATGAAATACAGATGAGAAGCAAAAGAAGCCAGAGGGCAGATTTTCAAATTCCTGCCAACAAGTATCTGAGTTTAGCTACTCTGATTACTATATATTGCCAAAGCTTCTACTCAAGATGAAAAATTCGTTGCCCTAAATGCCCAAGTTGATGTAATTTCAAAACTGAAAAAAAAACCAGAAAGCATTAGATTTCATTCAGAAAGTGGCCACCATACACTATCTTTACTACATTTATAATTTAATTCACCAAGATTTTATGCATAAAGATCATATACTCCAGAGCAGGTGAGACCTTAGAAGTCATTCAATCTAACTGCTTCCTTTTAAGGGGTGAAGAAACTCAAGACCAGAGACAGAAGCTTCTCTTCAAAGTATTTTTAGTTCTGAGTCTGAGAAGCAGAATATAGAACTTCTCTCAGAGAATCTACAACCTGAAAACTGGAAGATTTAATATTTCCTGTATGGAATAACCTTCTGAAGTGATGCTATAAAGTAGCATGAAGGTTTATCCTGATCATGTTATGATTTTTTATTTTTGTCTGTGTGAGTACTAAGATTATATGGCATCTTGACAAAACAGTAATGATAACAATGAGTTCTTATGGGGAGGCCATACAGGGAAGACATAATGAAGAGTTTGAAATTAGTAATTCTCTATATAAACTGTGATCCCATAATTCCAGGAACTCAAATAGAACATTATTTCCTATGCACCAGTGAAGTCTTTCATAATGGTGGTCAGAAATCACAGTCTCAGGACTGGGAAGAATTTCATCTAGTCCAACCCAAGTCAGGACAACTGGTCTAACTGGTCTCCCTGTATCATCTCTCCCCACCCCAGACCATCCTCCACATTGCTATTAAAGCGATTCTCCTTAGCAGCACATCTGACCAGGTCATTTCCCCCATACAACACTGCAGTGGCTCCCTATTGCTTCTGAGACTGCTGTTTGGGTTTTAAATCCCTTCCCCCACCCAGCCCCAACTTATCTTTCCAGCCACAAAGTACTCTCCCTCTTGTCCTCTCCAATCCAGGCAACTTGGTCTTCCTTTGTTTCTTATACAGAGCATTGCATCTCTCATCTCCATACCTTTGCATTCCTAACATTCCTGGTCATTCCTGACACCTGGAATACATTCCCTCTTGAATTCTGCCTCATAAAATCCCTCTTTTCCTTAAAAAAAAATCAAACATCCACATGATGATTTTCTTGATTTGTATTTAACTTCTTTGTTCATATTTATAGTTACTCTATATTTATCATGTATGCATATATATGTATACATACATAGGTTTATAAGTATATCTACATACATATACATACGTGTATATATACATATCTGGGAATGTATGTATGTTCTAAGTATACCCATATATACAAACTATATATATATATATATATATATATATATATATATATATATATATATATATGTGCATATGTGAGAATATGTGTGTATCTCCACTATTAAAACGTAAGTTCCTTAAGACTGGGGATTGTTTCATATTTGTATCTGTATCTTAAGGGCTTAGAACAGCACATGACACATAGTAGGTGCTTAATAAATGCTTGTGTTTGTTGATTGATTGAACAAGAATTCCATATAAAACATACCTGACAAGTGATGATACAAGATTTACTTGAAGACCTCTGAGGATCCAGTTACCTCAGGAGGCACTGCATTCCATTTTGGGGTAAGTCAGATTGTTAGGAAGTTACTTTGTTTTCCCTTTCATCAAGCCCGGTTTTATCTCTTGCAACTTGACCATAAATCCTATTTTGTTTATTTATTTTTTTCTTTAGGAAGAAGTCAGGTAAGCCCAATTCTTCCTCTACAAGACAGTCCTTCAACACAGAGATCATACCCCACTTGCCTTTTAAGTTTTTTTTTTTCTCCATCACAAATGGTATACTCTGTTGACCTGTTCTTAATGAAGCCCCGCTGGTTCTTTCTTTCATAGCTCCTAAAAGTTTCAAGGATCTAATGGGTTAGCTCCTGTTGGGGAGGGAGTTGGTAATGACAACTGCTATACCTTTCTAAATGCTTGCAAAATATTACTTTAATAATTATTCAATAATAACTTAATATTGAATAATTGAATTTAATAATTAAAATAATTATTTTAATAACACTGCTAGATTTGTTCCAGGATAAGTCAAACTCACTGCAGAGGTTGCAGCCTCTGCTTTCTTCCTGTTTTTGGAAAATGGAGACATTTGATCTTTTAGAACTCTACAATTCTTCTGCCATGCCCAATGGTCTTCTAACAATCACTGATAGCAGTCCAGCAATCATATATGCTAGTTCTTTCTGTATTCTAGAAAATAATTTGGTATTTGGTGATTTGAAATCAATAAGGATAGCTAGTTTTTCTCTTATTAACTCCACACTTATGCGGGGGAAGGAGGGCTAATTCTGTCATAACCTTTTGTTCCAGCCTTCCCAGTACAGAGGTCATTCATCTTGTAAAAAAAAAAAATAGGAATAGAATAAGATTCAAGTAATTCTGCCTCTTCTCTGTCATTTATCATCAAAATCTTATCCATCCCAGGCAGCAATACTATCCTTTCTTTGGTGTCAAGACATGGCTAAATAAGCTAGTTTGACTATCCAGAGCATGTATTGCCACCTTCTTCTCATTCTGGGCTTAATTATTCCTGACACTATTTTTATAGGGCCATGTTCCTATTCTCTATTTATCCACAGGCACTTGTCTTTTCTTCCATCTTCTGTATATGTCTTTTTATAATCCAAGGATTCGCAATCTAACCAATTTCTCTCTGGAACCACATGAGTCTTTTTAAGCAGTTCCTCTTTTTCTTCAATTTGGGATCACCTCTCTTTGTGTCTTCCATTCTTGAATGGAAAGAAGCATTTGATCTTTCTTGAGATTATTTAATCTCTCTACAGAATTTTAGGCTGTACAATCCTTTCTTATCTTTACTCTAAATACTCTGAAATCTATTTACCCAAAATTTAAAGTGCATGCTTTAGGCTATGCCTAGATTTTCTTTCCTCTATCAAGAACTCTTGGAGGGAGGGTCACAAAGATGGAGCACAGGCAACAACTCAGCCTAAGTCTCCCAACATTTCCCTCCAAGCAACTTTAAAATAACTCCTCAAATCAATTTTTGGAGTAGCAGAACCAACATTAGATTAGAGTGAGACACTTTTCTAGCCTAAGACAACTTGGGAGATTGGCAGGAAACTCTGTGATACTGGGATAGATGCCAGCTTGGAGTGAGAGCAGCCACAGCACCAGTAGTGGGTCTTGGAGGCAGCTGTGACAGCAGCTTCAGGAGCTCTCAGTACAGAGATGGTAAGAGGGTTGGACAACTGGTCAGAAAAAAGATTACAGGAGACTCCACTCGCACTGTATGGAGCTGGCACTCATTGATAATTCTATTGCCCATAAGCAATTCTGGATCACAGTTCCAGGATGTAAGGGAGTGCTTGTATTCTGGCCATAAGAGAGCAGGGGTCCTGGTCCCAGTTCCAAGGCCAAGAGGAGCATTAGCACTGGAAGTTTCAGGGGAGCAAGGACCCTCCCTGTGTAAGGATTACAGCACCACCCAAGGGGAACAATGACCACATCCCTCCCAGGATAATACCATCTAAGAAGCACCAAAAACTTGCAGACCCCTCAGAACTAGCTCTAAAAGCAGCACAAAAAACCTGAAGCTTGGGGATAGTGCCTCCTCAACCCTAGGTGAGCAAAGGCCGACTTTAACATAAAATGTAAAGTCAAAAAATAAACTAGAAAAATGAGTGAGCAAAAAAAAAAAAGCAAAAAAAACTTGACCAAAAAAGCTACTATAGTGATGGAGAAGATCAAGATGTATATTCAGAAGATAATAATGTGAAAAGAACTAGAAAGGAAGCCTCAAAGAAAAATGCTAATTGAACCCTAGTCCAAGAAAAATTCCTGGAAACATTAAAGAATGCCATAAGAGTGGTAAAGTAAAAATTAGAGAAAGAAATGAGTGATGTAAGAAAATTACAAAAAGGAATTAACAGTTAATTAAAAGAGGAACAAGGGGCAGAGCCAAGATGGCAGAGTAGAAGGACGCACGTTTACGAGCTCCAATCCACAGCCCATAGAATTAATGTAAAAAGAGACCCCCATAACTTCTGGACCACTGAAAGGGGTACAGAAACGGAGTGGAAGAGATTTCCATTCCAGGGAGCCCTGGAGACCCTTCCCCAGGGTTCGTCAAGCCCTGGAAAGTGGACCCCACCCCAGCGCTGCCCTGGCCACGGCCCCAGAGAAACTGACCCGAGCAGGCTTCAGGGATGGAAGCTCTGGCAGCCGGGAAAGTCCCTCCGCCCACAGAAGCTACTGGTCAGTGAGAGAGATGGCTGGCTGGCTGAGGGGAGTGGGCTGTCTCCATGACTCAGGCCCCCTCGGGAGGAAGCAGCGGTGGCAGAGACGGGGGCAGGAAGCAGCGGAGGCAGAGGCGTGGGCGGCAGCGGATGCAGCAGCGGCACGACCGCGGCCCGGACTCCCCCAGCAGCAGGCAGGATCTTCATTACTGAAATTCTCTGCATAAACAACCTGAGGGAACTGAGCCTGGGAGGCGCCCCCCACCCACCCACTCCATTCCTGAAAGTCTCTGCATAAAGCCCCTGAGGGAGCTGAGCCTGGGAGGCGGCCCTGCCCCCACCCCAGCACCAGAACTAAAGCTCACATTGATTAGCGGGCACAGAAAGCCCATTTGAATCTCAGAGCCCAAGCACTAGCTGGGCGGATCTAGACGGGGGTGGACAGGAATCTCAGAAGTCAAGTAGCTGGCTGGGAAAATGCCTAGAAAAGGGAAGAAAAATAAGACTATAGAGAGCTTTTTCCAACAAATGCAAATGATCCTGACATTCGGATCTGATGACGAGGACATATTCTTGCCATCAGGGAAAGACGTGGAGGGCGGGGCCTCAGCACCCCAGACACCCCAGGGGGATGTCGGGTGGGCTCAGGCCTTGGAGGAGCTCAAAAAGGATTTTGAAAAGCAAGCTAGACAGGTGGAGGAAAAACTGGGAAGGGAAATGAGAGAGATGCAAGAAAAGTATGAAAAACGGGTCAATACCTTGGTTAAGGAGACCCAAAAAAATGCTGAAGAAAATAACACCTTGAAGAATAGGCTCACTCAATTGGCAAAAGAGGTTCAAAAAGCCAATGAGGAGAAGAATGCTTTCAAAAGCATAATTAGCCAAATGGAAAAAGAGATTCAAAAGCTCACTGAATTTAATAGTTCTCTCAAAATTAGAATGGAACAGATGGAGGCTAATGACTTTACAAGAAACCAAGAAATCACCAAACAAAACCAAAAGAATGAAAAAATGGAAGAGAATGTGAAATATCTCATGGAAAAAACAACTGACCTGGAAAATAGATCCAGGAGAGACAATTTAAAAATTATGGGACTACCTGAAAGTCATGATCAAAAAAAGAGCCTAGACATCTTCCATGAAATTATCAAGGAAAACTGCCCTGATATTCTACAACCAGAGGGCAAAATAAGTATTGAAAGAATCCATCCATCACCACCTGAAAGAGAATCAAAAAGAGAAACTCCTAGGAACATTGTGGCCAAATTCCAGAACTCCCAGCTCAAGGAGAAAATCTTGCAAGCAGCTAGAAAGAAACAATTCCAGTACTGTGGAAATGCAATCAGGATAACTCAAGATCTAGCAACTTCTACATTAAGGGATCGAAGGGCGTGGAATAGGATATTCCAGAAGTCAAAGGAACTGGGACTCAAACCAAGAATCACCTACCCAGCTAAACTGAGTATAATACTTCAGGGGAAAATATGGTCTTTCAATGAAACAGAGGACTTTCAATCATTCTTGATGAAAAGACCAGAGCTGAAAAGAAAATTTGACTTCCAAACACAAGAATGAGAAGAAGCATAAAAAAGTAAACAGCAGAGAGAAGTCTTAAGGGACTTACCAGAAGTGAACTGTTTACATTCCTACATGGAAAGACAATATTTGTAATTCTTAAAACTTTTCAGTATCTGGGTAGTTGGTGGGAACACATACACACATGCACACACACACAGAGACAGAGAGCTCAGAGTGAATTGAATAGGATGGGACCATAGCTGAAAGGAAGTTAAGGTAAATGGTGAGAGAGAAGTGTGGTGGGAGGAAGGAGGGTGAAATGGAATGGGGTAATTGTATGTCATTTGGGAGGCAAGTAAGAGACTTTTTGGTGGAGGGAAAAATTGGAGAGCTGAGAAAAAAAAAACAATTAGTTTACCCTCATCACATTTGACTAGAGGAGGGAATAAAATGCACACTCATTTTGGTATGAAAACCTATCTTACAGTATAGGAAAGTGGGGGAGAAGGAGATAAGCAAGGGGGGGGGATGATGGAAGGGAGGGCAAAGGGAGGAGGGAGCAATTTGAAGTCAACACTTGGGGAGGGACAGGATCAAAAGACAGAAGAGAAACAATGAGGGGCAGGTTAGGATGGAGGGTAATTCAGTTAGTCTTACACAACACGACTATCAGGGAAGTCATTTGCAAAACTACACAGATATGGCCTATATTGAATTGCCTGCCTTTCCAAAGGGAATGGGTGGGGAGGGAGGGATGGGGAGAATTTGGAACTTAAAGTTTTAGGAACAACTGTTTAGTATTGTTGTTGCTACTAGGAAAGAAGACATACAGTTAATGAGGAATAGAAAGTCATCTGGCCCTACAGGAGAAAAGAGAAGATGGAGACAAGAGAAGGGTGGGATGACAGAAGAGAGGGCAGATTGGAGATAGGGAAAATTAGATGCTTGGGGTATTGGGGTGGGGGGAGGGGATAAAAGGGGAGAAAATTTGGAACCCAAAATTTTGTGAAAATGAATGTAAAAAGTTAAATAAATAAATAAATTTTAAAAAAATAAAATAAAAGAGGAACAAAAAATACTGAAGAAAATAACTTTTAAAAAATAGAATTGCCTACTGGTAAAAAGAGGTGCTGGAATTTATTAAGGAAAAGAATTTCTTAAAAAGCAGAACTGGAAAATGTTTTAAAAATAAAAAAGCAGAATTGGCCAAACGGAAAAGGAGATACAAAAGCTCATTGAAGAAAATAATTACTTAAAAATTAGAGCTAAGCAAGTGGAAGCTAATGACTCCATGAGACATCAGAAAACAATAAAATAAAGTCAAAAGAATGAAAAAAAATTGTAGAAAATGTGAACTATATCTTAGGAAAAACAACTGACATGGAAAATAGATCAAGAAGAAATAATTTAAGAATTATTGGACTGTCTAAAAACCATGATCCAAAAAAGAGCCAAGACAACTTATTTTGAGAAATTATTAAGGAAAATTTCTCTAGAGAGTAATATGGAAATTGAAAGAATCCACCAATAACTTCCTGAAAGAAATCCCAAAATGACAACCCCCAGGAATTCTATAGCCAAATTACAGAGCTCCTAGATTAAAAAGAAAATATCGCAGGCAGCCAGAAAAAACAATTCAAATATCATGGAGCCACAGGCAGGATCACATGAGATTTAGCAACTTTCACATTAAAGGAGCAGAGGGATTGGGATATGACATTCCGGAAGTTAAAGGAGCTGGGATTACAACCAAGAATAATATACAGGAAAACTGAGTGTAAGCCTTCAGAGGACAAATGTTTAATGAAATAGAGGATCAGAAATCCTGATCTGATCAAAAAGATCAGAAATGAATAGAAAATTGACATTCAAACACAAGACTCAAAAGAAGCATAAAAAGGTAAACATGAAAAGGTAATCATATGGACTTAATCAAGTTAAAATGTTTACATTTCTGTATGAGAAGATGATACATATAACTTCTAAGAACCTTATCATTATTAGGGAATTAGAAGGAAGCTACATAGAGAGGGGGCATGGGTATAAGTCAACTATATTGGGATGATATTAAAAAAAAAATGAAAGGATAGGAAAGAGAGGTACACTGGGAGAAGGGAGAAGTAGAATGGGGAAAATTTTCTTGTATAAATAGGACATATGAAGGCATAAAAAGGGGTGCAATGCTTGAAACTCACTCTCATCATAATTGTTTCAAAGAGGGAAGAAGATATATACATACTCAGTTGGATATAGAAACCTATCTTACTAGATGGGGAAATGAGAGGGGAAGGGAAAAAGAGATTTGAAAGAAGAGATGATAAAAGGGAGGGCAGATTAAGGGAAGCAGTAGTAAGAAGCAAGACTTTTGGGGAGGGACAGGATAAAAAAGGGAGAAAGATAAAAAAGGATATTTATAGATATACAAAAAATAAGAGAAAGAAGAAAATAGGATGGAGGGAAGTACACAGTAATTATAACTATGAATGTAAATGACATAAACTTACCCAATAAAACCAATAGCAGAATAGATTAGAAACTAGAATCCAACAATATGTTGTTTATAAGAGGTACACTTGAAACAGAAAGGCACACATAGAGTTAAAATAATGGTCTGGAGAAAAATCTGTTATGCTTCAGCTGAAGTAAAAGAGGCAGGAATACGAATCATGATCTCAGACAAAGCAAAAGTAAAAATAGACCTAATTAAAAGAGAAAATGAAAAAAGTTGCTTTTTGATAAAGGATTCCATAGATAATGAAGTAATATCAAATTTTTTTGCAGCAGGTTTCTCTAATGAAGACCTCATTTCTCAAATACATAGACAACTGAGTCAAATTTATAAAAAAAAAAAAAAGACCATTTACCAATTGATAAATGGTCAAAGGATATGAACAGGCAGTTCTCAGAAGAAACCAAAGCTACTAACAGTCATACAAAAATGCTTTAAATCACTATTGATTGGAGAAAGACAAATTAAAACAACTCTGAGGTACCACCTCATACCTATCAGAGATTACATCATTTTTTGTCTTTCATTCTCAAAAAGGACCAGTGTCCCCAATCAGAAATGACAAATGTTGGAGGGGATGAGGGAAAATAGGCAGAGTTGTGAACTGATCTAACCAGTCTGAAGAACAGTTTGCCCAAAGGACTATAAAACTGTGCACACTCTTTGAAAAAGCAATAACATTACTATGTCTACACTCCAAAAAGATCAAAGGAAAAGGACGTATATGTACAAAAATATTTATAGCACATCTTTTTGTGATGGCAAAGAATTAGCAAACAAGGGGCACTCATTAATTGGGAAATGGCTGAACAATCTATGGCATATGATTTTGATGTAGTATCATTATGTTATAAGAAATAATTAAAAAATGACAAAAACCTCTATAGTCTTGCAATATGAAGTGAAAAGAACCAGAAAATCATTGTGCACATTAGCAGCAATGTTGTAATGGCGATCAACTGTGAAAGACTTGGCTACTCTGATTAATACAATAATCCAACACAATTCCAAAGGACTCATGATGAAGAGAAAAATGTTATTCATCTCCAGAGAGAGAAATGATATACTCTGAGTGCAAACTGAAGTATAATTTTCTTGCTTTCCTTATTTTTTTGCCTTTTTCTTTCCAATATGACTAATATGGAAATATGTTTTGCAGGATTTCCCATAAATAATTAATATTATTTTCTTTGCTTTCTCAGTAGATAGGGGAGTGGTGGGAGTGAGAGAGAATTTGTAATTCAAATATTAAAAGAAAAAAATGTTTAAAATAAATAATCATAAAAAAAAAAACTGTGATGGACTATTGGTCACTTGGCCACAAAGTTCCTGTTGGTTTTTTGTCAACTAGTTTCCCTTGTTGGTTGTAATCAGTTCTAGAATAGCAGTTCTTTAGATCACTTCCTCTACTTTTTGAAGAATGAAATTGAAATTATAATCAAAGTTTCTTGGCTCCCTGCTGCCATAACTTCTTGCCTGGGTTGTTGATGTCAAGTCTTATTCTGCCTCTGGTTCCTACAGTATTCAAGGTCTCCTGAAATATGTTTTCTTTTTATTCCTCTGCATTTGCAAACAGATGAAGATAAATGAGGCTAACCTAGGTAAAATGGATAGTCTTTTAAGCTTGTCAGGTGTGGATACAGATTTGGAGCTAAAAGAGACCTTAGTCATTTAGTTCAAACCCCACCCTTTCATTTTACAAATGAAAAGACTGAGACTCAAAGGAGTAAAATGATTTGCCTAAGATACATAAGTAATAAGTGGCAGAGTCAGGATTTAACCCTAGACCCTGCCCTCTGATTTCAAATCCAGTGTTCTTTCCATTATACCATGATGCCTACCAATCTTCCTTTTCCGCTCTTACCCCTATCTGTGGCACCCCTTCCTGCACCCCTTCAAGATTTCCATATGGTCCTCTTTTCTATCACTATAGAAGCAGAAAATGATTTGATTAAATCACGTAACAGATGGATCTGACCAGCAGTGTCAAGCCTACCTGTCAAGACTTAAAGAGGGACTGTGTCCACTGACTTCAGACATGGGACTGGGGCACAGCTTGTGGTTTTGAAGATGATAGAGTAACAGACATAATTTAGGTAACCAAGCACAGAAAGATTCTCTTACACTGAGAATGTTAGACTTATGATTATCCAGTTGGAGTTCTATTGGAGAAACTGAAAGCATGCTTATTTCCATTTGAGACATTGTGGGAATACACTGAAGTTGAATGGAGTTTCAGATTAGGAAGTAGGAGCAATGCTGGACAGGTCTAGAGCTCAGCACAGTGGCCAGTGCTTAGTACAGAATGAGCTCTTGACAATACTTTTTGGCTGACTAAATAACTTCTTGATCGAGCAAGAACCAAAAAAGATTGCTTCCCTGTGTGTTCGTATCTTCTGAACACATTTGAATCTCTCACCCCAGATTCCTTTTCCATTCTTGGGGTTGTATGGAGGATAAAGTGAAAGATAACAATGTGGTCACATGAGCAGGGACATGAGACCCTCACTAATCCTCTTGTGAGATGTTTCTACTACTTTGGTCAAATATTCATCTAAGAATGCATGTGTTGTTATTCAGTCCTTTCAGTTGTGTCCAACTCTTTGTGACCCCATTTGTGGCTTCTTGGCAAAGATACTGGAGGGGTTTGCTATTTGCTTTTTCAGCTCATTTTACAGATGAGAAAACTGAAGCAAACAGGATTAAGTGACTTGTTCAGGGTCATACAACTAGTAAGTGTCTGAGGGCAGGCTTGAACTCATGAAGATGAGTCTTCCTGATTTCAGGTCTGGCACTCTATCCGCTGTGCCAACTAGCTCCAACTGTGTATGTAGGCTGGAGTAATTAATAAACACATTTAAGAAAGAAAGGGGAAGAGTTCTCCTGGTAGGATGGAAACTAGGGTCAAGATCTGATTGGCTAAATAGAAACATTGGAAGGAAAAAAACCTTTATAGACTAATAAGGTAAGCATTGTCACCAGTGAAGCAAGAAAGGCAGCCAGCTCTCTAAGAGCCAGACAGAATTTGGCTATTAGTCCAGATTGAACTTGACTATTAATGGTGCACATAGAAGATGGCAAATGCACATTTAACTAACCTCACCAGTCCCTAGTATGAATAGAGTCAGGTATTGGTCAACAGTATCCTCTGGTAGCTATAATCACATATAGTTTAATGAAAACTTATTCAAATTAGGGTTGATCCTCCCAAGAATTTGTATTTTCAAGGTTTTTCTTTCTAATTCTGGAACAAAAGACAGAGGTTGAATGGTACACTGGAAAGAGAGCTGAATTTAGTCAGAAGACTCAGGTTCAGATCTTGAATCTCCCTCTTTCTGTCTTATGACCTTGGGCAAGTAACTTAACCACTCTGGACTTGGGCATCAGCTTCAACATCTCTAAAGAGTTGAACCAACTAAATAACCTCCAAGATCCTTTCCAATCCTACGAATATACCCCACTCCAAATAAAGGAAAGGTTCATTTTCTCTTCTATATATACGGAATCTTACACATGATTTTGTTGTCATTAATGTTTGGTCATTTCAGTTGTGTCTGACTCTGTGAAACCCCATTTTGGTGTTTTCTTGGCAAGATTTTGGAGTACTTTGTCCTTTCCTTCTCCAGCTTGTTTTATAGATAAGGGGATTGAGGCAAACAGGTTTAAGTGACTTACCCAGGGTCACACAGCTAATAAGTGTCTGAGGCCAAGTTTGAACTCATGAAGATGAGTCTTCTAGATTCCAAGCTCAGTGCTCTATACACCTATCTGCATATGGTGCAATCTCAAAAACTTGATTGCACTCTAGTATTGCCACTAAGTTTGGCTGGCCGTGTATATACATATAGAATAAGTCATTTCTTTAAAACTTTATATATTCCTTCGGGAAATAAATATGTGACAAGCAGAATTGGTCAAATGAAAGGTTCATGAAATAAGTGATCTCACCAACCTAGAGAAAGAAAAAGGATAGTACAATTATGGCTTTTAAGCATTTGGACTCCACTCCAATAAAAGACAACCATTTTCAAAGAATTGTTTTCATTTCTTCCTTTAAGACTCAAATCACAGATTATGGAGTATCTATGATTTCTTCAGTATGGGGACTCCCTCAACCAGTACAAATCTCAACTCATCAGTGACTTAGTAAAGAAATTTTACAGCATTATAAGAGACTCAGAGGGATTAACTGATTTACACAGGGTTACTTAGCAAAGTAATCATCAGATATAAAGTTTGGACACTTGGTCTTCCTGGTTCTAAGCCCTATCCACTATATCACCTTTATCCTTTTTCCAGATGAAAAATTTTCTGACAATATTACTACTTTGCCTCCCATCTCTTAACTTCTCAAGAGGTGGTACATAAATGGGACGCAATAATTCATACACATTCAGAGATGATCAAAGTGTAAATCTGCTTTACTTGACTATGCTTATTACAAGGCAAGGGAGGATTCTATTAAGGAGAGGTGGATGAAAAATTTGGGAAATAATGATGTAAAAAAAGGCAGATCAATAAAGGGCAACTAAGTGGCACATCTGTAAAATGATCTGGAGAAGGACATGGCAAACCACTCCAGTATCTTTGCCAAGAACACCCCAAATGAGGTCATAAAGAGTCAGACAAGCCTGAAGGGACTGCATAACAATAAGATAGTGCAGTGGATAGAGTACTGGCGCCAGGGTCAGGAAGAGCTGAGTTCAGGCTCTTAATTAGCTGTGTCATGCTAAGCAGGACACTTAACCTGTCTGCCTCAGTTTCCTCAACTGTAAAATAGTGATAAATAATAGCAGCTACCTTCCAGGTGATTATGAGTCTCAAATAAGATAATATTTGTTAAGCTGTCTGGCACATATTAAATGAATATTTCCTTTCATTAGACATTTTTTAAAGCTTATTACTGCTTTTTGCTCACGTGTGCCATCCTGTATGTATTTTCAATACTTAGCTGCCATGGAGAAAACCATAAACACTTGAAAAAAATATCTCCTAAAGAACATCTCCTGTATAGAAAAGAATTGGGGCTCCTTTGCAGTTTCTTAATAAAGACTCAGAACATCTGGGTAAGACATCTTGTGAAAAAGACTGAGACCTAATTGAAGTTTTATCTCAAAATGAGAACATCCTCAATGGGCCTTTCACAACCCTAAGCAGCAACACTCAGGACGGAAATAAGTATATGAGAACAAGTCAAAACCCTTCTACACATTGTCCTGATTATTCCATGTTGTTTAGAAGGACCATTAGCCTGTATGTGAGGGAACAGATAAATTTTTTTTTTAACTTACTACCCTGTGAGGAAGAGAAAATGAACACTAATGCATGAACTAAGTAAAAAGAAAGGAGGGGGCAGGTGAAATGTGGTATAGAATTAAATAGAACAAAAGTCTCTATCTGAAATACTAGGCTGGGGAGGAGAAGGAGGAAGCAGAGTGAGGGTAAGGATCTGGCAGAAACTATTAGACAGCCATGAGTGAATAAAGAAAATTATTTTAAAAGCTCTTCCAAAGGATATAAGGATGAAAGGGAGGCAGAAAATGAATGGATAGACAAATGGAAAGAAAAGAGAACTGAAACTATGAATAATAATAGCTATAATAGCTCATGCTTACAGAAAACTTTAAGGTTTGCAAAAGCACTTTATAAATATAACCTCATTTGATCCCCACAAGAATCCTGGGAAGTAGTTGCCACTACTACCATCCTCATTTCACAGATGAACAAACTGAGGCAGGCAGAAGTTAAATGACTTGCCCAGACTTTACAAAGTGAGTTAAGTGTCTGAGACAGTATTCAAACTCATTTCCCCCTGACTCTAAGTCCATCATTCTATACATGGTGCCATCTAACAATAGTACAAATTGTGTGTGAAAGGAACCATGCTCTCATAAGGGTCAAAGGAGAAATGAGAAAGAAAGAAAAGACTGTGGAATTTGCTACAGTCAGCACCAATTGGAATGGCATGTCCTTTGAATTTACAATGCAGAAAACCAAAGGAACACTGTACCAAGGCACTCTGGTAAAATCACTCTTTCAAATACTAATACAATAAATTGAGTTTTTAAGATGTTGGAGGAAAACCTAATGCCCAACAAGGGGAAATGTGCATACAAGCAATTTGAAGGCACCTAAGAGGACCTCTCTCTTTCTCTTTTTCTTTGTCTCTCTCTGTGCTTCTGTCTCTCTTTCTGTCTCTCTCCCTCCCTCTGTTAAATCTGTCTCCCTCTGTCCTTCCTCTCTCCTCCATCTCTCCCTCTCTACTTCACTCCTCTCCTTTTTCTCCCCCTCCCACTCCCTCCTTCTCTCTATCTGTCCATCTGTCTTCAATTCATTACATATTTTTAGCCTCTATAAAACAGATTGAAACTCAAGATCCTTGTAACTTGGAAAGAATTCTCATTGTCACATTATAGGAAAAAGGTTTTTCAGCAGTGATGGAGAGCTGACTTCTGAGTCAGAAAGATCTGGATTCAAGCGGTGCTTCTGATACCTTCTGACTCTGATTCTGAGCTCTCAGCACCCCCAAGCAACTCTGTAAAACTCTAAATTGAAAAGCAGGTGCTACTCTTCATTGGTAGAGGGAATTTCTTCACTGGGAGCTCTCTCTACAGATAAAATAATAAAATCCAAAACCAAAAATCATTGGAATGGTAGTATGGTGTTGGGGAAAGAAGGTTAGATTTGAAGTCAAAAGAACTGGGTATATGCTCTAGTTCTAAAATGTTTTAGCTATGTGAACTTGGGCAAGTTACTTCCCACCTCTGATCCTTAGTTTCCTTATTTGTATATAACCTCTAGCCCAAGGATAGTTAGTATGGGACTCTTTACTTGGTGAAGACGAATGCCTTGTCCTATGTGAAGGGAAGGGTAGAGCTGTTGCCTCTCATACAGGATAGGAGATTCATCACCACCAATAAAGAGATAATCCCATACCAATGGACTTTGGGACAGGAGTGACATGTGAAATTATACCGAACACAAAGGTACAAAGCTGCCTCCTCTTCTCCTTCTACTTATCTACATCCCAAAGTTTTTCTGAAGTTAAAATGAAATGTTGAGGACTATGGAGTACCACAGACTCTGAAGAATTAAATTTGGTCACCCAAAAGGAAATTAAGATGTACATGATTGACATAAGTAAATTGTAAGACATTAACAACAAGGAATTGAGGAATAGAGATAGATATAAAGGATATCATCAGAAAGTTATTTAATTGGAAAAGAAGGTGGGTCAGTTGCATGGCTAGAGCAAAGGATATCTGACAGTCAACCTGAGCATTCCTTGACATCCACACAATTTCAAGAGACTTAAAAGAAGGTCCTCAGCACATTGAATGGATCCCCTTTTGAGGATTTACAGGACATGAGTTTTGTGGGATGAGGGTGAATTTCTCTAGGTGTGCTGTGGAATCCTTAGCCTCCTCTCCCAGATGCAGTTGCCTACATATTTTTCTCAAAGTCACAATAGATTCTCTAACTATGGAAACACAGAGCTACCTCCTCCTCTGTGAGTTCTGGAGAAGTAAAACAAGAGTGACAAAGGAAGAAGAGATGCAGAGGAATGCCAAGGCTCAGGGAATGAGTCCAGGCTCCTACCTAGGAGGCTTTCTTTGTCTCCAATGGAAACATCCAGTATGCTCCCAGAGGGGAAAAAAATTGTTCTGTGAGGGGGAAAAAAAAAGTTTGAAAACCACTGGAGTATGCTGTAACCTTAATTACAGTTAATACTGTTACATTATTTCTCAGTCCTAGAAACAGTTAACTCCCACTGATAATCAATTTTCTTAAAGGCAATTGCTCTCATTAAAATTTCCAGGACATGTGCTTTTCTATCATTTGACAACATGTGCTTTTCTATCATTTGACAACATACTTAAATAAATACATTTCTATATTTTAAAATATAATTTGCTTTCTTCTCTGAAAAGATTCTTTTAATAAGAAATCTGCTTAAGAGCAAGATACTCTTCAGACCCCATGTCTCTGTCTCCCTGTCTCTTTCTTCCTCTATCTCTCTTTATCTCTCTCATAAACACTCTGTCTCTCTCACCCTCCCTTCTCTTGCTGTCTTTAATTCTCTTTATCTTTTTCATGCACTATTTTTAACTCTCTCTCTCACACACACACACGCACATGTACACACACAAACACACACACACACACACACATACTCATGCCCTGTGCTACCTAAGTACTCTACTGAAACTAATATAAACATGCTTTATTCTGTATTGCTGTAGCCTTAGAAGTATGAAGCCGGCAGTAAAACTCAGGTTAGTAGCTGTGACCAATCTCAAGCCTGGAGAACAAATGATGAACACATTTTCCTCTGTATGAAGGAGAAATGGGAGAATATGGGAATAATGTATATAATACACTGTCAGTATTAGGCCTTTTTTGGTCCTTTTATTTGCTGTTTTCCTCAGTTAAAATGCGAACTTCTTGGGAGCAGAGACAGTTTCACTTTTCTATTCCCAGACAGATCCAACCCTTAGGGATATGGATACAAACAGTGCCCCAAGGGTTAAAAATAATATTAAGGGTTACTTTTCCAGGACTTTGTGAAATCCTTAATTTATTCTGTAACCTGAAGGTCCCCTAAAGTCTTTTCCCCCTTATCTTGAACCTGTCCCAAAAGAATTGCTTTTGTCTTCCTTATCCTGTGTTCCCCAGGTCCTTTACTTTTTAAACTGTATCCTCCTATCCTATCCTTAAATCCTTAAACCATAAAGAATTCCCTTTGTCTTCCTGATCTGTCTTTAATCTTTAACCCCCATAAAAACCTCTAAAACTACATCATCATTGTGAGACATCTATACAAGCATAACTCCTCCAAATATCAAGGTCTCACTTAGCTTTCTTGCTAAGGAGACCCATGATGCTTTTTCACATAAAATAAAAAGCTCCCATTGGCTGCAGAGAAGGTCTAAGTGAATTCTTTCACACCTGAAAGCTCTATTAATTCTAAACCTCATCACTCCCTTGCCCAAGATCACATAGGTAATAAATTAACAGAGTAAGAATTTGAACACAGAACCTTGAAGTTCCAATCCAGTGCTCTTTCTACAGAATCGTGAGACAGAGTCCTAGGAAAAGTGCTCATTAAAGTTAATTTATTTGAATTTGCCTATGCGTTTGCAGATAACAGTTTCATCTATCAAGTTTTAGGGCATACAGTGCCTTGAAAATAGATACCAGCATCTATTCAGTGTCCTAAAGTCTAGGACATGCTGCAATGCAGAGATTTCTTCCATATAATCTCACAGACAATGAAGGAAAGGCTAGAAGAATGGCCTTTATTTTCCATACATTTAAGTAGGAGGAAAACAAATGTGAACTAGGAGTCCTTCTTGGTATTCAATTCAGCAGTCTAAGGCAACCTTGGCATTTAAGTATTTAACAAATCTTTTCTGCTTTCACAGAATGCCCGATGTAGAAGGGAGGGCAGACATCACCTAACTCAACCACTTCAATTTACAGAAGAGGAAAATGAGGGTCAAAAGTTTTTTTAAGTGACTTGTCCAAGGTCATACAATCTATCAAAAAACATTCATTAAACTCCTACTATGTGTCAGCCACTGTTAGGCTCTGGGGCTATAAAAACATAAATATAAAAGTCCCTGCTCTCAAGTAGTTCATGTTCTATAAGGGGAAATGACATAAACACCCAGGGGTGAGGAAACTGCAGGCTTGAGGCCACATGTGGCCTTCTAGGTGTTCAAGTGGGGGTCTTTAACTGAATCCAAACTTCACCGAACAAATCCCCTTGATAAAAGGATTTGTTCTGTAAAACTTGGACTCAGTCAAAAGGCTGCACCCAAGGACCCTGACAAGATCAGATGAAGCCTTGAGGCAGCCGGTTCCCCACCCCTGCAGATAAAAGCATAAATATATACAATCCTTAAAACTTTAAGTTTTACAGGACAATTTACATATATTATCTCAATCCTCAAAATAACACTATGAGGTACATCCTCATTTTACAGTGAGGAAACTGAGACTGAAAGCAGCTGTGATTTGTCTCAGGTTACATAGTATTAGTCAAAATTTGAACTGACACCAAATCCAGAGGTCCAGGCCAGAAGTATCAAAATACGTAGCCACCAGCAGACTTCATGTAGCCCACAACACTCTCACATGCAAGAAAAATACAATAAAATATAGATAATGTGAATATGTGATTTTCTAAATGAGTATGTGATCCCCAGGGATCCTTGTATACAGTTGAGTGTCCACCATCTCTATTTGAATTTGATACCACTACTCTTGCCACCACCAAACCTAGTATACACAAAATCTGTAAAACTAAACAACAAAAACACACAAATAAATGAACACAAAGTAATTATGTTAATTTCCTTGGGAAGGGGTACACTAATGGTTGGGGATTTCAGGAAAGACATCATACAGGATGGGCTGGCACATACTAAGCCATTAATAAATGTTGATTGATTGATTAAGTTTTGAAGGAGGAGCAGCTAAAGAGCACTGTGGATAGAGTGCCAGACCTGGAATCAGAAGGATTTATCTTCATGAGTTCAAATCTAACATCAGACACTTACTAGCTCCTGGGCAAGTCACTTAACTCTGTTTGCCTCGATTTTCTCATCTGTAAAACAAGGTAGAGAAGGAAACAGCAGACCACACCAGTATCTTTGCCAACAATAACAAGGAAAAAGCGTACAGTATTCCAGACATGGGGAACAGACCATGCAAAATGTAGGATAAAAGATGGAATGTTGGGGGCAAGGAAGAAGCAAGAAAATCAGTAGCCGAGCTGAGACTACAACCTTATCTAACAAATCCCATTTCTGTGTTCCTCCCAGTATCCCAAAAGAGGGAAACAGCCAGCTCCACAACGTCTGCATTGTCTAATAAAAAAACAACTTGAGTAGCTGATGTGCATAATCACCCTTCTTCAATCCAGCTGTTGTCCGTGATTTTCTTCCCCTCTCTAACATAATCATTTTGATCATCCTACTAAGGGCAGGCACTCTCCTAGGTTGCTATGGGGATTTTCCTGAAGATAATCACTCAAGAATACTTCCAGGGTTTAACCAACAGCTAGACTCGATCTGCAGCCTCCATCTTTAGATGCGGCAAATCTCAGAGGGCAAGCAAATGACAGCCACTAAGATCAAGAGAGTCCCCAACAGCTCCAATGTCCCCAGCCGGATTAGGGGATTAACATTCAAGCTTGCCCAGAACCTAAACTCTTTGAGACTCTAAAGAAAGGAAAAATTAGAAGAAAAAACCCTCAAAAAATTGGTAGGAAAAAATAAATAATAATAGCACTGCACTGGAAAACAGGAAACCTGAGTTCTAAGTCCCAGTTCTCCTATCTATGACTTCATGACTCTGGCAGGTCATTTTCCATCTCTGGGCTTCATTTTCCTCATTTATAAAATTAAGGGATTAGATTACATTAGATCTAAGAGCCCTTCCCACCCTCAATCCACAATTCTAAGAATGAAATGTATAAGGTTTGCTAGAAAACCACCTCTGAGAGGGTTAACATTTAAATAATATGTCTCTGGTAGCCCAATCACCTTGCAAAAAAAAAAATTCCAAATTTAGGTCACTTGCTAAATTGTGCACAGATGCCCAAAGAATTAGAGCTTCTAACCAAGTATAGTAGCTATGTTTTAAATACAATAGACTGCGCAGAGTTGGAGATGGGAGTGGGATAAGGAATAGGCAAGCAAGATGTCTTCCATTTTAAAGCAGTCCTTGATCTGCTAAAAATGGGCACCCACCTAACCATGACTCTTCAAAAACTTATTCAGTAATAATAATACTTTTCTCCCTGAAGTGGAAGATATAAGAAAGGGTTGCCACCAGTCCCACCATTTGGGTAATGCTGACACCTACTGGCTCTTTCTTTTTTTGCTCCCAAACCTTTGAAAAAACATCTTACCACTCCATTTCAATGTTGTAAACTGATTTTCTTCTTACCCATATGGAAACATACCTGATCCTACACCACATGGCAATTTTCAATGTGGTACATTTAGCAGAGCTCTGTTAAAGTGAGATAAAGTACAATGTCTGCAGATATTAACTTATGAATAATTATTTTAGGTGTTACTAGAGCATCCTCACATGTATGCACTCAACCACTGCCTCAACTATATTTTCTCTATGAAGAAATAATGATTGAGAGGGCTCAAACTACACTGTTTTCCAATTTTATCATTATTGACAGCCCACAGTGACAGATTAAAGCATCATTATGTGTACATGAACATAAAGAGCTCTGGAGGGAGGCAGAAATAATATGGGAGACTGAAAAAGACAGAGATAGAGGCAAATAGCCAGAAAGACAGAGAAAGAACTGAGAAAGGGAAGAATACAGTGTAGTTAGATCACTGAACTCGCAGTTAGGAAGATCTGCATTTAAGCCTGCTTCAGACATTTTCTTAGCGATGCAACCAGAGGCAAGTCATGGAATCATAGACCTAGAAAGGACCCTAGAGGTCATCAACTTCATCCCCATCCCCATTTTGCAGACCAAGAAACTTAGGCACAGAAAGATTACCATTAAAGTGTAAGTCCCTTGAGGGCAGGAACCATCTTTGGCCTCTTTTATTGTTTTCAGTGCTTAGCACAGTGCCTGGCACATCATAGGCACTTAATAAATGTTTAATAATCGTTTACTGATTGATAGATTGATGACGCACTCAGGTTTGAACAGCTAAGGTAAATCGAAATTCCAAATCTAGCAGCCTATCCATGCTGCAATATCTTTCAAATCATTGCATTACAGAATTTATTTTTTTTAATGGTACAGTGGAAAGAATTATGGATGTGGAATCAGAGGGCACGGAATTATGTCAGCTGAGCAGCCGCCAGCAGGGTGTCTTGTTTACTGTCAGTGAAGCAGAGATAGGCTACTGCCTGGTGGAGTGGCAGGTCAAGGGACATGGACAATGCCCCAGAGGTACCTGTTGCACAAGTACTTGACTCTTGCAGAGAGCCCAGCACAGCAACAGGGGCAAAGCAGATAAACACTCTTCCACCTCTGAAGGAGGCCAATCACTTGGTCCTTAAAGCGAAAAGTAACATAGGGGCTAAAACAGGAAGACATTTACTAACTGCATGACTCTGAACAAATCATTTAACCTCTGCCTCAGTTTCCTCACTCGAAAAATGAAAAGGATAATAAAAGCACTGACCCCTTGGGATTGTTGTAAGGATAAATAAGATAATAATTGTAAAGCACTCAGCACAGTACCTGGCACATAGTAAGTGCTAAATAATGATGAGTTGTTAGCATTATTATCTTTCTCTTTCCCCAAGAAGAATAGTCAGATGTAGTAGGAAAGCTGGAAATTAAGGGAATACTCAACAATTGCAAAATAGATGAGCAAATTATGCTATTTAATGTATTGAATACTACTATGCCATAAAAAAATATGATAGAAAGAATGGCATGAACTGATACAGAGTGCATTAAGCAGAACCAGAACCATTTATACAAGAAAGGACTCAAGACAAACAATTTTGAAAGACTTAAGAATTCTGACCAACCAAAATGCCAGGGAATAACTATGAAGCATGTTCGCCACTTCCTGAAAGAATGGTGATGCAGAACGAGACGTACAATATACAGTATGGGTTCAAATAATGGCACCACGTTGGAGGATTCATTATTCACATTCACTGGCACTTAGCAGTACAGTTTTGGACATGGGCCATGTGAGAATTTGTTTAGCTTGATGATTCCTATTTGCCACAAGGAGTTTGTTTTTCCTTTTTTAATGGAGGAGAGATGGGATGGGGAGGAGAGGGAAATGCATTGATCAATTTTGCTGACCTGTATTTTGCTTCCTTTTTATTTTTTTGCTACAAAGGATAATTTACTGGGAAGGAGAGCAAAAAGGATATGTTGGGAAATGCAGGTGTTGTTAACAAAATAAAAGACAAAATACTTTTCTTCTTGTTGTTGGAAACAAAGATAAGCCAGTAGAGCTTAAAGAATCTGTTTGCTGAAATATTTCACTTAGCAAACCAGTCTGATAAGCCAGCTATCTTGTCTTGGAGAAGCCCCATGGCAATGGCAGCAGTCCTCCACTACTATTACATCAGCCCTCTCCCCCATCCAAAGAGTCTAAAATAACACTTCAGCATGAGAACATTTGATCCATTAGAGAAATACCAAAAAGCCAGAAGTTTAGTTTATAAGGAGGCTTCATGGAGCAAAAAGGAGATTGCCAGTTTTGTATTCCTATAATTGGCTTCATAGCAGCAAAGTTATTGCAGCCCTGTTCTGGTATCTATAGTTCACAAGCTCATCTCCCCAGAAGCAACCCAGTGAATGATAATGGGATGAAGTGACCTCACCTGAACTCTCAGGTTTGACTCAACGTCTCAAAGTGAAAAAAAATCTCTTTTAAACCAGCCTCTCGCAGAGCCAGGGCCCTAGGACTACCAATAACCGTAACACTATGGTGGTATATTAATGCCTTGCTAAGATGTTTTCTAATCTCACTGTTTAAGAATTCTCACTTGCAAAGCCTGGGCATGGGTGGTTGTTGTCGATGATGATGATGCTGCTGTAAGGCTGATAACTGCACAGCCCTGTCTGACTTAAATCCAATTCCCTTGCAAGACAAGACATCACACTCCTGAGGCTATGGTTCCTCTTCAGGAACAAAGGGCAAACCTGCCCCAATGGAGATCCAACTGGTCAGTTCCATCACTCCTTCTTTCCTCCCTTTCTCTCTTCCTTCCTTCTTCCCACACTTCTTTCCTTCCTCCCTTCCTTCTTTTCTGTTCTTCTGTCCACATAGGGAATCATACCCTTAAATGTAGGTGCTCTGAACAAAGAAATACAAATTTTAATCACTAAAACCTCACAAGATATCTTGGGGTTCGGGCATGAAATAACATCCTTAGGGAGAAAGGATTGAATGAGGAGATGCTCCAAGCAACAGCCAAACCCTCCAAGGGAGGTTTGTCATCCCAGCCTTTCACAGAGAAATACTGTAGCTCTAAGTCAATGAGGATTGCATGGATCATGAATAATAATTAATAATGATGATGATCATAGCTAGTACATGATAAGTATTATTTCATTTTATCCTCACAACAAGGCTTGGAGGTAGGTGCTATCATTATTCCTGCTTTACAAGATAAGGAAACTGAGAGACCCAAGTGAAAGGACTAGCCTAAAATCCCTTAGCTAGTTTGTGTGTGAGACCAGCTTTTAACTCAGATTTCCTGACTCCAGGTCCAAATCTTTCTCTATCTCACAGACCTAGAGCTAGAATCCAACCTCCTCATTTTACAGATGAAGAAATGAAGACACAGAGAGTCAGTGGTTTGTTCAATGTCACCCAGGCCGAGTGTCTAAGGTGGAATTTGAACACAGATCCTGATTCTAGATCCAATGCTCTTTCCCCTATATCACAGTATAGAAATGTTCAATATTCATAATTTATTTTCTGAACCTCTATGTGCATTTAAACACATGCAAAAGTAATCTGTCTTTTGGACCAGAGTTCTATTAGGTTAGGTTATTTATTCCCTGTGCACAGTGTGCTGGCTCTGGAGTCAGAGGTCTGGATTTTCAAACCCCAGCTCTGCCATTTACCACTCATGTGCCCTTGGGTGAGTCACTTCATCTCTACTTTCCTCCTCTGTAAGATGAAAGGGTTGTCAAAAAGCTTGGACATGAAGATGAGTTGAGGAAATCCACCTCCTTCCATTCTTTGCAGAGGTGGGACACTAGTGTATGTGTGGAATGCTATATACATATAGCTAGTTTTGATGATAAAATAGTTATTTTATACCATGAATCATGGAAAGCTTTTTATTCTTCATTTTAAAGGATTATAACACTGGTTAAAAGAGGAGAGATATATACTGTAAAATGAATGTGGTATAAGAACAGAAAATATCAGTAAAAAGCATTTAAAGAAATACATCAAGAAAATAAAAGAGAGGTTTGAAGTGAATAACCCCCAAGGTCCTCTTAAGTTTTAAATCCTATGATTCTGATTCTATAAATACATTCCAACTGAATTCAACAAATATGTGTCAAGAAACTATCTAGAGGTCTTTGCGTCATCCCTGGCTTGTTTGAGAAATCAGTCGACAAGCATTTATGAAGTGCTTACAATGTGTCCAACACTGTGCTAGGTGCTGGCAATACAAAGACCTCAAGGATCATGCATTATAATGTGGCGGGGGGTGGAGGGGGTGGAGGTGACTTCTAAAGTCACATATGCTTCTTAAGTCAAGTCAACAAGTCTGTATTTAGAGCCTATATGCTAGGCACTGTTTTGCCTAGTGACGCAAAGAAGGCAAAAGTAGTCCCAGCCCTCAAGAAGCTCACAATTCAATAATCCATTTGACTAAAACTGAAAGTTGGCTTATAAGATCTTGTAGGGACAAAGAAATGCTTCCTCCTTGGGCTAGCTACTTGAGTGTATGTCCTCTTCCATTCATCCCACTGTTCTCTGAGTCTTTGTATTTGTGATGGTAAACCCATAGAGCAGAGATTCCATTTAATTCCCTGCTTTAGAGGGAGCCTGATCTTTGTGGACCTTTAGGTTGTTGTTCTCAAAGCAGGAATGAAGGCCATCCTCGGGGAGAAGAATGGTTTAGAGATGGCACTCACAGCTAAGTTTTTCTAACTACTCAGGAGAGCAGCCCTCCTACACACAACTGTACTGAATCTTTTGAAAACCGGAGCTTGGGAAGCTGCAGAGAACTACCAACTCTGAAGTGTTTTCATAATCCTACAGGAAAACAGGCAGTTGGACAATCAGGCTCACAATGTCTCTTCAAGATTATGAATTAGGTTGTTTTTTTTCATTTTTTAAAAGGCTGAATTCTACTACAATTCAGTAAATTTAGATAAAGGATATTTAGAAGAAAGTACATTTAATTGGTACTCCATAACATTTCACATAAACCTAGAGTTGGAAGGAAAACCAGAAGCCATCTAATCCAATTCCCTCATTTTACAGGTGAGGAAACTGAGGCACAAAGAAGTTAAGTGATTTGCTCTCTGATATTATACAATGTAGTATCAGAGGCTGTATTTGAACCCAAGCCCTTTGACCTCAGAGCCAGGGTTCTTGTGGCACGGTCTCCCTCAGACTAGTTCATCCCTGATTACTATTCTCTGGTCTCCTCTTCTTCCCATACCCTAAGCAAGCCTCAAAGATTCTACCGAACCCTTCTTCATTATATTCTCACCTTATCTTCCTCCATGGCTTCAATTATTATCACCTTGCAGAAAACTCCCAAAGCTTGACCTGCCCAATCTCTCCCTTAAGCACCAATCCTTTATCTCTAAATGCCTGGTCTCCACCAGGATGCCCCAATAGCATTCAGACTCAATATATCCCAAAATGAACTCATCATCTAACCCCTTGTTAATGACAAAATGGTCCTCTTTAACCATAAAACATCCTCTTTTCATTTATTGACAGTATATTTTGGGGTTTTTTTCATCAGTACAATTAGTTATATGCCAACCTTTCCTAATATTGAAACATTATTTTATTATCATATTTCTGTTAATCACATTTGTTCAAAATAAACATTTTATATCGAAAAAAAAAGGTCACATTTTCCTCTGGACTTGAGCCCTTATCTACCAGATTTAATCACTAGTCAACTTCATGCCAAACAATTCCCTTCCCTATGCCCATACTCATCACCACCTTCCTTTAGAACAATGATCAATTCAACACTGCCAAAATACTCCCTGACTACTGCTTCCTATATGTGTTGTTTAACCCATCACAACATAAGTTCGTTGAGAGAAGAGATCATATTCTGTGCTTATATTTGTATCTTCAGCACTTGGCATAGTGCCAGCATCTAGGAAGTACTTAATAAATGAATGTTTTTTCCATTCCATTGTATTCACTTTGATCCCACATCTAATTAGTTGTTAAGCCCCAGCACTCTACCTTTGCAATGTCTCAGATCTGTTCCTTCAATTCCATAGACCCTAACTCTAAAGATTCTAACTGATATTCCTACCTTTCAAAGTCTACCCTCTCTACCACATTCTTCACACGGAAGGAGTGTATGCAAGATGAACCAAATCACTTGCTATCATCTTGAGCACCAGCTTTCCTATAACCCTCCAGTCACAGGCATCCAGAGACCCTGAGTGCTAGGGCCCTAAAAATAACAGTGCCCCAACAATCACCCAGGCCCTTGGACCCTGCCTCCACCCTGTCCCTGCAACCAGAATCCAGGGAGAGTAGCCTCTGATGCAACTAAACCCAGAAATTCTATCAGCAGGTACTGGAACTCCTATCTCCTTCAGAGCTAGAAGTACAAAAAATCTAGAAAAGAAAATCCTAGCTACCACAGTCCATGGCAGTGTTAAATGGTTCAATATAAAAAACTGATACGAATTTAATAATGGAAATGACATCAAAGAAAATTTATTACCATCTACTATGCTTCTGAGCCCTAAAGACCATTGGACCTCCCATTCTCTCCTTCTTTTAGAGTGTCAGCTCCTTTAGAGCAGGGTCTGTCAATCTTTTGTTTCTGTATCCCTGGCATTTACCACAGAGCTTAGCATATAGTGGGTACTTAACCAGTGTTTTTTTGTTCATTCATTCATTCATAAAATAATCTTTCTAACATCCCTATTGCTACTTTCCTGCTCAAATATTTTCAGAGGTTTCCATTACAGGCAACTAGGTGGCACAATGGATAGAGTGCCTAGCCTGGAGTCAGGAAGACCTGAGTTCCAATCCAACTTCAGACACTTCTGGCTGTGTGACCCTAGGCAAGTCACTTCAGGAAACTTCAGTTTCCTCATCAATTCAATGGAGATAATGATAGCACTTATACAGGATTGTTGTAAAGATTAAATGGGGTAATAATGGTAAAGCACTCCACACAGTGCCTGACCTTAGTAAGTGCTATATAAACGTTAGCTATTATTTTTACTATCATTATCTCCTAAAGGATAAAATTGTAATTTCAGATATGCAAAGAATGAACAGGGACTATTTTGGGTTTTCTTGGTATCCTCAGTGCTTAGCACAGTGCCTGGAATATAATAAGTTCCTATCATCATCATCACCATCATCATCATTATGTATTTATTATTATCACTAAACAGCATTATGTTACCGATTTTACCCAGTCGATTGCTACTTAGGGAGTAAGCAAGCTGGCCCAGCTAAAGCAGCAAGGCACTCTGAGAAGAGAGTTGTATGTATCAGGCAACCAACCACTCCAATCAGTACAGCGAAGACAGCCCAAGACCTTGACTCCTAGAGTCTAGGAAATAACATTGTCCTTTAGATGAGGGCTTCTTATACTTTTTCCACTCAAAATCCCTTTTCTCCCTTCAGCAGCCTTTGTTAGTGTAGCATGACCTGAGGGCATGCACAGTGCAAAGTGTGCATGCTTTGTGTTCAGAACCAAGGCTTCAGTGAAGTTTCCTGAGGCAATATGGGCAAACACAGCCAGAAAAACCTTAGATTCATTATGGATTTGATTTTGAATTAGTTTTTGGTTGTTGCGCATTAGAAACCTTTTACTCTTGCCAAATTTTTTGCAAACCCATATGGAACTCAATCCACTGTTTAGGAAGCACTGCTCTAGACCACTGACCCTGTTTCCAGTCCAGACCCACAGTCAGTCACTGAGGGAAGAGATCACTGTGGAGGAGAAGCTCACCCTCCATCATCAACTCAATATGACCAACTGCCATTGATAGGTGGGTAAGCCCAAGAGTGCTGAGAATATCAGCACCACCTGGTCCTTCTCTCAAAGCAGTCCTCAGACCAAGCCATCATGCTGGAAAGCAACTCTCAGGAAATTCAGACTAGCAATTGCTTCTTTGGGTGTTGTAGGTACAGCTGCTGAAGATCAAGATGTTGCTTGACAAATAGTTTTTCATTCATTCATTCAATAAATGCTTGTTGGTAGATCAATTCAAGGACCTAGACAACCTGTTCCAACCAGCTTCACACACTGGAAGTTCCCTTTGCCCCTGCAACTCCTCTGTCTGATTGGATGGTTCCTCCCAGAATTTACATTTAAGGACCAGGCCAAGGTCAACCATGTCTTATTAGTTTCCAAGTTATACTCTAGACTTCTTCTACCATCTTCCCCCTTTCACTAGTACAGTGATGGCACTGTGGTGCCATCTATGGTCACTACTCTAGCATATAGTAAGAGTTTAATAAATGTTTGCTGACTGCTTTTCCAGCTATATCTTACACTATTCTCCTTTCAATCAATTCCACAAACTGAGACAACTTAACTTTCCCTAATTTCTTCCTGACTTTTCCCATCTCTTTTTATCTGCCATGATATGGATTTCCTCCAGTTCTCTGCCTGTTGAAATCTTTCTCTTCCTTTAAGACTCAGCTCAGCTAACAACTCCATATAACCTGGCCTAATTCTTTTGCCTAGAAGTAATCTCCTCTCCTTAATTTCTTAACTCTCTTTTTTTTTAACCTTTGATGAACTTATCACATGTCTATAAGACATTTCATGTCTTAGATTACAAACTCTCTGTAGACAAGGGCTCATGTTGGTTTTCACCTTTGTTTCTCAGGTGCCTAGGATGATACACTGCACATAATAAGCACATTAATAAATGTGTGTAGAATTTAATATACTTTTGACTAAATTAGGTTAATTGGCACTTATTTTCCTTTATTCCATTGTAGCAAAGTATACTAACTCTGATAAATCCATTAGAATTAGAAAGGGTACATTGGAACAAAAGAGTGAATACAGGTCATTATAGTACCATTATGGAAAAATGACAAAATCGGCTGAATAGATACACTACAAATTTGTATTATCTAATTTCATTTGGGCTCTCATTGGTATAACAATCCTTTTATTCTTTCCCGATTAACTCTCTATCATATTCCTGCAGAAGCTATTCCCAAACTATCTTCACTCCTTAAACCTCTCAAACTGCTCCTCCTTCCCTCTCTTTCCATAGAGGTCTTTGCCTCCTAATTTCCTGAAATAATAGAGGCCATTTCCTCTTCTTCCCACTTCTATAACATCTACATCATCCTGTCTTCCCCTCTTTGGCTACAGTCTTTGACAAAAAGTTAGCTTTTGTCCTTGCCAAGGCCAACTGTTCTGCTAATTCCCTAGATTCCCTCCCCTCCAACCTACTCTGGGTACTTATCCCTTTGATCATATTCATTCTCTCTCTCTCTCAGCCCCCTCTCTCCCTCTTTTTCTCTTTATCCCTTCCTTTCTCTCTCCTATTCTCTCTCCTATCTGTTGGCTCCTTCCCTACCGCCTACAAATAGGCTCCAATCTCCCCTATTCTTTCAAAACTTTTTACTTGACTCTGCCATTCACTCTCATCCTATGTTATAAGCAAAATCCTTAGAAAAATCAGTCCAGTCTCATTGACTCTACTTTCTCACCTTGCATTCACTTCTCAAATCCTTGGAATCTGGTTTCTCACCTCATTGCTGTCATTGTTGTTCAGAAATGTCCAACTTTTCATAACCCCATTTGGGGTTTTCTTGGCAAGGATACTGAAGTGGTTGGCCATTTCCTTCTCCAGCTCATTTTATAAATGAGGTAACCGAGGCAAACAGAAATAAGTGACTTGCCCAGGGTCATATAGCTAACAAGTATCTGAGGTCAGAGTTGAACTCAGGTATTCCTGATTTCAGGTCTGGTGCTCTATCCACTGCATCACCTAGCTACCCCTCGTAAGGGAAAAGTCATGCCTTTGTCACCTATATGTGTCAATAAACCTCCCATTCTGTTAGATTCCCTTAGATGGAGCAAGTCTTAAATATGTGCATGACATCACCTTCCCTTACTTATTTGGTGTCCCTATCATATTGTTACTGTCATGTTGCTCCACCAAAATATTGCATAGGTATCTCAAATCCAAATATAAAACAGAATTCATTATCTCAACTTTATCAAACTTGTCACTCCTCCAAAATTCTTAGTTTCTGTTTGAAGGCCTCACTACTCTTCTAGTCACTCAGGTATAAAATCTTAGAGTTATCAATTCTTCACTCTCCCATAACCCCCATGTCTAATCAGTTGATAACATTTGTTGATTCTAACACAACAAATATCTCACATCCATTCTCTTCTCTCCACTCACATACCTGCTACTGCAATTCAGGTCATCTCTCAGCTGTACCATTTCAAGAACATCCTAATTGGATTCATAGCTTCCAGTCTCTCCCCTCTCCAAGCAATTCTCCAAATACCTGCCAAAAGGCATATATCTGAATATGCCCCTCCCTACCTTAAGAATTTTCAATGGTTTCCTCTTCCCTTTAGAATAAAATACAAACATCTCAGTTCAACATTTCAAGCCCTTCACAATCTGGCCAATCTCTCCAGATATTTCACATGTTTTAGCCAAACTAACCTACTTCTTTCTCAAATGTAGGGCTCTATTTCTCTTTTGCATAGGCTCTCTTCATATCTGGACTATAAATCCTGTTCATTTTAACTTGGAGACTCTCTAGATTCCTTCAAGTCTCAGTCTATGTTTCATCCTGGCAGGAAGACTTTCCTTATCCCCATAAAGGTTAGTCCTTTCTTTCTCCTCAAGTTATCTTAAATATGTCTATCACTATTTTTTTAAATCTCTCAGTAGAATATAAACTCCTACATATCAAGAACTGCTTTTCAGTTATGTCTTTTGAAGTCCCCCAAGTCTATCACAGTGCCATTCATACAGTAGGCAGTTAATAAATACTTGTTCAACTCAATTGAATAATCTTTTAATACTTCAAAGTTGCTAGAATTCCATTGGTATGGCTATTACCTCCACTAAAACAGTTCATCTAATACTATTCACTAAATATATTACTATATATACTATTCACTAAATTTACTCAGAAGACATCATCGTTGAAATTTCTCAGTATAATCCTTGTTTCAATATTGTTTCCACATTGAACTTTCTTGTATTTTTATTTAACTCAAAATTGGGGGTGGAGGTGGGGGCAAGGGTGGAGACAGAACCATGCCCTTACAAATAAAATGTCCAATATAAAAGTGGTTGAAATCATTGCCATCTTGCTCAGAAGGATACAACAGCTACTCTGTAGGATCAGTTCAACTTGAGAAAATGTGTGTGTTTGTCCTTCCATTGTCAAAGAAGACCACGCCATCAGAAATAATGATGTGACTTGCACTTGACTTTGTTTTGAGTGAGGGAGGGCTGTGTAGGTCACCAGCCTCACTTCTCCTCCGGAGCCATCTGAATCCAGTGACCAGTTACTCATCAGGATGACTGGAGATGACGCAGGATGAGGCAATTGGGGTTAACTGACTTGCCCAAGGTCTCACAGCTAGTGAGTGTCAAGTGAGACTTGAACTCAGGTCCTCCTGACTCCTGCACTGGTGCTGTATCCACTGCACCACCTAGCTGCCCACAATGGGTTTGTCCAGAGAAGTGCCCAAGGTCAGATTTGAACTTAGGTCTTCTTGACTCTACGGCCAGCACTCTATCCATTGTGCCACCTCACTACCCCATCTTGAGAAAATATAAGGCAAAGGAAGATCTAAGTCTGCCTTTTTTCAAAAATTATTCAAAATAAATCCTGTCTCCCCAATCCATGGGATGGTCATCCAAGTCTTTTTGTATATCTTCCATGTGGAATTGACTCAATACCCTAGAGTTCTTCCTCTGGTTCTTTTACTATATTTTCAATACCATTGTAGCACTCAAACTGTCCATCTGTTATCCTTCATTTTGTTGCATAATTACCCACCTCTCTGTTCATAAATGTCCCCAATGATAGTTGTATGCCTCTTCCAAGTAAATCATTGTTAGTATACTGTTGTGGCCTACTTATCCCCACCACACATCTGTCTGTAGCCCTTTTGTATTACCTGCAATTTTGATTTATCTGAGGTGGTGATATTCCATGATTCCCAGCCATATAGTGTTCCTGGGAGAATACTGGTGCTAAAAAAAATAATATGGGCTTTTGTGACAGTGAGCAGCTTGGGACAACTGAAAGTGCTGCCCACCTTCCCAAATGGAATCCAGCTGGCAATCCTCCACCCATTTAAATCTGGGACATTGTTCTTGGCTGTGGGACTGGCCACTCAATTACTGCTGGGAAAAAGAACTCAAAAGGGATGTTCTATGAAGAGTGGGTCAACAGCACCATCTGCATGTGTGAAAAACACATTTCTGGGCAAAGACACATACATCTAATACAAAAACGAATGTCATTTGCTAAATTCACTCGGCATCATTGTTGAGATTTTTCAGTTCAGTCCAGTCTGAATATCATTCCCATGTAAGACTCTCCAGCAAGTGTGTGTTTTTTCCTTAATCCAAAGTTGGTTGGGGGAGGGAGGGAAAACCTGTCCCTTAAAGATAAAATATCCAATACAAAAATGACTAAAATCATTTAGTCAGTTTTGCTTGGAAGGATACAATAATAACTACTATATAGAATCATACCAACTTGAAGAAATAGGGCAAAGGAAGGTCTTGGCATGTCTTTTGCAAAATACTTACCTAAATCCTGTCTACCACCCCAGATGTAAGCTGTGAACATAACTTACCGTCATTACATGATTCATGACCCGGAATGCACTAGAGATAAAGCTATCATCGGAATCCAGGGAGTTCGATGCTGAGACAATGGTTTCCTGGAAGGCGGGGGGAAGGGAAAGCAGGAGTATAGAAAGAAAGACAGACAATTATTTTAGCAAGTCACTTATTTTATGACCATTATATATTACCTCATTCTGAATTTTCAATAAATCAAGGACCTCCAATGCTCCTCCACTCACCTTATTAAGTCACAACACAAACCCCATAGGTGACAAGATCCGGTGATTCATTTGACACTTACTAAGCACCTATTTGCAATGCCATGAGGCAGAGGCACAGAAGAAACAATGTTCTGACTTGCTCTTAATTCAGTGAGTCTGAGAGTAGAAAGAGCAGACCCTGTGAACTTTACTGCTAAAGCATTACCTGGGAGGGCAATAAATCCATGCTCTTTCTACTTAGAGCCTGTGGAGGGGGCCCAAAACAAACGTTCCAAGTACAAATTCCAAGGTGCTTTGATGAAACTCATTTTATTCTAGGGCAAGAAATCATAGCATATTTTAAAACAATAACTCATTGCTACTGTCCTTCATTACTTCCCCGATTGAGATGTTTGCTCTAGAGCAGCTAAAGGTTTCTTTAGCTGCTGAGGGACAGAGTTTGAATTGGTTGGTTTTCCAACTTGAGCAGCATCCCTGGGGCAACTGCAGAAATTTTACAATTTGTCTACTAAAAAAAACAAAGAATCATTTTCCAAAAACTTTAAGAAGTAAGTTGTCTGTGAATTCCTGGAGGGGAAGCATTTTTCTCATTGCAAAAGAAAGACCTAGAAGCTTTTTTGTCTCAGGACTTCTCATCTGGAAGAGAGGCAATTTATTATTAGTAGTAACATTATCTAGCCTTTACATAATGGTGTAGAGTCTGCAAAGCAACTTACAAATATTATGTAATCTTATCTTCATAACAGCCCTAAAAGGTGGCTACTATATTATTTCCCCCATTTTGCAGATAGATCAGCTGGGTCAGGTAAATGTAAGTAATTCACTCAGATACACACTCCTAATTCAGTGCTTTTCTTGCCTACTCTAGGGTCTTGCAATCAGGAAGACTCATCTTCATGAGTTAAATCCAGCCTCAGACACTTACTAACTATGTGACCTTTGGCAAGTCTCTTAATCCTGTTTGACTCAATTTTCTCATTTGTAAAATGAGTTGGAGAAGGAAATGACACACCAGTATCTTTGCAAAGGAAATCCTAAAATAGGGTCATGGAAAGACACGTATGACTGAAACAACCAAACAACAAAAATATTCCTCCTCTTTTATTCTGGGTTCTGAATAAGAAATGTCACTGCAGATAAAGGTAAGAGGGAAAAGCTTAGGGGGTACTGGTATACTGAATTTTCTAGTCCACAGTTCCACTTATTCCCCTTCCCACCCCATGCCCTTTCCTACTCAATACCAGTAATGCCATAGGTACACCTACATTCCTATAAACCTAAGTACTCAAAATCCAGTTGGTTCCCTTTCTGACATGACTAAACTCCACTCAGCCAATACCCTACTTCAGTGCCTGTTGCCACTCATAACACTCTGCCCCAACGGATGTTGCCACAACTCAGGCATCCCAGTGCAAGGTCACCTTAGTGGCTTTACTCGGACACACCTGTCAACCTATTTCTCTCCCTAGGTAATATATCTACCCCTTTTGACCATAGTCCTATGGTGCTAAGTTCCTCTTATAACCTTTTTCTACCTAAAATCATGCAAAAAAACAGTACATATAGGTGAAGTAAAGCAAGTCTTTCAGGAAATTACCTCTTATTACAAAACCTACAAGGAGGCATTCTCAAGCTCATGTTCCAAATGCTTTTCTAGTACTTAACCTCCACCCACTTAAAAAGCTGATAATATTTTAAAATTGAGACACCGTTGACCTGAAATAAATTCTTACAAATATTTTCATCTCCATCTTGTCTTTTGGGCAGCCAGGTGGTACAGTATATATAGTACCAGCCCTGGAGTCAGGAAGACTTATCTTTACAGTTCAAATCTGACCTCAGACACTTATTAACTATGTGACCCTGGGCAAGTCACTTAACCCTGTTTGCCTCAGTTTCCTCATCTGTAAAAATGAGCAGGATAAGGAAATGGCAAAGCACCCCAGTATCTTTGCCAAGAAAACCCTAAATGGGGTCACAAAGAGTCTGACATGGCTAAAATGACTAAATAACAATCTTGTCTTTACATTCAGTCCATGAACACTGGAAAACACTCAGAATACACAAGGTGGGCTATAATTCCAAATCTATGGCAAAGCAATATTCCAGAGTTCACCTCACATTATTGCTTGTCAAAACTGAGGCAATTTTTCTCTTTGTTGCAATGAACTAAAAGTGCAGAAAAGCTACTAGTAAATATATATCTATATATACACACATATGTACATATAATATGTATATATGTGTGTATATATACACATATATATGTTAGCTCTTTTAAAGGAGCTTCTGTGCTTGTGCAGAAATAAACTGAAACAGACACTTGAATCCTAGCTGAATTTTGTTTGAATCCTAGATCACACTGCCATCTGGTGATACTCCAAAAAATTACAAATATTCATATATCTAAGCTAGGATCATCTGAGTTATCATTAGTCTTATATGCATTGAAGAAGAAAAACGGAATTGGGAGTTAGCTAGCCATTGGTTAATATCTCAATGTATATTACTTGAAATATTAGGACTGACATCACTACGTTTAAAAATACTCAACATAAAAATCTAGAAGATAATGTGTTTTAATCATTCACTCCACCCATCTAGACAATATTTTGAACCTAGTCTATGCTTAACAAATTTGGTCCAATTTCTTCAAGCTCATAAACCTATTTAATTTAGACTTTTGTAGATGGAAGCAACCTTAGGGACTCTCTAGCTCAGCCACTTGTTGGGTTCACCACCCGCAAACAGGATTCTTCTTTGCAAATATGTTATTATGCATTTTGCATAAAAATAAAGCAAAGATAGATAAAGCTATCTTAGAAGGAAAGTAAAATGGGCAAAAGATTATATGAGAAACGACCTTATTTGTAAATTTTTTTCAAATAGGTGCATTCATACTCAGACCTCCCTCAAAAATACTTCAGTTGACTATTAAAAACAATAGGATGGTCAACTTTTCTCCTATTAATAATTGTATTATTAGGAAGAGTTCTATTATTTGGAACATTACCAGATTCCTAATTCTAATAAGAAGAATTTAGGAATATCAGTCAGCAATAGATTCAGCTTCTACTTATTATTCCTTCAATCAAAAAATATTTTTGTTTTCACATTGCTTTTATATCCAAATATATCCTTTTCCCTTACTGACCTACTAAACCATGCCTTGTAATAAAGAATTTAAAAAGAAAAAAAAGTAGTTCAATAGAACCAATCGGCATATCAACCATATCTGACACTGTAGTCAATATTCCACACCCATACTCCCCTGCCTCAGGAAGGGGGAGAATATATTTTCTCAACTCTTCTCAGGGCCAAGATTAGTCATTATAATTATACATTATCCAGTTTCTTTTTTTTTTTTTCAAAAGCATTATTAAATACCTCATACAGGCAAAGCAAAGTCTTGGTATTACAGAGATTTACTTATGTAAGGGAGGGGCTAGATCAGTCACCCCACCCCAAGTAGAGTAACTAGCGTGTTCACTAACCTTGGATACATTTGTCAGGTTATAACACTTCAGTTGAATCAATTAGTTAGTCGAACCCACACTATGTGATGCCCTGGGGGTTTTCTATTAAATAGCAAGCTAGTTTTGGAACCCAAAATTTCAGTGTCTGACAGAATAGAAAACAGCTTCAGTCAAATCTAGCTTGTCAGCATTGGGAGGAGCAGAGCCTTTTCCACATAACCCCTCTTTGATAAGAAAATAACCTTGTGAACTTCAGAGGGTCAGAGGATTTGGACTTCTCATTGGCATCCTAGCAGCATTCCTGGGGATAATAGAGATTTACAGTAGTGACGGAGGCAGCTATGTGGTACACTGGATAAAGTTCTGGGCCTGGAGCCAGAAAGATTTATCTTCCTGAGTTCAAATCTGGCCTCAGATACTTCCTAGCCTTGTGACCCTGGGCAAGTCACTTAATCCCGTTTGCCTCTGTTTCCTCACCTGTAAAATGAGCTGGAGAAGGAAATGGCAAACCACTCCAGTATCTTCGACAAGAAAACCCCAAATGGGGTCACAAACATTCACCCCTGACGGAAATGACTAAAAGCAACATAGCAATTCCCACATCAGGGGCCAAGGACAAACGAAAAACATAAGGAAAGGCAACTTCAAGATCCTACAAAGAGCAGAAAGCTACACCACATCTAAAAGACAACTTTCCCCCTAGATTCTAAAAGTACTTGTGAAAGAACGTTATAGCATTGGGGGAAGGGAGGCAGAGAAGAGTAATGAAGATGTTTGGAACAGCTGTTCTTACTGTGTGTGTGTGTGTGTGTGTGTGTGTGTGCGTGTGTGTGTGCGTGCGCTCGCACATGCATTTTACTCGTGTCTGACTCTTGGTGATCCCATTTGGGGTTTTCTTGGCAAAGATTCTGGAGTGGTTTGTCAAATCTTTCTCCAGCTTATTTTACAGATGTGGAACTGAGGCAGACAGGGTGAAGTGACTTGCCCAGGGTCTCGCAGCTAGTAAGTGTCTGAGGTTGAATTTGACCCTGAGGAAGATGAGTCTTCCTGACTCCAAGTCTGGTGCTCTATCCACTGCACTACCTACCTACCCCTCCTCTAGAGAAGAACACAAAAAAAATAAATGGAAAGGATAGGATGAAAAACTAATGCCTTCCTGAGTCAGATCAAGGAATCGTCTGTAGATGCAGCTGTAGCTGAACTGACCCTAGGTGGCATAGTACATCGAGAGCCCTTGGCCTTGAGTCAGGAAAACTTGAGTTCAAGTCAGATATTTACTCAGATATTTACTGTCTGTGTGACTTCAAGTAAGTCACCTAGCCTTGTCTGCTTCAGCTTCCTCATCTGTAAAATGAGCTGGAGAAAGAAATGGCAAACCATTCCAATATCTCTTTGCCTCAGTTTCATTATCAGTGAAAAGAGGATAATAATAGCATCTCCTTCCCAGGGTGGTTGTGAGGATCCAATGAGACAGTAATTATCAAGCACTTAGCACAGCTCCTGGCACACAGTAAGCACTCTAAAAATGTTAATTCCAATTATTTGGCAATCAGATACAATCTTGTGGTATGTCTTATATTATTGCCATATTCAATTTTCATACAGACAAGCTCCACAAAGGATTGCCTGATATTGTGTTGTAATTGTGCATTATACCACAGATAGTATGGGGTAGCTATTAGCTAGTCATGGAGCAAGGAAGATGGATCCAAACCCTATCCATGCCACACACTGGCTCTGTGAGGAATCACTTCATCTCTCAGTACCCCAGGTAACTTTCCAAACTATAAATTACCAAGCAGAGACTGACCCACTCTGGTAGAAGGAGTTTACTTATCAATTTTCTTGTATGCCAATAAGATCATAAGTTCAGCTTTAAAAAAAAAAGTCATTGTCATGTTATGAAAACTTGATTATAGGACTGTCACTTTATTTTTTTCCTTTCCTTTTAGAGGAAATTGGGGTTAAATGACTTGCCCAGGTTTACCCAACTAGTAAGTGTTCTTGTAGTAAGTTCAACTAGTAAGTTGAACTCGGGTCTTTCTGACTCCAGGGCTGTTGTTCCATACACTGTGCCACCTAGCTGTCCCAGAGTATTACTTTATAAAGCCTCACTTATACCCCCCTATTTTGTGGAGCCAATTAATTGAAGAGGTGGGACCTACTTGTTTTTGTACCTTTTCTTACCAAGTAGACTGTAAATTTCTTTGTAAATTTACCCACAATACCTTGAAAACAGTAGCTTTTTCTTCATCCCTTCCATTTTCTAGCAACTATCCAAGGCCATTAGACTCAATCATATGTATTCATGTTGAAAACTGCTCACAAAATAATGTTGCCTTTACAATCTACTATTCAAGTGGTTCTTTTCACCTAATGACGTTCTTGAAAAATAATTCAAACAGGCTTTTTAAGCTCTCCATTTATACCAGATCTAAGACTAATACCCATTTAAAAAGAAAAAAGTATGTGGCTTTTTTAGAGAAACAGATTTCATCCATTTTAAATTGTCTACAAATAACAAGATGAAAATATGAAATAATGTGGAAAGTATCCTAAATGCTTAATCCTGGAAAGAATAAAAAGCTTTGAATTCATGACAGTTTTAAATAATTAAAATAATAGCATGTTAAAAAGACATCTCATTATCTGTCATACCTCTGGCTCTTTGTTTCTTGCTGGTATTCCAATCATTTCTACTGAATTTTTTCTGGATAGTTGGGCAGCAACAGTTCCCTGAGAACACAGATAATTTATTAAATGCATTCCCACGTAGCTGACATTCTGATAGAGAAACATAAGCAAGAATACTTGAGTTTTTCATAGATGTATACTCAACTCTATTCCCAAAGCCAAGACTGGTTAATTTTCTTATATTCATTGTATAGATATCCCACACATTGACTTTCAAAGTAAAAATAGACAGTCAGGTATAGGGATAGGATTACTCACCTTTATTATGTTTCTCAGACTTGGACGCACAATATTTTCATAAATGATACAGAAATCACCCATACCCATCCTTCAAGAGATAGGTCAAACAAGGACACTTACTCTTTTTCTTTTTTCCTTCTACTTTAAGATCATAAAATCACAAAGCTACAGCAAGAAGTGACCTCAGAAGCCGACCAGTCCAACACCCTCATGTTACAGGTGAGGAAACTGATGTGCAGAGAATTTAAGTGAGTTGTTTACTATCTGATCAGATCTGATTTAATTAAATGTAATCTAATTTAATATATCTGTCCTGCTGATAAATTAGTTAAAATAAAGAGGTAATCTCATAAAGATATATATATATATGTACGTACATGTATATTTTTATATGTACATACTTTTTAAACTTTTTTAAAAACTATAAATGTATTGGGGGATGGCTGAACAAGTTGTAGCATATAATTATAATGGAATACTATTGGGCTATCAGGGATAGTTTCAGAACATACATGGCAAGCCCTTTATGAACTGATGCGAAGTGAAGTGAAAAGAACTGGAAGATCATCATGCATAGTGATAGCAACATTGTGATGATGATCAGTTGTGAAAACATGGCTACTCTGATCAATACAATGATCCAATTCCTTTTTTTAAATATGGAATGCTTCACAAATTTGCATGTCATCCTTGTAAAGAGGCCATGCTAATTTCTCTGTAGCATTTCAATTTTAGTATATGTACTGCCAAAGGAAGCACAATTCAAGACAATTCCAAAGGATTCATGAAGAAAAAATACTATCTACCTCCAGAGACATGATGAATTTGGAGAGAAATTTGAAAATTTTTTTTGTTTTCTTTTTTTTTGCTTTTTTTTTAACAATATGACTAATATGGAAATATGTTTTGCATGATTTCACATGTATAATTGAGATTATTTTCCTTGCCTTCTCAGTAGAGGGGGAAGAAAGGAGAAAACTGGAACTCAAAATTTAAAAAGAAAAACTGTTTAAAAGAAATAAATAATATTTTAAAATTTAAAATATTTTAAAAAACTAAAACTTATGAATGCCTGACACTGCACACAAGAATAAAGTACAAATGAATACACAATCTAGGTATAAAGACTGATACTATAAACAAATTAGGGAAGCAAGGAATAGTGTATTTGTCAGATTTATGGAGAATGAAGAAATTTTTGACTGAACAAGAGACAGAGAACATTATGAAGTATAAAATGGATAATTTTGATTTCATTAAATTGAAAAATTTTTGTACAACCAAACCCAATGGAACCAAGATTAGGAGGGAAGCAAAAAACTGGAAAAAAAAATTTTGCAACTAGCGTCTGTGATAAAGGCCTCATTTCTAAAATATATAGAGAACTGAGTCAAATGTACAAGAATACAGGTCATTTCCCAGTTGATAAATCATCAAAGGATATGAACAGGCAGTTTTCAGAGGAAGAAATTAAAGCTATCTATAGTCATATGAAAAAATGCCCTAAATCATTATTGATTAGAGAGATGCAAATCAAAACAACTCTGAGATACCACATCAACCTATCAGATTGACTAACATAACAAAACAGGAAGATGATAAATATAGGAGAAGATGAGGGAGAGCTGGAACACTAATTCATTATTAGTGGAGCTGCGAGCTGATCCAACCATTCTCGAGAGCAATTTGGAATTATGCCCAAAGGGCTACAAAAATGTACATACCCTTTGACCCAGTAATATCGCTTCTAGGGCTATATCCCATGGAGATCATAAAAATGGGAAAGGGTCCCACATGTACAAAAATATTTATAGCAGCACTCTCTGTGGTGACCAAGAACTGGAAATCAAGGGGATGCCCATCAATTGGGGAATGGCTGAACAAGTTGTGGTATATGAAAGTAATGGAATATTATTGGACTATAAGAAATGATGAGCAGGAAGACTTCAGAGAGGCCTGGAAAGAATTATATGAACTGATGCTGAGTGAAAGGAGCAGAACCAGGAAAACTTTGTACACAGCAACAACCACAGAGTGCCAGGAATTTTTCTGGTAGACTTAGCCATTCACAGCAACACAAGAACCTAAAATATTCCCAATGAACTCTTGAGGCAAAAGGCCTTCCACATCCAGAGAAAGAACTATGAAATTGGATCACAGAATGAAGCAGAACATTTTCTCTTGTGTTATGTTTTGTTTTGTTTTGTTTTTGTGGTTTCTCCCATTCATTTTGATTCTTCTATACAACATGACTAAGATCAAAATATATTTAATAAAAATGTATGTGTAGAAGCTCTCAGGGAGGGAGGGAGAAAAGAGTGGGGGAGGGAGGAGAAAAGGTGGAGGAAAAGAAATCTAAGATATATGGAAGTGATTGAAGAAAACTGCAAACAAATTAATTTTTTTAAAAAATTAAAAAAATAAAACTTATGAAGGAGATTGGTAGATTATGAGCAATATTGATTCACAAAACAAAGAGAACATATAGAAGATTCAAAAAATAATCTAAAGAAAGTCTTTCAGGTGGGCTAGATATGAAAATTTGTCTCAGGGACATTTAAAGATAAAACTGGAAGAAAAACAAAAAATTGAGAAAAGATAGAAAAAGATCTTAAGTTTTGAATAATGAATTCTTTTCAGTTTCAAGGATAGTAGAGGTATAATATTTGATCTTGAACAGTTTTATATGTGGGATTTTAAGAAATAAAATAAATTTTCTTTTTAAGCAAAAAGAAAAATCAATTCAAGTATACAAGAACTTCATATGTGCATGACACCACACTAGGGTGCTATGAATTGGTGGGGTAGAAGAATGATAAGATATCCTTTGCTCTTTAGGAATTTATAATCTACTTAGGGAGTTAAGACACATATTTAAAATTCCAAAAGGCATAAAAGATATACTGTATGACTAAGTAATTCTATTATTAGGAATATACCCAGAAAGTGCTATGAAAATAAAAAAATCTTCGAAAATATTTTCATAGAAGAATTATATGTATTTTTTAAAAAGCTACCTATGTGACCCACAGTACAAGAATGATTAAATTAATTATGGCACGCTAATGTGACAGAGGGCAACTAGGTGGCACAGTGGATAGAGTGCCAGGAGTACATTTTCATGAGATCAAATCTTGTCTCAGACACTTAGTAGCTATGTGATGCTGGGTAAGCTATTTAGCCCTATTTGCCTCAGTTACTCATCTGTAAAATGATCTGGAGAAGGACATGGCAAACCACTCCAGTATCTTTGCCAAGAAAATCCCAGATTGGGTCATGAAGAGTTGGATACAACTGAAATGATTCAATGCCAACAAAAATGTGACAGAATGCTATAATTCCATCAAAATGGAAAGCATGACAATCCCAAAGAAATTTGGAAAGATAATTATATAACAATGACAGCAACAATAATAATGAGACCTAGCATTTATATGGTGCCTTACGTATAAGCACAGTACTGTACTAGCACTTAATAAATATCAAATTTGATCCTCACAGTTTTTCTGGGAGGTAGGTACTGTTATTGTCCTTATTGTACAATTGAGGAAACCAAGGCAGACAGCAGGTAAGGGAAATAAAGGGAGAAACAAACAAATCCAAAAGCATTTATTGAGTGCCTACAGTGTTTCAGGCACTGTGCCAAGTACTTTAGCTACAAAGACAAAAGCAAAACAGTCCCTGCCCACACAAGGAGCTCACGTTCTTATGGAGTCATAAATAGCTAACATTATCATAGCACTTACTATGTGCCAGGCACATAAGCACTTTATAATTATTATATCATTGGCTTTTTACAACAAATTTGGGAGATAAGTGCTGTTACAATATTCATTTTAGTGATGAAGAAACTGAGGCAAACACAGGTTATGTGACTTGCCTAAGGTCACATGGCTAAGAAGTGTCTGAGGCTGGATTTGAATTCAAGCCTTCCAGACTCTAGGTAAGGTCCTCTATCCCTGCACCTCCTCACTGACAGAACATGTAAATAGATAGACAGACAGAGAGACAGGTGGATGGATGGACAGACGGACGGACGGATGGATGGATGGATGGATGGATGGATGGATGGATGGATGGATGGATACATAAATGCATGCATATATACATATATGCATGCATGCATGCATGCATTAGAGTGTGTATAGCCATGTACAAGACACAAAGCAGATTGACAATAACTGTGGAAGGAAAGACATTAGCTGAGATCCAAAGGAAAGACTTTTCAAAGATAGGTCAATTAATACTTAGATAGAAAGGAGCTCCATTTATGAACTGACACTTCCATATCCAAATTCCACAGGAACAAGATGATGTCCTGCATGTCTTCTAACCCAAGAGAAGATAAAAGAAGAAATTCTATCTTTCTATCCCTAACTACAGTGGGGAATAACCTAATAAGGGAAGGGACAAGTCTATAAAAGTAGACTGAGCAAAACTGATCACTCTTTAATTATCTCTTTAATTATCAGTTGAGCTTTAAGTGACTTACCAAGAACTCTGCCTATGCATACCCTACCTCAAAAAGTCCCAAGGTTCAAGCCTTTGGACAGGTATGAGTCTCTGTCTCTGAAGGCAACTTCATATGACTCTTATTTTTCTATGATCCTAAGGGATAAATGCTTCCAAAGAAACACATGAATGACGCAAATTTCAAACAAAATGTCTCTCCTATACACATACCTCCTTTCAATTATCTAAGATCATGAATGACCTCATCTTTTTCTAAAAATAGAAAGAAGTCCTATTCTAGAAGAATTGCTAATACAAGATTCTCCATTTGACTGCACACAGAAAATAGTACTTTATCAAAATTTATAATGAATAAGAAGAGGGCTTAATTATTCTAGTATCATGACCAGTTAGCAGACATCACCAACTCACTGTAATATAAACAGCTTTTAATATTTTTAAATTAGTGAAGATCATCACCTGGTCTTTATGTCTCCTTTCATATTTCTTGGTGTTCACAGTGGTTATTTCATAGCTCATTCACGTAATAGTATTAGCAGCACACAGTACTGGGCCACAGAAACAAGGACAGGTGCCTACTGCAGTTTTGCCATCCTTTCCCCAATCCTGGGTATCAGAGTAGGAACCTGTGTAAAACCCCTGAGGTAGAGTTATCCCTTCCCAAGTATAAAAGCCCTGGGCAGTATATGGAGAGAGGAGGAAGCTCAGAAGCCAGCAGAAGCAATGGTTGGGATCAGACCCCAGTTCAGAGCTTAAGGCCAAGAGTAACTTACCTAGTAAGAGTATAATACTATGGAGTGGGGGGAGGGAGATGTATCTTCAATGAAATAGGGACTAAATAAGGATTTATTAAACTGTTTAAAACTATTAAACTGTTTACATCCAAGATGGGGAGATGATACATTGTCTTTTCTGATCTCTATCATTATCAAGTTTCATAGAGGGAGTCCAATTAGACAACGTCTGGGAATGGTTCTGTTATGTCTTGACAACCTTAAGAAAGGAATGGAATTTGATGAGGGAAACCTGGGGTATAAGTGGACAGGGGATAAAAGGAAGGTTAGGGAAAATTATCTCACATAATAAGGGTGCAAAAGTAGACATCTATAGGGACAAAGAGCTTGAAAGGGTGGGGGAATGACTGACACTTAAACCTCACTCTCATCGGAACTAGTCAAAAGAAGGAAGAAAAGAGAGAGACAGAGAAAGAAAGAAACAGAGATTTTAGTACAAAAATACACTTCATGATAAAAAAAAGAGGAGGAAAAGTCAAAGGGGGAATTATAGGGAAGGCAAATTAAGGAAGAGATTAGTATTAAAAAAAACTCTAAGGATGTATAAAAATATTTATAGTTCTTTTTGAGGCAACTAAAGATGGAAATGTGAGAAGATGTCCCTAAATTGGAGAATGGATAATAAACAAGTTATGACATATAAATATTACAGAATACCATTTTGCTGAACTCAGCATACTGACCAACCATGATTCCACAGAACAAATAATGAAACTGCCCACCTCCAGACGAAGAGGTAAAGGACTCAGAATGGAGAATGAAGCATATTTCTTTTGGCCCTGGCCAATGTTAAAATTTGCTTTGATTAACTATACCTTTTAATAGGTTTTTGTTTTTCTTGTGTTCTCACTTGGGAATAGGGGAGAGGTTGGAGTGAGAGGGTGAAAAGGCAGATGTTTGTCTGATTAAAACAAATAAATGTTTTAAAATATAAAAAAGGGGAAAAGACTAAGAATACAAAAGATTTCAAGATGAAGAAAATTCCATTAAAACCCAAAGCAAAATTAGATAAATCAACAAGGGGAACTACTAAAATGAAAAAATATCTAAAAAATGTAAATTAATACATATATGTAAATCAATACATATATAAATGAATACATATATAAATGAAAAAATATCTAAAAAATGCAAATTAATACATATATGTAAATCAATACATATATAAATGAATGACTAATAGATGAACTTGTAAAGATAAATTAGATAGGTAAGACGAATAACAAAATTATAAGGCAGAGGAAATTAGACAAATTGGACTTGTGAAATTGATTTCTTGAACGCAAGTGCAAGACTTTATCCTGTTAAATTTCATCTTACTCAAATCAGCACAAGCATTGTCGAACTGTTTGTAGCTTCTGACTCAGTGATTCATTGTTAGCCATTCCTCCCAGCTTTGGATCATCTGTAAATTTGATTTTTAAAAAGTCATATCCCCTTAAGTCACTAATAAATGTGTTAACTAACACAGTGCCAAGCCAATCCCTTAGGTACCACACCAAACAGCTCCTTCCAAACTAGTATTAAACCATTCATGATTCATGACCCTTTGATTCTGACCATTCAATTAGTTCTGAACCAATCTTAAAATATCGACACAGTGGATAGAATGCTAGACCTGGCATCAGAAAAACCTGAATTCAAATTCAGCCTCAGACACTTCATTAGTTGTGTGACCCTGGGAAAATAACTTTTGCAGGCTTCCATTTCCTCAACTGTAAAATGGAGATTACAATAGCACCTGCCTCCCAAGTTTATTGTGAGAATTGAATGAGATAACATTTGTAAAAGTACTTAGGACTGTCATTCAGTCATTTTCAGTCATGTCTGACTTTATGACTGTTTGGTCTTTTCTTGGAAAAGATACCGGAGTGGTTTGCCATTTCCTTCTCCAGCTCATTTCACTGATGAGGAAACTGAGATGAACAGGTCTAAGTGACTTGCCGGGATCACACACAGATAGTAAGAGTCTGAGATCAGATTTGTATTCATGCAAGAAGATGAATCTTCCTGACCCTAAGTGCAGTGATCTATCCACCACATCCCCTAACTGCTCCTAACACATAGTAGATACTTAATAAATATCTGTTCCCTTCTCCCACATCTGTCTATATTTTTTCATATGAATAACATGAGACACATTGTTAAAATCTAGGTCTGTTATATCTATAGCATATTTAGATCTATATCAAGTATTTCTACATGTTTTCCCTGATCTACCAGTTTAGTCACTCTGTCAAAAAGAGAAAACAGGCTAGGGTGGCATGTCATTTTTGATAAAGACATGCCAATTCTTTATGATCACTCTTTTATTTTCTTTGACAATTTTTTTCAGGAAAAAAGGCAAATTTACTAGCCCACTGTTTGTGAAATCCATTCTCTCCCTCCCTTTTCAAAATTTGGGAAATTCTTTTCAATCTAATTTCCTGCCTTTCTATAGTAGCAAAGTTAAATCAGTCTAAAAATCCTCTTTCTTAAAATCTCCAAAGGAAGAAAACCTAATAGCCTATCAGTGACCCTTTCTGGTACTTGTGGCTTTCATCATGAAGAGGTTTTGCCATTATGGGTCCCAAACTTTCTACAGGCTCTGTCCTTTAATCCACAGAATTAGAAGGAACCTTAGAGGCCATCTAGTTCTGGCCAAGAGTTCTTTCTGCATTATGTTCAATGAGTGAGCATGTAGTCTTTGAATGAAGTCATCCAGTGAAGGAGAACTCATTATCTCCATTATACTTTTAGATAGTGCTAATTTTCCATGCACTAAGGGTAGCTAGGTGGTACAGAGGATAGACTAGTGGACTTGGAATCAGGAAGATTCACCTTTATGAATTCAAATCTGGCCTCAGACACTTACTAGCTATGTCAACCTTGGAAAGTTTCTGTTCTTTAAAATGAACTGGAAAAGGAAATGGCAAATTACTCCAGTATCTTTGCCAAGAAAACCTCAAATAGGGTCACAAAGAGTCAGGCATGACTGAAAAATAATTCAACAACAAATTTCCCATGCTAAAGATGGCATACAGTAGTACCCAGATTAGTATAATCCAAAATCATTCAAACAAAGGAAAGTAGAGTGGGGCCGCCAATTTCTGTACCTTATGAGTTGAAATATGTCTTAAAATTCTCACGGGGAGCACGGAACAGGATGGGAAGGGAAGGGAATAGGAATTCCTATCACACCTGCTATGTGTCAGGTACCATGCTAAGCAGCTTTTTACAAATATTCTCTCATTTGACTCCTCAGATGCTGCTGTGTTGTTGGCACTTGTCTTTCTGACTCACAATCCTAGGTTGTCCTACTTTTCAAAAGTACTTAAATCTAACACATTGCATTTCCCATCTCATCCTATACCTCTCCTTTAGAGAAACCACACATAAAAATATTAGTTCCAAAAAATGAATATCCTAAGGCGTACAGAAAAAGTAAGTGGAATTTCTGAGTTAATGTTTCCATTCTGTGCTCATCTCATTCCCAAGTGAATAACTGGAAGTGGAAATGAAAGAGGACCTATACACCTGAGACTCAACCACAATCCCATCTGGTGTATTTCCAATCTCCTTGTCTAAGTTAAAACTGTAAATTCCTAGAGGACTGATAGTATTTTCCTCCCTAGTTTAAACAACCTTAAATGTACAACTAGTTTTGAATAAGTAAACTAGCATTGCATTTTGCATTGTAGAAGTTGCAATAAGTTCTGCAATGGTGGTTCATCAATGTCTGATTATTTTTAGTTCTTAGTTATGTCATTTGGGGTTTTCAATATTCAATAATGGATTAATAATAATAGCTGATCATTAAATTCTCCTGTCTGGTTTACAAAGTAAGAAATCATAGGCAAGATGGCATCATGTAGTAGAAAGAGTTCTGGACTTGGAGTCAGGACAACCTAGTTTCAAAATCTATCTCTGACATTTAGTAGCTTAGTGACCCTGGTCAAGTGATAACTTCTCTGGGTCTTCATTTTTTATTTGTAAAATTAAGATAGTAATAGAAGCCTGTAGTACCTACCTCACAGAGTTGTCATGAGAATCAGCTCAGACAACGCACAAAGGTTAAGGTACTTTACAAACTTTAAAATGTGTTATTTGGAACTGGAAAGGACCTTGGATCATCTAGTCCCGAACTCTCATTTTGCTGATAAGGAAACAGAATTCTAGAAAGGTCAAATGTTTAACCCAAAGACACACAACTAGTAGGTAATAGAGCTACTAGAGGTAATTTTAGAAAAGGCTTAAAAATGACCTTGCCCTATGGTTCTGAAATGGATAGAATTAATAAGTCACAGGCAAAATTAACTGAAAATTTCGAGAGCATCATTTATTAGCCACGCTGGCGGCTGCCTCATGTAGAGACCCAGAGGAGACAGCCCCAAACTGAGGTGAGTGAGTGCATTTTAAGCATTTCGGCGCTACTCAGTACAGCCTTGAGGTTTCCACAACAAACAGAGTTCTGACAGAGCAAGAGGGGGGCTTGCTGCTAGGCAAGAACCCCCAAACAGAAAGCAGTTGTCAGGGTGCTACTAGGCAAAGGACCTCTAACAGAAAACAGGTGCCAGGAGAGGTAGCCAATCACAGACTGGTTGTCATTCAACATCAGGAAGGGGAGGAAGCTCGTTGCCTGGCAAGTGGGTCTAACATTAGGTGGGGCACAGGTGGTTACCATGCAAATGGACTAAACAAAAAATGACTGTTAACAATTCATCAGATATTAAACCAAAGGGGAATAACATTTTGACAAGGACCCAACAACAGAAAACCTATTACTAGGCAGATTATCCAACCCTGCCCAGTATCCTAACAGATATCTCTCAACCTAGGGCCCAGGGAGGAATAATGTCCATTTTAGTTCTACCTATCATCCTTGTTGCCATCTTTCCTTGACCGACCAACTCTATAAGTCCCCTCTGTTATTAGAATATAAACTCCTTGAGAGCAGGGACAGTTTCTCTTCTGGATTTGTATTCCCATAGCACACAGGGCTAGAGATAGAGACGAGACCTACGAATTTTTTGGTGGAGGGAGCTCCCAGTGAAGAATTTCTCTTACCGTACTAGTAGAAGGCACTACCTTCTCTTCGAGCTAAAGTGTCCAGCATGAGTTCTTATACTAAGTTGTGTTATGGACCCCTTTGGTAATCTGGGGAAACCTAGGCATCCTTTCTGAGGATAATGTTTTTAATAAACAAAATTAAAATACAGTTTTATAAGGGAAACCAAAAGCTAATAAAAAACAAAAGGTTTTTTTTCTATCCAAGTTCACAGAACCCTAAGAACCTTTGATCTAGAGTTAGTCTAAATCACTTAGAAGTTAAGTGACTTTCTCAGGGTCACACAGCCTTTTTGTGCCAGAGGTAGATTTGAGCCTGCCTTCCTGTATATGATACTTGGTGCCTAAAATCTGTTGTTTCCTTCCTCTGTTCATCAAATTAATCGTTCTTTCCACTATACCACAATTACACATGTCATTGCACAGTACTTTGCACCATAATTCCTGAATTGGTGCTACAGAAAAATATTTTACAAAAAGCATACTTTACTTTTCTAATTTGCTAAGGGGGGGAAGGGAACATACTGAAGTGATCTCACTGAACAAGCATACAAGGAGAAGGTGGGAGTGGACTACACTTTTTTCTGATCAGAATGCTTTACCTGCAGGGGTTGCTGCCTCAGTTCTCTAGTTCCTGGAATGTGGCCTTGGACTTCTTCAGGGAACCTGTTGTTCCTGGTGTAAAAATGGTCAGCTGGAGGGATGAAGGGAATCTGCCCCTTTCCTTTAGCCTCAGCAAGCAGTCCTCTGGTTACAGCTGCTTTGTGCCTTTCACTTGAACCTATCCAGGTGGTTCTTGGGTCCCTGTTGGTCTCTCCAGTATCAAAGAGTCTGCCAGAAATCTTGGATTCAGGCTCCTGTTTGGTTTGTATAAGCAAAGAGAAAAAAACACTTTTAGACAACTGTTCTTAACTCAGGCTTCATGAACTTTAAATATATATGTGTGTATCTAGATATATACACATACACACACACACGTATATGTATATATATAGAGAGAGAAAAATTGTATTTTGATGTAATTGGAATACTTTGTAATGCTTTCATCAAATTTTCCATAGTTAGAACTGTCTCCTTTACACTGTACCCTTCATGCTTGCATCATGCCTCTGATGGCACTGCCATGTCTGAACCTTTTGGCTTTTGCATTTACAAATTCATTTATTTCTTTAAGTTCTCCACAAAATAACCCAAACAATATAAAAATGTGAATATTTTATAAAGACACCCAGAGAGGATGTAGCAAAACCTGTAAAGAAATTGACAGTGAACAGAATAGTTAACTCAACCACCACGTTTTTTGAAATTAAAAACAACTAGCACACAATTCAATGAGCAAACTGCCCCAATGCTCAGGGAAGAATGAAATTCACAGCCATAAATAATCATAATACAAAAAAGAAAATCCTAAGCAATATGCAAAAAAAGGCACCTTTCATCCCCAAAGATGCTGGAGTTCTTTGAAAAAGACTTTCTCTTGGAGAGGCTGAACCAAATAGACCAGTTAAATCACAACTAATGCCCAGTCAATTGCTCAAATCCCACCAGTGGGAGGGAGAAGTTCTGGCTAAATTCTCTGAGGCAAATACTAATATTAGACCAGAGCAGTGAGACCAAGGATGGAAAGTACAAAACAAATTTAAAGGGGGTCAAATGAGTAGAAAATATGAGTACATGCAAATACACTTCTCATCTCTATGCCTATAGTCATGCCAGGAAGATACTACTTCATTTCTGCCTCTTGAAAACACTAGTCTCCTTCCTTGTACTTAAAAAATAGGTTGCATTTATATAGTAATTTAAGATTTTCAAAAAAGAAATATTAAAAAGTACATTTCTCTTATCTTTGTAAATAGAGGTAGAGGACAAAGGATATGAAACACTGCATATAACAACTTATTTTGCTGATGTTAATCAACGAAATTAATTAATCAATTTTTCCTCTTTTTCATTCTTATAAACAGCAAGTAACCCATAGATAAAGATCCCTGATGCCACATATTGAATTAGAAAACTATATATTAGCATTATATATATACTATTATACTTTTATTTATTTTGTTAAATATTTCACAATTACATTTTAATCTGATTTGGGAGTGTTGCAGGCTTGTACAACATCTCGAATTATAAGGAATGGCTCTCCAAGAAAGGTAGGGAGATAACTCAAAATGTGGAAAACAAAAATATATTCAAAGTTAAAAATAAATAAAAATAATTGATTTTCTAATTTTGTTTTTATTATTTGTTTTATTTTGCTTTGAGACTGGATTTCCCTATGTCACCCAGGCTGGAAACAACATGGCCAATTCTACTACTGGTCATCAAAGAAGCTTTGACCTGCTCCATCTCTGAACAGGGCTGGTTCTCCCTTCCTTAAGCAAGATGGTATAGTGCCAACATGATATTCACACTGCCTACAGCAGCCATGAATATCCTGGTACAATTCTGAATCATGAAATATAACAGACTCTCCACATAGAAGGCAGAACCAAAACATTTATTCAGACACCAAAAAGCCTAATCCATCATACTAACAAAAATCTATACACAGTAACAATGCAGAGGACAACACCATTCCCAAGCCTTCTCCCTGCTAGACTTCCCACAAACCAGCTCCCTTAAACAAAATCACAAACAACCTCTCTCATTCACACTAGCCAGGTGCCTGCTTGCCTGCATCCTTCAGTTCTGACTATACTCTGATCAATTGCCTCTCAGTTCTTCTTTAGCTCAGTCACTTCCTATTCCATCCTTCCCCCTCCCACCCCAGGTACCATGTGACTCAGATTTCCATGTGACACAGATCATATGGGTCTATTAATGAATGGGAAAGATTTTCCCATTTAAATTTCCATTACAGATGGTGGCTCCCACTCTTTGGAGCTCACCATATTGGTGCCAAATTTTGTTTGGACACCTTATTGGCTTAGTTCAACTTCAGCTAAGAGCTACTTAGTTCTAGTGGTATACCAAATGAAATAATGCTTTCTATCTCTTGAAATTACTTACATTTACTTCTATGTGTAGATTAGAAGCTCCTTGAGAGTAGGGACTTTTTAAATATTTTTCCCTTTCTATTGCCAAGGTCTAGCACAGTGATTGGCATATAGGAGTACATAATCAAAGTTTACTGAATTCAAAAAAATATATTTCTAGTTCTCAATTTTAACATTCAAGATTTTTCATTCTTTTTATTGATCTTTGTGTGAAATATGAAGGTCATTCAAAACAATTATTCTCTCTCTCTCTCTCTCTCTCTCTCTCTCTCTCTCTTTCTCTCTCTCTCTCTCTCTCTCATACTTGTGTACCAAAAATGAAATAGCTTTCAATAAGTCCTACTGGAGAAAGCAATATCTTGATCCACAATCTTTTCTGTGGATACTCATTCATTTAACCACCTTCCAGTAGGCACTGGGTGCTTGGATATTTTATCATATATACATATATGTGCATATGTACATGTGCACATATATGTAGCCTCAGTGGGCTTATGTTCTATTTAGGGAGCAGAGGAGACAAGAGAAAATTAAATATAAAAATATATGCAAAGTAGATATATGGTCAAGTCTGATGGTGACTAGCAATTCCAGAGCGAGAGGAATGTCAGATGGTAGATGGAAGTAGATGATTATAAATCTAAATCTGAAATAATACTCAGAGACCATGTAGTCCACCCCTCTCATCTTATAGAGGAGGCAGCTGAGGCCCAGGAGAGTTAGGTGACTTGCCCCAAGGGGATATAGCATAAACATCAGAAGTGGGATATGAACCCAGATCCTTGAACTCCAGAGGCATCATAACACCATGCCTCTGCCTATATGCAAAGGAAAAGAAACTTGGAAAAGTAGGTTAGAGTTCAATTGTGATAAATAGCCCTGGGTCTGAAGTGAGGAAGACTAGAGTTAAAATCCAGCCACTCATTAGCTGTGTGAATCTGGATGACTCACTTATAAGAGCACTGATCTTACAGTGTTGCTGTGGGGATAAAATGAGAAACTATATGCAAAGCACTTTGCAAACCTTACATTGCTGTATAAGTGCTAGGGATGATGATGATGATGATATATCTGTTGTAACAAAGAGGACCAGCACCAGGGCAGGAGTCAAGAGAACCTGAGTTCAAATCTCACCTCAGACACTTGACTCTCACCCGGTGTGTGACCTTGGGCAAGTCACTTAACCCCAGCTGCCTCATCCTGGGTCATCTCCAGTCATCCTGATGAATATCTGGTCACTGGATTCAGATGCCTCCAGAGGAGAAGTGAGGCTGGTGACCTGCACAGCCCTCCCTCGCTCAAAACAAAGTCAAGTGCAAGTCATGTCGTTACCTCACCACATCAGAGAATGTGAACGGATAAACACAAATTCATCACCATAACTAGAGAGCAAGATTTCTTCGATATTCATTGTTGGGGGGGGGGGATAAGGAGGTAAGAAAGGAGGGAGTGTAAATAGAAGTCCATCTCTTTTCAATCAAGAGTTTTGTCTAATGAAAGGGCTGAACCATATATTAGCTAAAGTCTCTTCCAGATGAAAATTCTATGATTGTAAGTATTAATACACTGCTAATAAACTAAGTAGGTTCAGTTTCAGGCAGAATAGGGTTGTTTTATGTGGGAGATTATTTTTTTGCACATATAATCAAGTGAAATAATATTCATAAAGCACTTTGTAAACCTTAAAGTACTATATAATATAAATGCTAGTTATAATTTTTATTAGTATTATTATGATTTTCTATAAAGATATTAGGAGCAAATAATGACAAATTTAGAATACATTGAAACTTTAAGGCCATATGGTCAAACTCTTTCATTTTACAGGGGAAGAAAGTAAAGTCTCAGAGAGGTTAAATGATTCATCCCAAATCACACAGTCAATAAATAAATCTTCCTACATTTTCATATAGATGCTCTAACTCCTCTGCTTCTTGCTCTGGACTGGTTCTTCCTTCTTTCCAGTTTTCTTTGGCTGTTCTAAGTTTGTACAGAAAACCTCGGTGAAAATTTTCCTTTCCCTTTAATAAGCTCCAGTGGGAATCCTGCAGGTTCCAGTCAGGGCCAACACAGTACCTGGGAGGCTCGGGAAACCACTTAAGTGTGTCCTGTGAGGAAAGAGAAGACAAAATGATAGACACTATTTTTCACGAGTCTAAATGAAAACACAACTACCTTAGTAAGCAGGTCTAGGGATGTTTATGCAAAAGTAAATGATTAAAATAAAGAAAAGTTCATCAATTTACAACATAGGGTCCCAGGAAATGGGGAAACCTTTAGCATTATCAACTTTACCTTGGCATTCAAGGCTATCTGCAAACTGACCCCCACCTACCTTTCTGACTTTATCTCATCCTAAATGAATCTCCCACTGGCTAAACTGATTTGTTCACCAGTACCCTGATTATGACTTGCACATTCCAAGCCCTGTACATAGAAAGCCTCCCCTCTTTCCTCTACCTGTCCAGATCTTATGAATTCATCAGGACTTAGGTTAAATATCCCCTATATTTCCTGGAAAAACTATTCCAAACCATCATAGCCTTCCTCTGAACACAGAGCTTTCAATGTCCATACAACCCATTTGGCAATTAATTTGTCTGCTGACTTTCTACTGTTGCCAAATGTTATATTCTGCATTGGAGTTATCTGTGCTTATCTCTAATGGCTCTGTTAGGCTAATGATATCCATGACAGCATGTGTCCTGTCTAACTTGTGTGTTGTAGTACCTAGGAAAGTATTCTGTATACAGTATGTGTTTAACCCTTGTTAAATGTAAATGCTTACAGCCAAAGAATGTATTTGGGGTTGTATATTAAAATTTCATGAGATAGAGATCAAAAAAAAAGTTCAATACCAGGGTACAGGGCCAGTGACTGATCCTATTCAATATTAAGTACCAGAGTAGAGGTATCTAGTACTTACCTGTGGATCATTGCCTCCCTACTTTTCATTGTGGCCTGAATTAGATTAAATAAAATGGGAAATATCTAACAAAACAAATAAAAATATAACAGAACATAGATAATGTTATCATGTGGTTTTCTAAATCAATGTGTGGTACACAGGGATCCTTATGTAGGATTTACTGGCCCCATTTCTATTTGAGTTTGACACCACTGTTATACAGGCAACATCCACCCCAACTCTAGAATGTCCTAGCCAAAACCAAAGACCCTCAGAGGCCTTAGCCATATAACCAACAAGACTCCTCTTAGGCTCAGTGGTACCTAATGTGACTCAACCTCTTGAAGATAAAAGCTCAGATTCTTTTCATAGTCCATGGGTTTGGTGCCCACAATGCCAACCCTTTCTTACTCCACACCCAAGGGACATATTTTGAAGATTCCAGCAAAAGGACTTTCTAGGAGCTATGAACTACTCAATTGCCACATAATCTCTAAGCCTGAACCCACTTTCAGCTAGACTTCGTATATACTAATGGGAAGGCATGTCACAGACATTGGGGGAATTTTTGTACCAATTGTTCTTATATATTCCTTTAGCAAATGCCCTTTTCTAAAAGCTAATTAGGGCTGCCCGATTAAGTGATAATTGACAATCCTGACCAAAACAAAAACCCAAAATACACCAATCAGGGCTCATGAACTACAGAATTAGAAAGAAAATCCCTAATCCATCAAGGGTACCTCTAGATACATGAAAGGATGAAATAGCCAACTTCTGAAAACTCAACTTGTCAGAGCAAACAGAAGTTGGGTTAGTTAAATCAGACTGTGCTACATGAGTATATCCTGTGGGCTTTCTCCATCTTCTTCCCATATGTATGACCACATATACATGGCGAATTGTGCTCATCCTCCTTTCAGGAAGGGAAAATAGGAGTGTTATAAAAGAGAATTCCAGAGTCAGTGAAAGGGCATCGAAATTGTTTTATCCCCAACTTCTCAAAGGCCAGACAGCACGTTAATTCAGATCGCTACCATTGATCAAAGTCATCCTGAGGATAAATGGGGAGGCATGAGTTCTTTAATGCTCATGTCCAGTACAATTCTTTCCATCTCTCCTGAAGAATCTGACCCCTATAGTTTCATAGATTGGGGGAGCAATTTGTTTATTGAAGATCAGAAAAGCATATCAAAGATTTTTGGACTGACTTTTTGAATAATATAAGAAAAAGTATTACAGCAATTCTCAAAATGACAGCGTCTTGCCTCATATTACTCAACATTATGGTTCCCTGTTTTCATGACCCCTGGGTAACTAAGGTGTTCCAAGCAACACTGATGTGGAAGAAATCATCAAAGCAGTTTAGGACTATCTTTTTGCCTGCTTCCAATCAGAATGAGGACATGACTTGGATACTGAGCCTAGGAAAGAGGTGAGGAAATAATGAAAAGTGACTGAAATCAAAGTGACAAGAAATATAATGTACTCTTTTCAAAATTTTGGAAACAAATATAGATCCAGTAACAAAATGAAGGAACTATCTCCATAACCCTTGGCCAACAACACTACCATCTATCTTATCCTCAAAATAAGAAAACCTCTCTATTCTCCTGAGATAATCAGGGCTGCTGGAAGGTTTCTTAAAGACAATCCTATTAAACCACTTTCATTTAACAAATAAGGAAATTACCCATTAAGTAGATGCTCTTATTTTTTTTTAGTGTCATGGATCCCTTTGGCAATCAGGCAAGACTATGAACCCCTTTGCAGAATAATGCTTTTAACACATAAGATTGCAAAGGAATTTAATTATATTGACATAGAGTTACCAGAAAAGAACATGGGTCTGAGGTTAAGAACCCTATCCATAGAGAGTTGCATCCAATGATGTTATGTTAGGGTCACAGAATTAGAACTGAGAAGGAACTTCAAGGTCACGAAGTTCAATCTCTTCATTTTACAGACAAGGTAACTGAAGTAAGAAAGATTGAGTGATTTGTCCAGGGTCACACAGCTAGTATGCAGCTGAGGTAAGATTTGAGTCTAGATCCCCCTGACTTATGGTTCACCATGCTGCCTCACTATATCATATTATGACCCACCAAGTTTAAAAGAAAAAAAGTTATTTCCTTACCCTCACACAGGACAAAAAGCATGAGGTGGGGGTGGGGAGGAGGTAGAAACTTTACAGTTAAAAAATGATATAATAGAAATCAATGTCCACAAATGGATCCATCTCCTCTCATTGGCTTCTCATTCTATCATGGATCATACAGTTAGAACTGGAAGGCACCTGACAGATCATTTAGTTCACTCCCTAGCATCAGAAAGACCTGTATTCAAATGTGGCCTCATATAGTTGCTACCTGTCTGACCCTGGGCAAGTCACTTAACCTTTGTTTACCTCAGTTTCTTCAACTGCAAAATGGGGGTAATAATAGCACTCACCTCTCAGATTTGTTGTAAGGATCAAATGAAATGGTATGTATAAAGTGCTTAGCATAGTGCTTGGCATATAGTAGGTACTTAATTAATGCTTATTCCCTTCTCTCCTTTCATCTTTCCTTCTTTCTCTACCTCCTTCCCTCCTTTTTCCCTCCTTTTCTTCTTTTCATTCTTTCCTTCCTTTCATCCTTCCTTCATTCTTTCCTTTCATTTTACACATAAGGAAACTAAGATCTAGAAGTTAATTATCTTGCCTGAAATCACAAAGGCGACTCTAGAGGTTCTTAATCTGGGTTCATGAATTTTGTTTTGTTTTGTGTTTGAATATTTGGATAACTAAATTTCAATGGATTTAGTTTCCTTCGTAAGCATATGTGTTTAATTTTATGTATTTAAAAATATTATCCTTGGAAAGGGTCCATAGGCTTCACCAGACTGCCACTGTCATGACACAAAGATGGTTAAGAACACCTGCCTTTAACTTTAAAATGACAAAGCTTGGATTTGAACCCAAATAGCAGATAGAGTCATATGGTAAAAAGAGCTCTGCCTTTGGCATCAGGGAATCTGGGTTCAAATCGCAATTCTAATATTGTCTTGTGCCCTGGAGCAAGTCCCTAAATCTAGCCTTCAATTTTCTCATCTGCAAAAATGAATTAGACTAGATGATCTCTGAAGTCCCTTTCAGTTCTATATTCATGATCCCAGTTCTCCCCAAAGTCTAGAACTGGTCTGCTAGATTTAAACATCAAATTCGAGCAGTAGAGATATAACGCTTCCTCAATTGATAGGAACATCTAATTATGTTTCATAGGAATTAGAGCCAGAAGGGACCTTAGACATCATCTATTACAACCCCTTCATGAGACTTTGAGCTTCCTTGTCCAATATCATCCCATAGTAGCAGATTTGAATTTGAACACAGGTCCTCCAAACTGGACCCTTGAATCCAGATCAAATCCTCTACAACTTCATGCTTCCTTCTTCATTCCAAATGCACAGATAGTTTTGAGGTTTAAAGGGCTATCATTTTACTAAGAAATGAGGAGCATTGCAACAAAAATACAGCATGAGATAGAATTACAAGTAAGGGAAGATGTCTCGAAGGTCAGGTTTCTGCATTGGTTTGGGTGCTGAACAATTAAAAGAGGGTCCTCAGGCTTCTGGTCTCCTTTGAACGTGCTTCTTAATCATCTTTCCTAGATACAGCCTTTCAGATTGCCTCCTCTAGCCCCTGGCTGCATTGCATTCTGCCACTGCCTTAACCATTCTGGATATCAACTCTTTTGATCCTAGGGACTGGAATGAAAAAAAAATCATTTCTCTATGTACCCAACAAAGATTCTTCCTTTTTATTGCAGCTCTTGATTTTGTCCTCATTCATCAAATTTTTTACAGATCAAAGCCCCAAGAAGTTCCATTCTTATTGTAGGGTCTTTTTTTGTTGTTGTTCATTCAATGAGTTACTGAAGAGAGAAGGTCCCACAGCCAGAAGACCTGGGTTGAAGTCCCACCTCCAAAACATACTTGCTGTATGATCCTGGGGAAGTCACACACTCTCAGTACTCTGGACAGCTCCTCAAGCCCATAATGCTGTGGAGAAGGTGCTAAGGGGTTTCCTCATCCAAGGAGTTCCATAGTCCAATAAAATCACAAGTCCAGTCTCTATCTTTTTTTAATTGAACTGAAATGAATAAGTGGTGAAGGGTGGAAAAGAGCTAAGATATTCCAAGTATAGGGAATGGTTTAGCAAAAGCATAGAAAGGGGAATGTGTGAGACATTTTTTAGGAGAATAATAGGAAATAAGACAGCAAGGTGGTGTAATGGATAGAATCTGGACCTGGGATCAGAAAGACATCTCTTTCTGAGTTCAAATCTGACTTCAGATGCTTACTAACTGTGTGATCCTGGGAAAGTCACTTAACATTATTTGCCTCAGTGTCCTCATCTGTAAAAAGAACTGGAGAAGGAAATGGTTTATGACTGAAAACAACTTTACAACAACAATGGGAAATAATATTGGAATGATTAATTGGGGTTAGATTGTGGAGGACCTTGAATACCAATATAAGATTATTCATTAGTAAATGGAGAGTAATTGAAGGGTTTTCTTTGTTTAGCAGGGAACTGACACTCTCAAAGTTCTGAATTAGGAAGAATGACTTCATAGCAGCACATAGGTTGAATTGGAGCAAGTCGAACCCAGTTGTAGAGAGTCCAATGGGAGGCTATTGTAACAATAGAGAGGTCATGAGATCTTGCACTAGGTTGCTGGCATTGAAATGAAAAGAAGGAATGGATGTGAAGAGGCTGATCAGACAGATCTTGGGACTTGATTTGATTTACAATGTGTGTCAGGGAGATGACCTTTAGGTCTCAAGTCTAAGTGATGAGAAAACTTGTGTTGTCATCAGGAATTGAGAAGTCAGGAAGAAGAGCCAGGCCCAGGAGTGTGGGGAGATGGAGATAATGAATTCAATTTCAGACATGTCATGTTTTGAGGTATAGGCGGCCCATCTGGGTGGAGCTCTGCAGTATGTCATTGGAAACATGGGCCTAGATCTTGAGAGCTAGAGACATAGATTTGGAGATCATTTGCATAGAGGTAAACATTGAAGCTCTGGATGAGATCACCAGGAAAGAGGGTATAGAGAAGAAAGAAGGGGGAAAAAATAGAGGTATCCTTAGACCTTTGAGAAATGAATGCCTTTATTTAAGGACCCAACTAAGGATTAGTTAAATAAGGAAGAACCACTAGGAAAGGACAATCAGAAAAGCCGATGGAGGTAGAGAAGATCAAGACAGAGGATATATCTTCAGGAATGTCCAGTGCTTCAGAGAGGGCACAAAGGGCAGAAAAATGAGATAAGGCTAGGAGATCTGATCATGTGGAAGTCGCTGGTACTCAGAAAGACAAAGACAGCAGTTGAATGGAAAGGGAGAATTAGGAGCTACTTTGGGAAAGATTAAGGAGAAAGCACTGATAAGAATGTGTATACAATATTTATAGACTATTCTTTTAAGAAATCCAGAGGTCAAATATAAGAGAGATCAAGGAAATAGTAGCCAGGGAGGGGAAATGAGGATGAGACAAAGAATTTAGGTTAGGGGGGAGCTGTTAGATAAGATACATGTAAAGCACTTTGTGAACTTTAAAGTGCCATATAAATATTAGTGATCATATTAATATGAGTATAATTAATATTTGATTATATCATGTATGATTATTATTATGTTGGGTATAATTATTATTAATATGCTGTATGTAATTATTATGTTGTATATAATTATTTTAATATTAAATGACAACATAAATTATTGCATATATCATATAACATCTATCATAACACATTGTAATAATAAATATCATTATTATTATTATTCTAAGTTCCATCTAAAATCCCACTTTCTACAGGAAGACTTTCCTAATCCCTTTTAACTCCAGTACCTTCCCACTGTTCATGATTTCCTATTTATCTTGTATATGACCTGTTTTATATCTATTTGTTTATATGTTGCCTCACCTACTAAACTGTAAACTCCTTGAGGTTAAAGACTGTCTTTTGCTTCATTTTGTACCCCAACTTAGCACAGTGCCTGGCACAGTAAGTAGGCACTTGATACATATTCAATTGAGTTGAGAGTTATTATTATTTTAGTACATCTCCCTATGGGAAAGGCTTATCTGAAGCATATTTGTCAGTCAGTTGTAACTATCCTTCACTGGAGTTCAGTTTTTTCATCTATAATTTTTCTAAACTGGCAAGGAAAGTTGATCTCTACAGTGGCCAAGAACCTCAATAAGATGCCATTCTTTCTATCAGCTGCCTCCCCAGTGAGAAAGAGACATTTCTTGAAAGTCAGTGTGGTAGAATGGAAAGTAGACTGGAGTCAGAGGACCTGGAGTCAAATCCCAGCTCTGTTACTTGGTATCTGGGCAACCTTGAGTCTCCCTTTGCCTGTTGGGGCTTGCTTCCTCAGCTATAAAATGAAGGGAATGGCTCCTAAGGTTCCTTCCAGCTCTCAAAGTTTACAACCTTGTCTGTTCCACAGGTTGATCTTCCTTCTGAGACATCCACTACATTTGTCAACCCTGTCTAAGGACCGTTTACTTCACAGAACTAAGATGACTAACTGTGCCTTGAGCCAAGTCAAGCTTTTGCCACCACCCACTCTTCCCATGACCAGGGCTGTTCCCTTCCAAAGGTTCTCTTGGTTGGCTGGTCACACAGGTATATTGTCTTCCAGAAGGCAGTCATTACAGTTGGGTAATATTAAAACCTCATTAAATATTAAAGCCTCATTAAGTGTCCATTTAATGTAACAGTGGTAATTCCCACCTCCCAAAGGGGAGCTCAAAGTTCCATTAAAATGTGTTTAAGCTTGCACATAGCAAATCTGTCCCTAATAATTAACAAATTATTAAACTTTAATAGAGTCTGGTTGTAGCTAAGGTTGCCCATATTTATATAGTATCTGTTTTGAACTGTGTTAAATAAAAAAGCATCTTGATACTGTGGAAAGTTTGATGGATATGGAGTAGGAAGATCTGGGTTCGAATCCTGCTCTGAAATTGTGTCACCATGGGCAATTCATATCACCCCTCTCATTTTCAGCATCCTCATCTGTGAAATGAGTAAGTTAAAGTAGCCAGCATCTAAGATCCCTTCCATATTGAAATCTATCATATTATCCACTGAGTCCTAAATAAAAACAATGATAAAGGCAGTAAGAGAGGCATTAAAAAAAAAAAAAAGACTCAGAGTGAGGCGGCATCCATTCTGGTCATTTCACAGATTACTCTACATATGACTACCATTATAGATATACAGTAAAATGGTTATACACTACAGAGGTATCAAACATGGTCCACAATACTCCCTAGGGTGAACTGAAAGAGATTAAAAAGTAATTGAGAAATATTTAACAAAATAAACAAAGCTATGAAAAAACACAGGCAACATTATATTTTAAAATTAGGTCAATTTGAAGCACTCAGGGATCCTTTGCTTGAATTGGTGACTCCTGTTTCTTTTTGAGTTTGATATCACTGCACTAAAAAAATGAAACCCAAATAGTATGACCCAATCTCCATTTGTCAGCTTGCTCCAGTCACAATCTATCTGGAGCAAATAGATGGTATGGTGAATAGAGTACTAGACTCTGGGTCAGGAAGACCTGAGTTCAAATCTGGCCTCAGACACATTTAGGTCACATAAGAAGTGTGTGACCCCGAGAAAGTCACTTAACCTCTGCCTCCCTCAGTTTCCTTATCTGTAAAATAGAGATAGTAACAGCAGCTATGTCACAGGATTGTTGTGAAAATCAAATAAAATTGTATTTGTAGAACAATTAATACAGTGCCTGGCACATATAGCAAATGCTTGGCAGTTGTCCTTCATTTTCAAAAAGGACCAAAATGACATCACCATGATAAAGTGAAGTTTCAGTGTGTCCAACTGTGCCTGATCAGACCAATATGAGCTCTGAATGCTCAACCATAGGTTGGGCACAGATAATCCATATAAATTTTGGGGGTGGATATTCCAAATTTGCGCATCCTATGTTTTCTTTGTGCTGTCTCAATTTTGCTTTGCTCAGAGAGCACAGCACCCTTTCTGATGTAGGTATGCCATGAGGAGCAGTCCTATGCCAGCATCTCCCATGTGGCACAATCAAATCCAAAATTCTTGAGAGAGACCTTGAGAGTGTCCTTGTATAACTTCTTCTGACCAACATATGATCGCTGGTCCCATATGAGTTCTTCATAAAATCGTCTTTTATGGCAAGAGTACATTTTGCATTTGAACAATGTGGCCAGACCATTGGAGTTGTGTTCTCTGAAGCATAGTTTGAATGCTTGGCAGTTCAGCTTAAGCAAGGACTTCAGTGGCTGGAACCTTAGCCTGCCAGATGATCGTCAGAATCTTCCTAAGACAGTTCAAACGGAAGCAATTCAGTTTCTTGGCATGGTGCTGATAGACTGTCCATGTTTCACAGGATACAACAATGAGGTCAATACAATGGCTCTGTAGACCTTCAGTTTGGTAGTCAGTCTAATACCTCTTCTCCCCCAAACTTTTCTTCAGAGTCTCCCAAACACTGAGCTAGCTCTGGCAATGTATGTATCAACCTCATTGTCAATATGAACATCCCTGGAGAGGACACTACCAAGGTAAGTTAACTTATCCACAGAATTCAAAATTTCTCCATTTGTTGTAGCTGATGGTTCCATGTATGGATGGTGTGGTGGTGGCTAATGGAGCACCTTTGTTTTCTTGGTATTAGACCAAAATTAGCACAGGTAGCAGAGAACTGATCCGTACTTTGTTGCATCTCAGCTTCAGAGGTTGCACTCAGAAAATCATGCACCAGCACTCCTTCTAATTTGGTCTTGGCTTGTAGCCTTTTCAAACTGAAGAATTTCCTGTCTTGATGCCATGTTCATCTTCATTGAAAGCATTTGTCAACATGACTGAAAACATCATGCTAAAAAGCATGGGAGCAAGCACACAGCCCTGTTGCCCCTGTTTCACTCCATTGGTGACCGGGAAGGCATGAGAGCATTGTCCACTATCCAAAACCTAGGCAAACATGCCATCATGAAATTGATGTACAATACTGATGAACTTCTCTGGGCAGTCAAAATTTTGACATAATTTTCCATAAGCCCTCATGACTAACAGTATCAAAGACCTGCTCCCACCATGACCAGAAACCCTGATGAGGTCAAAGAAAAAATTTATGAAGACCTAAAAACCCTTATCATCAATGTGCCAAAAGAGGACAAGCTTATAATTCTGGGTGACTTCAATGCTAGAGTAGGCTCACACTACCAGACTTGGCAGGGAGTCCTAGGGAGGAATGGAGTTAGAAACCACAACAGCAATGGTCATTTAACAAATGCTTAAACAAACAAGGAAAACAACACGGATCTAAAAACTGAATTCACTGGTGGCTTCCCTTCATATGTTTTCTCCCTGGCTTTATTCCAGCTTCTCCAGTTCGGAGTCACTGCTTTGGGTTAACTCTTTTCTTGCCTTGCCTCAAGGATCCAAGCATGAACTCTGACTTGATCAGGCAAAGTACATCAGATCACAACTTAGATTATGCTCTCTTTTCCTGGAAAAATATCATCTTCTTGGGCACAGCTAATTGATCCTAATTAGCATCTTCTTTAACCCTTGTCTTTGAATGGTAGAGATTTGATAGCAAAAGAGCAGAAATTTTTTTTTTCCAAGCATAGCAAGAAAACTAGATTTGACCATTAGGTCAAATTAGTAGTGAAAAGAAAAATCAAATCCATTAAAACTCACCAAACCCAACTTTAGACAAAATTTTAAAGGTTTTTTTTTCAGTGTCAGTAATCAAGCATTTATTAAGTGCCTACTAAGTGTCGGGCACTGTGCTAAATGTTGGGGAGACAGAGAAAGTCAAAAGACAGTTTCTACCCTTGAGGAGTTCATATTCTACCACCTTGTGACCAGTTTCCTTTTCCTTTAGTCAGGTCACCTTCTATCGAAGTTATCAACTTGACCATCCCTTGAGGTCAGGGACTATGTTGTTCTCTTAATAGACATATCAGCAAGGGGCACTCATACAAGAGGCAATGAAAAATGAAAAGGTTGAATATTTGTCCCCTGAATAGAAAGGAAGGAAAGAAGGAAGGGAGGGAGGGAAGGAGTGTGGGAGAGAAGGAAGAAAACAAGTTTTTATCAAGTACCTACTTGATGTGAGGCATTGGGCTAAGCATTTTACAGATATCTCATTTGATCCTTACAACACCCACGGGAGGTACTGTTGATAAAACTGAGACAGATAGAGGTTAAGTGACCTGCCCAGGGTCACACAGATATTACATCTAAGGGTTGGATTTGAACTCAGATCTTCTTGATTCCAGTGGTCTATCCACTTGCCATGTAGATGACTCTAAATTGATACCCTAGTGACAGGCAGAGGATAAATAATATTTACGAGCAGAAGCAGTACGTTCCTCCATCACTACTGGGTTTTGCCATTAGCGCTTCCTTCTCTTGCTATCCCACCATGTTGTCCATTTCCCCTGTAGTCATCATGAAAAAAATGACATTCCTTTTTTTTCCAATTTCCTATGGAGCTGCCCAAGTCAGACAAATATACTAAGATAGAGTCTTTAACATTTTTGTGTGTTCTGGACCCCTTTGGCAGTCCAGTGAAGGCTATGAAGCTCTTTTCAGAATAAATAAAGTTCTTAAGTGCATAATATAAAATACTAAAGGAAACCAATTATATTGAAATACAGTTGTCAATTTTTTAAAAGATCATAGACCCTAAGTTAAGAATCTTTGTACTAAGAAAAGACTACAATCACAGATTTAGTTTGATGTTTTTTTATATCAGTACTACTAACTGAACATTTCCATCAGTTCCAAATAAAGGAGAAAGGAAAATGATTATGTATCAACTGGACAAATCAATATGGGTAGAATTCTTCAGATCTGAAAAAGTTAAGAAAAAGGGCCAGAGTATTGAGAATTATCCTGTATTTATTTTGTAATAAATATCATACCCAATGGGAAGGCAGCATGGTACGGTGGGAAAAGAGTTGGAGTTGAAGTCCAAGAATCTGAGTTCAAATCCAGACTCTGCCACTTCCTGTCACTTAGCCTCTCTAGCTCTCAGTTTCCTTATCTGTAAAATGAAAGCATGGGCATCACTGGCCCAAAAGTGCTTCTGGCCAAGTGCTGAGCTCCCTATTCTTTAAGTATAAATCTTTACTTACTGAATTTTATACCTTGTGAAGCTTTTCCCCATTCTGTTTCAACAGCACCAAAAAAAAAAATTATTTATTCCCCTTTTCAGAGAATGAGAGTAAAGGTTATTGTGCTGAATTATATGTATAAGAAAATGAATGCTGGGATATAATCAATATTCATAGGCAAGAGCAATTAGAGACCACCTTTAAAAATACAAGATAGACAAAATGTCCTCTTTTTGCATACCCTTTCCTCATAGCCTAGGATTCTCCTTTGAGGAGATTTGATCTTGTGCTATTTTGTGTTTGGAAATCATGGTATTTTGCTACTAAGTACATGGAATATAAATTCAAGCCCTTCTTCTAGGGATTATTTTGTTTCAAGAGTCCATGCTGACCACATCTGTAAGGTCTTGACCAGTTGAATAGAATATTTATTCTAGAATATTTCCACATGAGGAAATAGAAGAATATGAAATCCTGACAAGTCCCAGAAACCTATCAGATGTCTGAGAAACTTCTTCATTAAATGCTCTTAAAGCAATAGAACAAATTTAACAAACCATACTTTGTTAAAAATTTGCCACTTGAGTCACATACCCCTTTAGGACATAGATTGTATATTCTGAGTCCAAATTAAACTCATAATTTTTCCCTTCAGATAGCTTTCTTCTCGTGTTCAGCAAAATCATTAAGATTACTAAATTAGTCAAATTCTTTGTAAAAGACGTAGATTAGGGCATTTGTGACCCAGCAGGTGGGGAAAATGTTTTTTTGAAAAGATATGAAGGGAAGCAAGCACACAATGGAAGGAAGGAAATCACCAAGTCAAAGCAACCAAGATAAGATGGCAATGATACTTAGATCTAAGAGAATTGTAAGCTTCAAATCATTTGGAGTGACTGAAATGGAAGGAAGGGCAGTAACCAGCTAGAAAAGAGGAAGAAAAAGAATGCAATTATAAAAGATAGCCTCCTTCCCCAACACATCCAAGAGAATTGTGTCCTCCTTAGGATCATTAGGCTCTCCAATCATTTTAAGAACACATGGAAGACTTAGGGAATTCTGGAATTTGAATTAAACAAGATATCAAAATAAATAAATTTTATTTATTTATATATATATATTATATATATATATATATAAAGTTGCGATGTTGGAGTAGCAGTTGGCAGTCTTTCCCCTCTTCTTTGCTGTCTTCCTTATCTAAACTCCACCTGTTTCCTTTCCATCATTTCTCTGATTCTGTCCTTTACCTCAATTAGTCTTTTCTACCTTTCCTCTCCTAACTTCCCTTTCCCAGGTAAGGATCATAGATTAAAGATCTTAGACTCTAGAAAGGACCTATCAAACCATTCATTTTGCAGGTGAAGAAAGCAAAGTTCAAAATGTTTTGTGACTTGCCTAAGGTCATCCAAGTCAAAAGCATCCGAAGCAGGATTTTAACCCATGTTCTCCTACCTTCTCACTCTCAACTCATTGTGACAAAGAATATAAAGATCCATTTAAATCTAAAAGGAAATGGCACAAAGGTCAACAGCACCAAGAGAGCAAAATAAGCCAAGTGTTTTCAAAACAGCATTTATTAACGATCAAAGTGACCGCCTTCTCTGAGGTAGTGCAAAAGCAGAAAGAGGTTACCTCTTTATTTCTCTTGAAATCACCAGCACAATGCTATCTGGGCGCTTGTGCCCAGAGCAACTTCCTATTTTTAAGAATAATAGTAATGAAGAGAGAGAGAGAATGGCTATAGGAAATACAGGGACTGAGTGCCCAATACAGTCCAAGTCAATTCACTTTTATAGATTTATCTGAAAAATATTAAGCTCAACTCTTCTAAAATCATGGACTTTTGAAAACCATAAACACAAATGTCCCATAATGGTGACTCAGGACCAAACAAATAATAAAGTGAGAGAGAATGATGCTATGCATGGGAATATAACTGTGCTACGAACTTGAAGAAAGCAAAAGAGAGGCTATTTAGATAGGAAAGTCTGAAGCATGAGACATCTTTGACATATATAAAGAGGGCAGAGTTAGATTTTTAAGGATTTGAAAGCATCATAGGTAGCACAGCGGATACAGTGCTGGGCATGGAGTCAGGATGAACTGGGTTCAAATTCTGACTCCGATACTATGTGACCCTGGGCAAGTCATTGAACCTCTGCTTGCCTCAGTTTCCTTAAATATAATAAGGATAATAATAACCCTTATTTTGTAGGGTTGTTATCAGCATAAAAATGAGGTACTATTTGTAAAGCACTTACATAATGCCTGGCATGTTTGTACGTGCTTAATAAATGCTTATTTCTTCTCTCTATTCTCTCTAATGCAATACAAACTAATGAAGAAAGGTAACATGGTACGATGGAAAGAGCAGGACCTGGGTTTGGATCTTACCTCTAACATTATTTTTGTGATCTTAAGTCACAATTCCTTTGGGCCTCAGTTGGTCATCTATAAAATGATAGCCTCAAAGATTCCTTCTAGCTCTAAATTGATGATCCTAAGAAAAGTGGGTTCTGAAGAAGAAATTCAAACATATAATTAGAAACAGAAGAACTGCCAAGGAAGCCATCCTCTGACAATGAAATAGTAACAGATACAGCAGCAAAAGACGTATTATAGGATCAGAAGTTTAGAGTTTGAAGGATCTTGGGGGACATCTGGCCCAATCCCTTCAATTTAAAGAGAAGGAAATTAAAGCTCAGAGATGTCAACTGGCTTACCAGCAATCATCGAGGTAGTAAGTAACCGAGCTAAGATCTGAACCCAGAAATTCTGAATCCCTACCTAGCATTCTTTTCATGGTACCATGTTGGAGGAAAATTTGTATGTTGATTGTATTATAAGTTTTATACCATGCACCCATCATCACCAGAATGAATCAAAATTGTACAAGAAATTCTAACTGTACAAAAAAAGAAAAAGAAATTGAAGGAATTAGCTAGGTAAGAAGGAAGCAAAACTCTTACTCTTGCAGATGATATGATGGTATACTTAAAGAATCTTAGAGAATCAACTGAAAAACTACTTGAAATAATTAACAAGGTTAGCAGAATTGCAGGATATAAAATAAACCCACATAAATCATTAGCATTTTTATATATTACCCCAAAATTCCAGAAGCAAGAGATAGAAAGAGAAAATCCATTTAAAATAACTGCAAACAATATAAAATACTTAGGAGTCTACCTGACAAGACAAATCCAGGAACTATATGGATACAATCACAAATTACTTTCCACACAAATAAAGTCAGATCTAAACAATTGGAAAAATATCAATTGCTCTCAGGTACACTAAGCTAATATAATAAAACTGACAATTCTACCTAAAATAATTTACTTAGTTAGTGACATACCACTCAAACTACAAAAACAAATATTTTAGAGGGCTAGAAAAATTCATAACAAAATTCATGTGGAAGGACAAAATGTCAAGAATAGCAAGAGAATCAATGAAAAAAATGTGAAGGAAAGTGGCTTAGCAGTATCAGACCTGAAACTATATTACAAAGCAGTAATCAACAAAACAATCTGGTATTGGTTAAGAAATAAAGGGGATCACTGGGTCAAATTAGGCACACAATACATAGCAGTAAATTAGCATAGTAATCTAGTGTTTCCATAAACACAAAGATCCAAGCTTTTGGGACAAGAACTCACTATTTGATAAGAACTACTGGGAAAACTAGAAAGCAGTTTGGCAGAAACTAGGTATAGACTAATATCTCACACAGTACACCAAGATAAGGTCAAAATGGGTGTGCGATTTAGACATAAAAGATGATTCCATATGCAAATTAAGGGAGCATGAAATGGTTTACTTGTCAGATCTACGGATAAGTGAAGAATTTATGCTCAAACAAGAGACAGAGGGCATTACAGATTATAAAATGAATAATTTTGATACTACTAACTTTAAAAGTTTTTGCACAAAAACATGCAGACAAGATTAGAAGGAAGGCAGAAAATGGGGGGAAATTGTTTTACAGCAAGTATCTCTAATAAAGACATCCTTACTCAAACATATAGAGAACTGAATCAAAGATACAAGAATACAAGCCATTTCCTAACTGATAAATGGTCAAAGGATATGAACAACGATATTTTTTCGGAAGAAAAAATCAAAGCTATCTACAGAGGGGAAAAAATGCTCTACATCACTGTTGATTAGAAAAATGCAAATTAAAACAACTCTGAGGTACCACTTTACACCTGTCAGATTGACTAATATGACAGAAAAGGAAAATGACAAATGTTGGAGTGGGTGTGGAAAAATTAGGACATGAATGCATTATTGACAGAATTGTGAGCCATTCTGGAGAGCAATTCAGAACTGCTAAAAACACTATTAAACTGTGCTTATCCTTTGACCCTTCAGTACCACTTCTAGATCTGTATCCCCAAAAGATTTAATTTAAAAAAAGAGAAAAGGACCGATATGTACAAAAATCCTTATAGCAGTTCTTCTTGTTGTAGCAAAGAATTAGGAGGGGATGCCCCTCAACTGGGGAATGTCTCAACAAGTTGTGGTATATGATTGAGATGCAATACTATAAGAAATGATGAACAAGATGATTTCAGAAAAACGTGGAAAAACTTACACGAACTTATGCAGAGTAAAATGAGCAGAACCAGGAGAACATTTACGTAGTAACAGGGCAATATCGTACAATGATCAACTGTGAGTGACTTAGCCCTTTTCGGTAATATAATGATGTAAGATGTTTCTAAATGACTTATGATGAAAAATGCTAACCACCTCTGGAGAAAGAACTGATGGAGTCCATAAACTGAAGCATACTTTTTTAAATTTTATTTTTCTTGGTTTTTGGCTTTTTTTGTGGGGGAGGTCTGTTTTCTTTCACACATGGCTAATATGGAAACATGTTTTGCATGATTGTATATGTATAGTCTATATCAAATTGCTCTCCTCAATAAATGGGGAGGGGAGGGCAGGAGGGCAAAAGAGATTTGGAATTTAAAATAAAAAAAATCAAATGTTAAAAACTATTACATGTAATTAGGAAAACATTTTTAAAAAGAAGTTTTATCCTATGAAGGATAGGATTATAGAATTTAAATTGAGAAGTCCCTTACAGACAATCTAGTTTACACCCCTCATTTTTCAGATGAGGAAACTGAGATGCAAAGTTATTAAATGCCTTGCCCACCATCACACAGATAGCGTAAGAGACAAAGATGGGAAATGTACCCAAGTCCTACAATTCTAAATCTAGCACACCTTTTGCGCAGGTTAAATGAGATCACGTTTTGAAGTGTTCAGCACAGTGCCTGGTGGACAGCAGGCATTATAGAAGAGTTTATTCCTTTCCTCTTTCCCTCTTTCCCCTGTATTGTTACCTCCCATAGGAGGTAACACTTGGTATTCAAAGACCCAGTGGTGGCATCTGTAAAATGGGGATAACAAGTCCTCCTACCTACAAGGATTAAATGATATAACAGCAGTGTCAAACACAATAGAAATGAGGGCCACTAAACCTTATAGAAGGATTCCTGAGGGTGACATATTGACTTGGAAAACTGCATCATCTTGTTCTATTATACTTTTATTTATTTTGTTAAATATTTACCAATTATATTTTATTCTGGTTCCTTCCAGGGAGGAGTTGTAGGCCTCATTTGGTGAGCTGAATGTTTGACATCTCTAATGTAGCATGCATAAAGTGCTTTTGCAAATCTTAATGTCCTGCATAAATACTAGTTATTATTATCACTACCATTATATTGTTAGTATTATTATGACATGGTCTGTTTATACACAAGTTTCAGGAAAACTTGCTTCTAAAACTGAGATGGCTTCATAAGCAGAAAGGGCATTAAATGTCCTGAACTTCTCTCAAAAGCACTAAGCTCATGTCAAATAACCAAAATAGAAAGTAAGCTTCCTGGTCCTCTCCGGCTGGCAGCTTCAAGAGATGGATTTAGATTTTGAGGTAAAAGGGACCTCAGCAGCCATCTACTCAACTTGACAAATGGAATGAGGATGGGGAAGGGATGGGAACCGTTAACTAGAGAGGTAAAATGATTTGCCCAAGGTCATAGTGTCAGAGGCAGGATTTAAGCCCAGATACCCTGACTCCAAAACTAGGGTTTGTTTTCTACCAGGTTACTACTTGGCATACTGAATGGACTGGACTGATCATCTACTCCAGTTTGATTTACTGAATTAAAACCTACAACATACTTTCTCTTGTTGTCTATGTTACTACTATCTGTCCAAGCAATGTCCACTGGGATGCAGCTTAGATATAGGAAGGGTAATTAATCTGCAGTCTTGGTATTTAACTGGGAAGGATAGAGGGAAAGAGAGAAAGAAGGAAGGAGTGAAGGTAGGAAAGAAGGAAAGAAGGAAGCAAGGAAGGAAGGAAGATCAAAAGAAAATATCTATAAGATGTTTGCACACCTTAAAGTGCTATATAAATGCTAGCTATGATGATGAGGAGGATGATAATGACAGCTGACTGCCCCTAGGTTTCCAGTCGGCTCCTTAGCCCAAGGGTACATTGTTTCTGCGTGGGAAGTCACCCAGTCTGGTATCAAACAGAAGAATACAAATTAAGGCACACAGCCCAGTATCCCAAGGTAGCTTGTGTTATTCCCACACTTCAAAGCTTCAGGTACATAGTTGAACTGGCAGAAAGCTGATGGAGATAATTTCATATCCACTGTGTTCCTATAAACACCTTCCTATGTGCCAAAAGACACAGGAGACTCAAGGTAGACACATAATTATCACCCAGTGAATATGCAAATAAGTTCACTGGCCCTCTCACAATTAAAAAATTATAATCCCCTCTGTCAAAATAAAAATAAAAAAACCCCACAACTAAAAACCAAAACAAACCCAAGCCTAAAAGACCCAAGCCACAGCCCTTTCTCCCGAAACCTCAAATGCAACCTGAAACTGGCTACACCCATGAAGCCTCCAGGCTGTTGAACAGAAAGAGCAAAATCCCAGGAAGAACATTCAATGCCCAGACAAGTAGGTGGGTTGTTGTTGTTCCAAGCAGTAGTGTGAGAGGAGTTTAAATAAACAACCCCTTACACCTACAGCCTATGGAGTACTGACTTCCTACCCAGGGATCCCAGACGGGATCAAACTTTTACCCACAACAAGCATCCTGCAGGTTTGTTTTGTTTTGTTTTAAAGGCTCCGGTGCTCCGTGAAAGCTGCCGCATAGAGTTTCTTTCAATGAAGCTCATTCAAGTTGCTATCTTCAGCTATAGAGTTTCACCTATCTCCTGTAGGAACTGGAGGAGAAATGAGTTTCTGTTTATGTGGCATGGAGGGGCTGGCCATGGTACTTCTCAGAAGTAGGCTCACCAAACCCTCATGCTCTAATGACTGGATCCTTCGTGGGCTGGTCCCTTATTGCATATACAAGCAGTCCCAAAAGTCTTAGTGTGACTTAAAACCTTAATAGCTTTGAAAATGTCCTAAAACTTTTGGGCCACCTTTGTATATAATGTGACAAAGTTGCATTAGTCTGCATTATTACGAGGGAACTAATCTAGTCTTATATTGGGTGAAAATAGTGAATAATACGGGAAATGTCTGGAAACTGGGAAGTAGGGCCAGTTTTTGAATGCATGTCTTATGTATAATCCTAATGTCCTACTTTGATTAAATAATAGTTACTCAAAATTAAAAAAAAAAAAATAAAAAGTAGCACCTGCCAAGTCCTTTGAAATAGCAACCTGTAGGGCCAGCTGAGTGGCATAGTGGATAGAGTACCTGCCATGGAGTCAGGAAGACCTTAGTTTGAAACTGGCCTCACATACTTGCTAGCTGTGTGACCCTGGGCAAGTTATTTAACTCAGATGCCCTCCATATTTAAAAAACAGCAACTTGTGGAACTTTAAAAAAGTTTTAAACAAAAGATAATTTTTAATCTTTCCCTTTCTTACAATTCTACCACCACTCACCCTCAGAGTGTAACCTGTGACAATCTTATTGATTTAGAATTCTTCATTGTCTACTAATTCTCAAAGGGAGAAGCAAATCAGAATGCCTCCATCTATTTATCTAATGACCCAAGGTTACAAAGAAGAATGCAAGTTCCTTTTGGGCAGGGGTTATTTCAATCTATGACTTTGTATCCTCAGCCCCTAACAAGTTACCTGTTTAATAAATGTTCCTTTTGTTGAGTCAAAAAGGCTTTGCCTAATCAATCGATCAATCAATATTGATTATGATGTGTCTAAGAAGTTAGGTGGTTCAGTGGAGAGAGCACTGGACCTCAAGTTGAGAATATCTGAGTTCAAATCCAGCCTCAGAGATTTATTAGCTGTGTGACCCTGGGCAAGTCACTTAACCTCTATTTGCCTTAATCCACTGGAGAAGGAAATGACAAACCGCTTCAGTATCTTTGACAAGAAAACCCCATGGACAGTATAATCCACAGGGTTACAAAGAGTTGTATGTGACTGAACAGCAACAAAACAGTGTGTCCAGTACTGTGCTTGGCCCACAACATCTGACATAAAAACTTCTGGCAGTAGGTGGCATAAAGACTATTCAATGTGCAGACAACAAAACAGGCCCATAGAGATTATTTGATTTACACAAGGATACACAACAAGTGAACTGTGAAGCTACAACTTGTAATGCAGGTTTGCTAGCTCTGAGTTCAGTCCTTCTTTCTATTACACTATGGTATCAGGTACAGAGATTTTAAAAGAAATCATTCACAATCCTCTTGTTAACCAACAACTTATTAACTATTACTAACCATGCTGGGACTATTCCTGGGAACTCATTTACCAGATAAAACTGTCATTTTAATTAATGCTGACATGTATACAAATGAATTCTTGCCCTTTGAGGAAGAATTTTCATTCCCAATTCTTGAATTTCCCAGTGTTTAATATGACAGCTAGGTGGCACAGTGAATAAAGTCCCAGGCCTAGAGTCAGGAGATCTTCTAAGTTAGAATGTTCTGTGAAAAAAATGCTAAGACAGAATCAGAACTTGGACACCTACAAGCAATGTGATCCTAGGCAAGTCACTTAACCCTGTTTGCCTTAATTTCCTCATCCATAAAATGAGTTGGAGAAAGAAAGGGCAAACCACTCCAGTATCTTTGCCAAGAAAACCCTGAATGGGATCACAAAGAGTTGGACATGGCTGAACAGCCACAAAGGGAACCTGGAAACATTCTCAGAATGTTTATCACCAAACAATTTAATATTCCTTTACTGGGGTTGGGGGTGGAGATTTAGTTAGTGGTATAAGACCCTGGCTCTAACCTAGGCTTGCCATCTCACAGATGTGACCTGCTGGGGCACAGCAACCAACTAGGCAAGAGTCTAAAGGATAAACAGAAATCCTGTAACTCTGAAAACCAACTCAAAATGCATTCCTTCCTGACTCTGAATCACTAAGACAGCCTTTGTATAGAGAGGATAGTCTGTTATCATTATGAGTTTAGAAAGAAATGCTGAGACATCCAAAGAAAGCAGCTTTTGGCATTAGCCTAATCAGATTCTTGCCCAGCAGAACTCAAGGGCTTCAGACAAAAGGCCTTCCATGGGCGTATTGGTCACTGCCCCAATCTCTCAGTTTAGAATTACATGACACTGCTGGCCTATTGCCAGATCCCAAAGCTGAGCTCCAAGCGCTCAATGTAGCCTATGTTAAACAAAAGCTGTTGGATCACGATATTTTATTCAGCTTCCCTTTTCAGCCAGCTGCCTACATTTTATAAATAAATAAAGATAATTTTAAAAAGTATTCCTGTGAGATGGAGTTGTTCCTCAATACTTTTCTCCCAAATAAAACCTAAATGAAAGTGGCTCTTAGCCAGTTTCTCTTGATTAATCAATTTCTTCTATCTGCGAGTCCTTCCTGGAACAGATCCCAAAGTAAAGAAAGCTTTCAAAGAAAGAATAAGACAAGGGAGGGGAAAATAAAATTATAGGAAAGAAATTAAAAGTAAAATGATTCAGTCAGTCTTATGTAGGGGAAAAAATATTACCACAAGAAAAATAGCAGAGAGTGAGATGCTCCAGTCATGATCTCTTCCCTCATGACCATCTACTACTCCTTTTCTGTCCAGCATGTGATCACACCAAAGCCCCAAAAACAAAAAAATGGGGATAAATGAGAGGGAAAAAAAATTAGATGGAAAGCAAAATATAATTGATGTCTTCATGTCAAAGGAAAAAAAATCAGTCTTCACTTAAATACTGCTCCATAAGTTTTCACCTTATGAAGAAGTAGCCAAGTCTGGGAGCTAGGATGGGAATGGTCCTGCCTTCTTATTTCCCTATATCTCTTCTCTTTCCAACACAGCTTCCAGCTCCAGAAGAAGGAAGAAAATCAAGGTAGTAAAAGATGGAGGAGGAAGTCTGGAGGGGTATTCTATAGTTGATTGTATTTGCTCAAAAATGTAATCAAAATTACATAAATGGTCGACCCAGTCCCTTTTCCTTACTTAGGTAGCTAAGTGGTCGGTGGGGAGAGCCCTGGATCTAGAGTCAGGAAGATCTGACTATGTACTACCTGTTTGTAATTCTGGTCGAGTTGCTTAACTTCCCCAAACCTCAGTTTCTTCATCAGTAAAATAGGGAAAATAATAATAGCACTTATTCTTAGTACTGCTAACATAATAACACTTGTAAAGCATTTTGCAAACCTTAAAGCAGTCTATAAATATTAGCTTATTACTACTACTTCCCTCCAGCAAATTGTCATGATTCCATCAAATATCACTTTCACCTGTAGCAAAGACCCTGAATTATGAGCTCAAGGGCACAGATCACTGAGAACATTACATAGCCCATAACAGGTTAGTTTGGGAACTGTATAGTTCTACAGTCTACTCATCCTACTGCAAGATCCCATCAGGTCTGAAATTCACACCCTCCTCAGTACCCTTTGCCCCAAGACCCTCTTCCTCCTTCTGATTGAAGAGGGTGAACATTGGACAGATCATCCTAAATTTCCTCATTTAAGACGAGTGCCCAGGGTAACCAATTCATTCCCCTCCTGACTGTTGGACTCTTATGCTGCCTCTGGGCTGGGCATCCTCCTTCTCCTCCTCACCCTCCTCTCCCTTTTCAGCTTCTTTCTGTATTGTCTTTCCCCTTTAGTTTGTGAACTTCTTGAGATCAGAGACTGTCTTTTGCTTTTTTATGCATCCTCAGAGCCTAGCATAGCATCTGAAAAATAATAGGCACTTAATAAATGTTTATTGACTGACTGGAACTCAGGAAGACTAGTTCAAATTCCTTTTCTGATACATCCTAGTTATAAGATCCCAGGCAAGTCACATATTTTGAGTGTTCTAGGTAACTCGCTATAATTAGAAGTGGCAGAGGTGCTGACTTACATTATTTCCTCACCTAGAAGTTCTTTAATAATATTGGAATCACAAGCCCAGTCCCCATCTTCATCTTTTATCATCTGTTACAGCATATTTTACAGCTTCCTGTTTATATTTCGGCTAGGCTATTCTACAACCTGAATTCCTTGAGTAAAGTTCAGGAAGCAAGGGGAGGGGACCAAGAGTATGCTGACCTGCTTGAACAGATCAGTTCAAAATTGATCAGATACTTCCCAAAGCAAGTAAGCCATCCTAAGCTACAGTTCATTGTTTACATGATAAACCATTTGGTATTTGATTATTCATTTTCATGGCTAATTTAGGCCATTTCTTTTTCTAGCATGGCAATTTTGTTTTTGCTTCCTTCAAGTTTTCCAGGCATCCAAAAAAAAAAAAAAAAAAAAGGAAGAACCCAACTTGCCAATTTGGCTTCACTGAGAACGTCTCTCATAAAAATTGGCCAATACCAAATGCCTGAATGGGGATTTTGAATTCCTCATGGCAATCACTTCTTAATTTGCAGAGATTACAGACACTCTTTCCTTTTACTAATGAGCATCTAAACAATACACAGTTCCTCATTATGAATTTGTTGCACAACCATCCCTCATAATGGTCACTAACTTCTCCCACAGCAGGAGTGTCAGTCTCTGGACCAAGGTTTGAGATTTGCTTGTTCAGAGAACTTTTCGTCAGTTCCAGATTTTTTTCCCCACCTCTTTCATTAGGGCTTATTGTTTTTTCCTTAGGTGTGGTAGATTTCACAAGAAGTGGCAGAAGGATTGCTGCACAAGATAAGTGGACAAACTTCCGCTTAGAATACTTTACCTTGGAGACGGCTAGTCCCCTGATAGAGTGAACTTGACAGAGTGAAAAGGTTAGAGCTACGTAGCCCATGCCTCTGAATTTCCCAGATTGAAAACAATTAGATAGTATATGTCTAGGGCAAACGTATCATTGGCTTGCTTTTTTCTTTTCTGGTCCCATTTCCGCAAACAATTTTTACTTACTTTACCATCTAATACATGGCTTCTTACCTTAGGTTCTGTGAACTTTAAAAAAATTATTGATAACTATCTTTCAATGTAATTGGTTTTGTTTGTAATCCTACATATTTTATTTTATGCACTAAGATCATTCTGAGATGTGATCTACAGGCTTTATTGGAATGCCAAAAAGATACATGATTTCCCTCCAAACAGGTTAAGAACACTCATTCTAACGTGTATACTAATACTTTCTTAGATGGTTTGTTTGGTTGGGATGAGGGTTCTATTTCCTTCCATGTAAATGGAAGATAAAGATAAGAAGAGCTAGTCTCTTGTCTGGTTACTCACACCTTTCACCTACACAAAACCAGGAAGCATTTTAAGCTACACCTTATTGCCCTTCCTCTTCCTGAAGGAAATGCTAAAGAGACAGACTGATGTCACTGAAACTGCTACATAACAGTCTGAACTAACAAGAGGTTAGAAATCTTTGGCATTCTAGTCAAAGCTAATAAAAGAGGTCACTAGTTCTCAATCTCGCCCTATATTCTTAAGATTGACTATCTATGGCTCTTCTCAGCAATGCAAGGACCTAAAACAACAGACTCATGATGAAAAAGAAATATGGAGTCTGAATGCAGATCGAAGCACACTACCTGCTCTCTTTTTTTGTTTTGTTTTTTCTTTCTCATGGTTCCTCTCATACATTTTAATTCTTCTATACAACATGACTAATGTGAAAATGTGTTTGGCAGGAATGTACATGTAGAACCTATATTGGATTGCACGCCATCTTGGGAAGGGAGGAAGGAAGGGAGGCAGAGAAAATCTAAAACTTATTGAAGTGAATACTGCAAGCTAAAAATAAATGAATTTGTGAAAATAAAAATGAGCAAAAAAAGATTGACTATAATTGATATGTCATCTTAGAACAAGATATTAAATATAAAATATTTTTTTCTAGTCTTTACTGGTTGACTATTACATATTCTATTTTAATTTTTTTAATTGTCCCAAGGGCATTCAGCTCCTCACACTATGGACAGTCATAGCCACAGACCAACTAAATTTTCACCTTTGTAATCCGCCCTATTCCCTCCCAGCAGGACAGAAGATAAAGACAGTACAACACAAAAGTGTCTGAAAAGTTTACATAGAAACAACAGAAGGATCTCATCCTTCTCCATTCTATTGTAGCCATAATTCAATGAGTAGTAAAGAGTAGAGGGTTTTTTATTAAAAAAACAAAACAAACAAAATAACTTTGGAATTAAAATGATTTTTCTTTTTAAATAAATTGATCAGCTGATGAAAAAGAACATGCTCATGACATCATTCTTACAGATTTTAAACCATATAAATCAAAATACAAGCTGTCCACTTGCATCTGACTAATAATTTCTATTCATCCACTGGAAGCAAAAGTGGAAACAAGTATGTGGTGACATTGTACACAGAACTGCAGAAGCTCCAAACCTTTTCCAAGAATGGGGTGCAGAAATGGCCTGTAACCTCTCTGCCAGATTACATGAAATTCAAAAAATACCTAGTTTTTTTTAAAGACCTTTATGAAGACAGATTAAATAATAAGGAAATTTATGAGAGAAGCAAATTATTATTTCATCTCATTAGTTGGAACAAGATTGCTAAAGAATCAAAGATAAGAATCCACATGGGTCAGTAAGTTTAATAAAAAGCTGAAGTCACATGCTCCTGCTACTGGTGCTGACCTGACTGCTTGAGAGCAATAATGCAACTCTCAAAGGTGTCTAACTCCAAACTACATGCCTTGTAGGTAGTGAAAATGGCCTTTTATAAGAACAAAACCAAATAAATGTTCTGTGAGAAAAATGCCACTCACTAAAAAAAACAATCCTTGATCCATTCACGCAACAAAGTCTTGGGTGTCGCTGTCTAGGACGAGATGACTTCATTAGTGACATGACTTGATTCCACTGACCTCTTTTAGCAATTTTCAGCATTCATTTTCATCTTAATTTTAGTCCATTTTATCTGCCCTTCCCTCTCCCCATACTCCATCCCTGAAAAAGTAATATACCCTTCAATTCTTCCAAAAGGCTATGATTTCATCAAAGTGTGTGATGTACATCACAACCTCTTGTTATAAGTCATTTTACAAATTGTTGTGGCCAAAATATTCATCAACTTTACATCTATTGTAGAAAATAACAGACAAAAGTACGCGTGCGCGCACACACACACACACACACATCCCTTTCCTACCTCTGCCTGTCTCAAAATACAACAGGCTATTTTAATCAGCATCCTTTGTAGCATTTTGCTATCCTTCCCAGCAAACTTGATTTTCAAATTAAATTGCACTCATAACGACACCAATGTTGCTCTTATATCTTTATAAGATTTCTGCTTTATTATGGTTTTATACCTGGATATAAAACCTCTAAAGCTATTTTCAATAGCATCATGCTTTCCTCTGTGGTATATTTACTTGTTCTCCTAATGTGCTCTGAACCAGTCTCTTACTGTGCTTCCTGTTCTCTTTTACACAAATAGTACAAACCTCTCCAGTGGGAGCCAACCCACTGCATTAGAACAATTAAGACATTGTCTTCTTGTAAAGTTTTAAAGTGTAAGGAATCATACAGAAGAAGCTCAGTCCTGAGGTCATCTCTCAGATGATACAACAGATATCAGAATTCAGGAGTCCCTCTTGATAGCTCCCTACCCTCTTGCTAGTTTTAAAAAAAACAACCGAAGTAGATTGTTAACATAAGACACACATGGCTAAAAAAGTGCATCCCCTTAGCCTAATCTCATTGCTTAGGGATGCCACTGTTTAGGACTGGTTTGACATACAATAGGACACACAGTAAGGCACAACTGGGTGGTACAAATACAAATGAATACTTCAGGACTGCTTTTCCCCTCACAAATAGTAAAATATGTACCGTTTTCCAGATAAAACAACAAAAAAGAAATACATAATCTTTTTTATGAAATGCCTATACAAAATTTTAAAATTTACACCATCTGAGCTGCCAAAAAAATGTTTAAAAAAGTATTTTTTTCACATAAAATTGTATCTCTCATCAGTAGGTCCGAGTATACCTGGGACTAAAATATCCCAGCACTGTAGGGGAGAGGATCAAAATCCCTCCTTCTCCCAACATAGGACAACGACAAGTGAAGTTGTACAGTAGTGTATTCTACTCATTAAAAGTGACCAAAAATCCATTAAAAATATATTATCTGGAGATTACTGGTGCCACAACTAGTTAGTATAAGGCACTTCCTTCGAGACAGCAGCACCCTCCAATAGGTGGTACAAGGAGATGATGGATCAGGATCTGGTTAACACAAAGGGCTGGATGAGATTCCTTGGAAGACAGGACCATTTCAACAGCAGGGGAAGACACAGGAGGTAAAAACTTGGAGGTGAAGCTCTACACAGAAGTGGTCACTCTGTCAAAGGTATTATTGACCTCATTTTTGTTCGAATCCAGTCCTTTAGCAGCATTCATATCATTCCGTAAATTCTCCACTGTCTTTTTCATACTCTTTAACTCTCCTGGGTGTGGAGTGGCTCGCCGTAGAAGTGTTCTCTAAAAAACAAACAGCAGAGGGAGTGTTTTTGTCTTTATTTCATTTTCTTAAAAAAACAACAAAGCACATTTTTAAGGTACTTGCATTTAAATATTGTTAAAAAAAAAAAAATCAAAAGGATGACAAAACAATCAAAACCGAACATTGTGAAATTATAATGGCAAAGTCTGGCCTTAACGAAGAGGTCTATGGACACGGAACATTGAATAAGACACCATACTTTTTTAAAGTGCTGGTAAATTTTGCTGAGGTATTTTTCTCCTCCTTTTTAATCATTTGTTAAAATAGGGAATTCCCTAAGAGTGGGAAAGGAGAGAGAGAACTCTAGATGATATAAAAACAAAAGATATCAATAACTTTTTACAAAATTCCAAATATCATCTTCTTAGAGAATACTACTTAAGAGTAAAATGAAATGTAGTCCCATCCCATTCATCACTAACTAGTTGCATTTGTCATCAACACCTTTCTGAAAATTAATGGAAGATCAACATTAGGAATGTGGACCAGTCAGTTGAGAAAAATTTGCTGAGAGAACAAAAGACTTGTTAAATAGTAACTAGTATTGAGGAAGAAAAAACAAGAGGGCTAGAGTATCTAATGGTACTCAGATACATGTGCTAAATGAATTTTTAAAACTAGAGAAAAGTTTTCTCAGTAAAATCCTGAGATGGGGGCAATGAGAGGAAGAATGAGAAAAGAATTCTTTAGAGGAGGAACCACCTCTAATTTAAAATTATGATACTTTATGGGGTTTGGCGTCTCATCCTTCCTTAGACTTCTGATGGGGAAAGATGAGAAGAATTCATTTTTTACACTGTCAATTGTAATTTTTATTGAGACTCAAATTAAGAGTGTGCTGGATTACTTAGAGCGAAGAATAGTTAATACCTTTGAAACAATTTTAAATATTGTTGTTCAGAAACATCAGATGGTTTGTGACCTCATTTGGGGTTTTCTTGGCAAAGATATTGGAGTGGTTTGCCATTTCCTTCTCCAGTTCATTTGACAGATGAGGAAACTAAGGCAAACAGGGCTGAGTGACTTGCCCAGAGTCACACAGCTAGTTAGTATCTGAGGCCAGATTTTAACTGAGGAAAATGTCTTCCTGACTTCAGGTCTAGTACTCTATCAATTGTGTCACCTATCAATAAAGACTATATGATTAAGGTCACAGAACTAAAAATTATGTAAAAGGGTATGAGAAATGGATGATTTCCATAAGCATATTTGAAGCAACATTTTAACACACTTTTTCAGCTCAAAATAACAACAGTAACAATGACCTTTAAAGGATATTTCCTGGAAACTGGGAATAACAGCCAGACAGTGAATGGACCTGTAATGTCACTGATAAGGAATTCCTGTACAAAGATACTCTTTCTATCAATCGTGGCCAGAACTTTCTCTGCAGCACTTAGCTCTCTACATCACAGAGAGATTGAGTGATTTGGTCGGACTCACAAAGCCAGTACATGGCAGAGATGAAACTTGAACCCACACCCTCTTGGCCTTGAGGTAGCTCTCTATCCACTATAGAACAATGCCTCTGAATAGCCAGATGAGGTTAAAGTAACACTAAAAGGAGGCTACTGGAAAAGAAGATGCCATGAACAAAACAATTACTAACCTAGACGATGATAAGAAAAACGATAAAAGTTAATGAATTATTTTCTTTTGGCTGTTATCTCAATTCATCATCCATATCCCAAGTCTTATACCTTTTCTTACAGAATTTAAGATCTTCATATTATAATAAAGAAGATGACCAAGGACCCACAAAAAGAACTCAAAGGCTGTCACTAGCCATCTATGCGCCCTAAGTGCTCAAAGGCACCAAAGTGGTATAGTAGAGAGACACAAGAGGCCTGGAGTTAGGAAGAACTGAGTTCAAATCCAGCTTCAGACACTAGTTATGTGATCTTGGGTAAGTCATTTAATTACTGTCTACCTCAGTTTCCTTAGCTGTAAAATGGTGATAATAACAGCACCTACTCTGCAGCGTTGTTGAGAAAATCAAATGAGAAAATATCTGCAAAGCACTTAACACAGGGTCTACCATATAGTAGGTTCTATGTATAATTCTATAACACTTATTCCCTCCCCCTCTTCTTCCACTGCCCTCCCTCAGAATACTATTCCTTCACACCTCATTTAACAAAAAGCAATGAAGCAGAATGAAGGCAAAGCCAATCTGTGCAGGGCAGACTTCACAGACTGCTAACAACTCTTAAATGGTGATTTCTGTTGAGCACAAATATAGGTAACAGGAGCTTTTCAGTGCAATTTATTCATTTGACTGAGTAGTTAGAAAGGCGCCAATTTCGCCATAATTATGAATACTCTATACTACAGCCAAGGTAAATTGGTCACAGAAAAGAGGGAGAGGCACTTGGCATAACAGGAGGCTCTAAGCTACAGAGAGAATATTAAAAAGGGCCCATCATTTATTGGGAGCTTTAGGGGAAGTCAAAATCCAAAGGGTTCTAAGAAAATAGTAGAAGGAATTGCTATGAAGGGTGAAATAAGCAAAAAATAGAAATCAAAAATTAGAAATAACCTGAAATCCTTTTTAAATAGAATGCTTAGCCTAATTTACCACTTTACAAACCAGCATTGTAGTGGTGAGAAGAGAAAAATCAAAACACGTCATGAAAAAATGGAAGACTGTAGCTGTTCCCTAAAAATGATTGCCAAGCCCCCAAAGTCAAAGATATTGTTTTAAAATAAGGGAAGTGGCTCATGAACCACATAGCTTCCAGCTCTGAGCCTCCTCATATAGCAAGGGATAATGTTCATTTGAACAACATACCATTTCATTATCCTCTTCATCTCTTTCATCTTCTAAAAATCGGATTGCACTGACTCTGTTGACTGCCCGTTCATTCCACGTTTCATCTGACATATCATTGACTAAGCTTTCCAGTGCCCCACAGCGGGGCAAGTTCTCTGTAGGGATGACAAAAAAGCACATTAAACCAAAAGCTTTTCAACTCAGGCAGTCACTGCCTTCCACACATTCATTACATTCCTCATTGGACTCAACTCAAAAGGCCAACCAGTGTAAAGGATAACAGGTTTCAAATCATTAACTGAAATGGCTAATAACTCCTGAAAGGAGGACAAAGCACCATCTCAGCTGTTCAGTTATCATAGGAAATTAAGACTAATTTAGGAGGCAAGGACTGTCCCCTCAGTTTTAGAATTATGTCATATTCATATGGTCCTGTATAATTTTTTTAAAAAAGTTTTCTCATAATAATATTGGGACTTTGGTATTGCAAGTTATCTCCTCTTATCCCCATGTTACAAATAAGGAAACTAAGAGGTTAATTAATTTGATCAAGGCCAGATGGCCATGAAATGTTATAGTAGAAAATGAGATACTGACTCATAGGACCATGGGCTTTAGAGGGAGAAGAGAACTTTGAGATCACCAAGTCTGATATTTCCATTTTACAGTTGAGGAAACTAAGGCCCATAGATAATAAGTGACTTGCCCAAGGTAATGGTTGGTTGTTAGCCTTCATCTTTGAAAAGGACCAAAATGACATCACCGTGATTAAGTGAATTTTCAGTGTATCTGACTGGCTTATCAGACCAATATGAGCTTGGAATGCTCTATCACAGATTGGGCACAGGTAGTCCATGTGAATATTTGGGGTCGAGATCCTAAATTTGCACATCCTACATCATTTGTGCTGTCTCAGTTCTACTTTGCTCATAGAACACAGCACCCTTTCTGATGTGGGCACGCCACACTGAGTGGTCCTGTGCCAGTGCCTCCCATGTTGCAATCAAATCCAAAGTTCTTGAGAGGGACCTTGAAAGTGTCCTTGTATCACTTCTTCTGACCACCATGTGATTGCCTGCCCCATTTGAATTCTCCATAAAATAGTTTTTTTTTGGCAAGTGTACATTTTGCATTTGAACAATGAGGCCAGTTCATCGGAGAGTTGCCCTCTCTGAAGCATAGTTTGAATGCTTGGCAGTTCAGCTCGAGCAAGGACTTCTGTGTCTGGTACCTATCCTAACAGGTGATCCTCAGAATCTTCCTAAGACAGTTCAAATGGAAGCAATTCAGTTTCCTGGCATGATGCTGGTAGACTGTCCATGTTTCACAACCATAGAACAATGATGTCAGCACAACGGCTTTGTAGAGCTTCAGTTTGGGAGTCAGTCTAACACTTCATCTCTCTCAAACTTTTCTTCGGAGCCTCCCAAACACTGAGCTAGCTCTGGCAATGCCTGCATCAATCTCATTGTCAATGTGTACATTACTGGAAAGTATGATATCAAGGTAAGTCAACTTATCCACAACATTCAAAACTTCTCCATTTGTTGTAATCGATGGTTCCACGTATGGATAGTGTGGTGGTGGCTAATGGAGTACCTTTGTTTTCTTGGTGTTAATGATTAGGCCAAAATTAGCACAGGCAGCAGAGAACTGATACATACTTTGTTGCACCTCAGTTTCAGAGGCTGCATTGAGTGCACAATCATCTGCAAACAGAAAATTATGCACCAACACTCCTTCCACTTTGGTATTGACTTGTAGCCTTTTCAAACTGAAGAAATTACCATCAGTATGATCCTCATTGAAAGTGTTTGTCAACGTGACTGAAAACATCATGTTAAAAAGCATGGGAGCAGGCACACAGCCCTGTAACTGTCCCCTGTGATTGTCACAAGACAATCTATTCCCTTTGCCTTTACAGAGATGGACAATGCAGGCATCCTTGAACTCCTAGGGGATAACCTTCTCTTGCCATATAACCTGGAGAATGAGCAATGGTCCCCCTACCTTGTAAGTCTCAGCTGAAACAGAATCAGCACCAGGTGCCTGGTAACATGAAAAGTGCCTATGGCCCTCAAAACTTCTTCTTTAGTAAGAAGTTCAGCTAAGGAGGGATTGAGTCAACCTGAGGTAAATGGTCAATGGCCTCAGCATTTATTGATGATAGTTTGTCAAGAACACTCTGGAAGTGTTCAGCCCATCACTCTAGGATCATGTCCTTATCACTAATCAATGTGGCTCCACCAGCACTAGCTTTCAGGGAATCATAAAAGAACTTTAGATTGTTACTATCAGTATAAAACTGAATTTCATCTGCCTTCTTACTGAGCCAGGAATCCTACATTTCTCTATGCTTTGCTTGTACTTTGCTTTTGATGGAATTAAATGCTGCCCTCTTAGAGGTGGATGAACTATCCTGCTGGTAAATCCTGTGGAGTTCTTGTTTTTCATTTAGTAGCTTCTGAATTTCCCCATCATTTTCATCAAATCAGCCTTGGTGTTTGTGAGTGTTCTGACCCAGATAAGCAAATGCAGTGCTGTATACCAAATCTCTGAGAGTTGCCCATTCCTTTTCTACTCCACTGTTGCCAACTGTGTGTTGGCTCAACTTTCCCTCCAAGTTAGCAACAAACTGTTCATGCTCAGAGAAGAGCTCTAATTCAATGACATCAATTCTTCTGGTAGTCATTTTGCTTGGGGGTGGCACTTTTGATGAATGTGAATATTTAGCTTGCAAAGGATAAGTCTATGATCAGTCCAGCACTCTGCACCACACACTGCTTTTGTCATTCTCACATCTTGTCTGTCTCTTCTCCTTACAATCACATGGTCTATTAGATGCCAATGTTTGCTGTAAAGGTGCATCCATGAAGTTTTATTGCATTTAGGAAAATGGAAAACAAGGTTGGTGATGAGAAAGAAGGTCATGCAACACACAAGTCTTCATTAGCAAATGACCATTGCTGTTGTTGTTTCCAACTCCATTCCTCCCTAAGATTCCCTGCCAAGTCTGGTAGTCTGAGCCTACTCTAGAATTAAAGTCACCCAGAATTAGCTTGTCCTCTTTTGGCACAATGAAGATAAGGATCTCGAGGTCTTCATAAAAGTTTTCTTTGACTTCATCAGGGTATGTCATGGTGGGAGCATAGGCACTGATGATGGTGGCATGGCATTTTCTTGTGAATGGCAATTGCACTGTCATGAGCCTGTCATTCACCCCTTTTGGCAGGCATACCAGCTTGCTGATTAGTTTTGATTGTAGGGTATGTTCAGGGAGGACCAGTACCTTTGGTGTGATGGCTGCTGAACCCTTTTCGGGGCTCTTTCCACCTTTGGTGTCCACTTGTTTCACCTAACTCTCACCTGTGGCTCCAAGAAGCTTCAGCATGCGCAGCAGCCATACCCCGGTAAATCATTTCAACAGAAGGGCCAAAGCAGGTTGAGGGTAACCAAGGGATCTCATGCATATTGGTGAGTTAGGGGAATGTCTACCCCAAGCATATGAAGACTTCCTCTGGTGGAATGGGCAGATAAGAACAATTTGTTCCAATGGCCAAAGGTAATACAGGAAATATGGAGCAGGGTCAAGAACTGAAACCAAATCCTTTGACTCCTCTGGTGTGTATCCACTGTACCACAGTGACCCCAACTCCAAGAAACCAAATAATCCAAAATTCTTCATATGCTTACTAAATTTTGTGCTTAATGTCACAAGAGAACTACCTTAGCTACATGTAGAATTCTTTTTAGGAACTCCAAAGTTGAGTGTTAACTCAATAAAGTCTCTTAGGACAATGTGTGCTGCTCTAGCTACTTGGCTATCAGATATTAAGCCTTTCTTTCAAGATATATGCTATCTAATTTCTTTCCCTTAGGTTGTTATTATCTAAGTTATCTGTTATAATCTGTTATTATCTGAGACTGGGTCTCCCTGCTTCACCAGCCTAAAGGAACAATAGCCTTTTATTGGTCCATGAGCTTTGTTTTGACCTGTTCTGTTTCTGACCTGGAACAATTCTCCCCTCTTTAGGAATCCAGGGAGTATTCATATTGGAGCTAGGGCTAACTGGATTTGCCTACTGCAGCTCAGAACTACCAGGCTCAAACATTCCACCAGCCTCAGCATCCAGTAGCAGAGATTACAGTCATGTGTCATAGCTCCCAACTCCCTTAAATTTATAATATGACTAAGTTGACAGAGTAGGCCCTATGCAAAAATGTTTAAAAAAAAAAGGCAGCTCTTGGAGGTTCCAGTTCTCTTTAAAATACTTATTCCCTTTTAACTTTCTGTACTCTAAGCTTTCCCCTACCAAAAACTTGCTCTAGTGTTAATTTGTCACCATTGTAATATCTCCTAGGGAGATTCACATTTTAAAAAAAACTTCATGCCTAATACCAAAATGAAAGTCTTTGTACTCCATTTAAAGAATTTTAGAGATTAGCAAGCAGGTAAGGGATGTACTTCAGGTAAGGTGGGGCTCATCCCAGAAGAACACCTGAGATTATACACCCCACTAGACCCAGATGTTGAAAAAGTACTACAGGATGAAGCAGGATCTTTGGCCTGTTGACCTCTCATATCCTACTCAGTCCTGCGACAATGTGGAAACGATGCTTAAATTATATTTACCTTGGCAAGTAGGTTCAGAAGGCAGTTGAGGAAGTAAAACACAAGTTAGAATCTTTTCTCCTGTTTCATGGTCTATGTCTGCCTGGAACGTAAGCAGGGGCTGGGATTGGTTGTCAGACAGCCACAAAGCCTTCAACTTCAAGTTAGTCAGGGATAAAGGCAAATGCAGTAATCTGATTTAAAGGAAACATTGAAGTTACGACCTTCATTTTAACCAATTATTTTAAAGAACTCCTAATAGTTAAACAAAATAAAAACAAGCAGAGGGTCACTCTGTCAGCTTCCCAAGAGTGAGAAGAGGCCTTCGAACCAAGCTTCATTAATAAACACTGGAACAAAGATGGATGACTGGCTCAATTACTCAGGGTGAGAGTTCTCCCTAGCTGGTTATCTACAGAAGCTTTTTGCTCAACTTTCCACCCACCTCTGAGCTATTTCAGGGCTCATCAGCCACTCAAGACAAGAGGAAAGAAAGAGGAGATTTAGCCAGACTTCTAAGTCTTGCCATAGATGTTGTTAAAGGGAGGATAAGGGAAGGCAATGGAAAGCAGGAAAGGCAAATGGGGAAAGGAGAAATGGAGGGTCTGAGTGAAAATATGATAGGGTAAGGAAGGAAAAAGAGAGAGAAAAGAAAGTTAGAGTGAAAAGAGAAGAATGGAAAAGGAGTGGGAAAACTGAAAGGAAAGAAGAGGGGAGGAAATGGGATAGGGAAGGAGATACGAAGGAAGTCAAAGGAAGAGGAAGAAAGGGGCAGAAGGGAAAAGGGAAGAAAGAGAAGGAAAGGAAAAAGAGGCAGAAAAGGAAAGGAAAGGGTAGGAAAGCAAGGGGAAGAGAGGACAGCAATTTCTCTCCCAGCTGTGTCTGTTTACTATCTGTTCCCCATGCCTGAAATGTTCTCCCTCCTAGATTCTTTCAACACTCAGCTCAAATCTCACACAGAGGGCTTCCTAAGCCCTTCCTATCTCTCCTCTCCCCAGTGAGACTAGCTCCCATGTACATTAGATATATACACGTGTGTATACATACATACATAATACACACACATGTTTGTGTGTTGTCTCTCCCGTTAGAATGGGGGTTCCAAAGAGGAAGAGGAAGAGGAAGAGGAAGGGAAGGGAAGGGAAGGGAAGGGAAGTCCCAAGCTGTTGATGGAAGTTTCTGCCTAGAGAAGGAACACCATAATGGTAGAATAAATTTCAGCAGCTTCGGCGTAAGTGGCTTCAGGAAGCTCCCGGTCTTGGCACTTTTCTCACTGCCACTCCCTAACAGCATCAAGCAGAAATGAAAGATGATGAGGAGTGATATGTCTTAGTCCTTAGTGCTTATTAACACATGTGGTTCATATGTAGTTATTGAAACAAGTATTTGAACATATATTAAGGGCAAAGTTTCTATTAACCACTTCATATTTTTAATTGTTTGCATTTTAGAGTAATCTCAGGCAAGCTTTCTTGTCTCATATTTTAGGGGATAGTTAACTACACATGGCCCTCATAAATACACTCATAGAATTTGAGAGCTGCAAGGGTCTTTAAAGATAACCTTCTGTCTTTGTTACAAGGGAGGATTCTACTGGGGAAATGGCAGCAATATCAAAAATGGAAGGTCAGAGAAATCAGTAAAACATTTTACTTTAAAAAAATAAACAAAGATCATCCAGAAAGCAATAACTATCTTATGTTTCTATTTGTATCCCCTGCACTTAGCAAAGTGCTTTTTACATAGTAAGCACTAAATAAATGCTTATTTTATTCATTCATTCATTTAAACCACTCCTTCCCCATTTTTTTTTTTTATGTATGAGGCAACTGAGATTCAGAAGTAGTATCACTTGTCCAAGGGCACACATGCAGCTCATGGGAGGGCCAGAACTAGAAACAGATCTTCACTCTCAGTTTAATAAACACATGCGTGTGTGTGCCAATTTTGGGGAAGAACAGCAAACCATTTCATCAGGGCCAACTGATAAATAAACTCTATCTTGCAATAAGATATGATACATTTTGAAAACTAATTGAGTGGAAACCTTCAGGTCTCCGACTACTCTACAAATCTATTTTGAATGCCTAAAGAAACTTCAAAGGCATAAGTGTCAATCATAAGAGTCATGGAATTTATGGCAAATACTACTTGGTCAAACATCAAAAGAATGGATCAGTGTTTTAAAATTAAGAATCACAGTGGATGTGCTCTAGAGTCAGAAAGAATCTCAGAAACCATGTGGATCAATCCCTTCAATTTTACAGATCAGAAAACTGAGGCCCAGGTAAATTATGTGACTTCCTCAGGGTATATATCAGGTAGTAAGCAAGCATCAGAGGTGAAATTTGAACCCAAGAGGTTCAATGACTCCATAGCTGGTGAATTTCCCACTGAACCACACTGCCTCCTAACTAGTCATAGTACTTGTTTCAAAAACTAACAATGGGGACAGCTAGGTGGCACAGTGAGTAGAGCACCAGCCCTGGAGTCAGGAAGATTTGAGTTCAAATTCAGCCTCTTGACACACTAACTGTGTGACCTTGGGCAAGTCACTTAACCCTATTTGCCTTGCCTTCCCCCCTCCCAAAACTAAAGTTAACAATGTTGTTACCTCAATAATCCTCTTTACTCTTGAAAAAGTACTAAAGGTGAACAAGAAAGAACTGTTCTTTGGAAAGTTTATTTTCCTCTAAAAAAAATGAAAATGAGATACTCCACTCACAATATTTCAAACAAATTTGCTCCCTCACATTTCTAATGTGCAGTTTTGATAAGTAGGTATTAATACGGCTCGTACTTTTACTTCAAGTCCAACCTTTTTCTTAGTTAACATTCACAGAGATCTAATTAATGTACAAGAGGAATTCTCACCAATGAATCCTTGTAATCCCTCTGTCTTGACCATTCAAATATAACACGTAGTCTTTAAAAATGTAGCTTTGAATCAGGGGCTCTCAGGGTAATTAGAGCTTTATATTCATGTAATGGCAGCTATATTGCTTGTTTTGTTTTTTATAGTTTCCTATAAAATTCTATAAAATTATTCTGAATAAAGAAAAGCATGAAAAACTTAAGAAATCATTTTGAAAAAAGGGAAAAATGCAGAAATTTTTTTTAAACTGATACTACTTAAAATTAAATGTCTATTGTGATTTTTTCCTTTCATTTTATTTTTTAAGATTCATAGTTTTCAACATTCATTTCCACAAGATTTTAAGTTCCAAATTTTCTCCCCATCTCTCCCCTCTCCCCACCAAGATACTGTGCATTCTGATTACCCTTTCCATAATTGTGATATTTTCAAAAGTAGAGATTGAGCTAATGATAATTGGATAAGCAGATAAGCTAGAGAAAATGACAAGTAGACTTTAAGAGAAAATATCCATAAGGATTTTAATAATATTTTTGGAAAAATTTCCCAAGATATTAGTTATATGGAAAATATCCATAAGTATTTCTATAATATTTTTGGAAATTTTTCTCAACGTATTAATATTAGTTTGTTAAGTGACTTGTATAAATGAAACTATTTCTAATCAGTCCAGTAAAGGTTATTCCTCACATTAAAATCTTTCCTTATTTTGTTCAGCAAGAGGGAACAGTTATTTTTGGTGCCAATCGCTATTTTGTACGATTGTTCTTTGTTTTGCTTTAAAGAGTACTTCTGATGTTGTACCCGAAACAGAGGGTCTATTATAGCCTATCATTTTCCAGACTGCTGAAAACTACAAGACCTTAGGAAAAAGAACAAGTCATCCCCTCCATCACTTTAGCTATAAAATTTAAATATCTCCTTCCATATTACACAGATAAAAAGTAAACAACTTAATGGAATTGTCATCTCAATGATACAGTTTTGACTGAAGATACAACAGACAGCATACTCCTGCAACTCTTGCCCATGTCTTTCCAAAAATCTTCCATAAATGATCTATCTAGTCAACATGGTGGAGGTCTTTCTCTAGATTTTCTGGTATTCTGGGAGTACCATGTCTTACTTTGTCTGTTCAACTCCTCTTACAATCAGAAATTTCCTAGATTATCTCCTTTATCACTTTTTTCACAAAATATTGACAATACACTGTAGCCTTAAATTCACCATGTGTCAGTTCCTTTGAGACAACTATGATTTTGTTTCTTTGGAGACTGCAGTGTCTTATCATCTATAGCCATATAGCATCACTACAAGAACACTGGTGCTTAAAAAAAGGTAGTCTTGGCTATTGGAATAGTTTAGAATTGCTGATAGCATTGTGCAATTTCCTAAATGCAATTCAACCACCTGTCATCCTCCCATTCAATTCTGGACCCAGTTCACTGTCTATCTGCACTGTTTGTCCAAAATGGTTTTGTGATTGCCATCACAACACTGACAACACTGGGATAGAGTATTTCAACAGCTTATCTAAACATGTCCTAGCCTAGACAATAGGCATTCATTTGGTATTTTCCTTATGAAATATTAGATTGTTCTCTTTTGAATGGCCTTGAATTTCACTAAGGGATTACTATAGCATCTAAGCTTGATCAATTAGAACATCACTTTAGAACCAAGTGTCAAAGCTGTGTAAAACTTCCTAGTGTGGTAAAACTCCCTAGTGCATCCTGAAACAGATTATAATTAGGAAGCGTTTAAAAAATAAATTAAAATATACAACATAGATAACTACTAATTAGTAGTTTTCTAAATCAATAGAGACTGAGCAGGAACCTCTTATCTATTTGAATCTCTTATCTATTTATAGTCCACTTAGGACATCCTCTATAATGGGTATGTATTTGGAACAGAATGTCCAGTACTAGAGACTATGCCAAACACTTTACAAATATAATTTCATTTGATTTCTGCTCCGTTCCTTGTTTGAGAATTAATGAACAAAAATTTTCCTCTATAACTGCATCCTTCTATCAAGGAAACTTGTATGATCTCTGTATGTGCATGTGAGATAGACTTTGCTGGAGGAGAAACATAAGGACTATAATTTTTTCTCCCAAGTAAGTGGTGAGTTAAAAAAAATCAATAATCAATAAAAAAAATCAAAAAAGGAATCTTAATCACTACCAGTTCTATATCCCACAGATATCAAAGGAAAAAAGAAAGGGATCTATATACATGAAAGTATTTGTAGCAGCTCCCATCAACTGAGAAATGTCTGAACAAGTATATGATTGGTGGTATATGATTTTCATAAAATCTCTTCTAAGTCATTCCAACTTCCCATGACCTCATTTGGGGTTTTCTTGACAAAAACACTGGACTGGTTTGCCATTTCCTTCTCCGGCTCATTTTACAGATGTGGAACTGAGGTAAATAGCGTTATGTGACTTGCTCAGGGTCACAGCTAGCAAGTGTCTGAGGTCAAATTTGAACTCAGGTTCTCCTGACTCTAGGGCTGGTGTTCTATACATCATGTCACCTAGCTACCCCTTTGAAGGAATACTATTGTGTTGGAAGAAATAATGATCAAGATGCTTTCAGAAAAACCTGGTAAAACTTACATGAACTGATGCAAAGTGACGTAAACAGAACACTGTATACAACTGTGAATGACTGTGAATGACTTAGCTACTCTCAATAATGCAATGATCCAAGACAATTCCAAAGAATTTATAATGAAAAATGCTACCTATTCCAGAGAAAGAACTGGTGGAGTCTGAATGTGGATTAAAGCACACTTTTTACTTTATTATTACTGGGTTGCTGGGGTTTTTTTTGGAGGGGGGCAGGTCTTTTTTCTTTCACAATATGATTCATTGGAAATGTATTTTGTATAGCTGCACATGGAGGGGAGGGAGGGAGAGAATTTGGAACTCAAAATTTTAACAAACTAATGCTAAAATTGCATTTAGAAAAAAAAAATATTTGATGAAAAAGGAAGCATATTTTCTAAAACTTTTCCAGACAACTTCCTGAAGACATGATATGCTTCAGATAGTATTTTGTGAGTTCCTGTATGTCTAGTCACCTTTCTTTTACTGATTCAGGTAGTTTTCTAGTATCCTTTGGTCTTACTGATGACAATTAACCTTAGTAGAAAATGGACTTAGCTCACATCTTTTCCTTTTTCCATTTCCCATTTTTTGTTGTCAGTTATTTTCTTGAATAGGTCAGGTTGGAGCTATTCTAACTGTCCTAAAAATCATTTTTCAAATCTTCATTCTTTTTTCTGGTATGGTTCAGACACTGACCTTTGCTGTAATGAGTAAATGATCTGAAGAAAGCTGATTCAGAAATGACTCCTGCATTAATCAGCCCTCATTTTCTATCAAGATAATAAATTTCACTTTTTTTTTCTTTCTCGGTAAACTTTAACTCTCTTCCAGAAGAAGTATTCATGATATTTAGGTAGAAGTCTCAGTAGACTATCAGTCTTTGGCCTGTTACTCTCCTGATTTCTGAACAATAATTTTCATTGATCCTGGTCACCTGATACTTAACACCTGCAGTATGCAAATGGTGACTTAGTTTGAGGAATATTTACTACAATTATTATTGCTATTAATGTAGAATGTGGCTCTCTCATCCAGACTGGAAATGAAAGGTCACTTATGGGCCTGATTCTTTTAATGACTGTCATGGAAGCTTTGACATTCTCTGTTTCAGACCTAGACTGGTTTGCCTCTTCCTTAGGTAAGCCTGATGACAATGACATTGTTACTGGATGAAAATGTTTACACTCAACTGTCTTACCCTACTGCAGCTCAGAACTCCTGAGCTCAAGCTGTCCAGTAGCCATAGCCTCCCTGGTAGCAGCTATTACAGGCATGTGCCATCATGCCAGGGAAGAGACACTGCTGCTTTATCTGAGATAATGCTAGTCAGTTTGTTTACCATAAGAACTTCAAGGTGAAATGACCAAGGAGCCAATGAAATGATGCTTTAAAAGATTAAAGATCCTGGGTTGAAAAGGACCTCAAGGATCATCAATTCCAATCTCATTTTACAAATAAAGAAACTGAGACCCAGGAAGATTAAGTGGTTAGCTTGACATCATAAAAGTAGAAAGCAGCAGAAATGGGACTTGAACCCAGATCTTCTGACTCCAGAACCAAAACTCTTATCATTGTATTAACCCTGGGTACACAAATGAAACTACTTCTGACATGCCTTATTTGCCTCTCCAAGAAGAACCTTGCAAGTCACTTTTTGATTAAGTTACAATTTCCTTATGGTTTAATTTATAATTAAAATGTCTGTATAGTTATGGGTTAATTAATCCAGTAACGTGTGAATCAGCTGGTCACTTAGAGTACCAAAAGTCAATCAATCAAAAAGCATTTATGAAGAGCCTACTGTGTGCTAGCAACTGTGCTAAGTGCTAAGGATACAAAGACAAAATTGAAATAGTCTTTGCCTTTAGGAAGCTTACATTTTAATGGGAAAGAATTCAATTAGTGATGACACACAATCTAAGATCTGCATTACACTTTGCATCTTATGTTATGCTCCCACTTCTGTCACCAACAACGACCTATCAGTAATGAGACTCTCTATATACAGCTAGGGTGGTCTTTAGCAAGAAGATGTAGTCTGTTGCCAGGGTCTTTCCAGATTGGCAGTGGACTTCTGTTTTACTGGTATAGTTTCTGAGAATCCAGAAAAACCCATATCACTCCCATGCCACAATGAGGCACTGGAGCAGTATGTAGGTGGAAAAATATGTAACGAAAAAAAAAAATCTCAACCTAGCTATAAAGAAACACTGAGTTTCACTGCAAAACTTTCATAAAAAGCTTAAGAAGACTGGAAAAAGGTTGCTAATCGGTTTTAAGTCTAAAATCCATGTCTACCATGGGAGTGTACAGCCTCTTTAGAGAGGCAGATTTTATGATAATTGTGTAACTCCAGTCTGACACTAATGACTAGGATGAATCACCCACCAGTCCTCCTGCAAAGACTCAGAGTACCAGCTTGAGGGCAGTTATAAGAGAGCCAAGTAAACAATACACACAAGCTTATTTGCAAGTATCTTGTGGGCAGAAGTAATCTCAGTGGTGGTAGATGGAAAAAGAAAGGCAATGTTCATTGACAGTCTGGGCACAAGCCCTCTCCATGTTAAGTCTGGCTCTCCGACTGATTCGTTATGTGTGGTTTTGGAGGGGAAGAAATACACAATACTCTGTTTCTCAGAGCCTTTCCCTCCTGATTACTGCATAGAAAATAGGCCAAGGGACATCAGTCTTTCCTTATGTAATCTACAAACTATACAATACTGATTTAATTTTAAAATGGCATGCTTTATATGATACGCCATGAAGAGCAGTGGATAGAGATAGACTTGGAACCTGGAAGACGCAAGTTCAAAAATCTGACTTACATATGCATTAGTAGTGTGTCTCTAGGCACACTACTTAACTTTGCAGAACTCTAGACTAGGAGTCAGCAAACTGTTGGGCTGCCCTTTTTTTGTATAGCCTATGAGCTCAGAATGGTTTTTACATTTTTAAATGGTTGGAAAAAAAATAAAAGAAGAATATTTTATGAAATGAAAATAATATGAAATTCAAAATTCAGTGTCCATAAATGAAGTTGTATTGGAACCACAGCCATGGTTATTTGTTTAGGTTTTGTCTATGGCTGCTTTTGCACTACAACAGCAGAATGGAAGTTATGGCACCGATTATATGTGACTACAAATATGTGATGCAATTATAACTCCACAGTGTTTTGAGTACCACACATTACTCTTAAACTGTCACCTTTTGTTTTCTTCTTAGTACCAAGTATACATCCATCATGCCAAAACAAGAAATGAAGAGAAGGGGGAAAAGTTTATTTTGATTTTTTTGAGTTCAAGACCAAGACTGAAATTTTTCTGAATGAGAATTCTCTTCACACTCTATTATGAAATCCTGAATAGCTTGGTAAATTAGTTTTTGCGGCAGACTTCATAATGCTTTTAAATGAATTTCAGCCTAAAACTAATAGCAAAACCACAATGACGTGTGAAACTATTACGAATTGATTCAATAAGAACTGATGTTGTTTCAGTCACAAGTGATGTCAAGCTGCTTTATACATTGTCAAAAATTAAAACAGGAAGCATGATCTCCATTGCCACACAAATTTACAAGCAGATCTGTTTTCCAAACTCCAACTACAGTTCCAGCAACATTTTTCAGATCTTAATGCAAGCACAAAAGAACCTTCCATATTTCAAAATCCATTTAATTCTGTAATTGAGGAGTTTCCATCTAACCTTCAAATGGAAGCAATTAATCTGCATTGCAATGACATGATAGAAGGCAAATTTCAAGAGAAAAGTCTAACTGAATTCTATAAATGTCTTCTAAGCAATGAATAAGTTCAATTAAAACCATATGCTCATAGATTGAGATCATTTTTTGGCAGTACCTATCTATGTGAAAGACATATTCAAAGATGAACACTATGTAAAATTTTATTACAAATAAGCATTTAACAGATGAATATTTGCAATTGATTTTGATGATAAGGAACACCCTGAATCTCAATTAAGTGAAATATTATCCCACCAAAAAGCAGTAGACCTATTTTATTAAAAATTGTACTCAATTACTATTTTAATTATATTTTGAATTCATCAATAAATCTCTGGAAATGTATTCTCTCTTGTTATATAAGTACCTACATGATATCCTTGCTTTTGTTCCACAGCCTGCAAACTCCAAGGTATTTACTTCTGGTTCTATATAGAAAAAGTCTGCTGACTGCTACTTTAGAAAACTCTCTAAGACTATAAGTTGCAGAAAAGGTGCCACTTTTACTGGCAGAAGGAGTTTCTGAGAAAAACAAGGATTTAGCCATATCCCTATTCCTTTGTATAGTTTTAGCCCCAAGCACTGAAAGCCCTGACCTCCCTTTCCCTTTTAGCAAGAACCTCCTAAAAATTGGGTCTTTTTCATCAGCACTAACACACAAATTTATTAAAGAATAATTCAAATGAAGGGACAGAACATAGAACTTTTAGGGTCACAGAAGCAGAGCTGGAAAGAACTGCATCCCGATCAAACTACTTACTTTACAAAAGAAGAAACTGGGGTCTGGGGGGATCAAGGGGAAGGGGTGTTATATGACTTGCCTAAGGTCACAGTGCAAGTCAGCAGAGAATCAGGATTTGAATAAAGGTCTTTCTTTATACCTGAACCACGATGGCCCACCACCAACCTAAAACTTTCGTCCTTCCAAAAAAAAGAAAGAGAAACAAATTTCTATAAAATTCATCTAGCAATGAATCATGCTTATGTTATCTGTACCTGTAAAGAACTTTGGCTGAAGAGTCAGAAGACCTGGCATTCAGTACCACTTCTGACACTTACTACCTATGTGACCCTGGGCAAATTACTTCTCTGCGGGCCTTGATTTCTTCATCAGTAAAAAGAAGAGGGCTAAAATACGAGATCTCAGCATTCTTGCACTTTTAGTCCTATGGGTCTAACTAGTGATAAAGAAGCCAAGAGGAAGACAGGCATCTTAACTACACAATTGTGTAAGTATGGTATAATACACATTCTTCATTGTAAATTAGGAAGGCATACTACTCTTTGTATTATATTACTATCGTAATTAGGTTTTGATGGTGTATGGAAGAGACAGCCAGAGAGGTGATGGGCTTAAAATTCAGAATGAGATTTTTAGTTGTGAATAATGTGGGAATTTTTTTTTTTGGCTAACCCATCCATATTTGTTAATAGAACTTTATTTTTTATTATTTTGTATTTTTCAATGAGGAAGAGATAGAGGAGGAAGAGACAATAAATGCATGAGGAAGGAAGGAGAAAAAAGGAAAGAAGGGAGGGAGGGAGGGAGGAAGGAAGGAAGGAAGGAAGGAAGGAAGGAAGGAAGGAAGGAAGGAAGGAAGGAAGGAAGGAAGGAAGGAAGGAAGGAAGGAAGGAAGGAAGGAAGGAAGGAAGGAAGGAAGGAAGGAAGGAAGGAAGGAAGGAAGGAAGGAAGGAAGGAAGGAAGGAAGGAAGGAAGGAAGGAAGGAAGGAAGGAAGGAAGGAAGGAAGGAAGGAAGGAAGGAAGGAAGGAAGGAAGGAAGGGCCAGCGAGGTGGTAGTGAATCCAGCGCTGGCCTTGGAGTCAGTAAGACTTGAGTTCATATCTTAACTCAGACACTTATTCTTTGTGTGACCCTGAGCAAGTCACCGAACATCTGCCTATCTCAGTTTCCTAATCTGTAAAATGAGGGTGTTAATAATAACATCTATGCCTCCGGGTTGTTGTGTAGATAAAATAAAATACCAAAGATATGTAAATCAAATGGCAAACAGGATTTGTAAATCCACAAACAGAATTGTTGTGGTGATAACTACATATGTAAAACACTCTGTAAATCTTAAGGCACTATATAAATACTAGTTATAGAATTAAGAGGGACTCACCTCACCTCCTATGTACAGCTAACAAACCAGCCCTTAATTTCCTTTCTGAGCTTGTAATCTTCTACTTCATGGTCTGACTTTTGATTTTATTGATGTAGGGAACTCTTACATAAGGAAATTCCCTCCACTAATACAGATCAGCAACTATTCTTCAATTGGGTTATTGACAGGATCATGGAACCAAACCTAGTGAGACCACAGAATACATCTTCTTCATCTTATGAGAAAAGTGGAAAAAAAATCAACAGACTTGGGAGTCAGAGGACCTAGATTCAAATCTTCCCTTAGTTGACCTGGGTGACTTTGAGAAAGTCCCTTAAATTCTCTAGGCTTCATCTGTTTAAAAATAAAGGAGCTAGACCAGACTTCCTCTAACCCCACTCCCAGTTTGAAATCTATGAACTGAGGCCCAGGGTCAAGAGGTGGGATTTGAACCTGGCTTCTCAAGAGGTCAAGTGACTCAGTCAGAGTCACAGAACCATGTGTGAGGGGGTCTTTCTGACTCAATCCAAAACAGTCATTCTATCTCTCACAATTTTTTTTGCTCCCACTGTTTATCACTCACAGAGGAGGAAAAAGTGGCCCATTTACTGGCATCCTGACTCAATGCCTCTATTATCCCCTTATGAATCTAAAACTCTTGGGAGGGAAGCTTTTGGAATCTATGTCACAGGCACTGTCCTCACTGCAGTTTCCCATTTTTATATGCTTGTGAAAGGAGGCAGAAATTGCTGGGTGTGCTTCATAAGACCTCCCATGGTGAAGTATTTCTACAAGCTCATGCATTTTACTAGTTTCTATTGGAGCACATAAAATAAGCCGTAATTAAAATTTTTAATTGCCTCAGATTGTGTTGCTAATGCACAGGCAATGTGAACACAATTGGCTCAGTGGACAGATATATAACTAAACTCTTTAACTGGTCTTTCTTGTACCAGTCTAGAAATCATAAAAATATAAACTTTCACTTCTTGTCTAAGTTGGAAACAGAGCCCTATTCATATGTAAACCATTTCTGATAGCTGAAACAGCTTTCTTTCTGAAAAAAAGTTTACACAGTCCCATCTATGGCCATGCACATGAAGAAGGTTGGGGTCCAAACAGCTTTGTTTTGACTATTTGGGGTAAGAGGACAGGAAGCTGGTTGCTGCCTGCTCCAGATGGGCCCCTTCCCATCCTTTGTCCAAGCATTCAGTGCTCCTCTGGAAGGAAGCTGATGAGTTCTCAGATAATCAAGGACTATTAGTTAGTGGTGCTGACGGATTTACTTAATGGAAGGTAAGCTGATGTTCATGAAAAAAAAGCATTTACTTCACATCCTCTGAACATGAATTGGTTCCACTGATTCACCTTTGGGTCCCAGATTAGTTTGGCTTTTTTCTTTTTTGGTTTAGTTTTGCTGTCTTAAATCCATTAAGGAAAGTGAATAATGTTCAAACACCACTCCTAGAATGACTCTGCAGGACCCAAGTAGGCCGGCCTGTTCTTTAGCCTTGTGAGAAATGTCCTAGCAACACTTCTACAATGTTGAAAATCAGTACAGATTGTTGGCGGTCATTGATTTAAACCATTTACAAGCTCCCAAGCCTGACCAGCACAATTCTTTTACTCCCACCTGATCTAAGAACACATTTTATTCATTTTGACCTTGGCACAAACTTTGTGATGTTACACTCCCAGTTGCTCAGTCACTCTGAACTCTATAGCAATGGTAGCATTAACTATTTAGTCTTTAAAATGCTTCCTTAATTCAGTCAATAAAAATATATTAAGTACCTACTATGTGTCAGGCACTGTGCTGAGAGCTGGGTATACCAAGAAAGACAAACATGGTCCTTGCTCTCCAAGAAAGGGTGGGGTGTGAGGAGTTGTACAGGATGATAAAAGACCATGTGAGACTGAACATTCTAAGCTACTCTATCCAAAGTCCTGGAAGGTGGAAGGATAGGTGCTGCCCATGTTTGGAGGTATGATTTAACATGTAGTAAAATTGACAGAAAAATTTAACCCTTTCATTTTACACAGGAGGAAATGGATCCCCACAAAGATGAAGTGTTTTATTTAATATCATGTGGCTAGTTGGTGGCTAGTTAGATCTCATGACTTCCAGGTGACTGTTCTTTCCATCATGTCATACTGTCTCCTTCTCAGGTATCATTTTTCTATGGGGGTATTTAAATTTCAGTGCTGGGGCCTGACTCTGGCCCCATGAGCAGAAGTAATACCTTTCTCTACTAAGAGTCAATCTCTCTTGCATGTAGGGATGCTTGTTTTTGGATTCCAAGTGCCTACCGCAACACATGGCACATTGGTTATGGAAGAGGGACTTGGTGTTATTGAGTCATTCCGCCGCGTTCAGCTGTTCATGACCCTGTATGGGGCTTTCTTGGCAAAGATACTGGAGAGGTTTGCCATTTCCTTCTCTAGGAATAAGGATCAGAACTATGACATCACTTCCAAATGAGAAAATTCCCTCTACCCAATGGTAGGTCAGTACATTGTCTGCAACTTAAAGTTGTAGAGTTGACTAGAGCCCTAAAAGGTTGTGTAAGTTGCCTAGTGTCACACTGTAGGCATACAGTAGGAACTTAATAATGCTTGTTCATTGACTGACAGATATAAAGACCTTACTATGGGTTCTTCACAATCTACCCAATGCTGTCCTGCCCTATTTTCTATAAAAGGAGAAAAGGGTTAATAATGAAGCCAAAAAGGTGAATATAGAAAATGAAATGAATAATTGCAATTTTTTTTTTTACTAGACCTATGATTTCATGAGAGTAGGGAATCCACTATTAGAAACTTCCCTCTGCCGCTGCAAACCAGTACCTACTCTGAAAGTCTTAAGAGTTGGCTGGAGAGATGTGCGTCCATCTTTCGTTGCCAAAGAAGACTATGCCATCAGAGAAATAATGACATGACTTGCACTTGACTTTGAGTGAGGGAGGGCTGTGCAGGTCACCAGCCTCACTTCTCCTCCAGAGCCATCTGAATCCAGTGACCAGATATTCATCAGGATGACTGGAGATGACCTAGGATGAGGCAATTGGGGTTAAGTGACTTGCCCAAGGTCACACAGCTAGTGAGTATCAAGTGTCTGAGGTGAGATTTGAACTCAGGTCCTCTTGACTCCTGCACTGGTGCTCTATCCACTGTACCACCTAGCTACCCTAACTGTACATATGCTAGATATGAACTCACATGTTACATACACATACACACACATTTATAAGTGCATGTATGTATCACTTCCAAACAAACCAAATAAAAAACTGCTTACCTATTTCCAGCGACATCTAGGACATGAAGTTCACTTGCTTGTGAAACTTCTGAGGGTATTCGAGTTAATCTGTTGTCACGCACAGAGAATACAGTGAGACTGCAACATCCACCGATCTAGAGTGGAAAAGAAAAGACATTTTTTTCCTCTTCAACTCTTGAAAATCTATTATACAAATGGTGTGAAGCACAGACAGAATATAATAGGGCAGGACATGGGGACTGTGCCACAATGACCAGCAGTCAGAATTCATCACTCACCCAGCCTAAAGTCTAAATTAAACTATAAAAGCTAACTCCTGTAGTTTCACAAATGCCTTTTCAACACACTAACAATAAGTATATTAACTCAATAAATTCCAAACAGCAAAGGTAAATAATTTCATTAGGAAAGAAAGATGTTATTCTCTAATTTTAACTTTTTGTCTAATAAAACAATCAATCTTCCATTTCTTTCAAAGAACTACCCAAGGATCCAGGATATGCAATAGTTTGTCAGGGTATCAGACTTTGAGATACAGGCCAGAGAATGACTTTTTAAAAAACAGACTGTCCATTTTAGGAAATTCTACTTTCTTGGTTAATGCAAAGGTATGTAGGAATATAATGAATACTGATGGGAAAGCAAAAAACAAAACAAAAAAAATTATTAGAAGTGTATTATTAAAAGAGTCAAGATGTAGAAATGTCCACTAAAGGAGGAGGAGGATTACAACAGTTCTGATCATTCTCCCCAGCTCTTAATGTAGAAATAGTTACTTTCTTTATGCAGGAGACTCAACTACACAAAGGTAAATTTGGTAAATATATTTATTAAACTTTTAGCTATAAGCTAATGCTAAAAATACACAAACAAACCATCTAAAATATAAGTAACGTAACGTCCCTACACTCGGTACAGTCTTCAAAAAACATATAATAACAAAGTCAGTAATGACAAATACCGGAGGGGATGTGGAAAAACTAGGAGACTAATACACTGTTGGTGGAACTGTGCACTGATCCAACCATTTTCGAGAGCAACACATGTCCAAAGAGTTATAAAACTGTGTATACCCTTTGACTCTGCAACACCACTATTAGGTCTGTTTCCCAAGGTGATCAGGGAAAAATGAAAAGAACTCATATGTTCTAAAATATTTACAGCAGCTCTCCTGGTGGTAGCAAAGAACTGTAAATTGATGGGATAGCCATCAATTGGGGAATGATGGAATAAGTTGTGGTTTATAATTGTGATGGAATACTACTGTGCTGTAAGAAATAACGAGCAGGTTGACTTTAAGAAAATATGAAATAACTTGCATGAAATAATGAAAAGTGGAAAAAAGCAGAACCAAGAGAACATTGTATATAGTAACAGCTATATTGTTCAAAGAATAACTGTGAATGACTAAGTTATTCTGAGTATTAGAAATACACAAATCAGCTACAAAGGGCCTATGAAGGAAGAAGCTATCCACTTTCAGAGAAAAAACTGATATATGGAACTATGTATTGCATAATATCACATATCGTATATCATGTCTCTATCTATATGTATCTGTGTCACATGTTGGCCTTCTCTAGTTCAGGGATGGGAGGGAAAGAAGGAAACAGCTTGGAACTCAAATGCTATCAAAAAAAAAAAGTTAGGTTTACAATTAGGCAAAGTAATTTGTATTTCCTACAGATTTAGGGAAACTGATGGAAAAATTATGATACTAAATTCAGCATCTCACAGAACCTCAAAAAAAAAAAACCACTACATTTTTCCTGTGGTCTATATCCTGACTAGAAGAAATTACTAGGATAGGTTCATAAAGGAAACTATTGATGTCTCTCTAAGGCATGGAAAAATCCACCAAAGGACTTCCTAAGAGAGAGGAAGCAAAAGAAGTTTGTATTCTCTACTTTCTTAAAAAAAAAAAAAGGCTTCTTTTTTTTTGCATTTTTCTGTCAGAAACTCTTCTTTTCGAAAAAAAGGAAGAACATCAACTTTGTGCCACAATATAAATCCTGTTAGCCACAGGATATTTTTATTCAGATTACACAGTATCTGGCTTCTTATGTATTTCAAAAATTTCTTTTCTTAAAAATAAACATAGCAAACTTTAAATATTTAAGTTTCACCACCGTACCAGAATCAGCAAGTGTATATATTAAGATTTTTCCAATGGTGCCAAATCACTATCAGTGGAAATGTGGAAGGATACTGACTCTGAAAGTTACAAGTCTTGGATTCAAATGTCATTTTAGATAATTGTGTCTCAGTTTTCTTATCTTTAAAATAAGGGAGCTGAATGAGATGATCTAAGATCCCTTCCAGCTCTAAGGGAAGGAAATAAGCCTTTATAAAGTACCTACTATGTGCCAGCCCCTGTACTGAGCTTTACAGATAATATTTCACTTGATCTTCACAACAAACTTGCAAGGCAGGTACTAGTATTATCCCCATTTTATAGTTGAGGAATCTGAGGTAAACAGAAGTTAAGTCACTTGCCCAGGGTCACACAGCTAATAAGGGTGGATTCAAGCTCAAGCCTCTTACTAAATACCCAGTGTTCCAACTACTGTTCTATCCAGATGCTCGAGTTAACATCCCCATTAAAGCTAATGAGATCTTTTAGTGTGAAAAATTTTAAAGTTTGCTGATATTTCTTTCACATTTTAATTTCCTATTACCCTACTTTTGCTCCTTCATTTACCAAGCCTACAAAAATCAAGCGAAAAATCAAAAACACAAAGAACCCAAATCTATTAAGGCAAATTCTTACAAGAATGTGAAGTGTTTCATATGTGTGTATGTATGTACATAAATGTATATATGTACACAGATACATACATACACATGTATCTATAAACCAGCTAAATTTATCACCTTCACTTAATGATAAAAAATTAATCTGAAAACTAATAAATTTTTATTAGGGAAGCAATGTCACGTAATAGAAAGAATATCTGATTTAGAGTTAGACAATCTGATTTCAATTGCAGACCTTCTACCCACTGCCTATGTGACTTTTGCTGGGTTATTTTCTCTCTCTGGACTTTTCTAATTTAAAATCCTTTGAAATATAAGAAGCAACTTATAGGAAACAGATAGGAATCAGGAAACAACAGACTAAAGCTGTAATTTTAAAAATCATTATTAAACAACAAAATCAAAAGTCTAGATGCCTAAAGAGAATATTTACTGAACAAATTAATTTCAGAAGGGAAACTAGTACCATTTTAGTCTGTGAAATCTGTGACAGAGTTCATTAAATATTTCTGGAACCTATGAAAATAGATAAATCAGAGTATGCCTGTCCAATAACATATATTCCTATCTGTCTCGAATATATGAAAACAAAGTCAGATCTACTAGCTAGTGAATTTTGTTTTCACTACCACCACTGCTGCCACCACTACCACTACCCCAATCAAGCTGACACAGTAATGAGACTGCAACATTGGTGAAATATTGACCTTTGAAAGCATCTCTCTCTGCTTGTGTCCACTGTAGTCAATATACCTTTACAACCCAACCCAGGAGTGGCTCTGAACCAAGGCAGAAACAATAACTCTAGAATGGACCTGAGCTCCTAGAAGGGAACTCAAGTCCACCCTGCATGCCCAAGACATGAAGTAGGCCTGCTTTCTCTGGGCCTCTCTGGCACTGGACTCAGAGCACCCTCAGAATCACAGTCTTCAGGAAGGGCTTTAGACCCAAAACGAATCAGAAAACACTTTCTGGTATCATTTCATCCATTTTAGGGTCTCAAGTACATCACAAGCCCTTAAACATGAAACTAACTTGAACCCAACTAACTTGGCTTTGAGCATGTGGGAGTAAAGAGTCGTTGGCTCCTGAAACCATCTTGTTGACTTTAGTCTGTTTAAGGCATAGGTAAATCCCACATCTAGTACTCAGAATACCTTAATCTCTAACACCTCAGACATTCTCCATTGTTTGATTCTTACTTATCTAGACTTTGAAAGAATTTTCAACTCCAAGCAATCTAACAGATGAATTAAACTAGGAGCCTGAACCTTTCTTTTGCCCTTTTGTCTTCAGCTCTCCAAAGTATATGAGAATCCTTGGCACCATTCCCAACATTGCCTCTTAGCTGGTCAGCACCCAAATTCAAATTCAGCTTTGCCCATTCTTTCAGGCATGTCTTAGTCACACTTCACTTCATTTTCTACTTCTTGCCCATCCTTTCACCAGAGACTATGATTTGAAGTTTTAGACCCTTCATTTCTGACCCTTGAGAGGTAATGGCCTATTTTGGTTTACTATTTCAGACAGGCCCCAGACATGCTTCATTCCTATCCCCAAACCAGTTTCTCGCCCTTTTGGTGAGGACAAAAATGGTTAGGAAAGGTTAGTGGTGGCCCCTCAGCTAAGTCTGGAAAAAGGAAAAGGGTTATGGCAGGCGAAAATGAGGAAATACATTCTGGGCATACCCAAGGAACAGTTTGACTGGAACAGAATGTGTTAAGGGGTTATTTCTTCTATTGTCGTTAACGTTTCCTGTGTTTCTATCTTTTCTTCACAACTAGAAGGTAAGTTCCTTGAAGGCAAATAAGAAAAGATTCTGTGTTTTTTTTAAACTTCTCATAGTTCCTTGGACATAACAGGTGCTAAGTAAATATTTGTAGACAGAAGACAACCCATTAAAAAGTCAGCTTTATAACTTGCCTAAATGGAAATTTCTCTGGTTCCTAGAATGAAGGTTTGTTATTTGGCTTTTTTTTAATGTGACAATGAGGGCTCTGAGTTTTGCAAAGTTCTTGGTATATTTTGTATTTATTGGTTTTGGTTTTTGTTCTGGTTTGTTTGTTTGTTTGGCTTTTTTTTGAGAAAAAGAGGGCACACTATCCATTACTTTTTTAACATGAGGTGTTTATGTTCTGAACTTCCTTAACATTTTCCATTTCCTTTCCCACCCAAAACTCACACCCATCTGACATTGTCCAGGGGCGGATGGCATTTGTGTTAAGAGAAACTGATCTATGCTGTGTACTCTCAAAGCAGCCATGTGACCTTTTCATCTCTTAATTGCTACCCGGTTTCTGTACCCTACCACTGCTTTTATAAGCTTCTGCCAGCAAAAAAGCACATGTTGTTGTGAAGTATTCAGGGGACATACCTTAGTCATACTTTCAAAGTCACATTCCGTCCTCTCAGTAGCTCTGTCTGGTTCACAAATGTACACACACACACACACACACACACACACACACACACACACACACACACACACGCTTTCCAAAGCAATTCACATCATGGGAACCGAAATTTACCTATGGGTTTTTAGAAAATGAGTAAACCAACTATGCCCCAACTAAAATTGTGAGAGGAGGGGAAAAAATGTCTAGTCCTTTGAAGGTACTTGATCCATGGAAAAATTTACCTACTTGGATGAATTCCATTACTAGATTCCCCCTAACCCCCTTTACCAATCTCCACTCTACCCCTTCAAAAATCCACAAATGATATTAGGGCCCTATGACAGGAAGAAAAGGAATTTTGTTGCAGTAACAATAAAAAATGGTGTTAAACTACATATTATTTTCATATTGACTCTGTATTTATTCTCCATATTTCCTGTGGGATCCTCGGAATAGGTTGTTTCAAAGGAATGACAAGTTTCCATTTGTTTTGACCTTTTAACTGCATTTTTAGTCAGCCTGAACCATAAAATCAGAAAATGAATTTGAATTACATGGCTTACAAATAAACAAAGACAGTTTGGCAGCAGAGAATGAGTAGGCCCTGGAGTCCAAAGACTTGGGTTTGAGTCCTGCCTCTGACCAACATTGGTTGTGTGACCCTGGGCAAATCATTTAACCTCTCATTGATACCAGACAACTCTCTAAGATTGTAAGTAGCAAAACAGATGCTGGTATTTATTGGTGGTAAAAACATTGAGGGAATTACAGGTATAGATTCGTACCAACCTCCTCCCATCCTCTGAAGGAAAAAAAAGAAGCATAGTAAGTAAAATCTGGCCCAAAAAAAATTTCTAATGGAGCTCGAATCAAGAATTTAGAAAGCAAAATGTTTGGGGGCACTTTTCTATCAACATTAGAATATTGTTCAAAATTCTGCCCACATCATAAAAGAAGCATAAAATCACTTGAACCAATGCTGGCTTAATCTCTGACAGCACCACATTTACTAAGCTGTGCTAGGTCCTGGAGATACAATGATGAATAAGTATTACCATGCAGAAGTGAAGGGGTAGCTGAGGTCTGACAGTCGGGTGGAAGACCATGGTTAGGAAGGCTTCCTGACTTCCTCCAACAGCATTGAGCAATTTGGGACTTGGAGGGAAGAATGATGTTGACAGGTGAGAGTTATCCAGCACCAGAACTGGAAAGGTAAGAACAGAGGAAGGACAAGAAGAGGGGAAGGAAGGAATTCGGGGGATGGACAAGAGGTCATTTTTGACAGCAAAGTCAAGACAATGGAAGGTAAGAAGAAATGAGGCCAAAGGACTGGAGGTTACGGTGAAGATGGAAAGTAGGTGCAGAGATGGGGACTATGAGAAAGATGGAAAGACAGGGTATGATACTGAATGAAACAGTCGCTGTCCCCAGAGAGATTATATTCCAGGCTCAAGTCAGGTAACATCTCCTGTGTGAAGCTTTCTCTAGTGCTCCCTCCCAACTCAAAGATGGAGATATTGTGGTCAGAGAAACGAATTCAGAGCTATGGATTTTAAAGGTAGAAAAATTTCATTCTCTGCTTGGTCTGATACAGCAGAATAGAGGTCAATTTAGGTTTGATATAAGGAAGAAATTCCTAAAAATGAGTAGAGGAATGAACTGCTTTGGGAGCTCGTAGGTTCCCTCATCTTGAAGGTCTTCTAACAAAGGCAAGATAACCACTTTTCAGGTATGTTGTAATGGGGATTTTTGTAGAGATTGAACTGGGTGACCCTGGAGGTTCTTTCTAACTTTGAAGTTCTGTTATCTATCTCTGCCCTCAACAAGCCATGGACAGGTGATACAGTTGGGGAGTGGGGATCATGGGATGGACAATGAACTGAGAGGCCAAGAGTTAGAAGAAACAATGAATCTTGAAGCTACTGAGAATGAAATGGACAATGTCTTCAGGGAAGATGGAGAAATGTCATTAAGGTCCAGAAAGGAAGGGATATAATCTGATGTTATGGAATTCATAAAAGGGGCATATGCCAAGTCAGGGGTAGGGAATGTACAGCCTCAAAGTCACATGTGGCCTTCTAGGTCCTTGGGTGAGACCTTTTGACTGAATTCAAGTTCTACAGAATAAATATTTGTATTAAGGGAATTTGTTATGTGAAGTTTGTTTTCATTCAAAGGGTCAGATTTGAGGACCTAGAGGGTCACATGTGGCCTTGAGGTCACAGGTTCCCCACCCCTGCACTAAGTGATAGCAGCAGGACCACAGGTGGTAGGGAAAACTTGAGGAGTATGTTGATTTCTCCTCCAGCTCTTCCGCACAGACAAAGTAGTGGGCCAGGATAGAACGACGTGTGTGTGTGTGTGTGTGTGTGTGTCTGTGTGTGTGTGTGTCTGTGTGTGTATGTCTGTGTGTAAACAGAAAATTCTCTGGGGAAAGCTGAGTTTAAGTGCTCCAACCTACAGGAGGAAAGAAGAAGAGAGAAGATGAAAAGAAGTTGTTAACAATAAAGTATGTATTAAAGGGAGTGAGGGGATTCAAAGGGCAGAGTAGGTTGATTAAGGAAGATTGGGAAATTGAAGTCATTTAAAATAGAGGAGGAGCCAGCAAACTACAGCTCATGAGCAAATGAAGTTGTACTTTAAAATTCATAGCTCATTGCAGGTCAAAGTTTGCTGACCCGGACAGAGAAGAAAGCTGTCTAGAAAGCTTTCCCTTACCATCTTTGACCTAACTCAGCATCTTCATCATGCAGAAGACAATTTCTGCACAAGGAAGATCAGCCTTGGATCATCCATTGTACCGTCTCCTATCAGTCCTTCATCCACAGCAGTTAGAGTGCACTTGGAAAGCTGTATTTTATTGTTAAACTCCCTCTCACCAGCCACATTATTCTAATTCTCCTATATTCCTTTATTTGAAAAGCATTTAAGTTCTTACAAAGGGGTAAGTACTGGGGAGACAAAAGAAAATGAGACAGTTTTGTCTCCAAGGCGGTTACATTCTATTGTTCTGGCATTGGTTAAGTCCCACCTATGTACAAAGTAGAAATAGCACCAAGAAGTTAAAGTGAATTTCATCTTGAATTAAGGAAAGATCAAAAGGGATAAGCCAGGTGTCCAACATTTGGCTAAGTATGGTTTTCTACCCATATTGTTTTCTGGGTACATCAGTTAAATCAACAAACCTAATTCTACTCTTAAGAAGCTTACTTGATAACATTAACAAATGCACACTAATTATACACCCATGCTCTATAATAATTTCGAGATAAGGGACCTTCAAGATCAAGTTAAAACCCTCCATTTTAGAGATGAGAAAGTTGAGGCTCAAAGATGGGAAGTGATTTGCACAAGGTCAATGAGATGCTAAGTAGCAGTAGCAGGGTCTGTACCAGGGGTGGGGAACCTGTGGTCCTCTAGGTCCTCAACTATGGCCTTTTGACTGAATCCAACCTCCACAGAACAAATTCTTTTACTGAGGACTGGCTCCGAATCTATTTTCTCTGACTCTAAAACTGGTACTCCTTCTGCTGTCCCATGCCTTTTCTCCTAGATTTTCTTCTCTTCTTCTACCCAAGTTGCCTCCCCTGTATTTCCTGTTCTTTCTCCTGTACCTGGAAGGTGTTAATTCATTGAGGATGCCGCCTTCTTTCAGAGCATCTGTTCTGGGTAAGAGGGTGAGAACTACACATAGGGAAAGATAACATGGCTGGGAGGAGAAACATCTGAAGCATGCTTAGTATAGCAAAGAAGGTAATTTGAACCTTTCCATCAAAGAAATTTTTTGGCTAACAAACGGCTATCAAGCGCAAGTCAGACCAGCCATCAATGGTGCTTTATTGTTCACAAAATTCTGAATCACTTGGCAATGTTTCATTCATAGAAAAAGCATTCTTGTGAGAGTGAAAAATCTGAAAATATCCACTACACAGAAAGTCAAGTTGGGTTAGGGGCCATGCAGCCATGAGCAAAGTTCAACTTAAGACAAAAATTTCCAAAGGCTGACAATGCGGGGGGTGGGGAGGGAGAGACACAGTAAAGCATCCAGCTGAGATGAAGTCATCATGCATTGAAATCACAGAATGGAAGTTATCGGTGAGACTATGAGCTGAACAATACTTACAAGGTTACAAGGTTACCTGACTTTTTAAAATTTCCAAGCAGCTAACAATTAAGAAAACAAGAGACATTCATTTGAATGACAAGTTCTCTGCTAATACATACACACGTATAAAAAAAACACATATTAGCATGAAGCAGACAGTACATACATTTCCCCTCCCCTGTTTTTTTTTAAGAATAACTCACAAATAAGAGTTGCTCCTGACTAAACTGTAACACCCAAAAGACAACAGACAATGCTGTCTTTCAAAACAAAGCCAACAGAGGGGCAATAAAAGGCAAAAACACAAACACTGCACATTACATTACTGTCAATCACTTTAGCAGTGGAAGTAGAATGGGTCTGCATTTTAGCACACCCATCCACCCTTGGGACATCAATCAATCAGCTGCTTCTAAGGGAGGGTGCTCATTTTCACCAAACAACACAGATTCCCACAATAGCAAAATCTGATTAGATGGTATTGAGATAGACGGCACAGCCAGCACATAGTGAACCACAAAAGCAGAAAGGCTATGCACACATTCCAAAGCAACCACTGTCACATCCCAGAAAGGTCCAGGGAAGAAAGCAAGAAAGCCATAGTAGCAACCACGGTGACGCAGAGAAGGCCAGGATCTGTTTGTGGCTTGGCTGCTCCATTTGAAGCGATGGGGTCAAGAGCTCAAAGGCTCCTTTCAGGACTGCCAAGCAGTTATCACACAGATTTGTACACAGATGTTCAGCACATTTTCCCCTTCATGTATCAAGTATGTGTATGGATGTACGCATAAAGGTTCATTTTTTTAAAGACCAAAACATTCAATGTTTTAACAGGTACAGGAGGGAAAACACAGGAGCAAAAATACAGAAAAGAGGCAGGATGTGAAAACAAAAATCCTTTCAAAGCTGGGAACCTCTCCAACAACTAGAAATGGAAGTTGCCCTAACATATGTAAGCTGGAACACAGTGCTCAGGATTTTTTAATGCACAAAAATAAGAAAAAAACCGAGTTGTACACCTATATGCACAAGGTAGAGGCATATGCATCCTAAAAATGGGTAAAGAAGAAAGTTCAAAAAATAGGACAAACTACTGTTTAACTGTTTTTTGGTTGTGCCTGACTCTTCATGACCCTTATTGGGGTTTTCTTGGCAAAGATGCTGGTGTGGTTTGCCATTTTCTTCTCAAGTTCATTTTACAACTGAGGCAAATGGGATTAAGTGACTTGCCCAGGGTCATATGGCAGATTTGAATTCAGGTTTTTCTGACTCCAGGGCCAGAGCTCTATTCACTAAGCCATCTAGTTGCCCATAGTTAAATTGCCAAGGCCAATAAGCAATAGCTGACTTTCACATGATCATAGATTTAGAGCTAAAGGGATCCTGGAAACCACCCAGTACAACCGCCTCATTTTACAGATGTGGAACCTGAGGCCCAGAGATGTTATGTGATTTATCCAAGGTCACACAGCTTTTGGAATCCATACACAGGATCACTGATAAATGAAACACTGCTTAAACTCCCAAAAGGTAACAAATGTCAGAGGCATTCTCTTAAGGTAAAAAAAAGGAGTAAAGAGGACAAGACACTGAAGGCTGTGTGAGAAGAAAAAGAATTTGTTCTCATGAGGTTAGCTGAATCTAAGAAAAAAAAATTTAACGGAGATTTTACAATTAACCAGGAAACACTGCTTCAGCCCACTAAAGAGATTTTTGACACTATAACTTAGAACTTACTTGTTATCATTTGTCCTTCAGAGACCAGGACATCAAGATAATGTCACAACGTGCAAGTGAATTGGATTTAAGTGAGGGAGGTTGTGCTAAGTCACCAGCCTCACTTTCACCTCTGGAGCCATCTGGGTCCAATGGTCAGATACAGATCAGGATGACTGGAGATAGCCCCAGATGTGGTACACTAAAAAGGACTGAGGCTCCTTTTGATGGCTTACATTCCTTCAGAGCTTCTGAGACCATCATTATGAATGGTGGCCTCAGTTCTTGTGGATATGCACATTGCAGGAAACTGGGCAAAAACAGCAGGAACCCTAGGATACACCCAGGAAGTTGTTTCTGAATATATTCCAGATACCTACCCACTTTCTTGGGATTAGTGGCCCTCTTCCCTAAAATTTGAGCACAGACAAAACTCCACCATCATTGTGGAAAAATAGATGTGTTTTGATATGAGGAAAGACTTCCTAAGATTTTCAGCAGCCCAAAAGTTCAATCAACTTCTTAGAAAGGTAAAGAATTCCCCACAAGCTAAAATAATGGAAGTGGAGGCTGGATGACAATTAGGAAGGGGTATTGCAGAAGGGATTCCTGTTCAAGTAGGTTAGACTAGAAAGGTTCAGTCAACCTTTCCAACTTGTGAGTGTCTATGATTCTATAAGGGCTTTAATTAGTTGTATTCTGTCTGGTTAACTTAGGCTTCCTCTGTCACTTAGGCTTAGGTCTTCATTCTAGCAAACAGTCTTACTTAAATGTCAAACACAGTATTAGAAATGCTTGCTGAATTATCATCCATTTGTAGATGTTGAATATGACTACATTTATAAGCCCTTTTTTTCCCTAAGATAAAACAAGAAACCTTAAAAAACTAAAAAAGTCATTGAAGTATCCTAGAGCTCAGCAAGAGCTCTGGGTCCTTGGAAGGTGGCCTGCAGCACAGTGGATGGAAGGGTTGCAATGAACTGTGCCAAGGGAGAGGAGGGAAAGCACCTAGGGAGTCTGAATACAATCTGCATTGGAAAAGAGGGAAAAAAGGGAGGGGGTGAAATTAAGCTTGACCAAGAGTGAGGAATTATGAAAGCAAAGCACTTAACTTGGACTCTCTACTGAGAGCATGGAGTTCTTGAAGATGGCTCTGGGTCAATCTGCAGAAAGTCAAACTTCGCAATATTTGAAGTGAGACGAAGATAAAGTGAAGCAACATTGGAAATAAAGGAAAACTGGGATTTGGATGCCAAAAATTTTATAGAAAGAAGATGTCTTAAATCTAGGTTGGCAAATAATAAATAGCTATCATTCAGGACAGACAAGTAGAGTCAATTTGTTCATTAGCAGTTCTATGATGAAGAAAAAGATTGATGATATGGGTTGAAATTAGCTTCAGGCACCACTTATCTCTATAAATCACCAGCTCCATATTACTGTTGATAGTTATATTCAACACTTTGTGACCCCATTGGGGGTTTTCTTGGCACAGATAATGGAGTGGTTTGCCATTTCCTTCTTCAGCTCATTTTACAGATGAAGAAACTGAGGCAAACAGGGTTAGGATCCCACAGTTAGGAAGTACCTGAGGCAAATTTAAAGGCCTATCACTCCATCTACTGTGCCACATAGCTGCCCCTCAGCTCCATATTACTCCCTGCTACATAAAAGCTCTCTCCATTCCCTCACACCACCAAACATTTAATATGCCCTACCCCCCACTCTCACCAGGACCTTCAAACACTCAGCTTCTCACATCAGTCCTCCCTAGCTGCTCTAAGATTCTTCCCCATCCCAAGCCTCAGAACTAGTAATTTATATGTTCATATCACTAGCATACCAGACTCCCTGGACCCTTGCATCAGGACTGTGATACAATTCTTCAATCCTAGACAGTATCTGCTTTATCAATCCTTGTTTCTTGAACACCGACTACTGCTAGAGAAAAGTCCCACTGTCTTGTCATTAGCCCTCTGCTCCTGTCCCTTAAAGAGTGAATGAACTCCTTTATCTCTCATTATCCTATCCTTAGCTAATGCTTCCACATATCTCGCTATTCCTAATTCCTCACTTGGACTCTGGGCTCATTTCTTCACTTGTCTATAGGAAAGGTTCACTTGGATATTTCACCATCACCCCAAACTCAACAGGTGAAAATTCCATCTCAACATCTTCCTCCCCAAACCGGATCCTCTACCCATTTCTGACAATGAAAGCAGTATTCTCTTTGTCCCCCAAGGTTGAAACTTTAGAGGCAATTTCAATCCTTCTTCTTTCATCTCCTACAAATCCTATCAGTGTTTCCTTTTCTTTCTAAAAGTACTTACTTTCTTTACATTTTGCTTATCCAACTCAACCAATAAGCATTTATTAAGCGTCTAGTAATGTGCCAAGGACTGTGCTATGCCCTGAGTATTCAAAAGTCAAAAATAAAACTGATCAAATCCTCTAGGAGCTTATATCCAGAATTTCATCATTTTAAGCCTAACTGGCATCCCATCTTCAATTACATCCACTCTTCTACATAGATACCAGATTATTAACAATTGCTTCATCAATGTTATTCCTGTACCCACAGACCTAGATTGACTTCATAACCTCTATCAATCACACTCACATTACTAAACTCTTCATCCAAAGCCTTCCAATAGCTGAACTCAATACCTATTCATATTCATCACCCAATTATTCTGAACATAAACCCATATATTAGTATAACAGTTAATTGATAAAAATTGATAATTCTCTCATCAATTGATAAAAATTCACAATTTTAAAAAATTATATATGTCAAAATACTGAACAATTTTTCCCTTACTTTTTAAAAGTATCAATATCTCTGTAAATATACATACCTCTTTCGGCAAAGACATTAATTTGTTTCTGTCTGCATTCAAGTTGCTCAACTTCTTTAGCTTTCCAATGCTTTTGGGCAATGTCTGTTTTAATAATAACAATTCATTATAAGAAAATGCGTTTTATTTATGACCTATACCAAGGGAGTTTTTAAAAATTCACAAAGATAGATTTTTCTAGAGAAAACAAGTTATTCTTTAACTGAATTTTTGTATTTTTTTTGTGATTTTTTTTTGTGATTACTAATATAGTACATGTTATTTTACTATTAGTATGCTAGCTGTTACATTACAAAGACCTTTACATGAGGCATGAGTTTAAGTAATCTAAACTTTGAAATTAGTACGTGACTGACCCTAAGTAAACTTCTCATCTGTGGCAACAGAAAATAATAATAATGATAATGGCAATGATAAAAACAAAAATTCTTTATATGGCCTAGTTTTAAGATTTACAAAGCACTTTACAAATATTATCACATTATCCTCATAACATCCCTGGGAAGTAGGTGCAATGGTTATATCCATTTTTCAGATGAGAAACTGCAGTAGACAGTGGTTAAGTGATTTGTTCAAGGCCACATACTAGTACCTGAGACCAGATGATGATCATGACAGCTGGTATTTACATGGTGCTTATTATGTAATGCACACTTACATGTGCAGGTACTGTGCTGAGTACCTTACAATTATTATTTCATTTGACTCTCACAACAACACTGGGAAGTAGGTGCTGTTATTTTCCCCACTTTACAGATGAAGAAACAGAAGTAAAACAGTTAACCGACTTGCCATGGTCATATAGCTGGTAAGTATATGAGGCTACACAGGAATTCAGATTTGTTGAAATCCAGGCCCAGCATTCTATCTGATGTGCCACCTGTCTGATAGGAGAAACACCTAAGTGAAAAAAGAGATGCTACTAATCTCCAACAGGACACAAATCCACACCTTTCTGGGACTAAATCAAATTTTAGAGCTGAGAAGGGTCCTAGAGGTCACTGACTCCAGCCTGCAAAGCCCAGATTTGCCCAAGTTGTCAGAATCTGAACTAAGGTTCTCTGGCTCTAAATCCTGGGCTTATTCCACTGCCTCACTATCTTGTGACAGGAGGGTAGAAAGTACCTTTAACATACACAGCTGAGGCTGGCACTTGGAATACTGATCACAGTTGGGCAGAGAAAGTCACGGGAAGAAGAGAAAGGTATGGAAAAGAAGTAAGAGGTAGAAAAAAACAATAGAATGATGTTGAATCAGCTATTTACTCAGGTTTGCAGTTTTTAATAATAATTCAAACCCTGCTTAGTGCTTATTTAAAAAAGATAACTTTTTTATTTAAAATGTAAATAATTAAAGAACTTGGTAAATTTTACATGTGGCAGAGAGTCACAATCTAAATTATGATTTGAAATGCTACCAATTGCCTCCTGTCCTCCAAAACTGCCTGCTTCAGTATGTGTACCCCTAAATTTGCTGCTCATTCTTGAGTGTAACCTACAGTCTTCCTTGTACCTTCCTCACTCACCTTAAACAGAACTATCAGGAAATCACAGGACCAGAGCTGAGAGCTGCAAGGTCATCTAGTTTAATTCTCTCATTTTAACATTAATCAGGCCCAGTCTAAATGTTCATGAGGACTCCTTGTTTCCAACCTGTGGTAGAGCCTTCTGAGCTCCTACCGGTCTGATCAGCCACAGTCAGTCACACTATATATGCCTTGACTCCAACATAGTGATGTCATTTCGATCCTCTTTGAGAATGATGGACAACAGCCCATCAGTTAGACCCAGAGGATTGAAGCAGTTTGCCCAAATTCACATAGGTAGTGGTGAAACCAGGATTCGAACCAAGTTCCTCTGATTCTGACATCAGTGTTCCTTCCCCTGGTACCATCATATGGCATGGAGGAAAGAACAAAAGGAGGTACAAAGACCTACAAGAGGAAAACAAAGAAAAGGAAAGGAGAGAAGAGAAAAATGAAAGGAATGGAGAGAAGAAAAAAGTGGGAATAAAAGAGCTGGAGAATATAGGAAAAGGAAGAAAAATAAAAGTGGTAAAAAAAAATAAAAGAAACGAATGAAAATGCATTTTTAAATAAAAACACACTTTCTTTAAAAAGTATAAAAATAAAATGAAAAGATAAAAAAGGAAAAGAAAAAAGGAGCAAATACCGAACAGAAGAAAAAAGAGAAAGAAGACAGATGAATAACAACCCAGGAGTCTTCTAAAAGGGAAGTAAAAATATGATGAGGGGGTTATACTATTGTTGGAGTATAATTAGAAATTTTTATTATAGGGTCTCAGACTGTGAGATATATTTAAAGTGTTAGGGTAGCTATAGGCACCTTTATAGGCATCTTTATCTCCCCTAATTCCAGAATTAGAAAGGAAATAGACTGGGAGGGAGAAGGAAGGCCAGGGTTACTTGGTGAGAGGCACCATAGATGTTTAGAAGTCACTCCTTCCAATTTCAATTCCACCACTGTCCCATCAATCTATTATTTTCTCTTCTCCTCACTGTTTTCATACTTGGACCCAGGGACAGCATGGCATAGTTGAAAGAATACTGGACTTGGAGTCAGAAAGATCTGAATTCAAATCCTGTTTTCAGTTTTTCATCTGTAAAATAAAGGAGTTGAGCCAGATGGCCTAGATGATCTCTTACAACTCTAAATCTACGTTCTTAAGTCTCAGAGACAGGGAAAGATAATGGTAGCCAATGTGGTTAACCTGTCAGTTGCAATTTTTCAGGGTTCCACAGTAGTAAGAGCTGCAAAGGTGTTAAAACCAGCTCATCAAAGCATCTGATTAATGGGGTTTTACCTGCTAAAGCAAGTCTTTCATGCTGGTGAATCAAATTGTTTCTAAATGTTTATAAACTCTGAGTCACCAACACTGGAGCACTCCACGCACGTACCCTTTTATGGTACCAATGATGGACGGATGCTCCTAGTTTGGAGACTAAAGAGTTCCAGGTCCCAAGGGGCAGCAGAAGCTGGAGTTCAAGCTTATTATACACAACACACCATACTTACAGTATGGCACTGTATGCGTTATCAATCAACCATTCAACAAGAATTTCTTAAGTACTTACAACATATCAAACACTATGCTAAGCACTGAGGATGAAAAAACAAAGGGGAAACAATGTAAGACAGCCCTTGCCCTCAAGGTGCCTACTCTTTAATGGGGGATATTATAGGTACACATCAGAACAGATAGAAGGTAATCCCAGTGAGGAAAGCTTTAGCAGCTGAGGCATGAGAATGCTGAATTTGGAATCCAGAGCCTGAGTTTAAATTCTTGTAGCACCATCATGTTTTACCAATGACCTATATTACCTAAGACAGGGGTGGGGAACCCGTGACCTCAAGGCCACATGTGGCACCCTAGGCCCTCAAGTGCAGTCCTCCAACTAAATTCAAATTTCACAGAACAAATCCCTCTAATAAAAGGATGCGTTCTGTAAAACTTGGACTCAGTCAAAAAGCTGCATCCAAGGACTTTGAAGGCCACATGGGGCCTGAAGCTGCAGGTTCCCCACCCCTGAATCCTGAGATAAGTCAGTTAACCTCTCTGAATCTGTTTCCTTATCTGTAAAATGAAGAGGGAGAAATAGATGACCTCTAAAATATGTTTTATCTCTAGATCTGTAATCCTAAGAACTCAGCCACTAAAATCACTATATAACCTTGGACAAGGTCTTTCTCCTCATTAAGCCTAAGTTTTCTCATCAGTAAAATGAAGAATTTAGACTAGGCGACATCTAAGGTCTTTCCTGCTCTAAAAATCTGTAATCCTAGCCAAATGACCAGTTTAATGGTCTCATGTTTTTTCAAATGTGTACACATATTTTTTCTATAATAATATGAATACAACTTATGAAGTGGCATTTAATTATTCCAAAATGTGATATTCGAAGGCAAAATCATGATAGTAAAATGTCACTAATAAAGACAAACTGAAAAGGCTATCCTAAATTTATGAATAAGTTTTTTTATGAAATTTTTCCTTATTGCTATAAAAAGGATAATACTATCATTAGAGATTGTGCTTTGATTAATAAAGATAATTTGAAATGAGTATTTTCCAAGTCATACAAGCAATAAGTACCACAAAACAATTTGCTGAAAAACACTGCTCTCTAAGTAGTTCAAATAGTCACCTTTAAGTGAATTAATCTAATAGACAAATCTTTTCTTTAGGGCTAGTAAAAAAGGCCATTTCAGCCAGCTAACAGCAACACCAACAGCATGGAGTCTGATTTCACTGAGTAACCAAGGCTATGGATCGCCCTCCCTCCCAAATGAAAACAGCCACACAGCCCAATAACAGGAACCCACTCACCAGAAGTTGGTTTTCAGTCAGAACTAGCTCAGTGAGGCTTTCGCAGTCTCCAATTGCTTCCGTTAGCTGCACAAGTCTATTCTGATCAGCCTTTAAGATGGACAGTTTCTTTAACTTTCCTATAAGAACATAATTTTAAAATGAGCAGAAAACATCAGATGGAACATCAGATGGAGAGGTGCTGTGGAGTCAAGCACAGTGTCCCTAAAGTATTAGTGTGCTTTTAAGCAGTAAAGTTTTAAAACTTCACTAAGACTTTTGGGACACCTGAAGAGTTGGCCTTGGAGGTAAGGAAGACCAGAGCCTAAGTCTTTCCTCTGATATATGCTGGTTAAGACCGTAAGTTAGAGATGAGTTGCCATATCAAGTAATACTGATGGAGGGAGTTTCCGTAGCAGGAATTAATTATTTTGAGGAACCAACCACCATCCATCCCCATCCCCCTCTCACCCAGGCCCAGATAAAGGGAGTAAAAGCTTCAGTTAATTACTCTTTTGAACAAACATTCAATGTTTTTATTCATGCTGGCAATGAAGAGGACATATTCTAATATTAGTTTATTCAGCTTCTTAAATTATGAAAAGATATTTTATTTACCAAATGGTTCAGTAACAAATTTAAAGCTCATTCTTGAACAGATGACTAAAATAGCGTAATAGCAACAAAGCAATTGCTCCAAAAACGTCAAAACTGGTAGGTACTTTCTCCTTATCCCCTCCTCTTAGACTCCTTCACATCTTTTAGGGCATAACTCAAAGGCTACCTCTTCTAGGAGGGCCTCCTTTATTCCTCCCAGCTAATAACAGTCTCTCCCTCCTACAATTATTTTGTATTGCTTTGCATTTACTTAAAAGTGTAGATATTATTTCCTCCCAGGAGAAAGTAATCTGCCTGAGGCTGGAGACTGTTTTGTCTTTGTCTCACCAGGATCTATTACAGTGCCTTGCTTGTTATTAATAAATGTTTGTTGAATTGAACTTTGGAAGGCATGGACGATGTCTTCCTTATCTTTATATCTTTGTACCACTAGGATAGGCACTAGGGGAAATAAAAAAGATAAGACAGAGTCATATTTGAATGAATGAATGAATGAATGAATGAATGAGTGAATGAATGAATGAAAGGAAAATTTCTACCTCCATCAAGGGCAATAATTTTTCAAGCGACTTATGATCAAAACCTCCAAATTCTCCTTGGTATTTCACTTTCATCTCCCATATTCAATACATGGCATATGCTAAAAGTCTTTGTGCAGTAAAAACTGCAATGTATTGTCCTGTATTGTCAACTCTTGACAATACTATCTTGACATTTCTTGCCTCGATCCCCTTTTGTCCAAATTTGTACAATAGTGACTGTAGCTGACTGGCTGAGACCACAAAGGTAGCCAGTGATAGAGACAATTTTTAAAATCAAGTACTACTAATCGGTCCCTGATTATTGTGAGGAGGACACTGTGTAAATCTTAAGACACCGTAAATGTGAGCAGCTTTTAATGACTGTAAATCACGTCTGGGAAAAGAAGAATGAAGATACCCTTTGTTATTTCCTGAGAGTAGCCAGTATTAATGAGCCATTTCCAAATCAAAGTCAGAATATAGCCCCTACCTTAAAGATGAGATAATCACTTTGGGGAAAAAGAGTTATCAGTCTTATCCTGTGCTCCCCTGTCACACAGAGTAGAGGCAACTGTTTTGTTTTCAAAGGATTCCACTGGATCCTTGTGCAAGATTATGCAATTGTTAATTCTGTAATGATGTTCCCAAGGGCTTGTTACCCTCCCTGTGTGACAGCACATAGCCATTAACTGTACAATGCACACAAAACCTCCTCCTGCCTATCTTAGGAGTTTTTTAATCACTTTAGGATTTTTATCTTTTTTTTGGAGGTGGGGGCAGAGGTTCAAACCTGTGATTTAATTTGTGTAGAGAAAATCCAGATAACTAAATTCCCTCTCATAAGAGGGAACCTAAAGTGTTAGAGAGTTGCCTAGGGCACCAAATGACATGTGATTTGCCCAGCATGTGTCCAAAGGGGACACATGGAATCTAGCCAGCTCTTACGCACTTACCCACACTGCCTCTCATCCGTTACTTGAGGATACTTAATTCTCAATAAATACTGCATCATTTATTATAAAGATTTGTGTCTTCTTTTGGCCAACTTCCTAGGCAGTGTCTAAAGTCTCATAAATTTATTTACCTGACACTGTTCTATGCCACCCTCCATGCCCTGCAGCTCTCTGACATACATTAAAGCAATAGCTGAAATTTTATTGTTGGACAACGTTACAAATACAAGAAAGGAAATAGACATAAATATTGTGTGATACTACAACTACCAGTGGGAAAACTGATTGCAAAACTATTTTTTCAGTATCTGAAAATCTCTTTGAAGTTTCCTTCTTCTTTTATCAGGTATTTAAATTTAGTAACAACTATATAATTAAAATGCATGGTTTCTCGCTTTTTCAAAGTATTCTGTTGATATATGCTAAAACTGCATAGGATGTAGTGAAAAGCTCTGGTCTTGGAGTTAGACAATCAGGTTTCATGTACTAGCTCTGCCCTTTACTATCCACATACGTTTGGGCTGATCTCTTTACCAAGTCTTCCTGTGTGCACAATGAAGATAACAATATTTGCGCTATTTACTTCACCAGTTTATGAAAAAAAAAATATTTATAAGTAATACAACACAATATAAATGTGACCCATTACTATTCTTCCAGTGTTAGTTTATTTTCCTGAACTACCTAAGGGAAGGCAAAGTGATCTACTGGGTGGAATGTGAAGACTTGGAGCTTGAAAGCCCTGGGTTTTTCATTTTTCTTTAGCTGCTGGGCAAGTCCCTTAACCTATCTCAGGCTCAGTTTTCTCATCTGTTAAAAAGGGGATGAGGATAATATGCCCCATTTATCTCACAGAGTTATTGTAAGGATCAAATAAGACACTCTAAGTAAAGTGTTCTATAGATCTTAATGTTAGTTAAGATGATGATGATAATGATGAAGCCTATTTAATTCACAAGGTGGCACAGTGGATAGAACACTGGGCTTGGAATCAGGAAGAATCTTTTCTTTGCATTCAAATCTGGCCTCACACACTTACTAGCTGTGTGACCTTAGGTAAGTCACTTAACCCTGTTTGCCTCAATCCTCATCTAGAAAATGAGTTGGAGAAGAAAATGGTGAAATACTCCAGTATTTCTGCCAAGAAAACCCCAAAAAGGGTCATGAAGAGTAGGACACAATTGAAATGACTGAATAACAACAAATTTATGAGGGGAATAATTTGACTTTTCTTAAGTATTAAAAGTTGTTGAAAGAAGGTTCTACTTTTATGAATTATCAGCCTTTGCAAAACACAAGCAAGAAGAAACTTCTTGGTGTAACAACAGTCCATTCCACTAATAACTAATTCAATCAGGTCAAAATTAATTTATCCAAAAAGTTATTTACAATACTATGCTAGAAATACTTAAACTTGGTGATGGGCAATTTTCTTTTTTTTCATCCATACCTGACACAACTCAGCTTCCACAAACATACACATACTAGGTACTAGTGATGTCAATTTGAGTATTTTTATAATCAATTTATTTATAAATCAATACAATAATCAATTTTATAATCAATTTTTATAATCAAAACAACACAACTACCAAACTGAGCCAAGTCTGATATTATCAGCATTTACCTGATATTTTGCCAACTAAAAATGGAATACAATCAAATTTTTTTAATCTACATTTGCTTTTGTCCTCTGCAAACTCCTTTACATGCAATCTCTCCTCTCTTGGTACCATTAACCTAATACAGGCCCTTATTATTGATGGTTGGACTACTATATTAGTCTAACAGAGGGAAGTTGTGTAAGAACTGGGCCTCAGAATCAGGAAGATTCATCGTTCTGAGTTCAAATCCGGCCTCAGACACTTACTAGTTGTGTGACCCTGAACAAGTTATTTAAACCTGTTTGCCTCAGTTTCCTCATCTGTAAACTGCGTTGGAGAAGGAAATGGCAATCCACTCTTCTCTGCCAAGAAAGTCCTACATGAGATCATGAAGAGTCATACACAACTGAAAAACAACTCAACAGCAATATTAGCCTGCCTGAAGAGGTCTACTCCCCCACCCTCTCCCCTCTTTTATATTTTTGTCAGAATAAACTTTCTCATGCATAAATACCATCCATTCAAAAACCTTTAGTGACTTCCTGCTGATTTACTTTTCAAACTTTCTTGCCTGGCATTCAAAACCCTCATGATATAATGCCACCCTACCTTTCTAGTCCAATCTCATACTACCCTTCTCTGTGCTACAGCCAAACTCAACTGTTCTCTGTTCCCAAATTGTGTGCCTTTGGCTACTGTGTTAACCTCAGTGTCAGACAAGTCTTAGCCTACCCCGTCCCTCCCCAAAGAATTTCTATCTGTCTTTTAAAGGCAAAAACAATGGTCACTCCTCTGGGGATTATTTCTGGATATCCCCACTAGGTAATGATCATATTCATTCATTCAGCAGTTACTAAACATCTAGCACTGAGTATACAAAAACAAAGTTGAAACAGTTCCTGTCCTCAAGGAACTTACATTTTATTCAGGAAAAACAACATAAAACCAGAAAAGTGAATACAGTTATCACTTCTACATCATGGGGGTTAGAGGCATGGCACCTCTTCAACCTGGAAAATCTGCATAAAATGTTTTGGCCCTCCCTTTTTACCAGAGAACAATTTCTTCTTGTTCTTTTATGGGGTGTTTAAAGTATATTATGAAAAATTCAGGATGATGTTATTCAATACTATACATTATTTTATACATTTCTGAGTTTCTAAACTTTTTCTATGTTGTCTGATGGCCTTCGCATGTTGTCTGCAGCTTCCACAAAGCTCCAAAACAATTCCCATTTAATTTCTTATGCTGACCTGTGATATAGAGAAACTGTGATGGAAAAGTCACAATGTGGAAGAGATAACTATACAAAACATATAAAGTCATGAAGTAATGGGGAGGGAAGACCAGGGGGAAAGGAAAGGGAACAGGTTTCTTACAGGAGACATCTAATTTGAGCTTTGAAGGAAGTTAAGAGATTCGGTGAGGCAAGACTGAACCTTCCTCTCAAGAAGAAAGAAGAGATATACAGTAAGCCCTGAAAGGTGGGCCAGATCCACATTGTGAAAGGCTTTAAATGCTAAACCCAAGAGTTTTGTATCTTGGAAACAACTTGGAGCCACTGAACTTTCTTCAGCAGGGAAGTAATAGGGTCAATTGTTTTTCACCCATTAGACCTTATAATGCATGTATCATGCACCATTTTGCATTAATTATCAGTATTTGTGTCTTATCACTTAATGGATCGTAAACATTCTTAAACATTCGGTGAATCTTATAAGGGATGGAGTTCTGGAAGGGGTAGCAGAATGAAGAAGGAAAGGTTTAAAAGGGAAATGTAGACAATGTAAATAGAAATAGATATTGATAGAATTTTCTAAAATTAAAAAACCATGTTTGTTGAACATATAAATGAATAACATATATGTGGCACACCTCCTACACAAGTAACCTGAGAAGGGCCTCAAACAAAAAATTAATCTTCAGTCTCTACTTGTCTATCTCTGACATCTCTCTATCAGTATTTCTCTCTGTCTTTGTCTCTGTCTCTGTCTCTCTCACACCAAACACACACACACACACAGAGCAGTTTCTAAACAGTTTGGGTGACAGCATATGGTACATTTCAGAGCTCAGAACAAGTAGTTGGTTCCTAGGTGGGTTTCACATTTACCTATGCCATCAGGAAGAACGTCCAGCAAATTTTGAGAGATGACTAAATCTGTTATGGATGCTAGGCCACTGATCTCGTCAGGAAGTCTTTCCAGCTTATTTTCCGAGACATCCAAGCAGAGCAAGTTTTTCAAGTTTCCTATTTCCTATATTAATGACACAGAAAAAGAAAATCCTGTTCAAACATGCAAGGACTGTTTGCACTGGAATATACTGAAACAGCTTCACACCATTAAATTCCCAAAGGAAGGGTTAGGACAATATGTTTCCTAAATTTTGAAAATTACTTAATTTTTAACAACTGAATAGAAGTCATAGACAGTTTTTCGTGAAAAACAGACCAAAAGTGTAGAATCTTCATTTTCAAAGGCATGATAGTCCTCTAGAAAACAATTAGGATCCTAGGATTTAGAGGAAGAAGATACCCTAAAGATTATCTAAGTCAACCCCTTCATTTTACAGATGAAGAAACTAAACTGAGGTTCCAAATGAGGAAGACTTGCCAAGGCAGGGAAAGGATTTGAACCCTCTGACTCTACAATCAATACTCTTCCCACCGTACTATGCTGCTCTCTTATCTGGCCATTTTCCATCACGAAATAAGGTATTACCATCACCATTTTACAGATGATTTAACTAAGGCCCAAAGAATGTTAATTGTTTGTTCAAGATCACACAAGTCTATTGAGAGAAAGAGGCTGAAACTATCTCAATAAATTCACATTTAGAATGGATTACTCTCTAAGAAGATATTTAACATGGTGATAACACACTCATTTCTGGTAAAACTATGCTTACTTCAGTTTAGCTGAAAGCCATTCAGTTAAACTGGAGAAAACACTTCAACAAATCATAAAATATTTACCTTTCAGTCTAAAAACTAGAATTGAGGTGGTGCAATAGATAGAGTGCCAGGCCTGGAGTGAAGACCTAAGTTCAAATCCAGCCTCAGACACTTGTGTGACCCTGGGAAAGTCACTTAACCCTCTTTGCCTTTGTTTCCTCATCTGTAAAATGAGCTGGAGAAAGAAAGGGCAGTGTCTTTGCCAAGAAAACTCCAAATGGGGTGATGAAGAGTTGGAGACAACTGACAAACGACTGAACAACAAGAGTTATCTTGCTTTCTTGATGTCATTTCATCTAATTCAACAAATAATTATTTAAGTGCCTGCTACAGCCAAAGCTCTATGCTAAGGGTGACATCATAGGCTTCTTGAACTTGTCCTTTAACCCATCGTATCCTGCCATGGATTTTACTTATTTCTGTGTCTTAGCACCCTTTTTAGATTGAGACTATTCTAATGGTTTTTATTACCTTAGTTAGGTTGACTGAGTTATTGATACACAATACCTTCTCAACTCTCTCAGTTGCCTTTCCTCTCTGATTAGAGTCTAGAGATCAGAGCAATAAACTCCTTCCAAAGCCTTCCTTTACAGAGGGCTCAGAATTTTCCCAGTAACTACATTTTCCATCAGTGACCCTGCTTGGTTTCAACTCCACAGAACACCATGCTCTCTGGCACACTGCCCAGCCACAACATCTCCCTGGTGCATGGCCTGTCCCCTTTCCTGTAATGTCTACCCCCATTAGATTGTAAGCTCTTTGAGGGTGGAGGCTATCTTTTTTTTTGCATCTGTATCCTTATACTCTGTGCACAGCACATAGTAGGTGCTTAATAAATGTTTAATGAGTTGACTGGATTTTAGCAATAAATATAAAATCCTATTACTCCAGGTTATACACAGAATTTTGTCTCTCCCAGTAAACTATGAGCCCCTTGAAAGTAGAAACTATTTTTTGCTTTTCTGTGTATTCTCAAGCACTTAGCATAGAAGTATGTTGAATTTTTTTTCTTAAAAAATTAGTAAATCTCATTTATCAATTTCTTTTCTGGTCATATGCCTATTTTTAAATTAAGATTACAAGAATTCAGATTTACTGAACCTTTCAGGCGGTGTAGATTTTGGAGAAATAGGAACTTACTGTACAAAGATACTTATAAATATAAATGTGGCGTGTTATAAATAAAGCAGATGACTGAACAGATCACAGACTAAGTTTTCAGTCTGAGGACTGTATATTTACATGTGCACATATATATAAATGTATGTATTTTTAGGTTTCCCCACCCTTCAGCTGGTGCTCCTTAATTCTCAAGATATCCCTTTCTCCCTCCTCTTTCTCCTGTCCCCCAAAATAACTACCACTCCCACTTTTCTCCACCCTGAAATTCCCTAGTAACTTTCCACCCAGCTCCAAATCCAAACTAAATACTCAACCCATATCAGCTAATGATTATCTTTCATTTCAGTATCTTAGAAATTTTTGATTCCACCAACTCAGAAACTCAACATAGGCTCATTAGCCTGAAAAAGGACCTAAAACACTGTGTTAAGGTTACCATTAAGGGAGAGAGGTGACATTTACACTAGAGTTTACTCCTTTGGAGTCTTCTGATTCATAAAGGATGATGGAAAACAAAACCACACATGCACTCATAAAACTATCCAAGGGACTTTGTCTTTGTAAACTAAAGGTGAGAGAGAGAGAGAGAGACAGAGACAGAGAAAGTTTGCTCTGCACACAGTAGATACTTTATAAATGTTCACTGACATATATAAAATGCTACTCCCAAAGACATGATAAAAATATTCTTTACAGCTGTATTAATACAATTAAACAGATCAGTCTATACAGTCTACTATAATGCTTTCTTTGAAAATGCAGATTTGTCCCAATGCAACTGATTTTGAGCACAACTTGAATTTTGAGTTTGCTTGTATGCAATTTCTTCCTCAAGAAACATCAAGAGAACACAGAAAACATGACCACTTCACAACAGCTCACAAGTTGCAACTCTTCAGAAGCCTATTTGTACATGAAAACTTCAGGTCTTTATCAAGGTAAAGCACCTATTTATGGTATGTCTTCTGGTGCAATAGGAATTGTGGGTGGAGGAGGACTGGTCTGTCCTATCCAGTCCCTACATTCCACCATGGCCTACGTCTCCAACCTCAGATTTACAGCCCATTGAGGCTCCAACCTCCAGTCTGGACCAGTGGAAATTGGAGCACAGGCTGAGTAGCAGCTGAGGCAAGGGATGCTACTACTATGAAGAGTACTATTTATATATTTGTCAACCAGTTAACACGTATAAAACCGTGCTACACTTTTTAGTAGGTTCCTATCTCTTTTTTAATGTGTTGCTGACGAAGTTTTTGAGTATTATGCCCTTATGTTCATTTTTCCCATGAGCTCTGTGGTTTTTATTGCTCAACTGTGCATAGCTCAGTTCTTTGGGGGAACGCATGTGTCAAGTCAGAGCAGACCTGACTGTATTTTAAAATATTTCAAAAAGAATCACCTACATATAATTATTAAAGACTGGTTTTAGTATGCAGTAAAAAAAAAAAAAAAGAACTCAGATGGAGAAAGAGAAGGAAATAAAAAGAACAATAGGAGAAGAAATCAACCCTGAAGTAGTATGAGCAAAAATTGTGGCAAACTCATAAAAAGAGAGCTTTTTAAAAAGTTGCTGTCTCTGGTCACCAGATGGAGGAGTCAGCTTATTATGGCTGCATAAAATAGTTATTATACTTCAAGATCTGAGAGAGACTCAACTGTATCTGGAACATGGTTCTTATATTTAGTAATAATAAGAGAAAAACACCTACCACATGCCAACAAAACAACTTGTAATACTTAAGAGAGACATGTAAGTATAGCTTTTTACACTGCTTTTACATCAACTATCACAGCAATCTTAAGTAGTTTAAATTACTCCAAAGCATTTGGCTCCCTATAAAGTGCTACAGAAATATATGCCAATTATAAAAACAGATCTCAGAATTTACCCAGACATTTGTTGAATTCAAAGTAGGCGAGGTAGATATAGATAACAAGGTTCCCAAACATCAGTGTACTCTATCTAGTCAACAAGCAGGCATTTATTAAGGACCTACTATGTACTAGGTACTGTGTTAAGCTCTGCCCCTTCCCACTAACCTACCCGCCCTGTCCTTCCCCCCCTTTCTAAGACTTCACAGTCCATTTGAAGAAAGGATTGATAATTTTAATTTTATCTTATAAAAAGCAAAATAAACAGTGTCTGAACAAAACCTTCCTTCAAATGTAGATTTCCATTACTCCTCCTCAGTTTGGCAAGTTATTTTTTTTTTTACTTATAAAGCATAAGTGCGTTTGCATTTTGTTTTATGTCGTTAAAAAGTTATTATCTACCTGAGGCAACTCAGACAGCTGATTTCCATCCAACCAAAGATCTTCAAGGTGTAGGAGTGCTCCAATTGTTTCTGGCTAAAAGTAGTCAAAATAAAGTTATGGTCAAGAGGAAAAAAATAGACCAAAGTGCTTAGTCATGAACTAAATAAAATAGTAGTCTTACATTTGCCATTAATTCTAGTATCATAAAATACATTCAGTGTATCTTTAGTAAGAAAAAGTCAAAGAGCAATGAGTAATCTACCCAAAGGTAAAGGGGAAGAAGATTTGGTTCATAATTAGATTTGCTCTAAAATAGTGATCTCCCTGGATTTGGTTGAAAAATACTGAGATTCCACCACCAGTATGTTCTCATCCAATGCTCATTCTACTTCAAGCTCAATCATCAGTACTTCTCTGCTTTCATAAAGCTTCAAGGTTCCTATTTACTACTTCCTGTGCTTTTCTACTTTAAAATGCCAATTCCCATTCCCATACACTGTGATCAACTCTTATCCCAACTCCTTCACCCAGCTGAACGTCAAGCCCTGGCTTACTAGCAGCAGCTTCCATCTCTTATTCATAAACTGGATGAACTGTGGCAGATTCCTCAGTGGTCCTAGCTCACTCATGAAAGTTAAAAGAACTGTTTATCCACAAATGAAGTGTGACATTTAACATGTATAAACACTTTAAGCCTCCACCTTCTTTCCACAAATGCTTACCAAATTATAGATTTCATTGTTTCCTAAATCAAGTTCCTTTAGCCTCTGTAGCTGGGTGAGAGATCTGAGGGAAATAGAGCCAAAAGGAGAAGCAACATCAGTTGGAGTAGGGAACAACAGCAAAAGCATTTTCCATGCTTATGCTAATTCTGAAAAATATGTTTCAGCATATATTATCAGTTACAAACTATCAAAAACAGAATTAGAAAGTGAAGGCTGTTCACTTTATTTTCCAAACATATACACAACCTTTTAGGACAAGGTACTGCTTTCCACAAGTCATTTAGCATGAGATGGCATTAAAATGGGAGCATCTGCAGGAGTGAGACACCACCAAAACGCTCCAGTGTTACCATAGAGAGGCAGCTTAATAATTCAGCATCCATCAGCTTATTACAATTCATTAGGCAAGGGCAAGGAAGGGGCCAATACGAAATCATTTTTTAAAATGCATCACATCTGGCAGTGGGTTATCTTTACTTGGAAAAAATTCTCTCCATTCAATATTCCCTCCCAAGTCCCCGGGAAACTCACTCAGGCAAATACGTAAGTAGATTCTCTCTTAGTTCCAGTGAAGCCAGGTTATAAAGGCTGGAAATTAAGCAAGGAAAAGAATAAGCAAAATTCTTGAAATCCCATTTCCCTCCTACCTGAATCTGAAGGTCTTAATGAAACAATGTAAGATGGTGCAGTGGGCAGAGTGCCAAGCCTGGAGTCAGGAAGACATCTTCCTGAGTTCAAATCTGACCTCAGACACTTGCTAGCTGTGGAACCATGGGCAAGTCATTTAACTTTGTTTGCCTCAGTTCCTTATCTGTACAATGATCTGGAGAAGAAAATGGCAAATCATTCCAGAATCTCTGCCAAGAAAACCCCAAATAGGGTCACAAAGAGTTAGACACAAATCACTGAACAACACAAACAATTGTGATAGCCCAGAGAGGGATGGGGGGTAGGGGGGGAAGATAACACCTCTTTTATAACCATTACGGAATAAAAACATCTATTCCATGCTTCATAATGGTAAAACATTAGTCACTTTTCTGAAAGCACACAGGGCACAAATCCTCAAGAAATAAGTAATAGAGCATATGACTTTATTTATAATGATTCCAAGACGCCCTTGGAACAAACATCTCATGCTTCTAACATGTGAATACTTCCATCAATACAACCACCCTGGGGACAGAGATAGAAACACAACATGTGTTTCTGTTGGGTTACTTTTTTTTAAACATGCAAATGATGTGTCGTGACTATAAAAAATAATAAAGCTTTTAATCTCACAGGGCTCAGGGCAATTCATATATGTTATTGTACTTATCCAAATAATGGTCAGCTATTATCTCTGTTTTAAAAGCATAGATATTAAGACCCAGAGAGGTTAAATGCTTTCTCAAAGATTGTATGCCAAAAAAAAAAAAAAAAAAGTGTGGCAGAGCTTAGAGAGGAACTTGGTTTTAAAACTCAAAATATAGGCTTTTTCTAAGTAGATTCTGCTGCCCTACCCAAAAAGATGGAACAAGGTATTGTCTGTTTGCAAGAGGGAGGAGAAAGGATAAAAATCACTCCCCTTACTTGTTGATTCTAGAAATGAATTTTAATGGCTACTGATAACCAAAAACATGCATTTCTGTAAGACGTTATAAGCAATATGATTTAGTATATTAAAATATATAGTCTGCCCAACTTTGGATCCTCACAACTTTAGGATATACTGTACCCTAAGTTGTACATTCACCCTACCAGTTCCAGCTTTTACAGTATTACCACTCAAAAACTCAGATAATTCAAGGGGTTATTTGTGTGCATACAGAACACAAGGAGTCAAACATTATCCTAACACCATAATCTGTCTTAATCCTCTATCCTCCCCTCTCAAAACAAAATATAAACCAGATACTGAGCCTACAGACAAAACTGGTTACACCACATCGGAAAATGTGAATTTGACTTGAATGATCAGGATATAGACATTCTTTAAATCTCAATTTAATTCCAGGCTATAAATCTATTATTTAAAAGGCTAACTGTAAACTGAAATGTACTATTAACATTTTTAGGCAGAGTGAATGAATACAGCTCTTAATGATCACAATTACTGGAACTTGGCAAAAAAAAAAAAAAGTAAGTCCTATTACATGGGGCAAACCAAAGCATTAACAATATGTTACTTAATCCTCTCATTGCTTTTCAAATAATTTATCCTTAAAAAAAATTATCAAGGTTTCTATTGATGGTAGGCAAATGGTAGGCAAGCCAACAGAGTGAATGCAATTCTGCACAGAGCCTGGAAGTTTCAATCCCCTAAAGTGCTCTGTGATTATCTCCAGTTTATATGGTATGGTCCCTGTTCACACACAGTTGCTTGTATGTTGTCCCCCCACCAGACTGTGAGCTCTGTGAAAGCAGGAATTGGTTTGTAGCTTTCTTGGAATCCCCAGGGTTTAGTGCAGTACCTGGCACATAGTAAGCATTGTTGACTTGACTGAACTTTCTAACATTCATCATAGTTGTTCTTGAGTCAACTGTGCATAGTGTTTTTAGGTGGGGTTTTAAGGCAAGAAAATAATATGGTATACTCTATCCTGTATTTGTCCAAAATAAGTCACCTTCAAATACAGATCACAGCCAGAAAATAAGACCAATGAAATGTAAAAATATGTATCTATGTTGAAAAAAACAGCACTAATTATAAGTCATATTCAGTGCTATATAAGCAACATTTAGGGAAGAGTGACCCATACTGGACTGATACCACAGCAGTCTAAATAATCTGCAATACTTACAGGCAAACAAAATCTTAAAAAGAAAAATATAACATAAGAACTAGAAATTTGGGGACTTAATTACATCGGTGAAGTTTTGAAAAATTCATTTAATGTCTAACTAGTTTTACATAGGAAAGAATAGTCATTTAATGTTTATGTGATGCCACATCTACAAAATGAATCATAGGATTCTATCACTTTGAGATGGAAAGGAATTGTGAGCTCATGTAGTCCAACCCTCATATTTTACATCTGAGGATGCTTAGGCCCAGAGCATGTGAGAGAGGGCACACGCGCGTGCACATACACACACACACACGCATACACTCACACACACAGACACACACACACATACACTGAAAGGTATTACAAAGAGATGGATTCAGAGTCCAGAAAAACTGGACCTGACTTTCTAACAAGTGTGATTCTATGCAAGTAACTCAAATTATCACAGCCTCTATTTCCTCATTTGTCAAATGGGGATGATAAAAGCTGCAGAACTTAATTCACAGGGTTATTTCAAGGCTCAAACAAGATAATGAATACAACATGCTGGGCAAACCCAAAAGTTTCAATGATAGCTATCACTATTATCATTACACAAAGAAACTCTTTAATTGCAAGCATTTTATAGTGTTTAATGTCCAAAATCTCTACTTTTTAAAATGCAACTACTTTGCTCAACTCATTTGAGTTTTTTTATAAACAATAACTAGAAAAAAACAGTTATAATTCTGTCTTTGTTAAGAACTTGATAAAACTCCCAAACTAAATAAACATATACCTTAGTATTCTTGACTGAAATGTCAAAGTAGCTACAAGGAAGGAAGAAGAAAAATATTTTGAAAAAAAAGTGGTTACAGGCATAAGAAACAAGCAAAAGTCAATGGCTTGTAAGCCAAACAGAAGTGCCACAGTTATATATTATGGCTACCTCTTTCCAGAAGACAGTCAGGTACTCAATATTACAAGCAGCAAATGTTATCACAAAAAAATTTAATTTCTTATTGTCTTGATAAGAAACAACTGGTTATCCATAAAGAAGTCATTTCTGAGGAAACTATACATGGTAAAGGACCAGTTTACTAGAACAAGGATCAAAATCAATACAAAACCAGAAGAAAAATGAAGAGACATGAAGTTTAACCGAGGGAATGCCTCATTTAAAACAAGCCGTTAATAAAAAAAAAAAAATGGATAATGAAGTAGACAATGACATATTCTATCATCATTTCCTAAGGAAATTTAAGTAAATGAATAATAAGAAACCACAATGAAAAGACTCAAATAGCCTAGAAATTACCCTGAGTCTGCAAACCCTGCTCTTGCTGAGCATAAATGTAGGCTAAGGGGCGGAGCCAAGATGGTGGAGTAGAAAGACACACATACACAGGGTCTCCTCACACAGCCCATGAAATACCTGTAGAGAGGGACTCTCAACAAATTTTGGAGCAGCAGAAGTAGAGAACAACAGAGTGGAAGAGATTTCCAGTCCAGGGTGACCTGAAAGGCCCACAGGAAACGTTGGTTTCACGGAAGCAGAGCTCTGAGCCCAGCCTAGCCTTGGCTGAGAGGTGCAAGGAGACTCTGGGAGGAGGACACTTCAGGGGCAGACTCTCCAGTCGCAGGAATGGAGGGTCCTCAGATCCCTCAACCCACAAGCACCAAAGGTGAGTGAAGGGTTTTTTTCAGCTGGCCAGAAAGGGAAAAGGGCCTTCCCACAGCTCCGGCCTTAGGCAGCGGCCCCAGAAGCTACATCACAAGCAGCAGCAGTTCTCACAGTAGCCCCTACCTCAGCCAGAATACATTGTTGGATTGTAAAATCCCTAGGGGCAATGAGGAGCTGAGACTTGCCTCCACCCTGTATGGAGGCCCTGGGGGAATGGTCTTTGTCTCACACTGAATGGCAGCCCTGCCCATCCAGCTTATCTGAAAATCAGCCCCCAGTGCTGACCTAGTGAAACTGGAGACAAGGTGGCTGTGGAGAGGTAATTGTTAAGATTCTGGACACAAAAATCCCTCCCTGCTTCCAGATCAGTGTACATGCTGGATTGTGCCACTTTGGAGGAAGTGAGATATTATAGATTCCCAGAGTATACCCTACTCTTGACAAAGGACCCAAAAGTCAAGTAACTGGTTAGGAAAATGCCCAAAAAAGGGAAAAAAAATAAGACCATAGAAGGTTACTTTCTTGGTGAACAGATATTTTCTTCCATCCTTTCAGATGAGGAAGAACAATACTTACCACAGGGAAAGACAAAAAAGTCAAGGCTTCTGAATCCCAAACATCCAAAGTAAACATTCAATGGTCTCAGGCCATTGAAGAGCTCAAAAAGAATTTTGAAAATCAAGTAAAAGAGGTGGAGGAAAAACTGGGAAGAGAAATGAGAAAGATGCAAGAAAAGCATGAAAAGCGGGTCAACACCTTGTTAAAGGAGACCCATAAAAATGCTCAAAAAAATAACACCTTTACAAATAGGCTAACTCAATTGGCAAAAGAGGTTCAAAAAGCCAATGAGGAGAACAATGCTTTCAAAAGCAGAATTAGCCAAATGGAAAAGGAGGTTCAAAAGCTCACTGAAGAAAATAGTTCTTTAAAAATTAGAATGGAACAGATGGAGGCTAACGACTTTATGAGAAACCAAGAAATCACCAAACAAAATCAAAAGCATGAAAAAATGGAAGATAAGGTGAAATATCTCATTGGAAAAACAACTGACCTGGAAAATAGATCCAGGAGAGACAATTTAAAAATTATGGGACTACCTGAAAGCCATGATCAGAAAAAGAGCCTAGACATCATCTTTCATGAAATTATCAAGGAAAACTGCTCTGACATTCTAGAACCAGGTGGCAAAATAAATATTGAAAGAATCCACGGATCACCTCCTGAAAGAGATCCAAAAAGAGAAACTCCTAGGAACATTGTGGCCAAATTCCAGAGTTCCCTGGTCAAGGAGAAAATATTGCAAGCAGCTAGAAAGAAACAATTCAAGTACTGTGGAAATACAATCAGAATAACACGAGATCTAGCAGCTTCTACATTAAGGGATCAAAGGGTGTGGAATATGATATTCCAGAAGTCAAAGGAACTAGGACTAAAACCAAGAATCACCTACCCAGCAAAATGGAGTATAATACTTCAGGGGAAAAACTGATTTTTCAATGAAATAGAGGACTTTCAAGCATTCTTGATGAAAAGATCAGAGCTGAAAAGAAAATTTGACTTTCAAACACAAGAATCAAGAGAAGCATGAAAAGGTAAACAGCAAAGAGAAATCATAAGGGACTTAATGAAGTTGGATTATTTACATTCCTACATGGAAAGACAGTATTTGTAACTCTTGAAAACTTTTTTCAGTATCTGGATAGTTGGGATTATACACACACACACACACACACACACACACACACACTCAGAGACAGAGAGCACAGGGTGAATAGAATAGGATGGGATCATATCTTTAAAAAAATGAAATTAAGCAGAGAGAAAGAAATATATTGGGAGGAGAAAGGGAGAAATGGAAGGGGGAAAATTATCTCTCATAAAAGAGGCAAGTAAATGACTTTTCAGAGGAGGGACAAAGTAGGGAGGTAAGAGAAAAGACATGAAGCTTACTCTCATCACATTCGACAAAAGGAGGGAATAAAATGTACACTCATTTTGGTATGAAAACCTATCTTACAATACAGGAAAGTGCGGGAGAAGGGGACAAGCAGGGTAGGGGAGATGATGAAAGGGAGGATAATGGGAGGAGAGAGCAATTAGAAGTCAACACTCTTGGGGAGAGATAGGATCAAAAGAGAGAATAGGAGCAATGGGGGACAGTTTAGGATGGAGGGAAATATAATTAGTCCTCCACAACATGACTATTATGGAAGTCATTTGCAAAACTTCAGAGATATGGCCTATATTGAATTGCTTGCCTTCCCAAAGGGAATGGGTGGGGAGGGAGGGATGAAGAGAAGTTGGAACTCAAAGTTTTAGGAACAACTGTTGAGTATTGTTCTTGCAACTAGGAAATAAAACACAGGTAATGGGGAATAGGAATTTATCTTGCCCTACAGGACAAAGAGAAGATGGGGATGAGGGAAGGAAAGGATGTTAGAAAAGAGGGCAGATTGGTGATAGGGGCAATTAGAATGCTTGGCATTTTGGGGTGGGGGGAGGGGAGAAATGGGGAGAAAATTTGGAACTCAAAAATTTTTTGGAAATGAATGTTGAAAACTTAAATAAATAAAGTTAAAAGAAAAAAGCAATGTAGGCTAGCCAAGGGCAATGCTAACTTAGAATACAAACTAATTTGTAAAATCTTATGGAATGAGACAGTAGAAGATTATGAGCAGGATCACTTTATAATAAGAAAGCGGTCAAGGAAAATTAGGAGACAGAATTGATTGGGACCTGAAGTCAGATCATCCTAGGGACATTAAGGGATAAAAATGAAAAGATGATCAAAAAACAAAAACAAAAAAAAAAGAGTGAAAAATATCAGGAAAAATTTCTATTAACAAACTCTTTCCTCAATCAATTGTATTTCTATTCTTGGCAGCTGGGTGGTGTAGTGGATAGAGCATCAGTGTAAGAGCCAGGAGGACTTGAGTTCAAATCTCACCTCAGACACTTGACACTCACTAGGTGTATGACCTTGGGCAAGTCACTTAACCCCAATTGCGTCATCCTGGGTCATCTCCAGTCATCCTGATGAATACCTGGTCACTGGATTCAGATGGCTCTGGAGGAGAGGTGAGGCTGGTGACCTGCACAGCCCTCCCTCACTCAAAACAAAGTCAAGTGCAAGTCATGTCATTATCTCTCAGATGGCATGGTCTTCTTCGCCAATGAAGTACGAACACACTATTCTAATATCATCATCTCCAATACGCTACACAATGAAGCAGAAATGCTTAAGTTAGGAAGAAGTCTGTGCTAAAACTATCAATTTGGAGGATACCCAGGGAGTGATTTTTAAGACAAATAAAAGAGGGAACAAAGTTCCACTCTTGGGGCTTAGGGGCGGGGAGAATTCAAGATTTTTTTTCTTACTTAAAAACAAGATAAAAATACCAATGCCTGCCTACTTACCCACCACTCCAAATTTGTTATGGTAATAACTTACATGTGATTTGAGGGTACCTCGATAAATATCAAAGAAGGGAATCTGGCTTTCACAAATGATATTCATCATCTACACCTTTATGGTCACACAACTGCCTAAAAAGAAAAGAAACCATAAGATCCCACTATACTTAGTGCCTGCTGACTTGAAAAAAAAAATTATTTGAATAGGTAGAATAAATTTTGGTCTTAAAGGTTATGCTCCAACAAGGTGTCTCCTATCCTTATGTCAAAGCTATATAACATTCCTTTAATGTAACAGATAACTTTAATTTTCTGATTAAAATAAAGCCAGCATAAAATAGAGCATACAGAGATTGTATGCTTGCCAAAGGTACTTCACACTCTCAAGGGGTATACCCAGCTTGGAGCCCAAATGAAAGAAGAATTCCCTATAGATAATGAAGTCTTCCATTTATTCCTCTTTGAAGATGGCATTATACTGAGTGCACAAGTCCCAGAAGATCATTCTGAATGAGAAGCAAAACTTATCAAGAGAGTTCAAAGTATCCATACTTAAAAACCAAGTGAATGAAGAACAGCTACTGTCCTGATTATAGCATCCACTTGGATGCACAAATAGAACTGATCTATCAGTACAAACAAATGAGACAGAAACTAAGCATAAATTATGAACAGAGCCCCCAAAAAGAAAAAGGCAAGCAGGTCACACTGCCTTTGGAAAACTGCATAATGCAAATTTCTCCCAGAAATAATAGCCTAACTTTTAACATCAATATTCTTCCAGTGATTATGACTCACACGGATGTGAGTCATAAATGACATAGCCTCCACAAAATTAAAGCTATGGTCTATCCAAAAAGGAGAATGGTACAAAGTAGGTAAGAGAAGGCTGCAATAGATTAACAATGAAGAGCTGCACAGGAGAACTGGTATAAAAGAGAAATATATGTCCCCCCAAAAAGGAAGTGGAAGAGTCACGAAGCTAGGGTGAGGGATGGATAACCTATGCGCAGCCCACCTGCTCTGCTGCTACCTGTGCAATGTCAAGAGGTTTAGACAGAGGCTTCTAGTACATTTTGGAAGGACATGTACCAAGGGAAAAATGGAAGTAGACAATTTGCAATCTGTGCTGCTATAGGAAATACTCACATCACATATCCCAAATGACAGAGTAAATACCACCTGTTGATATCTCCCTTGTATATGTAAAAATAATACAAGATTCCTTGAAAGATGTAAACAAACTTTGTTTAATGACCATCTGATGATTAATGTCAAGTAAGACATAAAACAAGCTTTTATATGACAACTTTAAGCATCTGCCATGCTGTTATCATGAGAAATGTGTTCAAATGGGAAAAGATTCCCTATAAATGATGCAGGTCCTATTTGTATATTGTATTCAAGTAAAATTAAAGTTGAAACTAAGTAGAATTTATATTTGCTTTTGGAGAATCTTTATTTTACAAGCTTTTCATCTCAAGTCTTCTGATATTCCCCCCTTAAAGTAATGGAAACAATTAGCCCAGAAAAATTACTTTCCAATGGAAAATCTTCTGGTAAAATATTCTGAGACTTATTTTTTACATACCCTCAGGAAAGTTAGGAACTGAAGGGCAGGTATGATTCTGGGAACAAGAAATAGAAAATACACAGGGATTAACCGTAAGTACCACATTCTCATCAGTGCCACCTACACCTAAAAATCTAGAATGACTTAGAATTGTCCTCAGTCCAGGATCTCTCAATTAATGCCAGTACAAAACTGAGGATTTTATGATCTAAACAAGTCCAAACCCAGGTTTCCACCTGTGAAACTGCCCAGTCCCTCCAAAAGATTCTTTCCCTTAACCTCAATTTGGTTGAAACCAAGCTAATCTATAAGATTGGCAATTTAGCTCAGTCCAGAGGCAAGATAAAGGTAGGCAGGTAAATATGTGAGCAGGGGAGGATGGTGGGGTGCAGGGATTGGGTCAGAACCTGTGATTTCATTGGTATAAAGGATACCCAGAAATTCCCTCTATTAATGAAGGTTAGCACGTTCTCTGTAACTTAACAGTATTGGAGAGTTGCGTAGAATATTGAGAAACTACATGACTTGCCCAGGGTTATAAATCTAGTATTGAGAACTTGAACCCAAGTCCTGCTACACCAAGCTATCATTAACTAAGTTCAATAGAATTTGTCAGAGGTGAAACTTGAACTCAAAATCTTCAAGGACAGTTTTCTATTCACTAAGTGACAACCTTACTCCTTACTCCTAGGGGAAGGGGGAGAGAGAAGGAGGAGGGAGAAGGGAGGGAAAGAGAGAGGGAGAAGGAGAGAGACAGAGACAGAGAGACAAAGGCAAACAGAAGTAAGGAAGAAGATAGTCAAAGTCCTTTTGACTTTACCAGTCACCTCTGTTGGAATATGATTCGTAGAGGTGAGAAAATCAGCAAGTCTGTCTAGCAACTTTGTAAATACAGAAGCAGAGACTTGGATGATGCCATGCCATGAAGCCAACTGACTGAATTTTTCCACCACATATACGTCAACTTCTGAAAATGACAGTGACGTGCACCCATGTTCAAAAGTTTCCATTGTCCTCTACAAAGAATATGACTTTATCCATTTTCCTTGCCCTTGCTCCCCATTCCCTTGCTCCACACCCAAATAATTCAAAAACTTCTTAGGACACTCTAGAACTTAATGTTTACACATTTCACAAAAGCAGTTGCAAAAGTTTCAATATTTCTTAAATAAGATTGTAGGCCAAACTATAGTCTTAAAGTTCTATTTCCAGGTTTGGATGAAGTGGTTATTTTAAAGAATTTACATCTGTTCCCCACTATGTTTAAAATATTTTTAATCCACTTGATTTTCTTTTTCCATTTTGGAAGCCAAAAAATCTTGGAGAACTGGAAACTCAAAGAACAGTAGACAGCATACATAAACCATACACTAAAAAACATTAAACTATAAGAAATTCAACAAAAGCCTTTTAAAAGCAGTAGATTTTCTTTCAAAGGTTCTTTTTTTGGAGAAAGTTATTTCTGCTTATCCATTACACCATTAGCCAATTAGTTGTTTCAAATTGAGAGTTAAAAAACAGGGAGGGTGCCACCAGTTTTGAATTTCCATTTGATGATTTTGCTTGAAAAATATAAAAATAAAATTCTGGTATGTTTTTATTTTTGAAACAATAACCATTTCCTGGCAAATTCTAAGCCACAGAAATGAATGTTTTTACACATGGCAAAAGTCCTCAGAAAGGAATCTCTCTCTCTCTCTCTCTCTCTCTCTCTCTCTCTCTCTCTCTCTCTCTCTCTCTCTCTCTCTCTCTCTCTCTCTCTCTCCCTCCCTCCTTCCCTCTCTCTCCCCCTCCCTCCCTCCCTCTCTCTCCCTCTCTCTCTCTCTCTCTCATGTTAATACTATACTTAAGTGGCCAAGTCAGACTTTGGCTATGCTAACATCTCAAAGAACCTGCATCTTATTAGCTAGAATAGTGAGGTTCTCATAGTGCAAGTCTGAAAAAATTCAAGTTATCATTCCCAAAGGCAGTAACAGCCTAAAATTCCTACTGTTCTTCTCCAGTTCAATCAGCCAAAAATTACTGGGCCAGTTCACTTGGGAAATCCTTCCACTTATGCAGAATCCTCACAACTAAATGTTCAAGAATGCAATTCTTAGACAAGAAAATGTAATTAAGCAATGAGGAGTGCATCCTAAACAAATGGGGCAGAAATGACTTCCAAGAATAGGTTAACTTCCCTCTGGATGGTGAAGTTGGGTGGTTAACTTTCTCTGGAGCAAATTTAGGTCTTTAGCTTCATTTATTATTGACTTCCAAAAAAACACATTTTACAACACTATTTTGGAACAATGCTATTTTGGAATGTTTAAATCCATTCATAAGAGCCGTGAAATGAGTCTGAACAATTGGAAGTCTATTCAGAAAGTATTACCCATCCAAGTTACACAAAAAGGAAATGTTTGCACATTTCTGGGTAACAGAAACATAAAACAAGTTATTTTCAGGGGTGTCTCTGAAAATAAAAGTGTCCCATGAAGAGTACTTTGATAGGTCACAGGCTACAGCAAGAGTATGCAATTACTCTTCCAGAACTTCTGAAGGAGGCAGAAAGACATCTTCAAGGCATATTTCTCTCCTCTGACAGCAGGAGGGAGTGTGGAAGTGGTGGTATTTTAAGTACTGTCACAGGCATCTATTTAGTACTTGAATGAGAGTGTGACATTGAAGAAGGTACACTACAAAGTGAATTGCAAAGCAAGATCTCTGTCACCTTGAAGCGTTAGGTGATCCAGAAACATTCATTCATATACAGATACACACACATACAAATAGACATCGATGCATACATACGTACATATGCATATTTATACATAAAGAGATAAACACCTCAGCCATAGCAGCCTATAGAATGAAAGGAGCAAATCCATATAATCAGCAGCCACAGTCTGGATAGTAAAGGACTAAGGGAACGGTTGTTTTTCTTCTGATTTATCAAGAGGCTTCATGAATGGAGGTGGGGGATGTTAAGGGCTGCCTGGTTAGTTTGGGTAGCTAGTAGAAGGATTAAAGGGCAGGTGGCCCTCCAGGTGTTTCAACTTAGCAAAAGGCTCTGAAAAACAAATTCTTGGTCCTGTTCCACAAGCAAAAACCTAGTAAGAAATTTCTGGGTGTGAGGTGAGTACTATAAAGAGTGCCCTCAGTTGGAGAGGAGGAGAGAAGTTTCCACTGGCCATCTAGTTGTTTCCCATGCTTAACTAAATATTCCTGTTCAACAGTTGCTAAACTCTGCTTTTTCTATGCTGTTGAAAGACTGGAAAGTACTGAAGTCACCCTCTAAATTAGATACCCTCTAAATGAGGCACCCTGGGATCTTGGCCCCACCCTTGTTATGTCTCTTCCACAAAGCACAGCCACTGGAGTTATCAGTATGGTGTGGGCAATCTCCAACCATCTTCATGTCATGTCTCCCTGCTGTCTCACAGAAATAATATCCCACCTTCCAGTCCTGAAACCATAATTAAGTGAACACTACCGGGCTTGGAAAGCGTGTCAATCAATGGCCTCAGGGTCCACTCAGCCTCCCAGTGACTTCCCACATTAAATCACTGGATGCCAATCTCTATATCAGTAATCTTCTCATATTAGAATGTAAGTTCTTTTAAAGGAAGGAACTGTCTTGCTTTCTGTATCTGAATCCTTAGCAATTAACAGAGTGGCTAGCACTTAGTAAATATTTAATAAATACCAGTTGACTGACTATACACCAAATTTTTTTGTCCACTTGTCAATTCACTAAGAGACTTCACTTTTCAAAAGAATCCTACATGAAACAAATAATTATTGATGAATTTATCTTGTGTATAAATACAGGAATTCCTATATCATATCTGTGTTATTAAGTAGCTTTATTAGGTTTCTTATTTTTTTATTTCATTCACTCCACAATCTTTAAATTAAATATCTATTAAAGACAAAGCACCATAAATATGCTTAAAAGAAGTCACATATATAAATTAGAATTCTATCAAGTCATATCAAGAAGTACCTATGATGTACAGGACATTGTGCTATGCACCAGGACACAAATTCAAGAAGGAAGAAACAGTACCTAGCCTTGAGGAACTTACATTGTAATAGTATAAGATAACACATAAAAAAAAAACTAAAAAGAGGAGAGGTAGCAAGGTAGACAAAGTCCACAGCACAACCTGGAGAGGAATGAAGATATAGCTGACCTGGGCATCCTCCTTAGAATGGAAGTTGTGGAAGAAACTAGTCAATCAGAGGCAGAGGCTGCAGGGACATAGAGTACTATCAATGTGATTAATTCACGGGTAGAATGAACTTCCAGGGTGTTGAGGTTTCTATGGTTTCAAATGGTTCCTTTTTCTTTTAATCATTTATTAGCATTTTCCAGAGTAGCACAGTATCTAAGATAACCTCTTTGTAAAGAAGAACTACACTTAATATTTTCCCAAAATCTTGAGATTGCCTGGAGGATGCTAGTGGGCACTGTTGTTGTTTGGTTGGTTTTAAGTAAGAAGAACTGGAGAGAGATATCACAGGATCACGGATTTATCTGAAGTTATATGAACTAACAAGTCACAGCTCCAATATTCTACAGACAAGGACCTTAAAGCCAAGAGTGGGAGAAATGATTTGCTCAGGGTCATACAAGCAGTAAGTGACAAAGCTGGGATGGAAGATGGATCAGTCCTCTTGCTACAAAACCAATCCCCTTCCTATCATACATGTAGATTGCTAGCTCCAATCCCTTCCTCCTTGGAAATCCCTGTGAGACAGGAGGGAGGAAGAAAGGTCACTTTTATATGATAGCATTCCACATTTTTCCCCCTCTTTGCCCAAAACAGCATGCTATCTGATATAGGTTATACTTGTACAACCAATATTTCCATATTATTCATGTTGTAAAAGAAGTCTCAGAATCAAAGGGAAAAACCATGAGGAAAAGAAATCAAAAACAAACATACATATCACACACACACACAAACACACACACACAAGAGCGAACAGTATGCTTCCATCGCATTCAGATTCCATAGTTATTTCTCTTGATGTGGAGAGCATTTTCCATCATAAGTTATTTGGAATTGTCTTACATCACTGTATTACTGAGAAGAGCAAAGTCTATCAAAGTTGACCCTTGCACAATGGCTGTTACTGTGTACAGTGTTCTCCTAGTTCTGCTCACTTCACTCAGCATCAGTTAACATTAATTTTTTCTAGGTTTTTCTGAAGTCTGACTGCTCATCATTTCTTACAACACAATAGTATTCCATTACATCCATATACCACAGCTTATTCATCCATTCCCCAATTGATGGGCATCCCCTCAATTTCTAATTCTTTGCCACAAGGGGAGCTAGGTGGTAGAGTGGATAGAGCACCAGTACAGGAGTCAGGAGGACCTGAGTTCAAATCTCACCTCAGACACTTGACACTCACTAACTGTGTGGCCTTGGGTAAGTCACTTAACCCCAATTGCCTCATCCTGGGTCATCTCCAGTCATCCTGATGAATATCTGGTCACTGGATTTAGATGGCTCTGGAGGAGAAGTGAGGCTGGTGACCTGCACAACCCTCCTTCACTCAAAACAAAGTCAAGTGCAAGAGTTAATTCTCTGATGGCATGATCTTCTTCAGCAATGAAGGACAAACACACACAATTCTTTGCTACCACAAAAAGAGCTGCCATAAATGTCTTTGTACATATATTTTTATATTTTTTATGATCTCTTTGGGATACAGACCTAGTAGTGCTATTGCTGAATCAAAGGGTATGCACAATTTTATAGCCATTTATGCATATGGAACCTCTATTTTTTAAAGAAGATTCCAGACAAGACAACTTTCAGGTCTCTACACTTTACCACCAAACCTCTTTGCAAGCACCTCTTCCCTGCTACTCTGGTTTGTTCGGGTTTTTTGTTTTTTTTTTTCTCTCCAATGTATTGTCTTCCCCATTAGAAAATAAACTCCTTAAGGACAGAGACTGCCTTTGTATCCTCAGCATTTAGCACAGAACCAAGAACATAGTAAGTGATTAAAAAGTGCTTGTTAACTTCTCGCAAAACAGGTTTCTACCACTAAGTACAACCCTTCCTTAAGATACTCTATTTACTGTCAAGGCTTCAACTCTTCCAATAATTTTCATGCACACTTTTGCCCAAGTCTGTCAGTTTCACTCCTCCTATCCTGCTACATGGCTCACTCTCAGTTTTACTGATGACCAGATATCAGCTCAAAGCAAACCTCCATAACTTCTCTAATAGTAACAGGGACAGGGGCTCAAGTTTATTTGTAGAGTACTTTAAAGTACCTCCCTCAGAGAAGCCTTCTTAGAAAGATAATAGTTGTGTTGTGTTTCTCCTTTCTTGTCAAAGAAGACCATGCCATCAGAGAAATGATGACATGACTTGCACTTGACTTTGTTTTGAGTGAGGGAGGGCTGTGCAGGTCACCAGCCTCGGCAGATGGGGAAGTTAAGGTGAGGAGAAATTAAGTGATGAATTTGTATCCTCTGACACCAAGATCAATGTTCTTTTCACTATTTCATTATAGGTCACTCAATTTTCCCTACCACAGAACACAGTTACAGGGATCAGTTTCATGTCAATAATATTTACTTTAAAATTTGTGGTAACTAGAGTCTGAAAAATAGGGGCATGTGATACAATCTACCTTGGAAATGCTGAAAAACAGACAAGCATGGCTGGCTGGTATAAAATAGACAGTCTTATGAAAGAATAAAAATGTACTCAATGACCTAAGCTTCCATTCTGGTCCATAATGCAAACAGAGTCTGTATAAAGAACTTACTTGCCAATGTTTTCAGGTAGGGACTGGAGTGAGATGTCATTTACAGAAAGACATGTTAGATTCTGTAATTCAGGAAAGCTTTCTGGTAACCTAAAATATAAAAACCCAGTTAAATCAGAAGCTCTCCAAGTATTTGAAACAATCAACATAAATATCATAATTTACTTTAGAATAATACCTAGGGTTTTTTTGTTTTGTTTTAAAGAGAGGCAATCCAACTAAAGTAAAAACAAAGGATTTTACAGACATTCTTACCTTTAACCCCAGCACTACTAGCAGTAGTGGTGAGGATTCAATGAATACTTATAAATTGTTTAACTAGAAAATAATCAAAGATTAAAAACAAACAGGCTTCTAAAATGAAAATAACTGACATTTCTTTCTATAACACTTTTATATATGTAAAACACTTTACTTTTTTTTTTTGCTTGAGACTCAGAGACTTGCCCATGGGTGGCACAGCCAGTAAATACCACAGTCAGGATTGAAGCTCTGGCTTTCCTGATTCCAAGTCTAGTTCTCCATCCACAACAAAACAGCAAAGAAATTGTTTATATTTTAACCCCTAATTAGTACAAAATGTCTGAGTGAATTTTTTTTTCTTTGATAGACTACTGACAGAGAAATATAGGGTAGCTATTGCAGCAGAATTGAGAATTCACTCAGCCCACAAGATTTTCATAAATCACAGAGCAAAGTCTTAGTCATTTTCCTTCCTGTGTCTTTCAATTCCAACTGCAAAACTACTGCTTCCTAGAGTTGATAGGCTGACAGCCCATGACTGTCTTCTTTCTTCTGTTTTCAATTTACTTATACAGGCTGCCAATCACCTGGGACAATTACTTGTTTTATAATGTTCTGCCAGAAGAAACTTCCTGTACTCCTCTTGCTCACAACAGGACTATGGACTCTTCAAATAAAAATATTCTGTACTTTGAAAATGCATAAAGAAACCCAAGTCTCAACATTTCTATGGTTACCAGTATGAAGAGGAAAAACCAACTTAATTGAACAGGAAAAAAATGCCACAAAAATTCCATTGTTCCAAACCATTTTAAGATTTGTTTGCTTGCGTATAAGTCCTTATATCCAATAAAACACTGTGTGGTTAAAAAGCATTGAGGAAAATCATGTTTATACTCTAGCATTCACTTCAAAAAAAATTTTAGCTAACACTACTGTTTTTCGGATTAGTGCAGCTAATTACACTGAAAATACTTGTTCCTTGTTGTTCCATTGTTTTTGGTTTCAGTTCAACCCATGGGGGTTTTCTTGGCAAAGATACTGGAAAGACAGGCCATGTCTTTCCCCAGTTCATTTTACAAATGTAGAAACTGAGGCAAATGGAATTAAGTGACTTGCCCAAGGTCACACAGCTAATAAGAATCTGAGGTCAGATTTGAAGTTAGGAAGATGAGTGACTATTCTTGACTCCAGGCCAGGCACTCTATTCACCACCCAGCTGCCCCTAAAATAAAAATATAGGGAGTAAAATACAGAATTTCTTAGACTAGGTCACTTTGACTTTAGATAGGGCTTTCCAGTAAGAAAACATAATTCACCTACTGTGAGTCAGAAATATCATTATCTGACTCTAGTCACAGTTTTAAGGGTTAGAGTTTGAACTTCAACCCCGGTCTTCTGACTGCACATCCTGTTTTTTGACCCCATATCCCATTTATCACCTCTCTTAAGTGCAATTTTTATAACACCTGAAATGATTAACCTTAATAATAAAAAAGTTACTCATACAATAACAGATACAGGCTTGGAGGGACCTTACAGATCAGCTCTGTCTAATTCTTTCTCCAGCCCAAGCTCCATTTCTTTCAGAGGAAATCAAGGCCTAGAAAGCAGAAACGTCATCTAGGCGGTAACAAACCCAATAATCTGCACTTTAATCTAGTGTTCTTTCCACTTCACCACACAATTCAATTTAACCAACATTTATTAAGCACTTCCTCTGTACAGAAAACTACTTTAGGGGATTAAAAAAAAAAGCAGTCCTAAATCTCAAAGAACTTAAATTGGGGGAGAGGCGGACAACCTGGACTGAATTTGGTGTCAAACCAACCTAATTCAGATCTGCCCCCAGTACTAGCTGAATACAAGCAAATCATTTAATTTCTCCAAGGCTCAGACAATTCTCTAAAGATATAATTTATATTCAGACGGTGATCTGGGTTAGTGGAAAGAATTTCTACCATGCGATAAAAATCACCATTTCTCCACCTACTGGCATTGACACATTCCATGGTACCTGCTTCAAATCTGGCAAGTGAAAGAGAGATAAAAATTCTGAGATAAGTGAGGATGAACAACATTCTAGTCACATGAAAAAACAAAGAAGAAAGATAATCCTGGGTCAAATCTGATGAGTACAAAGAGAATGCAAGAGAAGAAGCACCAAGACATCTTGGGAAAATCGAGTTGGAGCTCAATGCTAGAAGATTTACGTGCAAAGCTGAGAAACTTGCATTTAATACTCAAGGCTGAAAGGAACCACTGAAAGTTCCTGAAGAAGCCAGTGGTATTGTCAAATCTATGCCTCAGGAAGGTGATTTGGAGAGCTTGTGCAGAAGGCAGACTGGAGAAAGGAGAAACTCGAAATAGGAGACCAATATTTTTCATTTCTGCCACAGTGTGGGAAACAGTTCATAGTTCATACATTTAGAGCTAGAAAAGCTATTAGAGATTATCTGGATCAGTTTACAGATGAGAAAAACTAAGGCCCAAGAAGTCAAGTGAGTTGTAAAATGACAAAACATGGCAGGGTGCAAAGTACGCTTGACTTGGAATCAGAAAGATTCAAATACAGGGTTGGACAGCTGCTACCTATGTGACCTTTCCCAAGTTACTTTTCAAGGCCTTTAAAATCTCTTTTCAGCTCTAAATCTATTATCATAAGCGGCAAGATCTAGATTTAAAACCAGATCCTCAGACTCCAGAGTCACTTCTCTTTCCACTACAACTCCAAATGGTTTGATTTTAAGGTGACTGATAACAGGCAGCTTTCTGACTGACTGTTGCTATGACAGCAAGACCTTCTCTCAAGATAGAAAAAGTAAAAGAAATATATTAGTAAAAAAGCAAACACTCCTCAAAGGCAATCCATCCAAGGGCATAAAGACTTTATCTTGATTCATTTCAGAAAAGAGAAGTTTCAATTCAATTCCAACATATGAAAACAACCAAAAAAACGAAAACCACGCAAAAATCACATAAGCATTTACTAGACATCTGCTTTGTGTTCCACCCTGGAAGGGTAAATACACATGAACAAAACACAATTCTTACCCTCAGGGAACTTATATTCCACCCAGGCTCAGAATGAATAAAAATAGTAAATGTTTCTCTTTTGGCCAGCAACCAAGAGGACAGCAATCTACTCCTCCCAGTTTGTTTGTTTTCACTTATTTGATGGATTAAAGGGGCCCTAGATTCTTTCTTTAAAAGGCCCGAATGGGCCTTACCTCACTGTGCTCCTGGAAAGACTTTCACTTACAAGTGCCAAGGTCTCTTGTTGAACCCGGCATCACCTCCAATTGTCCTGATGAATATCTAGCCAGTGGCTCTGGAGGAGAAAGTGAGGCTGGTGACGTTGCACAGCCGTCCCTCACTCAAATCAAAGTCAAGTGCAAGTCATGTTATCATCTCCCTGATGTCATGGTCCATGTATCAACTCCATATATTTTAAAATAAAGGCAAATTACTTACATTGTTGAGAGAAATGTCAGATTTTAAGGAAAATTACAAAATGAATAGAAAACAGGGACTGAGACTAGACTTAAGATTTCATTGGTACAAAGGACTCCTGGGGAAGGAAACTCCCCCTGTCAATGCAGGTTGGTACCTTCTCTATAATTTATAGTCTAAAACAGTTACCTGGATCAGTGGTGTCAAACTCATATGGAAACAGATCCCTTCAAGTGCATATTGATTTAGAAAACCACAAATTAACATTATTTTTATTGTAGTGTACTGTTACTTATTTTGTTAAACAGTCTCAATTATATTTTAATCTGATGCAGAGTTCAGTAGACCCAGCAGTCATTTGTCCAAGGTCACATATACAGTATGTTTCAGAGGTAAAAAATGAACCCACATTTTCCTGACCTTCCTGGGTTCTCTTCCTCTCTATCTCTATGTATTTACATGCCAGGGGTTGACAAAATAAAAGTTTTTTGTTTTGTTTTTTTTTACTCTCAAGGAATTTGCCTTCTAGCCATCAATGCTGCGCCACTAAAATTCAAATTCAATCTACTTGATATATTTAATTTTTTTCTACTTTTTAAAATATTTAAAATCATGGTAAATCATCTCCATTGCTTAATCGAATGTAATCGAAATTCAAGAGATATTAGAAAATGAAGAGAAAACAGATGAAGGAGATTCTAGGTACTGTAAGGCAAAGATCTAGGAAGTAAAAGAATGGACTTTGTTCTCTCAAGTTGCCTCAGGTCACTGGAGCAGCAAACTTGAGAAAAAGGAATGGTCTGAATCACAAACTTTTAGTGTTAGAATAGACCTAAATTCAGACCATGATGACTGTGGCTTATTATTTATTGTTGAAAAATAACCAGGGAAAGTCAAAATAAGAAAAAAAAAACATTTTGGGAAAGGTATACATAGTGGGAGGGGGAAGGATAGACTAAAAAAAAAAATCAACTTGTCATATATTTATGCTCGATAGATGTCCAAGGGCTGAATTCCCTCTACAATAGCAAGGAGATACTTTACATCTGTGGAGAGAGTAGGGAAAGGTGAAAATCAATGGCAAATTCCATCAAGCAGGGATCTTAAAAGAGAGATGATGAAGTAAATAGGCAATGGATGTGAAAAATCATGTTCGTCCTTTGCTGCCGAAGAAGACCGTGCCATCTGAGAAATGATGACATAACTTACACTTGACTTTATTTTGAGTGAGGGAGGGCTATGCAGGTCTCACTTCTTCTCCAGAGCCATCTGAATCCAGTGACCAGATATTCATCAGGATGACTGGAGATGGCCCAGGAGGCATTGGAAGACCTTGGGCCCTTCTCTTCCCTTCCCTTTCCTTTCCTTCCTTTCCTCCTTTCCATGTGAATGGCGATGATAAGATAAAAAAGAAGGAGCCTCAATGGAAGACAGAAAAGAAGGCCCTTCTCAATTTGATTCTTCTATCACTATTCCAGAAACAAACACATACACAGGAGTTAGGAAAACTTGAGTTGACATTTGGCCTCAGGCCCTTGCTAGCTGTGACCCTGAGCAAGTTGCTGAATCCACGTACAACAGTTTCCTCCTCTATAAACTAGGGATAATAGCAACACCTCTCTCTCCAGGGTGTTGTGAGGATAAAATAAGATAATGTGTGTGGCTCAGACATTTAGACTCCCTAAACCTCAGTTTTTTCAGTCTATAAAATGGGGCTAATAATAACACCTACCTCAAGGGGTTATTTTGAGGATCAAATGAATGAACACAAGCTTTGCAAATCTTAAAGTGTATTATTATTTTATTATCATTATTATTATTTGCATTGACCTGGATCAAGGAGAAGACTCCTGGGGAAACCTGGCTTCAAATCTTGCTTCTACTACCAGTGATGTGACCATGGGAAAATCATTTAACTCAGTTTCCTCATCAGTAAAAAAGGGAATTAATATCCATAGAGTTGATCTTACAGGGTTGCTATAAGGTTCAGATGAGATCACAGAAGTAAAGCACTTTGAAAATTTTAAAACATTCTATAAATGTCACTGATTATTATTATTTTTATGAAGGCCTGTCAAGTGAATGAGGTCTCCAGGATTCTATGTAGTCCCAGAGGCCAGGATCAGTTTTAATGGGGAGGAGTTACAAGGAGGTAGATTTTGGCTTCATATGAGAAAAAATATCCTAATTCTTAGAGCTGTCTGAAAATACGCTACAATGAAGGAGCAGTAAGGAGGTAGGAAGAAGTTAGGTAATGATGAATTCCCAGTCACTGGTTTCCAAGATCAAAGCAAGATCACCTGCTGGGGCTGTTACAGGATGATACATCTGCTGGGAGGCTAGAGTTGGATGACCCAAGAGGTTCTTGCTAACCTCACAGAACTAAACTGATGTACCTAGAAAGAACCTTAAAGATCACTGATCCAACTCTCTCCATTTTCAAGATGAGGAAACTGAGCGTCTGAAATGACTGAATCATTACATTTAGCACTAATTATTTACATTAACATATCTATATTTATAATATCTGAATAATATATATTTATAATTATATAACATAATTCATTTCCTCTGTAATCCTATTTTATTTATTTATTTATCTATCTATTTATTTATTTAAAAGCGTTCTTCCAAGAAGGGGTGTACAGGCTTCACCAGACTGCCAAAGAGGTCCATAGCACACCCTGCATTTCACAAATAAGCAAATGGAAAAAGAAGTCAAGTGACTTGGCCAAGGTGAGAAGAGTAAGAATAGGCCTTGAGGCTGTAAATCCCAGGCTCTTTCTTCACCACTTTGTCTCCTACTAGTATGAGTAAGATGACGATAGCAGGAAGGTCTCATGACAAATGCCATGAGTCACCAATTGCTTTCCACCAAGAAGGTTTTCCACCTGAAGGTTAGTGCTAATCAAAGGGGTACAGGAGGGACAGAAGAAATGAACCCAACGAAAACACTGGAAGACTCTTTAAATAAGGAAATAATATTTTTAAGAGTTAAGGAAAGACTTACTAATAAATTACAAGGCAAACTTGAAGAAACAGACAGTATGTTTCAAATAGGATGATTTTTATTAGAAAAACTAGATGGTAAACCCCTTATGGCCGAGAATCATGTTTTCCAATTCCAAAGGGCTTATGCTATCCATTTTGAGGGAAAAAACTGATGGAGTCTGACTGTAGATCAAAACACACTATTTTTTACTTTGGTTTCCATATTTTGGGGCTGTGGGTTTTTTTTTTGCGGGGGGTGGGAAATCTGTGTTTTCTTTCACAACATGACTAATATGTAAATATGTTTTGCATGATTACATATATATAACCTATATCAAATTGCTTGCCCTCTTAGAGAAGGAAGAGGGGGTGGAGTGAGGAGAGAACTTGGAATTGAAAATTTTTAAAAACAAATGTTTAAAATTCTTTTTCCTTGTCATTGGAAAAAATATTTTAAAATTTTAAAAAGAATCATGTCTTCTATTTTTTTGGGTTCCATGGTCCCTCCTTCAAGAATGGCTCCTTCCCATTTACACAGTATGCTCCATAAATATGTGCTGATTAATATTTTTAAATAAAGTATAAAATGTAATATACTTATTTCCCATTTCTAAGTACAGGTTTTACAAGTTACTGAAATTCCTTACACAGATTCTTCCCAACATGTACTTTACTCTCCTTACCATAATGCTCCTCTCTTCTTCTATTTCAATAATCTCTATCAATAGAAACAGCTTCCTTTCCATTTTCTACCATTTGGCATGTGCTAAGTGAAATGCTATTTATAAAAATAATTTAGAAGTCAATTACTCCTGATATGGTTGAAAACTGTCACATTAACCAATATATGCATTGCCAAGATACAAAAACAATCCTGAGTTTTATTTGGCTTTTAATTTGGTCACATTAATGAAAAAAGAGACAATTCACCTAGTCAATGGATTTCCACTGAAGTCAGCTCTTTGAAGTGCTTTGCAGAATGAGATGCTTTCTGGAATCTCAGGAATATCTGTTTAAAAGAAAGAAAATAACTATCATTTATCTTTATTGACAGCCAGATCTTATGATATATCATAAACAAAGGATGGATTTGGGGAAAATGAAAACCAAACAAATATATTTTGCATTTTTTTTCCTATTGACTGATACCAGAGAGTGAAAATATTTTAAATGGTTGGGATCTTCAAAGTTGAGATTGTTATTTCAAAAATCATCTTAATAAATATTTCTTTGCTAGGACACAAAATCAGAGCTTTCATATATTTTTACAAGTTGCCTCTTGGCATTTCATTTCAACAATATAAATTTGCTTCTGACATGTTAAATATTACATGGTAAAGCAGCTAAAATAGAAAGCCAAATAAGTTTTTCCTGGCCTCGTGCTATTTCCACCATCATTACCAAATGACTTAAGAGCCTGGCTCACAGCCTCTGTCCACTCATTCTACTGCCATTATTCTTTGAGAATACAACATTAATGTAGGCATCCCTCTCTAGTTACCAGACCAAAAAATTCCTCAGCCCCTTCATTCTCAAAAACTACCTTTTCTCCTCATCTCCCTATTTCAGGCACACCCTGGCCAAGCCATACTTTAGGTTTCTCAGTCAATCAATGAACATTGATTAAGCACCAACTATGTGCCAGGCACTGTGCTAAGAACCAGGAATACAAAAAGAGGCAAAAGACAGTCTCTGCCCTCACAATATAATGGAGGAAAACAGCAAAAAAAAAAATTATAAACAAGCTATATACAGAAAAATAGGATATAAAGAAAGGGAAGATACAAAAATTAAGAAGGATTGGGAAGATGGGATTTTACTTGGGACTTATAGGAAACCAGGAAAGCCAGTAGACAGAGATAAGGAGAAAACATTCCAGGAATGGTGGACAAAGAAAACATCCAGAGTCAAGAGATGGATTCTGTGGTTTGTGGAACAAGGAAGCCATTGCCCTGGAAGGAAGAATATGTGATTGGTCATAAGCTGTAACAAGACTAGAAAGGAAAGTGGGTGCTAGGTTATGAAGAGCATCCCACACCACCTCTTAGCATTGCTGCTATCATGATCTTGAACTTTGAAATTCTACTCTGCTCACAGTGGTGTCTCCTTCCACCACTCACTTTCTCACTCACATTTAACCTCCTCTTCAACCTTCAACAATATATCCAAGAGTCACTGCTTTTTTCCAGTACATTTTCCTACTCTAGCTTCACTCACATCTATATCCAGTTTTCAACTCTCCCCCTGACCATGGTCAATGACTATGTGTCACCAGATACTATCCCACAGTCCCCTGCCACTCTGACTAGAGAATCCTCTTCCATGGTTAATCCCACCATCTCATTTCACTGAGCATTACTACATGAAAATCACGGTCCAGCTGATTTTACCTACTACAACTGTATGGCCTATAGCTATAGCTAAGCCCTGGCTGCTGCTTAACAATCATTTAGGCAGTACCTGTCTCATTCCCCACTAAAATCTTTTCTTCTATCCTCTTGCTGTTAACTAAATTCCTATTTCCCAAAAAAACATGACCTAGACCACAGATTTTTGTCCTTCTTGTGAAGTCTGGTGAAGCCAATGGATCATTGGTACAGCCTATATGGATCATTTCTCAGAATTTTTTTTAATGTAAAAAATGTTTTAATGTAAAAAAAGGTACAAATGATTACAATGGAAACTAATTACATTGAAATATGACTATCAAAATATTTTTTAAAATCAAATTCAAGTTCAGGTTAAGAGCCACTGGATTAGAGGCATATTTTACTCCTCATCTCTGCCTACTGGTTTCCCTGGTTTCCTGCAGAATTGAGACAGCACAAAGTAAAAGCAGGATGTGCAAATTTGAGATATCCACCCCAAATATTCACATGGACTATCTGTGCCCAACCTGTGGTAGAGCATTCTGAGTTCACATTGGTCTGATCAGCCACAGTCACACACACTGAAATTTCACTTTATCATGGAGATGTCATTTTGGTCCTCTTCGAAGATGAGGGACAGCAACCAACCAACCAACCGAGTTCTGACTAAAATCCCATCTTCTAGAGGGAGCCTTTCCCAACCCATCTAACCTGTACTACACTTCAGACTCCTTCTCCCTCCTCCACTCTTTCTAACTTAATTTCATCCATCATTACCCACCTGTACCTCCTTTCTTCAGGTCATTAAAGTGGTATTTTTACTCATTATGACTAATAATTTTGCCAGTGTCTTTGTACCCTGAAAATATCTCTAAAAATCTATCTCCTCCAAAAATCTATCTCCTTATTCTCAAAGCCACTCAAGGCTAATTCAAGCTCAAATCATCTCTCACCCAGACCATGGAAAGAGTTTCCAAATGGGTCCTCCTGATTCCGTTCGCTATCTTCTGCAATAGACCTTTCCCACAACTTCCTAAGCAATTTTTCTGAAGTTATAGGTCTAATCATGCACGTTCTTACTCAAAAACTCTGATAGCTACAAGTGCCTCTTAGAACAACTATCTCATCATCTACTTGGCTTTTTTAAGCTCTTCACAACTTACCCCCAGCATCTTTACAATATTATTATACAGTATTATTATCCCTTTCCTAAATTCTACAGTTTAGCCAAACCTCCCTTCTTGTTATGAACCCATACGCCACACTATGCATCTTTACAATTGCTATCCCTCATAGCCCTCCCACCCCACTTTTGCTTCTTAAAATTCTTTGTTCCCCGGAAATCTCTGCTCAAACACCATCTCCTGCATGGTCTTTCGCCCTTTCCCAGTTCTCTCCTACTATAAATTTAACTTGCCTATATTTCAAATATATTTGTCGTATGTCTATATTTCTCTCTCCCAATAAAATGTGAGCTCCTTGAGGGCAGGACATATTTCATTTTTGTCCTTGTATCCTCAGCACCTGGCACAGAAAAGGTGCCTAATAAATGCTTATTTGACACCTTTTTTCCCTATCTCATTCAAAACTTCAAGACAAAGTCATCCCTCTTCTCTCAGGTATCTTCAATTTCTCTCTCTAGATTAGCTCCCTCCCATCTGCACTGTCAGTCAGTCAATAAATATATTAAGTATCTACTATGTGTCAGGCACCATGCTAAGCTCCAGGGATACAAAAAAAGAGGCAAAGCCAGTCTTTGCCCTCAAGGACTTCACAAACAAACGTGTATACAGTAAAGCTACAAGCAGAATACATAGGAAATAATTAAAAGAGAGAAGTCATTAATATGACACAAGAGTTTTGCTCATCTTAAAAAAAAGTCTTCCCTTTATTTTTCTATCCCACTCAGCTACTCATTTCCTCTTCCTCTTCATAGCCAAACTTGCTTAAAAAAAAAAAAATGGCCACATCTGATGCCTCCCCTGCACTCCCCAGTCTTCGAAGAAAGACTTTGAAGGAAATCTAGTTTGTAAAGGAACAGAAGACTAGTCACATGATGATTAGAAATAAGGGTGTTAAGACATTTAGATCACCAATGCAAGGCCACACATGATGCCAAGGGAAAAACAATGATGGCACATGCTACCCACCTCCTGTCACATAGTGACAAACTCCAGAAGCAGATTTTGGACTTGACTAATATTTTGTTTGACTATGTGTGTTTGTTACAAGGGTTTTTTCCCCTTTTTCTTTTATTCAATGGGAATTAAGGGTGACAAGATGAGAAGCAAAGAAAATAAGTATTTGTCGATTGAATTATTTTTAATAATTTAAAAAAAACTGTTCAGATCATCAATGGGATACTTAGCATCATGAAAGCATCCCAGATTTACCTTGAAGGCCATGCAGTCTAAAACCTTCATTATTCAAAATAAGGCCCAGGGAAATAAAATGATTTACCCAAAGTCGTGGAGCTACTAAGTGGCAGAGCAGAGGTTTGAACTGAGGATATGTGACTCCAAATCTAACATTGTTTATACTGTAAGATAAAGCCTCTCAAAATTACACCAAAACTAACAAAGTATTACCTTAGGGAAGTGACCCCTAAGTGTCTTAAGTGTCCATGGCCTTTAAAAAACATTTGTGTCATTTTTTTCTTGAGTTTTCATTAGTACTATGATGTCAAATTCACTGGATTTTGGCTTAGTTTACTATTTTTAAAACATAGTCAACTACAGTCTATCTAGTCTATTCTGTTACTTTGACAGATGAGATAATTGAACTCCAAAGAGGTTAAGTGACTCCCCAAGGACACGAGGATAGTAAGCATCTGAGGTAGGATTTAATCCCAGCTCCTCTTTCCCAAGGGCAGCTAAGGGGTACAGAAGAAAGAGGGTAAGGCCAGGAATCAGAAAGACCTGAATTCAAATCCGACCTCAGACACTTAACCTGGTTTGTCTCAGTTTCCTCATCTGTAAAATGAGCTGGAGAAGGAAATGGCAAACTACTCCAGTATTTTTGAGAAGAAAACCCTAAATGAAGCCATGAAGAACCAGACACAACTGAAAAATTATTGAACATCTTTCCTACTGTATAGATGCTAAATGGTACAATATACATCTTATATTTAATTTTAAGTGAAGCATCAAAATTAACATAATTTGATCATTTTAAAAGGAAGTGGAAAGAAAGAAAACCAATTCTGTCCATAAATTGGAAACAGAAACATACAACTAATTTTCAAACAAAATTGATAAGCCATACGGTTTCACTCCAGTGACATTTCCATGCTTCACATGAGCTTTTAGTAGTAACAATTGCCAGAACTGATATCTATAATAAAATCTTACTAATCGAATTATTTATCAAGCTCTTTATTCCATATTTTTCAAGCTTTGTTTCACATTACTTCCCTTTAGAAACTCTACACTCCAGCCACTAACTAAACCCAAAAACTACATCTCCTCCTACGCTCTCTGACCTCTGCACATTTGTACAGTTGTTCTCGCATGCCTCAAGTACTTCCATTCCTCATCTTTGCCTCGTGTGGAAGAAGAACAAGGCTAGTTCCATTGGATCTAAGAGGAATGAAAGAAGGGTGACAGAAGGATGCTGCCAAGAGGCAAATTAAGGCTTGATGTCAGGAAAACCTACCTAACATTTAGAGCCCGGAGGCCAAAAGCTAAAAGGAACCTCAGAGGGCACCTAGCACATCCCTCTCCTTTTCATCCCAGATGAAAAACCCAAAGCCCAAGGGGGTAAAGGATTTGCCCAGCCATTATACAGGTAGCAAATATAAAAAGTAGAACTTGTCCCTGATCCTTTGGCTCCAGCAAAAGCAGCATGGGGTGCTAAGTGGTACGTTTCCACTCGCTGTAAGTAGAGAGTTGCATGGCCACTTCTCATACATGTAAGAGTGGCGATTCCTCTGAAATATTAGTTAGCCTATGAGGTCCTTTCCAACTTTAAGATTCTGTGGGGTCTTCTTTGAGAGAAATTATTATTTCTCCCCCATATTAATATTCAATTACTGAAATAGGACCAGGATTTTTTCAGAAGCCTGTAGGGTGTTCAGTCTCTGAAGGAGAATAAAATCGAATTTACTTTTTCCTCAATCTTGTTCAGACTCCACCCAAATTTACAAAGAATTTAATCTAAGGTAGAGAAGTCCATTATGTACTGCACTGGTATGGGCAGGGTGGGAGTAAATTCTTTGATTAGACTGCCCAGAGCTGAGCAATTTAGAAGTGACATAATCAAGGTTAATATCCCCCAGCCCTTCATTAGAATAGGTCCACTCCAGAAACAGGGAATAGACCAATGCCTGACAACATATACAAGAATATCAAGTCCAAATGGGTACATGATCGAGGTATAAAGATTGATATTATAAACTAATTAGTGGAGCAAGAAATAGTGGATTTATCAAATTTATGGAGAATGGAAAAATTTTTGACAAAACAAGAGATAGAGAACATTATGAAGTACAAAATGGATAATTTTGATTATATTAAATTGAAAAGTTTTTGCACAATCAAACCCAATGCAACCAAGATTAGGAAGGAAGCAGAAAATTGGGAAAGAACTTTTGCAACTAGAGTCTGTGATAAAGATCTCATTTTTAAAATATACAGAGAACTGAGTTAAATGTACAAGAATACAAGTCATTCCCCAATTGATAAATGGTCAAAAGTTATGATCAGATAGTTTTCAGAGGAAGAAATTAAAGTTACCTATAGTCATATGAAAAAATGCTCTAAATCACTATTGTTTAGAGAGATACAAATCAAAACAACTCTGAAGTACTACACCACAACTATCAGGTTGGCTAACATGACAAAACAGGAAGGTGATAAATGCTGGAGAAGATGTGGGACAGTTGGAACACTAATTCATTGCTGATGGAGCTGTGAGCTGATCCAATCATTCTGGAGAGCAATTTAGACTATTATGCCCAGAGGGCTACAAAAATGTGCATACCCTTCGATACACCAATATTGTTTCTATGACTGTATCCCCAAGAGATCATAAAAATGGGAATGTACAAAAATATTTATTTATAGCAGCTTTCTTTGTGGTGGCCAAAAACTGGAAATCAAGGGGATGCCCATCAACAGGGAAATGACTGAATAAATTGTGGTATATGAATGAAATGGAATACTATTGTGCTATAAGAAATGATGAACCAGAAGACTTCAGAGAGACCTGGAAGGACTTATATGAACTGATGCTGAGTGAAAGGAACAGAAGCAGGAGAACTTTGTATACAGCAACAACCACAGTGTGTGAGGAATTTTTCTGGTAGACTTCATACTTCATTGCAATGCAAGGACTTAAAAAATTCCCAATGATCTCTTAAGGCAAAATGCCTTCCACATCCAGAGAAAGAACTATGGAATTCAATCACAGAATGAAGTAGACCATTTCCTTTTGTATTACGTTTTGTTTTGTTTTATGATTTCTCCCATTCATTTTAATTTTTCTATGCAACATGACTAAGATGAAAATGCATTATAGGAATGTAGGTGTAGAGCCTATATAAAATTGTATGCCATCTCAAGGAGGGAGTGAGGAGGGAGGGGGAAGGAGGAGGAGGGAGGGGGAAGGAGGAGGAGGGAGGGGAAAAAAATCTAAGATATATGAAAGTGATTGTAAAATATTGAAAACAAATAAAATAATTTTAAAAATAATAAAAATAAATTTAAAAAATAGAATAGATCCACTCCTCATTGTAATATTCATTGTCTCTCATTAATTGTTAACCAATCAGAGTTGATTGCCACCCTCAGGAACAACCACTATTCCAAGGGTACATAAACTGTGAGCCCACTGCCATGATTTATCTTTGTCATTCAAGAGTGTCACTGACCCATTTTATTGGTAACATGCTAGCATGACTAATAAAATGATTACACAGAAATTATGTCTCTTGTACCCTTTAAACTTCACATTTTCAAGACTTTGTTCAAGTGCTTCCTGTTCCATGAAGTCTTATCTAATATCACAAATAAAATATTCTATCACTCTTCGAATATAACTAGGAAACTTTGCTAGAACATTCCTTTGTCTCATCACTCAAACTTGTATTATACTTACCTGTGTACATTGTGTATCTACACTTCCCTTTACCCCATTCCCTTACAATATAAACTCCCTGAAAGCAGGGATTATGTCCTTTTTTAATCACTGTATGTCCAGGATCTAGCACAATGTCTTGTGCATAATAAGTATATAATAAATTTCTAATTGAATTGCCACATATAACCCTGGACTAGGATACAAAAAGGACAGGTATAGTTCCCATCACAGCATCTATCACAAAGATATTTAATATCTGGATTCCACTCAACTATATATTTATTAAATATGTATTTTATAAGATACTGGGTGTAGGAAGAAGGGGCTGCACAGAAGATACCACCCAAAGTTTAATGCATTAACTGACTTAACATATGCAAAAAGGCAACATGAAGCAATATTGATAAATGTCATTAAAAAAAACTGTACAAGCTTCATCCAATTTAGGTAGAATCATGCCTGGATTTAGTATTGGAAAATAAACCTAGAATGACACTCCTTCTCTGAGCATTAAAATACACTATAACCCCCCTAGTTAAAGGAAATTCTAAATTAATAATGTTTCAAATTAACAAGGCTTGGGTGAACATAAGCACTTGAAGTCAAGAGACAGCAGTTCAAATCACTGCTGAGTACTTACAAGCTGATTGACTCTGGGTAAGTCACTTAACTTCTTTGATTCTGTTTCTCCATCAATTAAAAAAAAGAATAAAAATGCTTGCTCTACCTAATTAACAAGGATGTTATAAGGAAAGTGTCTTACAGGTGATAGAAGCAAGGTCTGCTTCAACAGGTAAACAAACAAGAATTATAACTAAGACATCCCTAATGAGGGGAATTTTAGGTTCTCCAGCAAATACCCAATTTTATAGTCCAATGATGCAACAGGACAAAATGTCTCCCTGAGCAACAGCCAAGACAAGAGCCCACTTCTGGAAACATTATCCTCCTCTCTAATAAAAAACTACTCACTTTTAAGTAGGGTTTTAGGATTTACAAAGCATTTCCCTAACAAGGGAGGCAGATGGATGGAACAAGTATCTACTTATTAATTTACAGATGAGGAAAAGGAGTTCTGGAATTCAAAACCAGCACTCACTCATTCTCTCTCTCTCTCCACCTTTCTTTCCTCCCCCCTCTTTTTTTAATCACTCTCCATCTCTCTCTTTGTCTCTGACTCTCTCTGTGCCTCTCTATCTTTCTCTAGCTGTGTGTGTCTCTATCTCCCTCTCTCCCTTCCCTTTCCTTCTTCCCTCCCTCCTCTCTTTTTCTGTCACACTGTTTCTCTCTGTCTCTCTAACTAAAACATTTTGCCTCCCTCTACACAGTCACTCTTTCAAGTTCTGAATGAACTCACTATACACATACTAGTCTCCTTTTCCTGTTAGTAACCCAATCTTTCCTGACAATACATTACATTTTAGAATTCCCCTTTCTGATGCCCTTACATGAATCATTACCTCTCTGAGTTTCAATTTCCTCAACTGTCAAATGACAACATTAGCCTGGAGGATCTATGTCATCCTTTCCTACTGTACATATATGATCTAGAAAAATTATTTTCTTTGATCCTCTTCTGGTCCCCATACACCACTGATCCCTCCTGGGTAGCAAAGCCCAGCAGACTTTGGTTTGACCTTAAATCATTCTCATCTCTTCATTCAAACGTGGTCTCAAAGCTGCTGAGCATTTAGTAAAGCATAACGACTTGGGCTTAAAATAGTAGGTCCACCACCCCAAAGAGACTTCCAAGACATTCTAAAGATAAGTTACCCAAATAAAGATCAAAAGGGCTTAGGGAACAAAAGCTGGTTCAAGACAGGAACAATTTTCTTTTTCTTTTTCTTTTTTACTTTGTATCCCCAGGGCACAGAGTAGGAGCTTAATAAGTGCTTGTTGAAACAAAGTAAAATAAATTAGGACTGGAAGGGAACATAGAGATCTTCTAGTTTGAGGTTCTTAACCCAGGGTCAATGAGGTTGTTTTTTATTTTTTTTTTACATTTTAATAACCATTTCTCTTTTTAAAATTTATTTTTAGTTTTCAATATTCACTTCCCTAAGTTTTAAATTTTCTCTGCCTTCCTCTCTTCCCCCCTCCCCAAAATGGCATGCAATCTGATATGGGCTCTAAATATACATTCTTATTAAACATTTTCACAACAGCCATGTTGTATAGAAGAAGTAGAATGAATTGGAGGAACCATGATAAAGAAAAAACAAAACAAAAAAGAGCAAATAGTCTGCTTCGAACTGCATTCAGACTCCATATTTCTTTCTCTGGATGTAGATGGAATTTTCCATCATGAGTCCTTTAGAATTGTTTTGGGTCCTTCTATTGCTGAGAAGAGCTATTAATAAGCATTTCAACATAGTTGGTTTTCCTTGTAATCCTACGTATTTTATTTTGTGTATTTAAAAACATTCTTCAGAGGGGCAGTCACCCAACTTCCCAAGGGTCCATGACACACAAACCCCTGATCGAGGACAATCCTCACCTTTTTTTAGATGATAAAACAGCCCCAGAAATTTTGAGTGACTTATCCAGTCATACAGCTACAGAAGAGCAGAGCAGACATTCAAATCTGGGTTCTATGACCCCCAAGGTCAACACTTCCCTCCACCATTGCCACAGTGTTTGCTGAATGCAAAACTATCAAAAGGCAATTATTAGCCCATCTGCTTTACGTTTTTGTGTGCATTTAGAAAAAAAGTTCTATTGTATTAGCACAACACAATCTAGCACTAGGCTAATGAGGCCATAGTCACGGGTTCAATCTCCTCTGGCAACTCCAGTCTGCTTGTCCATTCCATGACAATCATCTGAGGCTGTAATCTCAGCCATTTGTTTTAGAAAATGGTGACCTGACGAGTATGTAGAACGATCAACAAATATCTATTGCTGGTACTAAAAGAAAATCTCAAAATATGTGTCCCAATGTTCAAAGTTAATGTTGTCTCTATTTCCGTTGGTACACCAACTGTGTCTCTGAGCACATAGCACAGCAATGTTTAAAATATATCAAGAAGGGGAGGGAAATTTTACGTTAAGTGATTTCTCCAGGAAAACGTCTTAAATATTACTTTATGATCAGCTCTAGCTAACATTTTTCTGACTAAACAAAATTGTGAGAGGATAGAAAGAAGATCAAATTTGGAGGCAGAAGACCCACGTTCAAATCCAAAATCTGCCCCTTATTACTTGTGCAATTTTAGGCAAATCATGTCTGTAAGCTTCAGTTTCTTCATTTATAAAATAAGGGGGTGGGCTAAAGTATTTCTGAGGTCTCTTCCAATTATAAATCCATAATCCTATAATCCAATGAAAGAGGAAGGTTCAAAGAGGGAGAATTAAAAGTTAAATCCCATTTTAATACATACTGTGCTTCTGAATGTTTTCATCAAATGGGCTGACTATTTTTGATGTCAATTACATGGTATAAAACGTTTTAATGAGTATTTATGGAACACTGCAGCTTCTTGCACATAACAATAATAATAAAAACAATAGCAACAGCATTTTCTACTTATATAGAGCTTTAAGGTTGCTGAAGCACTTTAGTACACATTTTTATTTCTTCATCAACATCTCTGTGAAGGAGGTATTGGAGGCACCTTTATTCTCATTTTAAAATTGAGGGACTAAGAGGTTAAGTGTCTTCCCCATTTTCACACAGTCTAGTATCAAGAGGGAGGATTCAAACTCTTAAGCTCAGGATTTTAGTTGGGACTTGAAGGAAACCATGGAAGCTAGAAGACAGAAATGAAGGGGCAGATCACTGTGGGCATGGGGGCCAGCTTGAGGAGTCCAGGCTTGAGGTGATGACAGCTTGTACCAGGGTAGAAGCAATGTCTCAGGAGAGAAGGGGTCACATTTGAGATAATGGAAAGGTGAAATCAGCACTCCCTGGCAATAGACTGAATGGGAGCATAGTAGGGGAGAGAGAATGAGGAGTCAAACATGACACCTAAATTGTCATCTGGAGTGGAAGGATGGTAGTGCCCTCAAGTAGCTGTTCTGACCCTTGTGGCCCCATTTGGCTTTTCCTTAGCAAAGACACTGGAGTGGTTTACTATTTCCCTCTCCAACTCATTTTACAGATGAAGAAACTGAGGCAAACAAGCTTCGTGCCTTGCCTGGGGTCAGTCAGCTAGGAAGTATCTGAGGCCAGATCTGAACTCAGGTCTTTCTGAAGCCAAGTCTACTGTTCTATTCACTATGTCACCTATGCCTTTAAATAACAGTATGGAAAGTTAAAACAAACACCTGAAATAAAAAAATTCATAGGAAATGCTGCTGGCAGATGCAGGAAGAAACTACTGACCGATTTTTACTCTGGGTGCTTTCTTTGGAAGAGCATTTTGCATCCTTCAGAATTCTTTACTACTGTGACATATCAGTCTTCCTATGAAAAGCAATCTTGGGGGAATGAGAAGTTTTACACGCTGTGCTGCTGGATGCCCAATTCAACCCGGCTTAAGAATAACAAGGGCTGTCAAACAAAGCTCTATATCAATGCATGCCACTGCAACTATTCCTGAGTAGATGAAAAAATTACTTAATTATGGTCAGAAAAAAAAAAAAACAATACTTCCACTATAGTGTGTTCAACAGCCATGAAATTTCCCAGGAGTCAAATTCGATCTTGCAGACATCAGCATTATTGCCATCCAAGCAGCCTCTATAGCATATCTGTGGGTGGGAGATGAGGGATGCCCAGATAGGAATCATGATGAGAACAATTTGTAGGTGGGAGGTATATATTTAAGCCTCAAAACCTAGGCACTTTGCAGAGATCCTTCTTCCCCAAACATTATCCACGAAACTACTCCTATTTGGTGGATAATAAGTTTGGGGAAGAGGAAGGATCTCTGCAAAGTGCCTGGGTTTTGAGGCTTAAATATAAATTTAACCACTGTCTACAGATTTTAAACAGATAAAATAAAAGCATCACAATTATCAAAGCTATTTCCACCTCCCTAATTCTAAGCCCCAATAGCTAAATAAATGAACACAAGTACAAGAATCTGACGTTCACCTTCAAAATGCAAATTACCACAGTAACCGAACCAAAAAGTAACAAAAGGAACGTTCTTTTTCTTCCTCCCATCTAATTTCTTGTAGATACTATGTTAAATTTGCATGGTTTCATGTGTAAAATGCAGCCAGGCACTCTATTCCATTTCTCTCCAAATCCACCCTTCTAAACCAGATGTTCACAGTATACACCTTCAGACCTTAGATCAAGGTATAGGTTCATGAATTTATTTCAGAGGATCCATGATGTCTTGGACACAAGAGGGAAAGATACTTTATTTCAATACAAACAATATCTTTTATAATCCTGAGTATTTTGTTTTATGCATTTGAAAACATTCTTCTAAGAAGGGGTCCATAAGTTTCACCAGACTGCCGAAGGGGTCCGTGGCATAATCAAAAAAGAGTATCTACCTTAGGCTGAGCCAATTACAATACGAACCAAAATGTTTACTGGTATTTTTCAAATACTGCTACCACTTCAAATAAATGTGAGCTTGAACTTTGTTATTTTTAAATAGTAATTCTGTGAACATTTAAACATTTAATCCCTATGACATGTGTCCTCAAAAAGTCAGAAGTTCTAAGGATAATGGAGTCTTCTAGCACAGAAAGAACCTAATCTAGGAACCTAGTTTCAATTTCTTCTAGAAGCATTCCCTGACCACCCCAGTATTCCTGATTATGTCTTCAGAGGCGTCAGAGTATCTTTGCCACTCTTTGGTCACTTGTATCCTACTTAGAATATACAAAAGACTTGTCTGTCCAACTAGACTTTATGTGCCTTAAGTGCTGAGGTGATCTCATATATATAGGATAGGGACTAAATCTACAATATCATTAATAGAGAGAAACTCCAGATGAAGAAACTCTTCTCTCACTGTAGGTAGCAAGAACCTCCTCTGAAACTTACATTCTTACAGCAGGGGTTCTTAAGTTTTTTGTGTCATGGACCACTTTTCAGAACTATGTTTTTAAATAATTGAAGGAATGGTTAAATGTAATTTAGAGGTTAGTGAGAATATATGTAATTTTTTTCACATCCAAGTTCAGAGACCTCTTGCAATCTCTCCACAGACCCTAGGTTACTAAGAGTACTAAGAGCATAAGCCCAGGACCATAAAGTCCATGGCACACCAGTGGCCAGATTTGAACAAGAGTCTTCCTGGCTTAAGCTGTTATATACTAGACTTGTTTGATGAAATAGGTATCTCTTTTACTTCTCCCCTTTTGGGAATAGCCATGACTAGAATCAAAAACAGAATTATCCTCAGAGAAACTGGGGTGAGAGTGATGAACAATGAGTGATGAACCAATGAATGTGAGAAATCAAGCCACTCAACAATGAAACTGGGCACTGTATATCTGGATTAAGAGCACGGATGGGCAGGTACCTTGAGCCCCTGTAAGAACCAGCAGTATTGCCTCTAGCCATCGTGCTAGAGTCATATAACCAGAATTGTAATCTGTTAAGGGGTACCCTGAACTTGTCTTTTAGAGCTGCCATATTTTCCAAAAACACTGAACCCAGAGCATGCAGGAGGCTCTGAAGGTGTCAATTTGTTGTCTGTACCCCAAGCTGGAATCCCTGTGTGTCCTTGGGAGGCAAGACCAGGCACTAGTTCTGTCAGGAGTGGTTTTTGTCCTTTTTCCTGTATTGACTGGCCCTTTCCCCTCCCATGCCATGCCCCTTCCTGTTTTCTTCTCCTTCTTTTGTTGACTATCATAAATAAGCAAACTTCCATAAGGGCTGTGAATCCTTTAGGTTCCACAGGATGATCTGTTTCTCTTGTAATAAACCTGATTTTCATCTAAGTCTCTTGATGTTGGGATTGCATGTTAAATGGTGGTATCAGTGAAATATGATGAGAGAAAGTGACTCAGACTGGCCTGAGGGTTCAGATGAAAGGTTCTGTATCAGCATAAGTTTCCCTCCACACACCTGTATTAGGTCTCTGGTTTGGGGTGGGGAGGTTGACTTCTCCACTCATATCCTGTACTTCCCTCTCTTTGATTTGAGTTCCTCTTTACAAGAAAAAGCAGCCTGTCTGGAGTAAAGAGGACAAAAAGAAGGCTTTATTTGGTTAAGATTATCCCAGATGATGCAAATTTGAGATTTTCACATAAGTTTTGTGACACTGCAATTGCCTGGTGATAACTCTTTTGAGAGGGAGGTATAGGAAAGAAAGGATAGAGAGAATAGGGGACAGATGAAGGGATCTTTGAGTGTGATTAAAAAAAATACCTCCCTCCCCACTTCAGAAAAACTGTTTGGTCTATCTGAAATAAAAGAACTTGAAAATGTCTCAAAAAAACACCAAAAAACAAAGAATCTTTTCTTTTTAGACATATTTAGTAATTCCAAAGAGTTATGATTTCATTGATATGGATACCAAATCAGAACTGCTAAATTTTAGTAGACCAGTTCCATGAATTGTTTTAGTTTAAAAAAGAAAAAAGAAATTGATCCTTGGTAAATAGTCACTTTTTTATAATAATCTCCTAATTTATCTATCAATAAACACTTATTACATGGCTACTATGTGCCATGGGACAGAAAAAGCAAATTGAAACAATCCTTGCTTTCAAGAAGCTTACATCCTACCAGAGACCTAGTTCACTGTCTACCCTTTTCCCTAAGACTTTTTAGATTATAAGCCCTTTTGGAGCTCATTCAGCATAAACGTAGACTTTATGAACATAGGGTATCCTCTACAGTGAAAAAGCTTTAGAGATGGTCATCAAGGGACAGACTCTTTGGAAAGGAGGCCAAATCAAAAAACTCTTAAGAAGCTCTAGAAAGTAGATCAATTATATTCCTTTAAAATCTAAAAGGAAGACACAGCCGTGCGACAAGATGGCTTCAAGGAGTTCAAAAGTGCCAGCAGTCCACTAACAATGAAAAACTGCAAAAAAGGCTAGTAAAAATATAGGTCTAATGACCACTGCTCTTTCCTGAATAGCCTGGCCTATACAGCATGTCGGAATGAAGGAACAGGACTCTAAAGGACTACAGAACTATAAAGCTGGCTTTATGGTGAATATGCACGGGGAGAAGACTTGAGATAGGAATAGTAAAAGTGCATAAGCAACAAAGAACACTGAGGTCACTGTCTCAGTTTCCTCCTCCAAAAAATGAGGATAATTAAAAATGAAATTTATAATATATGTATACAAAAATTACATATGTAGTAGGGCAGTAGGGTTGACATCTGACTCTAGGTCTTCTGACTTCCCAGTCTTGCACATATTAGGCACTTAATGAGCATTTTTCCAAATTGCTGAAATTGAGTGTATGTGTATATGTATCTCTCTATTTTTACAGAGTTTTAAAATATATTTGTATATTATTTATATTTTATATAGAAAATAAAATATATAATTTGTATACTATATATAACATATATATTATAATACATAATTTTATATTTTATATATAGATACCTGCATACATACAAATATATTTCATTTTTTCACAATAATCCTAAGAGATAAAGATACAAAGATATGCATGTAGATATAAATATACAGATTTGAAAACCTCAAAGGCTTAATAAATGATACCTATCATTAGCTAATGCTAGCTACTACTATTATTGCTACTACTTAACCTCTCAATGTCCCCAGGCAGCTCTCTACCATTATAATATTCTCTACCAATTATAATACTAATCTGCATGGATAGAAGAGGTTTTTGAGGTATAGTTCTCCATATTAATAAAATCATAGCTCCAAACCAAAAGAAAAGAGGGGTGGAAAGAGGGAGGAGAAATATCCCATTACAACCAATGAGGCCTCTTTAACCACAGAGAAGGGAAAGGAATTTGATGCTGCTCAAATTCAGGGGCTAATGCCTCTCTATGGAAATTCAGATTTCTGATAAGGATTGTTTTTCACTATTAAAGCTGCAGTGGAAAGAAAACTCACCTTCAATAATTTGGACAAATACTCATTAAGTACCTAATATGTGCAAGACTAGAGAGTCAGAAGACCTAGATTTAAATGCCAGTCTACTGCCTGCTAATTGGGTGATAGTTTGGTAATTTATTAACTTCTCTACTCCTGAATTTCCTTATCTGGAGATCATCCCTACAAAATGAGATAATAATAATGGTAATAGTATCTACCTTGAAGGTTTATTATAAGGATCTAATGAGATAAGTCATTTCTAAATATTAAAACAATAAATAAGAATAATAGCAAATGTTTTTAATTATTCCTTTAGGTCAGGCCTGGACAACACATGGCCCAAAGCTCACTTGCAGCCCACCAAAGGATTCTGGGCATCCTGTGAAAAGCGTAGAGGATGTAAAAGAAAGTAAAGATGCTAACAAGCGCTTTGTGTGTGCCCCACTTAACGGGTCTTCTGCTCGTCACTACTGTGCCCATCGGGGTAGCTAAGTGATGCAGTGGATAGAGCACCAGTGCAGGAGTCAGAAAGATCTGAGTTCAGGTCTCACCTCAAGACACTTGACACTCACTGGCTGTGTGACCTTGGGCAAGTCACTTAACCCCAACTGCCTCATCCTGGGTCATCTCCAGTTATCCTGATGAATATCTGGTCACCGGATTCAGATGGCTCTGGAGGAGAAGTGAGGCTGGTGACCTGCACAGCCCTCCCTCACTCAAAACAAAATCAAGTGCAGGTCATGTCATTATTTCTCTGATGGCACAATCTTCTTCGGCAATGGACAAACGCACTGTGCCCATTATGTAACTTGGTGGGTGGGTTGCCACTACACACTGTCTCCTGTTTGCCAGGTGATCCATGGCAACCAACCATTGTCAGTCTATCTCTAGTCTGAGAGGAGCAAGAGTAGCATCTTTTCACTGTTTTGAGTTGTTCCTAAAGGTAAACAGTAAGAAAGACTGAAAAGTGTATTAAAACTTGTACCACTTAGCAAATTTTTTAACATTAATGTGATTTCATAATAAACAAAAATCTTTAGTAATAAGCATAATTAATTGAAATTTTCTTTTAAAAAATATGATTTATTTGCAAAATAGTTTAATCATTAATTATACTTCTATTTGGAAAGTGAGTGACTAAAAACCTATCTGTAGCCCAAAGAAGTCTAACCTATTTTAATTTTGACCCCTAATTATCGCCAAGTTGTGCAGAAGAAGATCTTAACCTTGGATCTGTGAACTTGGTTTTGTTATTATATATATATATATATATATGTATGTATGTATGTATATGTATATATACGTATATATATGCATATATATACATGTATGTATTGATAACCATAATCTGACATAATTGATTTACTCTGTAATTCTATGTATTTTATTTTATTCATTTAAAAACATGATCTTAAGAAGGAGGTTTCACTAGGCTGTCAGAAGGGTCCATGACACAAAAAAAAGAAGAACCCTATCCTCCTATTCCTATTCCACTACAGTATAAGCTTTGTAAAGTTGTTGTTCAGTTGTTTCAGTAATGTCCAACTCTTCATGACCTTATTTGGATTTTTCTTGGAATAGAACTGGAATGGTCTGCCACTTCCTTCTCCAGCTCACTTTACAGATGAGGAAATGGAGGCAAACAGGGTTAAGTGACTTGTCCAGGGTCACACAGCTAATAATGGTCTGAGATCAGATGTGAACTCAGGAAGATGAGTCCTCCTGATTCCAGATCTGGTGCTCTATCCACTATGGCACTCTAAGCGCCTGGAGAACAGGGACTCTTTTTGTCTTTCTTTGTATCTCCGGCACTTAGAATAGTGCCTGGCACACGGAAAGCACTTAAAAGGTTGCTATCTTCCAAGAACCTCTTTTCTAGAACTTCCTTAATTTGTCATGTTAAAAATGCAACAGCTCTGAGTACAACTTTGGGTACAATGACACGGGATTGCCCAGGATGACTATATTTGGTAATATTATCTACCTTCGGCTCAATTTGTTTACAATCATCTAATTAGATATGAAAATTCTTGTCACTGCAAACATCTGCTCTAGTGGCCTAAATGATTCAATAGCTAAAAAATGTTTCTTTCCCTCTTGGATAGCAAAAAATTGACACAACTTATACTGTGAAAAGGGAGCCTGCATGGTTGAAATGCCAAAGGTATCTGGGAAGTTAAACAAAAAAGCCACAAAACCACAAAGTGCAATTGTTAGACTGAGATGCAGCTGATAAGTCAGGATTTTAAAATGTGTTTCAGTACCCCAGCTTTGCTGGGCACTACCTGAGATCTCATAGCTCTAAGAGACAACATTGATACTGATATGATTATAGGGTAATTAAACAAATTTTGTTCATGCTTTTAATACTTGCCAAAGTTTTTTCATAAACAGTAGTCTGAGAGGTTATATATTTAAAGCAACGATGCTGCCAAATTTGAAGGTCCTCTCAAACCCCAACTCCCCACCCCCAAACAGATTTTGTATTTTTGTACTAACTAGGTTGTGTTTGCCTTATTTCCTTCCAATAGAATGTAAGCTTGAGGTCTTAATACTGTTCACCTCTCTATTATCAGTGCCAGCTCCTGGTCCTTAGTAGCTACTTAATGAGATGCTTAGTGAATTTTGAATGAATGAATGCTGTGCATAAAAAATATTTTTGAAAATGCCTTTGCAGCCCATTTCTAATGCATACACATAGACTCACATCAAAACAAAGAGAATGCATGTTTTTGTTACTCAAATATTCACCTTATTCTTCAAATATGACTCAATATCTGCCTGATATCTCTCATATACTTCTCCCCTTCTCTTCTTTAACACTTCAGCCACTTTGGTTCGTAGCCCTCATCATATCATATCATGCCTAAATTATAACAGCTTGTTGGTTGGTATTCCTGTCTCCCCAACTCTATTTCATCTTTCCTTCAGTTATCAAATTGACTTTTCCTAAAGATCAGGTTTGACCATGTCATCTTCCCTAGCCAATAAACTTCAATGACTCCCTGTCACTTCCAAATACAAAATCCTGTTAGATTTTTGAAGCCCTTCATATTTTGTTGTTCAGTCATTTCAGTTGTGTCTGACTCTTCATGATCGCCTTTGGGGTTTTCTTGGCAAAGATCTAGAGTGGTTTGCCATTTCCTTCTCCAGCTCATTTTGAGGCAGAGTCAAGTGACTTGCCCAGGCTCAAGTGAGTATCTAAGGCCAAATTTGGTCTTCCTGATTTGAATTCCAGGGCTCTATCCACTGTGCCATCTAGGTGCCTTTCATGACGAAGTGCTTCATAAACACTTGTTGACTTAATTTCTGGTTTTAATAAAAAATTATACCTTCAAAGAAGGGAGATTTGCTAGGACTATTCAAAACATTACATACCATAGGCAACTGCAAATAAGAAATTCCAAAAATATTCTAAGCATTGCCACCATCACTAAAGTAAGCAGCACATCAGTCCGCAACAATGCAGTTAGCACTTGAGTACAAGTCAGGAACTATGCTAAGGGCTGAGGATACAAGACTGTACACAAGCTCCCTAACTGACACTTCTTTATGGGAAGAGACATCCATCCAAGTCTGGATGCTATCCAAAATGTCCAGTCACACTTTGTTCTTTATGGGAAACACATTAACCATTTACCTGTCAACTTCTAGACTTTGATTATTATAGCACTGGTAGCCGCTAGCCCATATATATATAATAATGTGACAAATGTTTTACGAAGTGCCTGCAGTCTGTCCAAGACACTGAATTAGGGCCTGGGGATACAAATGGAGGGGAAAATGGTCAAGGGGCTTACAGAGTCAAGACTTGTTCTTCCTGACCCCAGAGGCAGATCTACGAACCAATGAGGGGAAGTTACAGTGAGGCAGATTTCAGCTCAAGATAAGGAAAACCTGCCTAACCATTTGAGCTCTCTAAAAATAGAATGAGCTGCCTCAGGTGGGAGAATGAGTTCCATCCCCATAACTCATCCAATCAATCAATATGCAAACAAACATTTATTATAACTGAAATATTCTAGGTACTATGTTAGTATGGATTCAAAGACAAAAAAGGAAAGTCTATGCCTTCAAGGAATTTATATTCTATTGGGATAAACATGCAAGTAAACAAACATTTCCAAGACAGGTATAAAATGACTATAAGGAAAAATGGGGGCAGAGGGTAGAGAGGTAGTGCCCTTGTTTCTAGAGAAAGCATCAGAAAAGTCTTCATGGGAAAGAACAGGTGTCGTTTGAGCTTTTCTTGATGGCAGAACTGAGGAAAGAGCTCATTCCAGGTCTGACAGACAGTACAAAGCTGCTGAGACAACCCATTCAATAAATGGACATTACCTCACTCAAAGACCCTAGCCTAAAAAGGCCAGGGTGTCCCATTGCATCCTGGGCCAGTCTCCAGTCATCCTGATGAATATCTGGCCGCGGGAGGAGAAAGTGAGGCTGGTGACCTTGCACAGCCCTCCCTCACTCAAGTCAAAATCAAATATCATCTCTGTAATGTCACGGTACTCTTCAAAAACAAAGGATAAACACAACCTGTGAATAGTCCAAGCTGCCTGAATGGGCACCCACTCAGTTCATCCTCTCTCTCTCTCTCTCTCTCTCTCTCTCTCTCTCTCTCTCTCTCTCTCTCTCTCTCTCTCTCTAAATCTTAAATCCATTTCACTCTGGATGGGAGATGGAGTTCTGTGTGGGAGGAACAACAAGGAAGTCATAATGGATGGCACAGAAGCTGGTGATGACTACGAAAAAACACTGCAAAGGAGATTTATACTTCAGGTGCAGAATGAACCACATAGCAACACCAGGAGATAAAAAGATGCCTAGACTTGAAGTCAGAACAACCATGTTTCAAATAAAATAGAGAGAGAAGGCACCGTGATGTACTGGAAATAAAAGCAGAGCAGAAATCATGAAACTTACTAGGAAAATCTTCCTAATGTGTACAGCACTTCCAAAGTGGGACAGACTGCCATAGCAGCCAATAAGTTGGTCATCACCCACGGCTCTACACAATCCCCACCAGTGATAGCTGGACGAGCACTGGTTTGGGATACTGTCAATGGGGCTCCTGCTTTATAGAATGGACTAGAAGAAGCTCTCTTCCAAGTCAAATGCTGTATTCTATGATCCCTTGGCTTGAGTATAAATGTTGCGTGTGACCTTGTGCAAGTTATTCTCTGGCCTTTATGAGAGACAGAACGGTGCAAAGGATACTAGACTTGGTAGTCAAGAAGACTGGGGTTCAAATACCAACTCAAAAAATTATTGCATGGCCCTAAGGCACCTTAGTTTTAGTTTCCTAGTCTGTAAAATGAGGATGATAATGGCTCCTACTTTGCAGAATTATTTTGAGGACCAAATGAGAAAGTGTATATAAAATGATTTATAAATCTTAAAGTCCTTTACAAATGTGAGCTTTTAGTTTCATTTCTAAAATGGAGGTGTTAGACTAGATAATCTCTGATGGCCTTTTCACCTCTAAAATCCTATGAAGCTAGATTATCTATGAGGTTCCTGATTACTCAATGACTATGAATCTGTTACACCCTTTAGAATAGGAAGAGTTATTAAAATGAGAGTAGAAAACAGAAATTACTGATATCATTTCCTTTTCAATAAAATTCTAATCCTTTCACTGATAACCATTTTCCTTATTATTCCCTTTCCTTAAGTCCCACAAAATCACACATACAAATCACATCCCTTTCTGGCTTCTGCCTTAATAATAACAAAAAAAAAAATCCTGTCTATTCCCCAACTTCCTCCCTTGACCTCTTAAGGAATGAATGGCATACTAGATAAGATGTTCCTAGATTGTGGTCTGGGGACTCTTTCAGGATTTCAGAGAGGTCAAAACTATTTTCATAACATTGCTAAGGTATCTTATAGTACAATAAACATTTTTAAAAACTTACTATATGCCAGGCACTATGCTAAGCGTTGGGAATACAAAACAAGGCAAAAGACAATTCCTTTCTTTAAGGAGCTCACAATCTAAAGGAGGAGATAGCATGCAAACAAATATATACAAAGCAAGCTATACACAGGATAAATAGGAAATAATTAAGAGGGAAGGCATTGGACTTAAGAGGGGTTGAGGTTTTAACTTCTGATACAATAAATATAATAGATATAAACAGAGCTCTTTGAAAGGTTCTCAATAATTTTTAGGAGTAGTACTCCCAAGACTAAAAAGTATGAGAACTGCTGTTCTAGACTATAAGGACCAGAAGAGTCAGTGACCTTTTTCTTATCTAAACGGTATATTTTCCCCAACATCTCAGTGTTCTTCACAGAATGCTCTGCATACAGATGACATCTAATAAATGTCCAGTGGAAACAAGAACACAAACAAAAAGTACCTACAAAACAAACTTCATAAATAATTAGTTGAAGTTTCAGGGCAAGTACCAGGGAGGTTTGTTGACCTCACAAGGGCATTGTGCCTTTTGTCATTGCCAATGAGTGATTAGTAGTTACCAATTAGGGGAGTATGAATGTATTTTTAACTTTACTAGGATGACCAAGGGAAGGAAATAGTAATATCCTTTTAAATTCAGTGCTTTTTAAAATGAAGTCAAAGATCTAGATGATCCTGAAGGCAATGTTTTAATGTCTGTGGCCACCAATAGAGAATACCCAGCCTGCAATGATAACCCATGTACAAGTAACATAGTAAGTGTGACAGGAACATGGCCTGGGTTATGATGAAATGATGTCTAATGTTAGACTGTAGTAAGAGAAGCATACAGTACAGAATAAGAGAAGTAACAGTTGTATTGTATTTGTGACAGGAACATGGCCTGGGTTATGATTTCTCTGGCATTAGGAACCTCCTCTACCACAATTAGGTGAGATATTAAATGATTTGCCCAGGGTAACAGACCCATTCTACGTCAGAAGGAAGATCTGAACCTAGGTCCTAGTTCCAAGGCCAGCCTTCTATCCAAAGACTGGTTTGCCATTTCCTTCTCCAGCTCACTTTACAGATGAAGAAACTAAGGCAAACAGGGTTAAGTGAGTTGCCTGGGGTCACCCAACTCTGTAGCTGGCCCTCCATCCACTGTGCCACCTATCTGTCCTGAGTAGACAGCAAAATCAAGAAAGGCCTCCTCCACAAGGTGGGATTTGAGTTGTCTCGAAAGAAGCCAGGGAAATTAGGCAAAACTTAAAAGGAAGCATATTCTCAGCACGTAGGTATGAAGAGTGCAAAGGCAAAGAGCTGGGAGGTAATATCTGGGATACAAAGGACAAAGACCTTCCGTGCCCTCAAGAAGGCTGCATCCAACTAGAGAAGATAAAATTTATAAACAGGTAAATACAACAAACATACAAAGTAAACGAAGGGAGTAGCCTCCCTCCCAGAATTACCAAGTACTTATTTTGTATATGGGTCTCTAAACACTTACTTATAAGGAACTAGGTGATAGTTTCCTCATCTGTACAAGGAGCTGGAGAAGGAAATGGCAAACCTCTGTGGTATCTTTGCCAAGAAAAACCCCCAAAGGGGATCAAAAAGAGTCAGACACGACTGAAAACAAATCAACAACAGCAACCAGTGATGTGGTAGATAGAGCACTGGACTTGGAGTCAGGAAGACCTTAGTTGGAATCCAACTTCAGACACATATTAGCTGTATGGCCCTGGGCAAGTCACTTAAACCTGTTTGCCTCAGTTTTCTCATTTGTAAAACATACTGGAGAAGAAAATAGCAAACCACATCTCTACCAAGAAAACCCCGACTAGGGTTATGATTAGTTGGACACAACTGAAAAATGACTGAACAACATGATTCTGTGTATTCACATTTACATAGTGCTTTAATGTTTGTCAGATCCCAATAGGTATACTTCGTCATATTTATCTTAAGCTATGCACTTCACTTTTTAATCTTATGCCTAACTATGCTTTCATGTGTTAGCCCAGTTGGAGCCATCTGGCTCTCAGGGGTTAAGAGTTAGGCAGACAAATAGTAAATAGTGCACTCTCAGTTCTCTGCTAATCGTCAGGAGCCCCACCCTCCCAGCAAGCTATCTCAATCTACCTCTTCCTTCTATCTTCTAAGCAACAAGCTCCTGGATGGCTAACAATAATAACTAGCATATAGCACTTCAAAGTTCAGAAAGTGCTTCATAAATATTATCCCAATTTATTGTCACAACAATCCTGGAAGGTAGTTGCTATACAGATGAGGAACCTGAGGCTGACCAAGTTTACTTGACTTGTCTAGGGTCACATAGCTAATAAGTGTCAAAGCCATATTAGAATTCAGGTCTTCCTGACTCTAGATGTAGCATGTTATCTACTGTGTTCCCAGCTTTCATTCCTCAAGTGATTTGTTGCCTATTTTTAATAAAAGGATGGAATATTATCATCTGCCCTAGAAGATCTTGCAGCTATTTTTCAGTTGTATCTAATTCTTTGTCATCCCATCTGGGGTTTTCTTGACAGAGATGCTAGAATAGTTTGCCATTTCCCTTTCCAGATCATTTACAGAAAAGGAAACTGAGGCAAACAGTAACTTGCCCTGGGTCACACAGCGAGTAAGTGTCTGAGACCAGATTTGAACCTAGGAAGATGAGTTTTCCTGACTCCAGGCCCAGCACTCTGTCCAATGTGCCCCTGTCCTATTTCCTGGGTCCAAATCCCAACTCTGCCATCACTTTTGTGACCTTGGGAAAAATAACCTAGGCAAGTCTTAGTTTTCTTGTCTTATTTTACAAGAAAGAAAACTAGGATCTCCCTAGGTTAAGTGATTTTCCCAAGGTCAGAAAGGTGATGACAGAGGTGGCCACTGAACCTAGGACATCTTACTCCCAACCAGATGCTCTTTTCACTGTACCACAACAAGAAAAAAACAGGAATGAGAAAACTGAGACGAGGAAAAGGAAATGACTTGCCCCAGTGTCATAAAGGCACTAAGTGTCAGAGTAGATCTGAACCTTCAGATACAACCAATCGTAGCTTAGGCAATCATAAAACAATCTTCAGGGAACCACAGTTTTATTTTAAATATGTCCATGCCTCACTAATTATGATAAAACTCCATTGAGGGTCTTAACCTGAAGTTCATAAACTTAACAAAATTTATTTCAATATAATATGGTTACCTTTATAATCATGCATATTTATTTTATGAATTTAAAAACATTATTCTGAGTAAGGGACCCATAGGCTTTGTCACATTGTCAAAGGGGTCTATGAATTCAAAAAAAGGTTTAACAAGCTCTGCTTTAAATTGTACTTTCTTCTGAACCTATTTGGCTCTGGATTACAAGCCCCAGGAGTCAGCAGCCTTGGCATAACTCCACACAAAGTCATGTAAAAATATCTGATCTCAGGTCAGGCTAAGAAGTCTCCTAATGTGTTTACTCCTCCTCTTCTCTCTAATCTCTACCTTATCTATCTCTGACTTGGCACACCCTTCTGGAAATTCCCCTTACCATGCTCACCTTTGAGGGCTAAAAAGAGAGGTGAGGCTTTAAAGGTATATTTCTATCCTCCCCTGACGAGCTAAAAGACAAAAACTCAAAATGCCTATTACATTGTGCCCAGGCATCTGTCTTTAAGGACCCTACCATTTTCAGGTCCTTAAGGGGTGGATCATTTATAAATCTTTGGTTATCTTATAGGTCATAACTTCCATACCCAAAGAAAAGAGTTAAAGACCTGGAATTCATTGGAAAAGAAAGTGATGATGATATTATTATTGTTGCTTACATTTATACTGAGCTTAAAGATCTGCAAGAAGCTTTCCTCCCAACAATCCTAAATAAAAACGCTTCCATTTAAAATATAAATTTTATTCTGAGTAAAATTCACAAGCAGTTGACTTATCATTCACATACAGTATGTTCAGGAAATACTGGGAAAATATATTCCTAAAAGAAAATGATAATGTCTGTTTATTCTCTCAATAGCCATATGGATTTGACGGCAGGTAGAGAGGAGTGTCAATCCCCATGCAATTAGATAAGACTCCAGAATCAAAAGTTTAGTAACTGGTCTGGAGCAAAGATCTTGTATTTGGACTTTTAGAAGCAAAAAGTCTAACAAAAACATTCTCCAACCTTCACTATTCATTGAAAACAGTAACACAATTTCACCAGCATAGTTTTCAATAACAATTCTTTTTAGCTTTACACACACACACACACACACACACACACACACACTTTTTTTTATGTAATGCTTTATGTTTGCAAAGCACTTTACAAACATCCTATTTGACTGTCACAACAAACCTAGGAGGTTGGAACTATTATTTACAAGCGAGGAAACTGAGGCAAATAGAGATGAAGCAACTTGACCAGGGTCACACAATTAGCACTGTCTGTGACAGGATTTAAACTCAGGTCTTCCTCCTGAGATGTGTCATGTCTCATTTGTACTTTGACACAGTCCTGGAAGGGGGACCTGAAAATCTGGCTTCCAGTTCTAGCTTTCCCAGGTGGCACAGACCCATCCAAGGCATGTGAGTCACCTACCCTGTGCTCTAAGTACAATATAAAAAGGGAGCTGTGATCATTTGCAGTGACAGGTCCACATTGACATCATTGTCCTGCCTGGGAAATGCAGGTCACAACATTTTTAATTAGGTTCCCAAGAAGGAAGCCTCAGGCTACCTAGTGGCTTGTTATCACTTGGCTGAGGCCAGATTCACATGACAAAATAGATTACTTCAAAAGCAATATGAAACAACTCTGTTACTCATTTGGAATCCGTCTTCCAGCTGGCAACCGCAAATCCAATACCCACACTGCCTAACTCAGAAGTCATAGGTAAAATGTCAGCCCACATACTAGAGTTTTGTTTGTTTGGTTTGTTTGTTTCTGTTTTAAAGAAAATATTGCAAGTATTTTTGCTACTGTGACAAACCCTTCAACCAGGAATCCAACACTGTTACTGAAATTCAGCTAAGACAGTAGTTTCTCCCAGGAAGGGAAAAAAAAATCCCAGAAAGGCTGGGCAGAAACACTTTAAGAATCTGGGGTTAAAGAAGGGGCTCAGGAATCTAAAAAAGATTCAAACTAGGAAGACTTTTGCTCCTTTGCGTCTTTTTTTAAGATACTGTTGCTTCCTTATTATACCGTTCCTGTTCAGTAATTTTTCAGTCATATCTGACTCTTTGTGGCCCCATTTTGGGGGTTTTCTTGGCAGAGATACTGGAGTGGTTCGCCATTTCCTTCTCTAGTTCATTTTACAAATGAGGAAACTGAGGCAAACAGGATTATATGACTTGCCCAAAGGTCACACAGCTAGAAAGTGTTTGAAGCTAAATTTAAACTCATAAATGAGTCTTCCTGTCTCCTGGCTCAGTACTCTATCCACTGTGTCTCATTATAGTACCACTGATAGGGTGCATTTGCAAAGACTTTGATGCGATCTGAGCTAGAAGAGTCTTTGGCAATCAGTCCAAGGGAAGCAGCGTGGAGCAGTGAAAGGAACCATAGATTTGACCTGAGTTTGAATCTTGGCTTGACCACTTGTATTCTCGTACAGTCATTTCTGGACCATGGTCTCCTCATCTGTAAAACAGGGGGTTGTACGCATGACCTCTAAAATTTCCCCTAACTTTTGCCAACAGTAGCAGCAGCAGCAGCAGCAATTTTTAACATTTATACAGCTCTTTAAAGGCAGTTAGGTAATGCAATGGATAGAGTGCCAGAACTGGAGTCAGGAAGATACATCTTCTGAGTTCAGACACTAACTGTGTGACACCAGGCAAGTCACCTAACCCTGCCTGCCTCAGTTTTCTTAACTATAAAGTAAGCCTGAGAAGGAAATGGCAAACTACTCTAGGATCTTTGCCAAGAAAAACCCAAATAGGGTCCCTAAGAGTCAAACACGACTGAAAAATGACTGAACAACGAAATAGCTCTTTAAGGTTTATGAAATGTTTTGCAAACATTGTCTCATTTGACCCTCACAATTATCCTTGTAATGTAAGTGCTATCATTACATCCATTTTAGAGATGAAGAAACTGAGGATAAGAATTTTTAAATAACTTTCTGAGGGTTACATAGCTAGTATACGTTTGAGGAAGGATTCAAATTAAGGTATAACTGACTCCAAGTCCAACATTTCGTCCATTATATCTAATCCAACCTTTTCATATTACACATGAGAAAACTCAGACTCAGAAAGCATAAGAAACTTGCCCAAGAAGACCAGTAGTTCCAGTGACAGTAGTCATGATTTTACAGATTGCCAGAAAGTATTTTTAATAATAATATTAATAATTCGTTTTTGTACAGCATCTTAAGCTGTGCAAAATGCTTTCCTCAAAACAGTACTGAGAGAGAAGCTTTACAAGTGCTGTTATTACCATTTTTAGATAAGAAAACAGGGTTGGAAAAGGCTGAGGATCATACTTGTGCTCAGTGTCCGAGATAGGATCTGAACCTAGACCTGCTGATGACAAATACAGAGTTTTATCCTCATCATCATGCCAGAAATGTAAATATTCCTGATGAAACCACAGTAAAATGGTAGCAAAAAGAAAGAGCACCAACTAACCCTCCTACATTAAGCTCAAGATAAGGTGATAAGGCAGCCCTAGGCAGAAATAAATTAGATTTGTAATGAAAAAAATAAAGGCAAGAATATGACAGTCCTCAGTGTTTTCAATATTTTTTTCAACTTTTCTAATCATTTAGAAGAAGAAAACAAAAGCATGTTAAATTGGACCTACTAGTGAAACACAATGACTAAAGGGACCTGGGTTTGTGGTTGAACTAGAACAGGGCTTTTTTACTTTCTCTGTATAACATGGAACCCTTTGACAGTCTAGTGAGTTTATGGACCCTTTCTTAGAGTCATATCTTTAAATGAATAAAATAAAATGCACAGTCCTACAAAAGAAACCAATTATTTTAAAACAGCTATCAATTTTTTTTTCATACAAGTTCCTGGACCTCAGGAGAAGAACCCCAGGTCTCTAATATCCCATCTAGCTCTGTATACTAGGTATTATGAATTTCTTCAATATTTTAAAGCAAGTTTGTATATATATATGCTCTCCCCCAAAACTGGTTTTAAAAATCAGTTTGCTTTCATCTGGAAAGGGAAGTTGGAAAAACTGGACAAATAGTGTAGTTCCTTTCTGCTGCCTTTACCTTACAAACTCTTGCTTCTGTCGGGAATAAAACTGTGAATGTGTAGGTGGTGGTAATTTTTTCCCATGTTACTTTAACCTCTCCTAGCCACTGACTTCCTAAAACAATAGAAGGCCAGAGATAAGGCCAAGAGAGGGTTCATAATCCTGAAGCGGTAGTTTTACAGGCAAGAAAACAAATTCTGAATTGAATAGTTTCCAAAATTGAGTGAGGGAAGAGACACAGAAGCCCAGGTCCTAGGATGCTTTCCCCCCTCAGACTTATTCTTGTCCTGAGTGATCCTGTTCCTAGCACCAGCATTGACAAGAAAATGCACTGCTGAACTACTAACCATCAAGGCAAGCATCCTGAGCAGACAGTTAACTCAAACAAGGCAGACAGAAGAAATAAGACAACGGCCCCTTGTTTCTTAACTGTGACAAAACTGAGGTCCATAAGAATTTTTAAAAAAATTGGTTTGTGCTGTACTTCTGAAGTGGGTGTGTTTACAACTAGATACAAGTAATAAAGAAGACTGACTGTTCATAACTGAGTAGGAGGGTTTAGAGGCATGGTAAATTTATTGCTTGCCAGACAGAGTTCTGTAGGAGAATGAACTTGGAAGCACAGAAGGGTTTGATGCAACACAAGGTCATTTTCAGTAACCTTCAAGTTTGGTTTTAGAGCTAATTAAACATAACATAAAACCTAGCTATAAACAACAGATACATCTAGTGATCTGGTTGGAAGGAATCCTAACTGAGAATTTTACTCAAAGCCCAGAAGAAAGCAATCATACAAGAAATAAGCAATGCTTATTCCTTTGTTACATCATAATTATTGTAATTTCATTATATTATTATTACAATGATGCTAAAACCTTTTCTGATAGAAACATTGAACAATCCCACCAATCTATTACAAGGAGGACATGAACATTTTTTTCTACGTACTCATGCTCAATTCCTATCATTATTTATATTTGCAGGAGGCAAAGAAGTACAATGAAAAGAGTCTTGACTCTGGAGTCAGAAAGCCTAGGTTCAAATCCCCATTATGCCATGTATCACCTCTGCAACTAGGGGAAAGTTATAAATTCCCAGGGCCTCAATTTTCTCATCTTATGAGTGAAGTGGATTACATGGCTTTTAAGGTCCCTTCTAGCTCCAATTCTATGATGCTATGACACACAGTCAAGGTTCAGGATATAATTTCTACCCAATCCTTTTTATCTGTACAAAGTCATCTGTTAGACCATATAGGTACTCTGCCAATGACTTTGCCTTCACCAAAAGAACTGGTAATAATGATACTGGTACTGAGCGATACCAAGAAAAGCAAAAACCAATCCCTGCCTTCAAGGGTTCAGAGTCTATTAAAAGAGACAACCTACAAATTACTAAGCAAAACAAGCTATGGGCAGGATAATAAGGGGAAATATCAGCAGAGGGACAGCTCTAGAACTAAGGACCAAAAAACGCTTCCTTGTAGAAGGCAGGATTTTAGGTGGGCCTTGAAGGGTGCAAGGGGAACCAAGAGGCAAAGATGAGGAGGGAAAGAGCATTCCAGGGAAGTAAAAGACTGTCAATGAAAATGGCCAGAGTCAGGAGATGGAGTGTCTTATTCTAGAAATAGCAAGGAGACCAGTGTTCTTAATCAGAGAGTATGCATAATTCCAAATACACCAAATCTTACACTAAAGGCTTCTCCAGTGGTTCAAGGTGGTAGGGAAACATGCAAGAAAAGGCCAGTTGTTAAACTTTCAATGTAAGCATTTAGACTTTGGAAACAGGTAAACACTACACATCACAGTTTAATTTATATTATTTTGCTTATTGTCTAGATTTAAGAAAGTGATAGAGAAAATGTTAATAATATAGATCAAGCTTAAAAGTGGATTGAGTGTACTTTTTTCCCCATAGATCTAACTGGTAAGTATTTTCCTACACACCACTGGTGTCAATCCTAGATTCAGGATGAAATTGCTAACATAGCACAAACTGAAAAATAGTATAAGCCTAGAGTCAGACTGGGCCTATGTAGAGAAAAATTATGGATGTTATCTAAGAGGTTCATCAGAAGAAAAAATGTATTTGGCAACAGAAAGGACTTATAATCATGGATTAAGGTATGGAAGGTTTGGATGTGTATCAATCAACAGTCATTACGTGCCTACTCTACATTCCAGGCACTACACTAGTTGCTGGGTCTATAGGGACAAAAATTAAACAGCCCCTGCTCTCTAGGAATTTATAATCTACAGAGTCCTCACACAGATAAAATCTGAAGTCTTTTAAAATATCTAAGTGTACACATATGCTCCATAAAACTCTAGTGTTATACAGTCCAGTCCAACACAGAAATTCTTTATAGAATATATCTGACAGATCATCATCCATCCTCTGTTTAATGTATCTAGACTCATATAAATATATAAATAATCAAATAAAATGAGCTAATGCCTACAAGGCACTTTGTAAAACTTAAAGTTCTATATAAATGTCAATTATTATTTATACTCAACCAGCTGTTAATCTATTTTAATGAAATAATGTATACCAGCATACGTGCACACACATTAAATATGTTCTCTCATATACATGTACACACACATAGAAAAGTCATAGATCATTAAAGATGGAAAGGATCTCAGAGATCATATGGTACCAACAAAACACTGTCTTCCTAGTCCAAGTTCATAACCTCAGGGTCATCATCAACTCCTCTTTCCCATATCAAATAAATTATTGATTCCACCTTCACACTCTCCTTCAAATATTTCCTATTCTCTAAATTCACAGAGCCACTACTCTAAGAGAGACCCCTCATCACTTTTTCTTAAACTAGACTATTCTTAAAACCTTCTAAGTGGTATCCTTGTCTCCAATCTATCCCATCTTCAATCCATCCTTCACGTAACTGGCAAAAATTACCTCAGCCAGAAAAGAAACTTTCTGGGGTTTCCTATTGCCTCTGGGATCAAACACAAGCTACTCTGTCTAGCATTTTTAAAAGGCCCTCTACACCTTTCCAGTATAATTTCAAATTATTTTCTTCTTCACATATTAGACATTCCATCCAAAACTGAATTCAACAAGATTTTCTAGCCATGGCTGCTATGAATTCATATCATACCGGAATACATTTCCTTCATCATCATCACTTTAGATTCCCTCTAGGCTCAGATCAGGTACTACCTCCTCCGTGAAGCCTTCCTTGGTCTCCCTCAAGGGAGTGATTTCTCCCATCTCAGGTTTTTTTTTTTCCCTAGAACTCTATCTGACCTATACCCGATAATCCTATTATATTTTAGTCATGTATATATTGTATCTCACAAGAGAATGTATGCTCTTTTACACAGGAACTGTTTCCAGTTTTTTGCTGTCTTCATAGTAATAATGACAGCTAGCTAGTATTTATAAAGTGCTTTAACGTTTATAAATTACTTTACACATAATCTCATTTGACGGTCCCTCAACAAGAATCATATGAGGTAGGTGTTATTATTATATGCATTTTACTAGTGAGAGAAGTAAGGCTAAGAGACCCTTGCCCAGGGTCACACAGCAACTATCTGGGACAGGACATGAGCTCGGTGTTCCTGACTCCAAGTCCAGGATTTTTTGTTGTTATTCAATAATTTCTGACTCTGTATGACCCCATTTCATGTCTTCCTGCCAGCAATGCTAGAGTAGTTTGCATTTCCTTTTAGAGATGAGGAAACTGAGGCAAACAAGGTTAAGTGACTTGTCCAGGGATGTCACTCAGGCAGTATCTAAGGTCAGATTTGAAGTCAGCTTCCCCAAATTCAGGCCCAGCGCTCTATATACCGAGCCACTTAGCTGCTTGGGACATGAATGAAGCCAAAGAGGTCAGACGGCAGAGACGAAGCGGGAGAGCATTCTTGGCAAGAGGATCAACCAGAGAAAATGCTGAAAGTGGGAAGAATCTTTTTCTAGAAACAGCTAGGAGGCTAGGCTAATGTCACTGGATTATAGAGTACCTGGGGGATATGGGCTGTTAAAGTGTAAAAATACTGGAAAGGCTGGGGATAGGGAGGGTTTCGGGTTATAAATGACAGAGGACTTCATACTTGATTCTGGAAATGTTAGGGAGTCACTGGGGTTTACAAAAAAAAATTGCAGGGAGGAGGCTGGAGGTGAAGTGAGGTTGACTTTCAGAAGATTACTTTGACAGTTGAGTGGAGGATGGACTAGAATGGGGAGAGACAAGCCAGCAGACTATTGCAACAGTTCAGTCATGAAGAAATGAGGGCCAGTGTCAAAGGAGAGAAAGGGACATATTTGAGATGATACAAAATTGATATAAGTAGGTCTTCGAAACAGACTGGATGCGGGGAGAGATGAGAGATGAGAAGTAAGGTAAAACACCTTGGTTGCCAGCCTGGCCTACTGGGAAGATGGCTTATCCTTGAGTTTGGAATAAGGGGATGATCGGGGGAGAGATAATGAGTTCAATTTTGGACATGTTGAGTTTAAGATGATGTCTATAGAATATACAGTTTGAGATGTCTATAGAATACACAGTTTGAGATGTCTAATAAGCAGTTGGAGACATGAGACTGGAAGTCAGCAGAGAGACTGAAGCTGGAAAAGTAGATTTAAGAATCATTAGCACACAGATGATAATTGACTCCATGGGAGCTAATGAGATCACCATGTGAAATAGTATATAGAGAGAAAAGAAGGCCTACGCCAGAGCCCCGTGGGCTCTCTTACTAGAAACCACAATCAAATCAATACTCCCATTGCTCTGGAAAGAGTCTGGCAACATCCTTTTTGGCCCCATGCAGCATCCTTTAATGCCTCAGACCAAAACTCCAGTCCCTGGCCATCATCATTCTTTTATGTGAGTTGTCTCTATTTGTACGCAAGTTCCTTGAGAAAAGAAATTATCTCAATTTTTTATTAGCACAATGCTTGGCACATGTTAAAGTCTTAAAAAATATTTTTCATTTACTTACTCACTTAAGATAGGAGGGAAGTGGGTTAGAATCCCACCTCAACAATTTACTAACTGTAACCATGAATGTTATTAGTAAAAGAGAAAGAAATAATTCTTATTAGCATCCACCTACCAAGGGTATAATGAGAATGAAATATGATAACATATATAAAGTGTTTTCTAAAATTAAAGCACTATATAAATATGAGTTACTATTATTACAAGCATTTTTCCTAACTTCTTATCTTAGAAGGTCTGTGAAATTGCTGAGGTTTTTTTTAAACAATATTTTGATAACAGCATTTCAATATAATAGATTCCCTTTATGTTTCTGTTACACATAAATGGTTTGGAAAACCAAGGAGTGAGGGAATAAATACACCCCCTTTCACAGGGCTTCTTAAACTTTTTACACTTGCAACCCCTTTTTATGTTTCAGCAGCATTTGTTGACATTGTTCAACCAAGGCTGTAGTGAATGGGCAAGCACTGCCAGAAACACCTTGGATTCATTACATGTTTGAGTTTTAATTAATTTCTAGTCAATGCATGCTCCAAAAACCTTTTACTGTTGCCAATTTTTTTTGACCCTATATGGGGTTTCAATCCACAGTTTAAGAAGTGCTGCTTGAGAAGACATTACTATTCAAAGCATCTAGGTGATGCAATGGATAGACTGCTGGGCCTGGAGTCAGGAAGACCTGAGTTCAGATTCAGACTTACTAGCTGTGTGACTCTGGGCAAGTTATTTAACCTCCACTGCCTCAGTTTCTTCAACTGTAAAATAAGGATAATAATAGCACCTACCTCCTCGGGCAGTTGTAAGGATCAAATAAGATAATACTGTAAAATGCCCAGCACAATGCCATTTATTACATAGTAATAAATGTTTATTCCTTTTCCTCAAATTCCCTGGTGGGGGGAGGGGAGGGGAGAGCAGCAGAGCGAGGGAGTGAATAAGAGCTCTGCAAGAATCAGAATACAGGGGATTAGGGTAGAAAAACAGAGAGCTAGCAGGCATTTCTCTCCCCCCACAAACACAGACACACACACAACTGTCCTATTAAAATCCCATGTTTCCTTCCAGTCTCAGCTCAAACAGCAGCTTCTACATGAAGGGTTTCCCAATCCACCAAGGTTCTACTGCCCTCCTTCCATAAAATACCTTTTAATTACTTCAGATATATTTTGTTTATAATGGGAGAGGTGTGTGTGTGTGTGTGTGTGTGTGTGTGTGTGTGTGTGTGTGTTCATTCCATGTATTAATAAATGCTCACTGATTATAAGCAACAAACAAAGGCAGTTTGTGACTGATTGTCCCCTCCTCTTATACATATGACGCCTAACAGCAAAGTTTGTGACTTCCTTCCCTCTACAGGTGTGCCATAAAGGTTCATTTTAATCTTCAACTATAAAAAAGGGTTTTGGTGGGACAAGGAGCAATGAGGAGAGGAGAGAAAGAGCTGAATTCAACTATTACATCCCCTCTCGTTTCACTAAGAAGCAAACAAGGAGCAAATACAATCCCACTTCTGCCTCCCCTGCTTCAAGAAGCAACGGAAGGATCACCTGCAGGTCCTCAATCTGGGCACCCTCCCCTTCAGCAATTCTAAAACTGCTTGACAAGAAGACAGAAGACCAGTACAATCCTTCACAAGATGCAAACACCTGTAGACACACAGACAGAAAGCAACTGGGCAAAAAGAATGAAAAAAATAGAGAGCGGATGAATCCCAGGGAGATAAGAGTAATTCTTGTCTTGACAATGCCTTCAGGGAAGGCTTCTTATAACTACATGATGGAAAGTAAAATTGAGCACACAGCAAGACATGCATATTCCTTTCTCCATCCTGCTCAAATTGTCATGTAAAAATATTTTAATGATAAAACTCCTTTTCATTTTCAGAACCGAAAAGCTCAATTCACAGAGGCAACCTAATCTGGCACAAAAAATGCTGAAACTAGAGGCACAGAATTAGGGTTAGAATCCCACTCTTCTGTACTTACCGTGCAACCCTGGGGAAAGCAACTTCATGTACATGGGCCCAAGTTTCCTCATATATAAGACGAGAAGTTGAACCAGATGAACCTCTCAGGGCCCTAGCTCCCTTTATGTGCTGTTTTATGCATTTTAAGGCATTATCCTGGGAGAGGGTCCATAGACTCACCAGACTTCCAAAGGTGTCCATGACACAAAAACAGGTAAGAATGCTTGCCCTAGATGTAGGTACAAACACCCTCCTTGTGACTTATTTTCCTAGAATTGCTTAGAACTCTAAGGAACTAAATGATAGCATTTCCTATCATTTCTCTCATCTAAGAACAGACCTGTAGAGTCTCTCAATCACCCATAAGGCTTTTATTAAAATAATATTACTAGGTTCCAGTCAGTCAATAAGAATTTACTAAATATCTACTATATAGGGAGACTAAAAGGGCAAAAATATCCCGTCCTCAGGGAGATTATATTCTAAAGGAGAAGGCAACATATACCAAAATATATATAAACAAGACATATGTAAAGCAGGTGGAAGGCAGCAAGTACATTCTAATAAGAAAGACACTACACAAGATTCATGTAAAGTAGATGGAAGATAACGGAGGGGACAGCATGCCTCAGTATTACTATTTTCAGGAGTGGGGCCAGAGGGATGATGATCCTAACTAATATTTCCTTTATAATACCTTCTCTAATTTTTTTTTAAATGGTTATTCTTGAAAATTCTCAGGAATATTATAGCCAACTTCCAGAGTTCCCAAGTCAAGGACAAAATACTTCAAGCAGCCAGAAAGAAACAATTCAAATATCATGGAGCCACAGTCAGGATAACACAGGACTTAGCAGCATATACATTAAAGGACCAGAAGAATTAAAGGAGCTTGGATTAAAACCAAGACCCACCTACCCAGAAAAACTAAGTATAATCCTTCAGAGGGGGAAAGTAGACATTTAATGAAATAGATGGGACTTTTAAGCATCATTATTTAAAAGACTAGAGTTAAACAAAAAATTTCATTTTCAAATACAAGACACAAGAATAAAGTAAAATTGTCTATATTCTTACATGGAAAGATGATACTTGTAACTCTTAAGAATGTTAACACTATGGAGGAGCCAAGATGGCGGAGTAGAAAGACTCAAGTACGCTAGCTCCGAATCCACAGCCACTAAATTTCCTGTAAAAAGAACTCCCCACAAATTCTGGAGTACTGCAAGCCGCACACCAATGCAGTGGAAGAGAGTTCCGTTCCAGAGAGCCCTGGAGAGCCGTCCCCAGGGGTCCATCATGCTCCGGAAAGCGGAGCCCACCCCTGAGCTACCCTGGCCAAGCAGCCCCAGAGGAGCAGATACAAGCAGGCTTCAGGGAGGGAATGTCCGGTGGCCACGAAGGTCCCTCCACCCACAGGCGCTGCAGGTCAGTGAGAGAGACTTCTGGGATGGCCGAGAGGGGAGTGGGGTGTCTCCATAACTCAGGCCCCCTCGGGAGGCAGCGGGGGAGACAGTGGCAGAGGCAGCAGTGGCAGCCAGGGACTCCCAGAGCAGACAGGAGCTCCATTACTGAAGGTCTCTGTATAAACCCCCTGAGGGAACTGAGCTTGGCCCTGCCCCAACATGAGCACCAGAACTTAAGCTCACATTGAATAGCAGCCACTCCCGTCACGGAAAGCCCTGAGGCTGGGAAGCAGCATTTGTATCTCAGACCCCAAGCACTAGCTGGGCGGATCTAGGCGGGGGTGGACAGGAATCTCAGAAGTCAAGTAACTGGCTGGGAAAATGCCCAGAAAAAGGAAGCAAAATAAGACTATAGAGAGCTACTTTCTTGGGGAAGAGATGTTCCTTCCTCCCTTCATTTCTGATGAAGAAGTACAATGCTTGCCATCAGGGAAAGACGTGGAGATCGGGGACTCTCTATCCCAGACATCCCAGGGGGATGTCCGGTGGGCTCAGGCCATGGAAGAGCTCAAAAAGGATTTTGAAAATCAAGTTAGACAGGTGGAGGAAAAACTGGGAAGAGAAATGAGAGAGATGCAAGAAAAGAATGAAAAACGGGTCAATACCTTGGTAAAGGAGACCCAAAAAAATGCTGAAGAAAATAACACCTTGAAAAATAGGCTAACTCAATTGGCAAAAGAGGCTCAAAAAGCCAATGAGAAGAAGAATGCTTTCAAAAGCAAAATTAGTCAAATGGAAAAAGAGGTTCAAAAGCTCACTGAAGGTAATAGTTCTCTCAAGATTAGCATGGACCAGATGGAGTCTAATGACTTTCTGAGAAACCAAGAAATCACAAACAAAACCAAAAGAATGAAAAAATGGAAGAAAATGTGAAATATCACATTGCAAAAACAACTGACCTGGAAAATAGATTCAGGAGAGACAATTTAAAAATTATGGGACTACCTGAAAGCCATGATCAAAAAAAGAGCCTAGACATCACCTTTCATGAAATTATCAAGGAAAACTGCCCTGAGATTCTAGAACCAGAGGGCAAAATAAGTATTGAAGGAATCCATCAATCACCGCCTGAAAGAGATCCAGAAAGAGAAACTCCTAGGAACATTGTGGCCAAATTCCAGAGTTCCCAGGTCAAGGAGAAAATATTGCAAGCAGCTAGAAAGAAACAATTCCAGTACTGTGAAAATACAATCAGGATAACACAAGACCTAGCAGCTTTTACATTAAGGAATCGAAGGGTGTGGAATAGGATATTCCAGAAGTCAAAGGAACTAGGACTCAAACCAAGAATCACCTACCCAGCAAAACTGAGTATAATACTTCAGGGGAAAATATGGTCTTTCAATGAAATAGAGGACTTTCAAGCATTCTTGATGAAAAGACCAGAGCTGAAAAGAAAATTTGACTTTCAAAGACAAGAATGAGAACAAGCATGAAAAAGTAAACAGCAAAGAGAAGTCATAAGGGACTTACCAAAGGTGAACTGTTTACATTCCTACATGGAAAGACAATACTTGTAACTCTTAAAACTTTTCAGTATCTGGGTAGTTGGTGGCACCACACACAGATGTACACACACACACGCACACACATGTACACGTGTGCACGCACACACACATACACACATGCATGCACATACAGAGACAGAGAGCACAGAGTGAATTGATTGGGATTGGACCATATCTTAAAAGAAATTAAGGTAAATGGTGAGAGAGAAATGTAGTGGGAGGAGAGAGGGTGAAATGGAATAGGGCAAATTATCTCTCATAAAAGAGGCAAGCAGGAGACTTTTTAGTGGAGGGAAAAAGAGGAGAGCTGAGAAAAAAACATGAAGTTTACCCTCATCACATTCGACTAAAGGAAGGAATAAAATGCACACTCATTTTGGTATGAAAACCTATCTTACAGTACAGGAAAGTGGGGGAGAAGGAGATAAGCAGGGGGGAGGGATGATGGAAGGGAGGGCAATGGGAGAAGGGAGAAATTTGAAGTCAACACCCTTGGGGAGGGACAGGATCAAAAGACAGAATAGAAACAATGCGGGGCAGAATAGGATGGAGGGAAATAGTTAGTCTTACACAACACAACTGTTATCGAAGTCATTTGCAAAACTACATAGATAGGGCCTATATTGAATTGCCTGCCTTCCCAAAGGGAATGGGTGGGGAGGGAGGGATGGGGAGAATTTGAAACTCAAAGTTTTAGGAACAACTGTTGAGTATTGTTGTTGCTACTAGGAAATAAGAAATACAGTTAATGGGGAATAGAAAGTCATCTGGCCCTACAGGACAAAAGAGAAGATGGGGACAAGAGAAGGGAGGGATGATAGAAGAGAGGGCAGATTGGTGATAGGGAAAATTAGAATGCTTGGTGTATTGGGGTGGGGGGAGGGGATAAAGGGGGAGAAAATTTGGAACCCCAAATTTTGTGAAAATGAATGTAAAAAGTTAAATAAATAAATTTATATTTAAAAAAAAAAAATAAAGAAGAATGTTAACACTATTAGGGCAATTAGAACTAGTATACAGAGACAGAGGGTATAAGTTTGACTTGACTATGATAAGATGATATCCAAAACTAAAACACAAAAGTTAAGAGGTGAGAAGGAAGATTGTACTGGGAGAAGAGGAAAGGGAAAAAAGAGAGAATGAATTAATCATCCCACATAAAAGAGACTTAAAAGAGTGAAGCAGAAGACTGCAGCAGGGGCAGGGGGAGAGGACAAGCAACACTTGAACTTTATTCTCATCAGCATTGGCTAAAAGAGGGAATAACATATATGAATCTATCTGGCCCTATAGGAAAGGTTGGGAATGGGAGGAGAGACTGATAGAAGGGAAGGAGGACTAGGGGAGGAGGCAGTCAGAAGTAAGATACTTATAAGGAGGGAAAAGATGAAAGGTAAAAGAGAAAGAAGAATAAATGGGCAAAATAGGATGGAGGGAAAAACACTATACAATAATAACTATAAATGTGAATGGGATGAACTCACCCATAAAAAAGGAAACAGAAAACAGAATGGATTAAAAACCAAAATCTTACAATATGCTTCTATACAGGGATCATATTTGAAACACAGAGACACACACAGAGTAAAGGTAAGGGGCTGGAGCAGAATATATTTGCTTCAACTAAAGTTAAAAAAAAGCAGGGGTAGAAATCACGATCCTCAGACAAATCAAAAGCAAAAATTGTTTTAATTAAAAGAGATAAGGTGCTATATACAATGAAGTAAAAACAATACTAAACATATATGCATCAAATGCTATAGCATTTGAATTTTTAAAGAAGTTAAATGAGCCATAGGAGGAAATAGTAAAACTATACTAGTGGAGGACCCAAACTTTCCCCTCTAGTAACTAGATAACTCTAATTTAAAAATAAACAAGAAAGAAGTTAAGGAGGTGAATAGAATTTTAGAAAAGTTAGATATTATAGAACTCTGGAGAAAACTAAATGGGAATACAAAGAAATATAACTTTTTCTTACCAGTACATGATACCTACACAAAAACTGACCAAATATTAGGGAATAAAAATCACACAACCAAATGCAGAAAAAAATAAATATTAAATCAGATCATAATGCAATAAAAACTATATTCAATAATGGGCAGTGGAAAGGTAGATTAAAAATTAATTGGAAACTAAATAAACTGATCCTAAAGAATAAGTGGGTCAAAGAACAAATCACAGAAACAATCAACAATTTCATTAAAGAGAATGGCAACAATGAAAGAACATACCAAAATTTATGAGATTCAGTCAAGGCAGTACTTGGGAAAAAATTTATATCTCTAAATACATCAATAAAATAGAAAAGGAGCAGGTCAATCAATTGGGCATACAACTAAAAAAAACTAGGAAAAGAAATTAAAAATTGTGAACTAAATTCCAAATTGGAATCCTGAAAACCAAAGGATAATTAATAAAACTGAAAGAAAACCATTGGACCAATAAATAAAATTAGAAGCTAATTTTATGAGGAAAAAAAACAATATAATTTGATAAACCATTGGGTGATTTGATTAAAAAAGGAAAAAAAGAAAACCAAATTACCAGTAAAAGGAAAGGGGTGAATTTACCAACAAGAAGAAGAAATTAAAACAATTAATAGGAGCTATTTTGCCCAATTACATGCCAATAAATCTGACAATCTAAGCAAAGAATATTTATAAAAATATAAATTTCCCAGATTAACAGAATAGGAAAGAAATTGAAGAAGCCATGAATGAACTCCCTAAGAAAAAAATCCCCAGGACCAGATGGATTTTTACCAAAGCAAATTCTATCAAACATTTAAAGAACAATTACTATATAAACTATTTGGGAAAATAGGCAAAGAGTGCTACCAAATTCTTTTTATGATAACAATATGGTATTGGTACCTAAGCCAGAAAGAACCAAAACAGAGAAAGAAAACCATAAACCAATTTTTCTAATGAATATTGATGCAAAAAAATTTAAATACAATACTAGCAAAGAGATTACAGCAATAAGGACAAGGATAAGGTCACTATGACCACGAGAGATTCATACCAGGAATGTAAGACTGGTTCAAGATTAGGAAAACTATCAGCATAAGTAGCCGTATCAATAACAAAACCAACAGAAATCATATGATCTCAACAGATGCAGAAAAAAACTTGGACAAAATACAATACCCATTCCTATTAAAAACACTAGAGCATAGGATTAAATAGAGCTTGCCTTAAAATCTATCTAAAATCATCAGCAAATATTATCTATAATGGGGATAAACTAGAAGCCTTCCCAATATGATCAGGCATTGCCACTATTATTCAATATTGCACTAGAAATGCTAGCTATAATAATAAAAGAAAAAGAAATTGAAGGAATTAGAATAAGCAATGAGAAAAAAACTATCACTCTATGAAGATAATATGATGTTATACTTGGAGAATACTAGAGAATCAACTAAAAAAAACTATTTGAAATAACTAACAACTTTAACAAAGTTGCAGGATATAAAATAAACCCACATAAATCACCAACATTTCTATATAGTACCCACAAAGTCCGGTAGGAAGAATCAGAAAGAGAAATTCCATTTAAAATAACCATATACAATATAAAAGACTTGGGAGTGTGCCTGACAAGACAAATGCAGGAACTATATGAATAAAATTACAAAATACTTTTCACACAAATAAAGTCAGATCTAAACAGAAAAATATTAAATTCTCATGAGTAAGCCAAGTCAATATAAAAACAATGAAAATTTTACCTAATTTATTTATTCAGTGCCACACCAGACTCCAAAAAATTTTTTATAAAACTAAAAAAAAATATTCATCTGGAAATCAAATGGTCAAGAATATTAATGGAATCAAGAAAAAAAATGTGAAGGAAAGTAGCCTAGCTATACTATATCTCAAACTGTATTATAAAGCAGTAATCATCAACAGAGTACTAGTCAGTGAAACAGATTAGGTACACAATACATGGTAGTAAATCATAATAGTATATAGTAATAGTCTAATGCTTGATCAATGTAATTTAGTTTTGATCAATGCAAAAATCTAAGCTTTCGGGACAAGAATTCACTATTTGGCGAAAACTGCTAGGAAAATTGTAAAATAGTATGGCAGAAACTAGGTATAGACCAACATCTCACACTGTACACCAAGATAAGGTGAAATGGGTACATGATTTAGACATGAAGGGTGATACCATAAGCAAATTAGGGGAACATGGAATAATTTAGCTCTCAAATCTGTGGATAAGGGAAGAATTTAATTTTAATTTAATTAAAAGGGGGTTGCATAAACAAAATCAATGCAACCAAGATTAGAATGAAAGCAAAAAATTGAGGGAAAAACTTTTTCTGCAACTATTTCTGATAAAAGTCTCATTTTTCAAGTACATAGAGAATTGAGTCAAATTAATAAGAATACAAGTCATTCTTCAACTGATAAACAATTAAAGGATATAAGCAAGTAGTTTTCAGATGAAGAAATTAAAGCTATAATCATTTTAAAAAATGCTCTAAATCACTATTGATTAAATAATTGCAAATTAAAACAACTCTGAGCTACCACCTTATACCTATCTGATTGGTTCATATGACAGAAATGGAAAATTATAAATATTGGAGGGAATGTGAGAAAATTGGGACACATACACTGCTGGTGGAGTTGTGAACTAATTCAGTCAATTTGGAGAGTAATTTGGAACTATGCCCAAAGAGCTATAAAGTTGTGCATATAACTTTGACCCAACAATAGCACTATTAGATCTATATCTCAAAGAGATTTTAAAAAGGGGTAGAGGGGAAGGATCTATTTGGACAAAAATACTCATAGCAGTGCTTTTTGTGGTGCCTAAAAATTGGAAATTCAGGAGATGCCCATCAATTGTGGAATGGCTGAACAAATTGTGGTACAGGATTTTAATGGATTGTGCTATAAAATTAATAAGCAAGAAGATTTCAGAAAAACGTGGAAAGACATAACTGATGGAGAGCAAAGTGAGCAAATCCAGGAGAACACTGTACACAGTAACAGCAATGTTGTATGATGAACAAGTGTAAATGACTTAGCTATTCTCAGTACTACAATGATCCAAAACAATACAAAAGGACTCATGATGAAAAATGCTATCTGCCTCCAGAGAAAGAACTGATGGTGTCAATACAGATAGAAGCATACTATTTTTCTCTCTTTCTTTCTGGGTTTGAGTTTTCTTCCAGATTTACAAGATTGTACATGAATAATCTATATCAGATTGCGAGCCATAGGGCTGTGGGGAGGAAGAAAGGGATAGAATTTGGAACTCAAAATTTTTAATGTTAAAAATTATTTTTAGATATAATTGGAAAAAAAAATTTTCAAATGGTTATTCTTTTTGGCGGGGGTGGTTACAGCAATTGAAGGCCCAGAAAAGTCTCATCATGAAAGTCTTTGACCCTGGAACAAAGGGTCCAGCATCAGAAATGGATATGCTTCCATCAGTGGAAATACAACTAAAGAAGATGCCTCATCATCTGCTTTGCTGGTGCACCCTAACAGACACGGGGCTTTCCAATTGACTTGCTATATGTATTATCTCCTATTATATGTATTATCTCCCCCTATTAAAAAGTGAGTTCCTTGAGAACAGAGACTGTCTTACTGTTCTGTTTTTATCCCTAGTACTTCATACAGTATTTTGCAGATAGTGAGTGCTTAATAAATGATTTTTTTAATGCAATCAACAACCTTCATTTTCAAATATGTTCCTCTCTTTCTCCTCTACAGAAAACCATCCCTTGTTACAAAGAATATTTTTTTTAAAAAAAGGACACAGTTCAGCAAAACTAACCAATACACCAACCAAATTGAATAGTATATGCATTAATATTTCATACCCATAGTTCTCTACTTCTGCACAGGGAGGAAGGTACTTTTAAATTTCAAAGACTCAGAATGATCTTTTCTTGAGGCCACGAATGGTTTCAGTTTTTATTCTGTATCCCCAGAACCTCCCATTGCTCTTTGCACATGGTACAGACTTTAAAATGTTTAATAAATTGAGTTCACTTCCATACCTAAATGCTCTTTTGACTCAAAAACTGTCATTCTTTTTCTTCCCAATATGATTCTATTAGTTTCAAATTTCAGCATTTTACCTCCAATGACAAAAATTTCTACTGTGTTTCTCTCCCAGATTCTGTAATTTCAACCATCCGTTTTATGGCATTACTTTTTATTTATATATTAAATGACATCCATTTTTAAGGTTTAGTTTATTTTTAAGACAAAAGGGATCAGTGTCAACAGCCACAATGCTCCCTAGCTATATTCATATTCCAGGCAAAAAAACTCACTGGGTCTTCACAACAGTCTTGTGAGGTAGTCTTGCCTAGATATCTCATTGTTACTTGATGGATGAGGGAATGTATGTCTAAGAAGTCATATGAATTCTCTCCACACAGAAATATGTAAACTGTTACTTCACTATCACCAGGTTAGTTATTGTGAAAAATGAAAACTGCCTAGTCAGGCTTCAAGAAGAGTTAAGAATTGCAAAGATGGGGGACTATGGATGTTAAGTATTGCTTCTCTTATCAAAGTATATGGACGTACTGAGTGGTTTTGCTGAGCAATTTTTTCCTCTCTTATTTATTCTTTTAACAAGAAGTGGCTAGCTCACTTGCTGGACAAGGTAGGAAAGAAATATATTTAGAAATGAATGAAGGTGATGTAAAACCAAAAGAGGTCATTAAAAAATTGGCCTTTAATCAACTTTAAAGTTAGGTTCAGAAACATAAAGGATCACTCGTTTTTCCTCCTGCTTTTAAAATACAAGTCATATGACATTCAAAGGAACTTAGTGACCAGAGAAGGTAAATCAAAGAGCTCTATCTTACAGACTGTCTAATCCATCTAGCTCCTATTTTACACATGAGTAAAATGAAGCCAAGAGAGGTGGACTCTCCAAAGTTACACATGTACCAGAGCCTGGATTAGAACCCAGGTTCTCTGAACCCAATCTCTCTTGCCTTTTGTGGCTAAACCCCTTTTAAAAAGTCACTTACAATAGGCACTTCACTTTCTTCTCATACTCTTCTTATTTCTCTGCAACCTGGATTCTGAATTTACCATTCAAATGAAACTGCTCTCCACAAAGTTACCACATTATGTTCTTTTCTCAAATCTCATCTTTCTTGCCCTCTCTGGAAGCTTTTTACATTGTCAATATACTCTTCTCTGCAGATTTTCATGACAGCGTTCTATTGATTCCCCTCCTTCCTGTTGGTCCATTCCTTTTCAGCCTCCTTTGTTAGAACTTTATTTGGTTTATGTCCACTACTTGTGAATATCCCTCCAAGGTTCTGAACTGGGACCTTTTCTTTTCTCCCTCTATAGTATTTCACCTGGTGATCTCATCATTCTCTCTATCCCCCTATCCACTGCCTTGTCAGACTGATCTTCCTAAAAGCGGTCTAACCAAGTTACTTCCATATGCAATGTAACTCCAGTGGCTCTATATCATTTCCACAATCAAATATAAAATCCTGTTTTTTCACTGAAAGCCCTTCATAACCAGCTGTCTTCTTACTTTTCAGTCTTTTTACACCTTACTTTGGCCCATGTATTTTACAATCCCATGACAATATCCTCCTTGCTATTATACAAGACATACCATCTCCCAACTGACCATTTTTGCTGAATATCTCTCATTCCTGAAATTCTTTTCCTCCCCATCTCCATGTCCTGGCCTATGTGCCCTGCTCCAAGTCCCAACTAAAATTCTACATTTTTCAAGAAGCTTTTCCTAATTCCCTTTAATGTTAGGGTCTCCTCTATTTGTGTTATGAATTTCCAATTTGTCTTATGAATAAATACAACATATATACATACAGTATAAATGTGTGTGTGGTTTATATGTGGCTGGAAAATCCATACACCCACATATATAAAACCAAAGGGACAGGGATGGGATAGAGATGTTTGTTCTGGGAGGGGTTTTTTGGGTTTTTTTGCCTTTTTTTATATCTCCAGTACTTAAAAAAGCACCTAGAATATAGCAAGGATTTAACAAATGTCAATTGACTGAACCAAAGAACTGATATTTTCTGTGTGTGTGTGTTTGTGCGTGTGTGTGTGTTCATCCTTCTTTGACAAAGAAGACCATGCCATCAGAGAAATAATGACATGACTTGCACTTGACTTTGAGTGAGGGAGGGCTGTGCAGGTCACCAACCTCACTTCTCCTCCAGAGCCATCTGAATCCAATTACCAAATATTCACTAGGATGACTGGAGATGACCCAGGATAAGGCAGTTGGGGTTAAGTGACTTGCCCAAGGTCACACAGCCAGTGAGTGTCAAGTGTCTGAGGTGAGACCTGAACTCAAGTCCTCCTGACTCCTGCACTGGTGCTCTATCCACTGCACCACCTAGCTGTCCCAAGAAAAGTCTAGACATATAGGAGGGAGCCAGATTGTGGAGAGCTTTACTTGCCAGACTGAGGAAATCTATTATTTTATCAAGTAGCTAGATGGTACAGTAGACAGAGAGTTGAGCCCAGAATAAGGAAGACCTGAGATCAAATCCAGCCAAAGACACTAACTAGCTGCGTGACCCTGATATTTTCTAAATACAGACTGAAACACCCTATTTTTTACTTTCTTTTTTTCAATTCATATCTTTGTATACAAAATGATTAATATGGAAATGTTTTTACATGATTGCACATATATACCCTGTATCAGATTGCTTACCATCTCAGGGAAGGGGAAGAGGAGGGAAAGAGGGAAGGGGAGAATTTGGAACCCAAAACTTTTTTTTAAACTATTTAAAAACTATTTTAACATTTAATTGAGGAAAAATAAAACATATATATAAAGGAAATAAATAAAATTGCTCAATACATACATCAAAAACCTGGCATTATATATTGCAATGCCCCATATCTATGGACCTCCCATTTCTACAAAGGAACAAGCAGAGGTTTCTTTATATATCTCTTCTTTGAAGTTTATTCTTTGTAATTCTGCAAATTCATTTTCAAATGTTTCATGGTTGTTCATCTTTTTCATTGTTGAAATAATTTTTAATAGTTTTACTGGCTATGCTTACTTTACTCTGTATCAGTTCATGTAAGTCCTTCCATGTTTCTTTGTATTCATCATATTCATTGTTTCTTTCATCTCATTAATATTCCATTGCACTTATGAACCACATTTTATTTGGCCATTCCTCCAACTGGTAGATATCTATTTTGTTTCCAGTTCTTTGGTACCACAAAGTGCAGCAAAAGTATTTTGGTGCACATGGAAACTTTCTTTTTGGAAGTGACTTCCTTGGAGAATAAAATAAGCCCAGACGTAGAAGCTCTAAAGGAAAGAGTGTGACCATTTCAGCCACTTCACTTGCATAATTCCAAACTACTTTTGAGATTGGTTGGATTAATTCATAGTTCCACCAAAAACCCATTAGTGTGCCTGTCCTTCTATAGTCCCTCTGTCATTGACTAAACCTATCTTTTCTTTTCCTTGCCAGTTTGCTAGGTGTAAAGTTAAACCTCAGAGCTGTTCTGATTTGCATCTCTTTTAATTATTAGTGACTGAGAGGTGGATTCAAACTACAGCCTCAAAATCCTGCAACTTGTTTTTTGTACAGCTGATGAACTAACAAGCATTTTTATATTTTTTAAATAAAATGTCATTGTATTTGAAATACTATAAAGTAAGATTTTTAAACTTTATTTAAAATTTAGTATGTAAAAATGTTAAAAAAATATATTTAATGTTTAAAAGTATTTAGAAATGTAAAAACTACTCTTAGCTCAAGGGCTATATAAAAACAGGCAGTAGACCAAATTTGGCTCTACCATCATATTTTCCAAATTCTAATTTAGAGTTTTACTTCCTAGAGTTGTTATATTTTGCAATTCTCTCTTCAAGAACTGTTGATTCATATCCTTTGAAAACTTGTTAATTGGAGAATCGTTTGGGGCCATATTTATTTTTACTTGATACCTTTATATCCTGTATACAAATCTACAAATGACAAATATGATAGAAAAAAAAATTCCCATTCAATCATTTCCATTCTTATCAGAAACCAGTAACTATTTCTGCCTTATCAATTTTTTGACTAGAATTATCAATCCCTTGAAGGAGAAAACAAATCAAAAAGACTATTGCCTAGTTTTTGTCTGTTTGTTCACTTAATTCTATTTAGTTGAATGCTAACAACTTTATGCCTTATGTAAACCTGCATTCCTTATTTTATATTTTATTTACTTTTGTTAACGGCCTCATTTTAAATAAAAATATTTTTACAGAATTGAGACAGCATTAGTAGCGTGCTTCTTCAGGATAGACTAAACAGACATGACCATTGATAAAAATCATCACTAAAAAAGAGACTCTGATGAACATTTTTGAAGTAGTAAAAATTTTTCAGGTAAATTATTTTTTTCGTTTAAAAATACTCACAACACTATAGTAAAGGATAAATGTGTCACGGATATCCCTGAAACACAATTGTAGATCTGTTCTCAATAAATCAACAGTATTTAACAGGGTTTAGAAGTACACACTGTCCCCAGGATGAGGAAACAGAATGTTGGATAAATAAAAAAGAACAGATCTTAAAAAGACTACCTGCATTATACAGAACAAGGTGATTTCAAAAAAGAATGTGAGCTGGTAAGTATTTTGCAATTATTTAGAGTTGATTCAACTATTCAAGAATAATAGGAAGTTTCCTTATTTTTTACTCCACACCAAACAATGATGATGATGGTGACAAATGCTAGCATTTATGTAGCATTTTAAAATTTGCAAAGTCCTTTATACACATGATCTTATCTGAAACTCTGAGGTTTTTATAACCTCAGAAGATAGGTTCCAATCATCCTCCTTTTACTAAAGAGGAAACTGAAACTAAGAGAGGATAAAAGACTTGTAAGACATCGCACAATTTATAAATATCTAAGGCAGGATCAGAAACTAGGTCTCCTTAATATCAAATTATCAGCCCTCTTTCCATTGTACTTCTTACTAGTAGGTATCAAGTACTGTCCTAAGCACTCAGAATACAAGTTATTTCCTAGAACCACGAGATTCAAGAAAAGTATATATTCTAGCAATAATGTCTTACTCAATTCAATTTGTCATATTACAAAGTATAGTAAATAATAATCGGTAATCTTTTGCTTACCATTTCGAGATACATCCAGCTCTACCAACTGCATGAAGTTAGCAATTTCTGGAGGAAGCCGCTGAATTTCATTATCACTAAGTCCAAGTTTCCGTAATTTTACTAGCTGAAAAAATTGCTGAAAGACAAAATAGTGTCACATAAGTTACATGAGAGTCACATACATCCATAATCCAAACTTTCTGAACAAGTTTAAGGCACTGCTCATTCAGTCAGTCAACAAACACAGACAAAAAATCAATGGCATAAATTAGTGCTAACTGGGGCCATTTAACTAACCACAGAAACAAAAATAAAATTTTTTTTTACAAATAGAGAGTTTAGGAGGACACCAATAACATAGATCAAAATCATACAGTGAACATTTCCACAAATGCATGAATCACAAGTCCACTGTATTCAGGATGATCATTTTTAATAATCAAATATACCTTCTAAAATTAGTTCATAAAGGGCTTCAATAATAATACAAAATAGTATATAAACATAGATAATAAAAAGTAATGTACTTTTTTAATCTTAGATATTAAATCTTTCATTTTTTGGCTATCTTCACTTCCCAATATATTCCTTCCATAGCTTGACAAACGTTTTTAAAAAGAGAAAAAGGAAAAGCAGTTAAAAAAAACTAATCAGAATATTGACTGTTCTGACAGAATATTCAATAGTCTACACTTATAGATTCCCTCACCTCTGAAAAAGAGAGAGGGAGGGGCACTTCTCAACAGGTCAGCAAGATCAAGTTCAGTCATTATAATTATATAATTCAGTTAGAAGCTTTCTTGGCTTTTCCACTTCCATTATTGTAGTAATTGTGCACATCGTTTTCCTTTGTGAACATATATTGTTTCCCTTGTTCTGCTTACATCACTCTGCATCAGCACCTATCTTTCAGAACAGGTTTCAAAAGTAAAATAAACCATCTCTCATCAGATGAAGGTAATACAAGAGAGCTATGATTAATAGTATGCAATAAAATGACTGATCTTTTTGGCATCTGTAATGCATAGACTATTTGAAGCTACAGAAAAAATATTGAAATTCCTTTATGCTGATTGTACTAAAGCATTAGCTAACCCAAAAGCCTTTCAAACAAGTCGCCCATTTGAACAACTGGGCCTACACCAACTGTTTAAGCAGTTGGACAATTTCACAATGCACCCAGGTGTTGACATGAAAGTTCTCTTTGTCTTAGAGAAAAGCATGGTCCAATACGCCAGACCATAATACTGACCCCAGTTCTATATACTCAGGATTTAATTCAGGGGTAATAAAATCAAATGGTCAAGATTCTTGATCAGAGGAACAATAAATAATGATTTCTGTTTAGGCATTCAGAGATGATCAATCACTTAAATTAAAATTCTCCTAGAAACAGTGAATTTAAACTCAGTTGGAATTTTGTTCTAAACCCATCTGCTGATTGAAGTCAACTGAATGCTAACACAAAGGAGTGTGAGTGTGTGTGTGTGTGTGTGTGTGTGTGTGTGCTACACCAACTGTTTAAGCAGTTGGACAATTTCACAATGCACCCAGGTGTTGACATGAAAGTTCTCTTTGTCTTAGAGAAAAGCATGGTCCAATACGCCAGACCATAATACTGACCCCAGTTCTATATACTCAGGATTTAATTCAGGGGTAATAAAATCAAATGGTCAAGATTCTTGATCAGAGGAACAATAAATAATGATTTCTGTTTAGGCATTCAGAGATGATCAATCACTTAAATTAAAATTCTCCTAGAAACAGTGAATTTAAACTCAGTTGGAATTTTGTTCTAAACCCATCTGCTGATTGAAGTCAACTGAATGCTAACACAAAGGAGTGTGAGTGTGTGTGTGTGTGTGTGTGTGTGTGTGTGTGTGTATGGGTGTCTTTTACAGCAAAAACTGCTTTATCCATTAAAATGGCACAGTGGAAAGTGCACTGGACCTGAGAGTCAGGAAGACCTGAGTTTGAATCCTGCCTCAGACATGTAGCTGTATGATTTTATATATCAACATCACCTACTTCAGAGCTGTTGTAAGGATCATATGAAACATAAAGCACTTTTCAAACCCTAAACCAGTATAGAAATGCTAGCTATCATCATCATTATATACAAAGCATAAAAGTAATCCTATTTGCTGGACCTGCAGTTAAAATAGGATCTCCTCTTCCCTCTCTCCCATACAGCCATCTAGACAATTTTGTGAAGTAGGGAGTCCAGACCTGTGATTTCATCAGTATTGGAACTCCCAGTTTTCCATAATTTTAGGGTCACAGGGGATAATTATAGCAAATATCTCACAGGGCTATAGTAATGATCAAATGAGAATATGTATGAACAGTGTTTTTTAACCTTAAAAAGCTACAGAAATGCTTATCGTTATTATTGTTCAGCCGTGTCTGATTCTTTGAGACCCCCAATTAGGGTTTTCTTGTCAAAGATACTACAGTGCTTTACCATTTCCTTCTTCAGTTCATTTTACAGATGAGAAACTAAGTCCAAGAGGGTAGTGACTTGTCCAGGGTCATGACGTTAATAAGTGTCTCAGGCCAGATCTGAACTCAGGAAAAGGAGTCTTCCTAACTCCATATCCAACACTATCTAATGCACTAGCTGCTCCCCTACCCCACAGAAACTGTAGGTCTGATTAAGTATTGGAAAGTTTCCTGAGGCATTAATAGAGTAAATGACTTGCCCAAGATTACACAGCCAGAACTGGCTCATGCAAGACTTAATCACAGGTCATCTTGCTTCTAAAGTCACACTCCTATACACTATAATACCCTTTCTCTCACACAGCATGAGTGAAATGTTCCACAGCACCTCAAGTACAACATATCCAAAACAGAATTCATTATCTTTCTTCTTAAACTCATTCTTTTTCCCTATTTCTGTTAAGGGCACTGTTCCCCAGGGGTGGGAAAGCTGCAGCCTCAAGGCCATATGTGGCCCTCCAGGTCCCCTTTGACTGAATTCAAACTTCTCAGAACAAATCTCCTTATGAAAAGGATTTGTTCTGTAAAATTTGGACTCAGTCAAAAGGTCACACCCAAGGACCTATGAGGCCACATGTGGCCTTGAAGCCACAGGTTCCCCATCCCTGGACCTAGACACAAAGCTGCACAAACTTGGAATCACCCTCACCCCACTGCTCTCCTTCACCTCACTGCTCTCCTTCACCTCACATCTTCCATCACCCTACATTTTTCATCAGATTACAATTACTGTTGGTTCTGCCTCCCCAACTTTAACATTCATCCCCTTCTACTCACATAGCCCCCATCCCAGGTAAGAATTTGATCCCTCCTGGCACCTGGATTATCACACCAGCCTCCTAAATTCTCTCACCTGCCTGCAGTCTCTCCCTTTCTGATCCAGTGTGCCCACAGCTGCCAAAGTGATTTAGAGCTAGATGGGAGCTACAATTTGAGACCCCAGTCCTCTAACCCCAAAGCCAGAACTCTTTCTCCTATTCCAGAACAGACCCTTGTGTCAAGTACATACCCAATAAATATTTGCTAAATTGAATTCTGTGTACCGGATTGGGGCTCCAGATATATCTGAGTTCTCATCCCAGTTTTATCTTTAAATATACATTTAAATTATATAAATTAGAACAAGCAACTTGCCTCCTCTAGTCCTCAGTTTCATTAGTTATAAAGTGAAGTAGGTTTGATTAGATGATCTCTGAGCTTCCTTAGAACTCTAACACTATGAATCCATGAAAAAGTGGCAAGCTTTACTTATAATTACTGCATAGACCTTTTAAGAATTCTTTTCAAGCTGGTAAAACCATTCTTATCATACAATTATTTACCTCAATGCCCTGTTAGCAGTTAAATACCTACGAAAAAAATTAGGTGGAATTATATTAGTAAATATAGTGGCTTATAGTCCTAAACACTGTCAAGTAGGGTAAAACTGCCTTATAATGTGAATGGGCAGGATGAGGCTGACAGCTCCCTAAATCAATACCTATGTGACCAAAAAAAAGCATTTGTCTATATGTGTTTCAGGTTAATTATATCCCTTTCTGCACGCTTGGATAATCAAAATGTTCACTTCTGATTGATAGGTAAGGCAGTCTTAAACTCACAACAACTTCAATTATTACTCCTCCCTCTCACATTTCACATGAGATATATCATATCTATGATTTCCTCTCTATCAAATCTATCACCAAATCTCATCAATTCTTCTTTGGCAAAAACTAAGTTCTGAGTCCTTGTGATATGCCCAGCATTATGCTAGGTACTACAATGAACAGAATACAGGAGAAGCATAAGAAATGGTTCATCTTTAATGTAATTATTGAACCTAGGGAGAGGAAAAAAAACTAGATCTGTAGGAGCTAACCTCTGTGGTAATTACTCTGTTACATAAAATGGGATGGTTACAATGCAGATCATGAGTATAGGAAAAGGAGTTAAAATCCAGGTCCTCTGATTCCAAAGTTGATGTTCTTTCCACTGTATCATTTTAAGGATTAGATTAGCTGATCCCTAGAGGTTCCTTCCTTGTGATCCTGTGATTCACAAATCTTGTTAAGAAATAGTGAAAGAATAGGAAGAGTATGCAAAATGTGCAGGCATTAATGACAGAACAAGGCACAAGGACAGATTCCTATTAAATATTTAGCTGATTTGTATTGTCTGACAAAATTCTAAGACATTTCAGTATTTGCCACATGTGAAATGTCAACTTCAGGGAAACATCTTTTAGAACATTAGTCAGAGACATTTTCTAATCATCTCACATAAAAAGACATTTTGCGAAGTGATAAAACAACACTGTAATTAGGTTGAGGGAGGGATAACTAATGAGATTAGCCCAGAGCTATATTAACTTGATTAAGGAATTTGAAAAGGGAATAGCAACACACTAATAAAATAGGTAGATGATAACAAATAACCATGGATGCTGCCAACACTATCAGGGCAAAGAAAAAATACTTATGAAATTAACATAGAGATGAGAACAAAAATGAACGCATTTTTGGAGAATTAGAACCTAAAAACTGTCAGATAAAAACACAGAATTACATAGTGACGTAGAAAGAAACTAACGAAAAACACTAAACAGAATTTGATACAACCTCATGATATAGCAAGCAGTTAAATGGGAAAAAGACCAGTACCCAAATACAGGGGACAGTAAGATAGTCACAATGCACCTTGAGAAAAAGATTACCTTCTTTATTCAGGGTACAATATATATTTGTGGCAATTGCCAGGTAGTAAATAGTAAATACTATTAGTAATAGTTATTACTAATAGTTACTAATAGTAAACAGTAAATATTAAGTAACAAAAGGCTACAGAAGTGATAAAGAAAGAATTTGAAATATTATCTCATAAGATAGATGAATTGTCTTCACATCAAAACTAGGCCGGGAGCAGCACAGGCAATATGGAAGAATATGACTGCCTGCAAATGTGTGAAGTATAAGCCAAGGGAATGGGAAATCAAGGCTAAGAAACAGAAAGGCAGAAAACCTAAGCCATTATCTCCCTTTGCACAGGGTAAGAGGGCTGTGCAATTAAATCATTGAAGGTTTTTTTTTTTAAATCAGTTTCCTTTTATTTTTAAATGGACTTTAAATGGATTTTATTAATATAGTAAGCTGCTTGTAAGGAAATTCCCTTTTCCAAAGCAGGTTAGTAATTGCTTTTTGACTCACAGTTCACACCATTGTACCCTCAAAAATGTTACATGACTACTTGTTTGCCATTCATTCTTGAAGAGGACCATGATATCTGGAAGGTGATTCCAAGACTTGCGAGGGAATTGGATTTTAAATCAAGGAGGGCTATGCAGAGTCACCAGCCTCACTTTCTCCTCTGTAGTCATCTGCATCCAAGGGCAACATAGAGATCACAACAACAGAAGAGGGTCACAAAGCCATTATGTGTAAGAGATGCAATGAACTCAGGTTAGAATGCAAGCATCTTAAGAGCAGGGATTTTCACTTTTGTCTTTCTGTATCTCCAATATTTAAGCACAGTCCAATACATTAGTAAAAACAATAAAATGTCTGTTACCTCAAAGATCAAATGTAAAATCCTCTGACTTTTAAAGCTTTTTATAACCCAACTTTCTCCTACTTTTCCAATCTTCTTACTACACATTACTCCCTTACTCCCTTTTGACATTAGCCTTCTTATTAAAACACCATCTTCCAACTACGTGTCTTTTCACTGGCTAGTCCCCAGGTCCACAATAGGGTCTCTCTCCTCACGAATATCTCCTGGTTCTCCTGGCTTCCTTCAAGATACCGCTCAAATCCAACTTTTCTTCAAGAGGCCTTGCTCAGTCTCCCTAGTCCCCCGCAGTAGCTGGTGCCTTCCTTCCAGTGTAGTCTGGTCACGCCTCCATTTATGTTGTAGATATGTTATATGCTTACATAACATATAGTTGTCCGCATGTTGTCTCACTTATTAGAATGTGAGCTCCTTGAAGGAAGGTAGGAACCATGCTTTTTCCTTTCTTTGAATCCCTAACACTTAACACAGTGTCTGGCACACAGCAATAATCAATGTTTGTGGATTGGTTCAATATGATAAATATCATTTTTTAAAAAGTTAAAGAGAGTCAATCGACTTTTCCCTCTATTGCCTAAGAAGTCAACTTCAGAGAAACTTTATTTTGCCCAATAAACGTTACTATAAATTTTGAAAGATCATATTTGTGGGTATTTTCTCTCATATGACAAGTCTAAATTTGGCCGTAACTCTATATCTTACAGTCTGTCTCTCAAAAAATGTTCTCAGTTCTTTTATACCAGGAGTAATCCAGTGAAGTCTGTGTCTCCTCAAAATAATGTTTAAATGTTTAAAAGTATACAGAAGTACAATTATGTTGAAATATTACAGACAAACTTGTACTAAGACTTTTGGAACAGCCTGTAAATACAGAGCAATTTGTAGGGGGGGAGGAGGAAGGGAAAGAGGGATGGGAGGTACAGAAAGCACCTCTCAAAATTGTAGGGATCAAGACAGAATTGATGTGGGATGTAATATCTGAGCTATGGTTTGAAGGAAAGTAGGGAATCTATGAGGTAGAGGAGATGGACACAGTGTAATGCACAGGAGGCAGTAAGGAGCACTATCTGTCTGGATCACAGAACTCGTAAGGAGGAACCATGTGCCAAAAGCCTGGAAAGCCCGAAGTTGCAGTTGTATTTTTCTTGTTGTTCATTTGTTTCAGTCAGGTCTAACTCTTCATGATCCCATTTGGGGTTTTCTTGGCAAAGATACTGGAGTGGTTCGCCACTTCCTTCTGCAGTTCATTTTACAGATGAGGACACTGAGGCCAACAGAGTTAAGTGACTTGCCCACTTAAGTGTCTGAGGCCAGATCTGAACTTAGGTCTTCTTGACTCCAGGCCTGGCACTCTATCCACTGTGCCTCTAGCTGCCCAAAGTTGTATTAGGAAGAGCCTTTTAAAGGGTAGAAGGGTATGTACTTTATCCTAAAGGGCAGTAAGTGGGGAACCAATTGAAATAGGACAAAGAAATGAATGAGACTTTGACCCCCTAAATACCTCAACAGGCTACAATAGCTGAATTTAAGATAAGGTTTAGTGTAGATAAATGCAAAACCTTACAATTGAGTCTATCTTCATCTGTCTCTTCCAAAGTGACATTTTTTTTAAACTAACATCAATTATGAAAACATTACATGCATCTCTAATGTATTCACCATCTTGCTATTGGTTCATGAAGGAGGTGACACCTGAGTTAGGCTTTAAGCATAGGTTCCCAAAGTGGGTGATACTGCCCCCCTGGGGATGGGGGGGGAACGGTCCTGGAGTGGTCCAGGAGGGCAGTGGCAGCCTTGGGTGTAATTGGGGAGGGGCACTGAAGGAGGCAGTGGAAGCATAAGGAAGGAAAGATAGGAACATTTTGAAAACCCATTTGTATGTGTTTCACCTGTTGTGTAGCAGAGTTAAAGTCACAGAGATTATATTATTTTCCAAATAAACAATATATTTTATATTGTTTGGTTATAATTATAACCAATCAGTGATCAAGTCCACTGATAGGTCTTAACAAGCAAGTGTTGGCAGGCCAGCCTCTTGTGCATTGTTGGGAAGTCCAGCTTGCATCATCAGGAATATGTACGTGTGATGAGTTGTTTACAATATGATACTATACAGTTACATGATGTAATATTGCATCATCAAAATTTCAATGCAGGAAAAAAACTACAAGTTCACAATAAATTTTAAATTTAAGATACATCATACTTTTTAAAAAATTTTTTTTATATTTTTTGACATGATGCAAATTTTTTTTTAAAAAACCATCAAAAGACTAAAGTAGATTTCCAAGATGGTGGAATACAAGCAAGAACTTGCTAAAGCTCTCCCCCCAAACTCAGCCAAAAACCTGTAAAAAATGACTAAACAAATTGTGGAGATTCAGAACCCACAGAATGATGGAGTAAAACAAATCTCCAGCCCAAGGCAGCCTGGAAGGATGATGGGAAGTGTTTATCATCGGGCTGGGAGTAGAGCACAGTCCAGCATGGGCTGAGCCAGCACAGGCAGGACCTGAACAGGTCTAGGGAGGACCTAATCACTGGCCTGTCTTTGGTCACTGCGAGAGGGTACTGACCCAATTTATTAGTAACTACTAATCTAACGAACAAATTGAACATGTTCACTGTGCTACATACCTGCCCCAAGGTTAAAATAGCAACCTTGAAACTTAAGTATACTGTAGACAACAGTTGTAAGCCCTATAAGACAAAAGCTCAAAAATGCTGAGAGAGTGGGAGACAGAAGAAAAGTAGAGGAATTTATTCTTTGGAAAGACATAAGGGCATTCTATCAATCTGGAGAGACTGACTAAATTCTTTTCCACTAAGAATACAATAATGTTCCTCAAGAGGTTCACAGATAGCCTACAATTTTCAAAACTGACTTTTAAAGATGCATTTAGCCAAAGCTAATCCTTAGTAAAAGGGGAGGAAAAAGGACACCGAAGCACACATGGCACATGGCTTTCTGATTTTAAAAAGCCATCATTCAAAGCAATTGGAGGATCACCAACATACTTTATTTATAGTATTACCAAGTTGCTTCTTCTAATAAAACTTGGATTTAACAACCATGAAGCTCTCTAGCAAATGAGAGCCAAAAATTCATGCACCGACAAACTGCTGAAAACAAGTTAAGCTCTGCATTGGTAGTCAAGACACTGGTATTTGATGCTGGAGAGCAAGCACTTCAGAGAATAATCACACCAAACATTACCATCAGTAGAAGAACATTATTGGCAAGAAGCAGAAGAATAAATAATACTCATATACCTACCTAGATGGCTTTCCAATGTTTTTTGTTGTAAATGCACCAAAAATTTCATGTGTATTAAGAAGCTGTGTCCATTGGACTAACTGGACAAAGGCTTTTCTCTAAGACCATTATGCAATGGTCAATTTTAAAACCAAGAACCAGAATGTTAAGAACAAGAGTGTTCTCATTAATAACATCAAAAGTGTTAAGTTGAGGAAAGCACTTATTTGGTACAGGTATTTTTCTTTCTTTAAAAATAGATTTCTAATTGATTTATTTCACTTTCCCCTATATCCCTCTCCTTCCCAGAGAGCAATCCTTTATAACAAAGTGTATTTTTAAAAAAAAGAGGAAGAGTAAAATAGTAAAACTGATCAACACATCAAAAAGAAATCTGACATTATATACAATATTTTATACCAGTGGACTCAGCTTCTCTACAGGAGTAGAGAAAGGTCTTGTTCTTTATGATAAATTTAATGACTTTCACTTTTGTTTCATGGTTGTTATTCTTCCTATTTACGTTGCTGTAGCCCTTGTTTATATACCATGCTTTTCAAGCTATGCTTACGCTAATTTGCATCAGTTCAAGAAAACTCTTTCCATACTTCTCTGTATTCATCATGTCACTTGTTTCCTACAACTCAATAATACTCCATTGTATTCATGGATCACAATTTGTTTGGCCTTTCCCTGCTGGATAAGCATCTACTTTGTTTCTAGTTCTTTGCTACCATAAACAGTGCTACTACAAATATTTTAGTGTAAATGAAGCCTTTCTTTTGGTCAAGGACTTCCTTGGGGTACACATCAAGCATTTTTCCAACTCCTAATGTACAACAATGACAAATACACTAAGGTATCCAAATTAAAATTAAAACTATTTGTATTGATAATGCATTTTTTGTTTTAGTATAATCAAGTACCTCTGATTAAATAATGTAATTAAAGAAGATCTTTTCCACCCATTAATGGGCCAGGGAAGATTTGTAGAAAGACTCACACCTTTCATTAATGAGACACTGGTCCTCAAGGTCTGTGATGCTCTCTGGCTCTAAAAAATGTACAAAGCATCTCAGATGCAGTTTTACTTTGGGACTTAGTTTTTGGAAGAAGCTTTGTGTGCCAGATGAGATTCTGGGAAGCCCCTAAGCAGCGTGCCATCCCTCCCACCTTTGAAAACCCAGATGTTGGTGCTACCTTCTCTGGTAACTATGTATGTATGATCAGACAGTTGCATCTGTCTGTTGATTTAAATTTCTCTGTATTTTCTCTGAAGTTCAGGGTGCTGACTTTTTCCCCTAAACTAAGTGAATGATAAATGTGCTTGATTAAAATGATTGCTCACCCCTCAAAAGTTGTCTGTCCTTTTAGAAAAGCAGATCTAAGAACCTGTGATAGTAGCAACCCCCATGTATGTGGGGATCCTTGCTTTTACACCACTTCAAAGAAATATCTCTATCTACACCTGTTTCTATTTTCCAAAAGATTTTACAGATCTTCTCTGAGGTCCTAGAAATAAAGTTATCCTTTTCACAACTGAGCAACCCAGTTTCCTCACCTAAAAACAAGTCAGTTTTTTAAAAAGGCAAAAAGGAAAAAAACTTTGGGAAGTCTATTTCGGAGTAACTCAAAACACGGTTTTGTGAAAACAAAATGGGGCACTCATCTTGATGTATGCTCATCTTAATACTCTTACCTCCCCAAACAGAATGAAACAGAAAATCCTAATAATACTGCTGAGAAATCCTAACTAGAGTGAAAATTAACTCTACAAACTTTCCGAATTGTCCCTATTATTTGAGGCATACAGTAAACAATTACTATCCAACAAATCCTGCTCTGATGAATTTTCATTCCAGCCTTTGGGGCAATTTGGTTAATGCTCATGAGCTGTCACTTGTACCTTACAAGCTGTCCAAATCCAACAAATTTGCTTTGCCTACCAGGGAGGAGAGAATGGAATACTGTGACATTATTCCAGGAATACTGTATACAGGTTCCTTTTTTTTATTTCTACTTTAAAAGAAAGTCTAATTTTTATACTTTCAAACACCAGCAGCCCAGGTAAAAGACCAAACTAACATTCTTAGTTTCCATTTTATACCAATGAAAATGCAAAAATACAGGATTATTGACTGCAAGCCATACTAAAACCTCACCAACAACCGCAGCATCGGTGAATGATCCTCAAACAGCATGGTTCTTTCACTGGAGCTAATGTTGCCGGACCAACTGGCAATCTCCATCTGTGTAATTATATTTGCTGACTGGTTGGCTTAAATTTTTTTTTATTTATTTTTACTAAAAATGGCAGAGTAAGCGCTTTACTTGGCATAAAGCCCCCGAAGTTTCTCATGATCAGAATCTAATTTCCCTTCTTTGTAGGGTGAAATGATATTCAAATAATAATGGTTGGTTTCCACACAGTGATGATAATAATAATGAGAGCTAACATTTACTAGTACCTACTTTGAGTCAGGCACTGTGACAGTACTGTACAAAACTTGGTTGCTACAGCTGTAGTCTTCAGCCATGTATGACTCTCTGCAGCCCCATTTGGAGTTTTCCTGACAAAGATACTGGAGTGATTTAGTATTTCTTCTCCAGCTCATTTTACAGGTGAAGAGCTGAGGTAAATAGGTGAAGTGACTTGCCCAGGGCCAGTGTCTGAAGACAGATCTGAACCCGGGAGGATGAGTCTTCCTGACCTCAGGGCTGGCATTCTACTCATGGTGCCACCCAGCTGCATACAAAACCTTACCACCTTATTGTCTCAATGGCTCCTCACCACAAGGAAATGTGAATGTGTCTTAAAAACATTAGAGTTCCTCTTTCATAGCGCAGGAAAGGAAGGCTTAGAAAGGATATGTGGATGCTAGAGGTCAAAAAGACTAGAGAGGAATGTAACTTCAATCTGCCTATGCCAAACGCCCGTGACGCTTTTCACAGATGTCTCGGGTGGATTTCTGCACCTATCACAAGGCATGCCCTGGGGTGGGCTTCTGCAACCAACACAAAGAATGCTGCTAACAAGCATAATCACCATAAAATAAATAAATTTCAGCTGTGGGACACAATAGTCTTCTCTCTGGCTCTTTTAACTGGATAAAAGGAAAATAAAAGTTATTCCCAGTTACCCAAATAAAATGCAATCCTAATAATCCAAAAGATTCTGTTTTAGTTTTCTTCCCTATCCAAAAGACCACAGAATCAAGATCTTAGAACTGGAAAAGATCTTATCATAGGATCAAAAGATCGAAGACTGAGAGCTAGTAAAATCATTAGAGCCTCTCGAGTTCAACTCCCTCATTTAACAGAAAATATTAATGATAAATAACTAACATTTATGTAATGCTATAAGGTTTGGAAGGCATTGAGGTGCAACAGTGAATCGAGTTCCAGGCCAAAAGACAGGAAGAGCTGAGTTAAAATGAGACCTCACTTACTAGCTGTGTGACCCTGGACAAGTCACTTAACCTTGTTTGCCTCAGTTTCTTCATCTGTAAAATGAGCTAGAGAAGGAAATGGCAAACCACCCCACTATCTCTGGCAAGAAAATCCCAAACTAAATGGTGTCATGAAGAGGACATGACTTAAACAAGAAAAATAAGATTTGCAAAGCACTTTACATATTTTAACTCATTTGATCCCTACAAACTTGACTCTAAGTGTTATTATTGCTTCCATTTTACAATATGGAGAAACTGGGGCTACAATTAGTTAAGTGACTGGCCCTGGGTCACATACCTAGGATCAGAAGCAGGATTCTTTCTCATTTTGAAATCCAGTACTCTACCCACAAGAGCTACTTAATGCTGAGAGAAATTGGTAACTTGCTCAATATCACACAGAAGTAGATGAAAAAAAGATTTGAATCCAGGTCCCCTGACTAAATCTGGATCTCTTTCCACTGTTTTATCCTGCTTCCTTAGAGGTTATCTAGTCCAAACTTTATCCTTTTCTGTGAGGAAAATGATTCCCTGGTCATTTCTTGGCCATCACAGTCTCAGTCCCGAGGCTTGGAAAACCCAGTTAAAAGGTGCCATGTTCCCATATCAGTTATAAAGCATCACTGTATCACATATAACCTAATTTTCCTGGTGATACACAGTACTTTAATAGTATACAAGTCTATATACCTCCAAAAGTTGCCCACTCTACCTCACAGCCTTAAGAGTACCAGATTTGGAGTCGAAGGAGCTAAGTTCAAATCCTGATTCTGATATAATTTGATTGACTTTGGGCAAGTCACTTAATATTTTGAGATCTATTTCCTCATCTATAAAATGAACAGTGTTGCATAAAAAGCTCTCTAACGTCCCTTCCATCTCTTGAGTTTATGATTTCAAGAGTCTTACCTGACAGGCCTCAAGGACTATCTCTTCTGGTTTCATATTTTATGGCCCATGCCCCCTTTTCACATGGAGGGGGTGCAACATAGCCAGGTTGGTGATTTGCCCAAAGCAAAACACCAACTACACCTGCCCTAAAACTGCAGACAATAACTAATGAATCTGGTCTTTTACTTTCATCCAGACAGAAAATTTTCAACTGACTGGAATGCTTGGGATAATGGGTGATTCTAACTAGTTTAATACTCTTGCTAATGGACAATTAACCAAAAACCTTTTTTTTTTTTCCTTTCAGTCCTTGTTGTTGAAATCCTCTCTAAAAAAAGATCTAAATCCATTTCCCTTATTTAATATGCAGTAGGGACTTACTGGAATAAGTCTTTGTTTCATAACAGAGGATCTTTCCGTACTAACAAAACAGCAGTTCTCAAGCTTTTTGGGCTCAAGATTTCTTTACACTATTAAAAATTATTGAGGATCCACCAAAACTCTTTTGTTTATGTGAGTTATATCTTGATATCTGCCATGTTAGAAAATAAAACATTTTAATATTATTAGAAAAATAGTTTTAACCTTGAAGACCCATTAAAAAGGGAGACTCCTGGTCCTCAGGAATCAGTCCCTAGGTCACATTTTGAAAACTATTGCAACAAAGAATTACAGAAGTTGTGAACAAGAAAATCCAAGGAATACATGTACTGGAACCAAGGCATACCCTAAAAGTTTCCATTCTGAATCTCTATCATATTCATCTTCTCCCCCACAAGCTTTTATTTTTTTTTCCTGCTTTTTAATCTGTTCCTCCCATCACTCTCCACGATTAAAGCTCCAACAACCAAAAAATCTTCTCATCATAAACACGTATAGTCTAGCAAAAAATTCTCCTTACTGGCCATGCTGAAAGATCTCTCTGCATATTAAGTTCATCACCTCTCCAGCAAAAGGTGAGTGGTATGACATGCTTATCTTCTTCTAATTTGCTTCTTTCTGATAAACAAGACTTTTTTCATTCATTTTAGTTAAAGGGTCTAGTTTATTAGGGTCTGGTCAATCAACAAGCATTTATTAAGTGCCTACTGTGTACCAGGCATGCAGTAATGTGCTTGGCTATGGTGGCACTCCATCTTGCCCAGGCTCCAATGGGTCAGCTAGGAGGTGGGTCTAGCCAGTGCTCCAGTTCATGGAAAACTTTGTGGCAGCTGCATGGCTCAATGGATAGAGTGCTGAGCCCTGAAGTTAAGAAGACTTGAATTCAAATGCAGGTTCAAATATTTACCAGTTGTGTGACCCTGGGCAAGTTGCTTAGCTTCTGTTTGCCTTAAATTCACTGGAGAAGGAAATGGCAAACCACTACAGTATCTTTGCTAAGAAAACCCCAAGGAAAATATTGACTTGCTATGGTGCACAGCATCACAAAGAGTCAGATGTGACTAAACAACAGCAATGCACCAGGAACTGTGAGGAATTCAGGCCACACAAAGAAAAGTAAAAGGCAGTCCCTGCCCTCAAGGAGCAGACCACATGTAAACAACTATATATCCAGAAGCTACATATGTATGTGGGTAAAATAAATATGAAATATTGAGTATCACATATAACAATACAAATATGAAATAATCAATAGTGGGACAGCACTAGAACTAGGAGGGTTTGGAACAGGTTTCCTGTAGAAAGCAAGAGTTTAGGTGGAACTTGAAAGAAGCCAGGGAATCCACGAGGCAGAGATGAGGAGCGAGAGCATTCCAGACAAGAGAGATGGCCGGAGAAAATGATCAGAGTCCAAAAATGGAGGGTCTTGTTCGTGGAACAACAAGGAAGCCAGTGTTACTGGATCAAAGAGTGTGTACGGGGGTAGGGAGGACGGGGGAAGAGGGAGGTATAAGAAGGCTGGAAAGGCAATCACTAATGTTCAGAAAGGTTTTCTTTGGTTCACACACCTACCTGGCAAATGTCAGACTTGGAACTCAAATCCAGATTTTCTAACTCCCAGATCAACGAATGATCTTTTCTTTAAGCTACGTTACTTCTATACTCAAGTTTCTGGCCATTTCCACAAGGGCACACCTGAGATTCAAGTAGGATGACTGCCCTTGCTGGTCTATTCTTAGAATGGTACAAGGGATTTAAAAAAAAAAAAAGCAAGATGGCCGACACGTATTACCTATATCAAATTGCTTACCATCTCAGGGAGGAAGAAGAGAGGAAGAGACAGAATTATGGAAAAAACACTATATAAATGCTAGTTATCATCATTATTATTATTTCACTTGAAATAGCAGAAAGTAATGATGAACTTATGACTACTTTGCATGCACAAATCAAAAGTCATTTAGGACTAAGTACCTAAAAGGAATAAGGCTTTAATATGAGTTGAGAAATCCATAAACAGAGAAAATTCTACATCTCCCAGATATTATCCTAAGAGATGATCGATCACTGGTACTGAACTTGTGATTTCAACAGCACAGAGAGAAGAACTCCCCCTAACAATGCACCTTTTATGAACCTGAGAGGGCTGCCCAGAGAACTGAGAGTTTAAGTATCTTGCTCAGAGTAACACAGCATGTGTATGCCAGAGCAAGGAATAGAACCCAAGTCTTTTTGGCTTGGAGGACAGACTTCTAGCCTCCACAACACACTGCCTTTTATTACACTAATATAGGAGATAAATAGAAAATAAGCATTGGCAATAGCCTTAACCAATTTGAAAATATATTCTAGAGTTGCTGCAAAGACAAAGGATAAACCAGTTCTGGATGAAGCTAAAGCAGGGTTAAACAGAAACTTAGGGGGATAAGACAGGGGATGTGAGGAGGCTGGGAAAGAGTCAAGGTTGAGCTACTGGAACATGGCAATACATTTATATGTGTAGATCTGCCTGTGTTCTCAAAGATAATGCATTCCAAGCACCGTTTTTAGTTGTAACAGGTCTTGCCCAGCTATAAGCGCTTGCAAACACAGCTCCCACCATAGAGTATATCAGAACATCTGGAAGGTTGAGTCACCATCAGCTATTGTCATCTCCTTTGGGACAGTGTCCCCACACTAGTGCTAACCTGAACTGAAAATAGCTGTAAGAACAAAAGAAAGAAGACACAAATGATCCATCCTGATAATGAGTGCTCCTTAAACCAGGTATAGGTGATGAATCAGTTCTCGCCTCACAAACCTTATTGGTTTATAAATTGGATGGATAGCAGAAGGCATTTTCTCACAGAAACAATTTTAAAAGTTTCCTAACAGGTTCAGGAAAGTGTGGGTGGGTATGTGGGTGTATACATACATACACAAATATACACATCATATACACTTTATATTTATACATATTGTGTATATACATGCATACATATATACACCATATACACATATACTTTGTTTCTATATGTGTGTACATATACACATACATATACATATACTTTATATTTCTATATGTATGTGTGTATATGCATATATATGCTTATAATATACCTAAATATAACAGGTTATGAACCAAAATACACATAAGTTTTGGTGGTTCCCCAGTCCCCAAGGAGAAAATACAAATGCTCAGCTAGGGATTTAAAGCCATTCACAGTCTGGCTCCAATCTATCTTTCTTGCCTGATTTCACATTACTCCCCCTCACACACTTCACATTCCAGTGAGATTGGCCTACTTGCTCACTATTCCCTGTACAGGACATTCCAGGCTACCCCCATGCCTGGAATTCACTCCCTCCAAACCTCTTGGAATCCCTAGCTTCCCCAACACCCCAGCAAGAGGCGCCTCCTACAAGTGGCCTCTCCTGACCTTTCCTCAGCTGTTACCACTCCCTTCTTTCCACTCCATCATTATACTGTTTTTCTCTTGCATATATTTTTCATTTCCTTTATTTATTATCTACATACATGTTTCTCCCAGCAAAATGTAAGCTCCTTTAGGGTAGGGGATGTCTTTTCTCTCGTCAACATTGCAAAGCCTGGTTGACACATAGGAGGTGATTACTTAATTCTTTAGAAGAAGAAAGCATTGTTATCTTTTATGCTGAATTTCAATCCCAAACAGCAGAGATACATTGACTCCCACCCCCAAATAAGTAAATCTGGAATAGCTTCCCATTTCAATCAATTCATTAGGCACTGTAATGGATTAGGAGAGAGAGAGGGAAAGGGAGAGAGACAGAGATAGTCAGCTGCCCTCAATAAATTCACATTCTTGGAGTCAGGTAAACAATGCTGTTTAATTCTCAACTCTTATTCAACAAAGAGTACCTGTGCTTCCTTATGTCAACTATCTCATAGGAGGTCCAGAATGAGAAGCCTTAGTAGGGTGATTTGTCCAGGCCAAAGACAATCAGCCACTACTAAGAATGTTGTTTACATTTTTAATTTTATTTTTATTGCATAAAAATGTTTGTACTTAAGAATGTTGATTTTTTTTTAAAGTACAATTTAATTTCATGAAATTCCAAAAAGGGAAATCACTAGGGAAAAAATGTAAGTTGAACAATTTAAAATGAATTTCCAAGAACGGTTTTCATTGTTTTTAAGATTTTTTTAAAAATTTTAAATAAAGTTTTATTGTATTTGAAGCAGGCATAGGCTGGATTCAGCCCTTTGGCAAACTGGATTTTATTTTGTTTGGGAGGTATGGGAGGAAATAGCATAGTAGGCCTTAATTAATATTTGTCAAATAAATGGCTTTCCCACCCCTACTCATAAAATTGGATATTTCAGTGTCAAGATTTTTTCTGTACCTTCAAGTCTTCTGAATAATTCACACCTGTCAAAAATAACTTCTAACTAACATGGGAAGATCTTTACAATGCTTATTTTAGGAAATACCCAAAGGCACTTTTAAACACAGCTAACTTTACAAAATAATATTTTGAACTACACTACTTTTCCTTGACTATGGAATATGAGAATTACTCAAATTAAAATAATTTGAAAACACTGTAGACTCTTAAAATTGTAACCAGCACAACTGCACTTGCTTGAGAAAAGTACATTAAAATTGAGAAGACGGGAGTTGAGAGGAAGCGAGAGAAGGGAGAAAGATGTAATGTTGTTTTCCTCCAAACTGCCCTATTTCTATTAATGTATCATTGGGCCACCATTCTTCCAGTGTCAAAATTCAGATGTGGCCATTTTACCCTCATCATTTTATATGGGGATGATCCCTATATGCTAATACCAGTTTCTTTCCAGATCAGCTTTTAACTTCCCACTGTCTAGTTTGGGTCCTTACAACCACAGTCCTCACAACTTTAGTGGCCTTCTCGCCTGGAATCTCACATTTCCTCAAACCATTTTACAGACCAACACTGCCAAATTAACCTTTCCAAACAATTATTCTAGATATTTGATTCTGTGAAAGACGTTACAACTAAAGGACTTGTTTTAATCTACTATGAGTACTCCCCCTATGGCTCCACTCACCATTCCAGTGACCTTCCAGTCAAAATATCCTTCCAAAATATCCATCCATAGACATGATCTCCCCGCTTAAGATATAAAGTCCTCGAGAGTATGGGCTGACTACATTTTTGCTTTTGTATCCCAAGCGCTTACCATTATGTTTGACACCTAATGAATACTTAAAGGACTGCTTTTTCATTTATTCATTCATTTATTCTCTTCTCCAGTTTACACAACCATGGATCTTTCATCCACTATATCTATGTATACTTATGCTCTCCAATTCACCATCCTACTTGCACCTTCTTTTGAATACTCTCTTCCTTTTCTACTCTTTCCTCCTTTAGGAGCTTGAAAAATAGAAAACTGAATGAAGAGAGGCTTTTTTTATGTTTTACATTTCTTGAAAAGAATATTTAACTTCTATCCATGATGACTTCTAGGGCATCTCTAACAAGAGTGGGAAGATATTAATTTGGCTGCAATACATTAAAGCTCTGTAAATACATATATATATATATGTATATGTATATATATATTATATATACATATATATATATATATATGCCTGTCTATTTTTTTATAAAAATTGTCAAACCTTTTGACAAGCACTGAATGGTTATACCAGTTAAGAAGGAAAGCCCAGGTCAGCAAAAAGCTCTATGAGATCACAATCACAGCAGGTTATAAGTCCATCAGGGATTCATTTCTACACTAGTGTTTTAAGTAATAATAATAAAAATATGTTCTTGGAGCACTTTAAATTCAGTTCAAAACCAAATTCTTCTTTCTCACAAATCTGCCCTTGCTGTGCATCCCCTTATTCTTATTGATAACACCACTATTCTTCCACGAACTTCAGAGTGATCTTTGACTCTTCTTATTCATTGCCAAATCTTGATGTTTTATTCAAAGAAACTGTCCCATCTAATCTTCCCCTTCCCTCTAGTACAAGTCTTCATCACATCTCTTCTGGACCACTGTGAAAATATCTGACTTACTCTCTCTGCCTCCAATATCACTGCTTTTCCATCTATCCTTCAGAGTTACCAAAATAAATTTCATACTGCACAGTTCTAATCATACCATGCCCCTGATCAAAAAAAGGTGGTTCCCTATTTCCTTCCTCTATATAGGGATTCTTGAGTGAGGGTACATAAATAGATGAACTTGGATGGGGAAAAAATTATTTTAGTACATTTGTTTTCCTTCATAAGCTTTTATATTTTATGCATTTAAAATATTATTCTGAGAAGGGATCTATAGATTTTTACCTAATTGTCAAAGAGGTCCATCATATAAAACTGGTTAAGAAGTCCTGCTCTACACAAATTCTTACAAATTGACATTTAAAGTCCACTACAATTTGATTCCAATCTGCCTTTGCCAACATATTTCATAACAGCTTCCCTTTCGTGAATTCTCTATTAAAGTCAAACTAAACTATAACTGTCCACCAACCTCATCCTACAATCTCTCATTATCCTGCATCTGTACACAACACCCCCACACACATGCCTGAAATGCACTTGCCTTGCACATCTCTCCCACCTACTGAAATCCAGTTCCTTCAATGACCAGATAAGATTACATATCCCAGCTAAAAGTGACCTCTCCTTCCATAGTCTTCTTCAAGCAATTTATATGGATTTCTCCTTGGCTTCTATCATATTTTTTTTTGCTTTATACTTACTAATGTACAGGTCACACATCCTTCCTCTACCCCCACCACTAGATTGTAAGCACATTTAAGCAAGGACTGTCATTTCTCATCTCTACTCCTTGCAGGCTTAGCCATCCCTTGAACATGGCAGACATATACGCCCAAACATATATTTGCTAAATTGAACTGTTTGTTACCAATCATAAAGGTACTTGAAGGACTTCTGAGTTTATAATCTCAGCATCACCCTCAACCCCTCATTCAGAGATCCAATCAGCTGCTATATCTTATCCATCCCATCTCCACAACATCCACACATTCTTCCCCTACTCCTGGAACCCATCACCCTAATTCCAGCTCTCATCCCTTCTCACATGGATTATGGCAAAAGCTTCCTAATGCCTTTTCTTCTTCCAATCTCTCCATCATCCAATTCATCCTGAACTTAGCTTCCAAAGAGATAGCCCTAAAGCACAAGTCTGACTATGTCATCCCACTTCCAGACCAATAACTCCACCCACTTCCAGACCAATAACTCCAGTGACTCCCTACTGTCTCTAGGAATAAATATAAACTCCTATGGCATTGAAAGCCCTTCACAATCTAGCTCCAGTTTACCTTTTTGCCCTCCATAAACATTAGTCCCTTTCACATACTCTTTGATACAACCAAGCTGGTCTTCATTAATTTTTTCCTCACAAATGATATCTGGATTCACGTGTTTGCATGGGCTATTGTCCTGCATGCTTATGCACTTGTTCCTTCCTTCTGGCTCTTAGGATACCCAGTTGCCTTCAAAGAAAGGAAATCTGTGCTTCAAAGTCCAGTTCCTATATGAGACTTTTCCTGGTCTCTCACTCCCATGCCAGCTATCAGTACATACTATGTGAAAAAATTCTTTTGTTTTAAAATTTATTTTGTATTTAGTTTGTATATATTTATATACACAAGTAGGCTTATAGAGCCAGAGCTGGATGGGACTTCTTGAGAGATCAACTAGATCAACCTCTCACTTTAAAGATGAGGAAACTGAGGTCTAGCAGGGTCAAGTACCTTGCCCAATATCACATAGTTAGGTCAGGGGTAGAATTTAAACCTAAGCTCTCTGACACCACTGTCTTCCCCCTCCCCTTAAAATGGAAGCACCTTAGGCCATAGACCAATAGGTCACAGATTGTTTCATTTTTGTTTTTTTATATCCTCAGTGCCTAGCAGAGAGTCCAGCACATAGATATAGTAAAAGCTTATTGACTGATTATAGACAATTATCATTATCTCTCCCCTTCCTTGATAAGCCTTTGGGAAAGGAGTTCATTTCATTCAATACCTTTTATACTATAAAATTCTCTTGTCCAACAATTCTTATTTCCCATCCTACTTCTAAATAAAACACAATTAAGAAGGTAACATTCACATAATGCCTACAACAACAATCGACTGACTGGAGAGACAATTAATATTGAAGCTGAACACTGTGTGATTATATTAATCAAGCTTTGCCCCTGAAGAAGAGATAGGAGACTGCCTCTCTCTCCCATTTTTGCAGAGGTGGGAGAATATAGTAGTAAAATAGAGCACATGCAGAAGGATTTGACTGGTTTGTTGGTTAGGTTTGCTGAACTGCTTTTGTCCCTCTCTTTTTTATTCTTCATTTTAGAAAACGGTTTTCTGGGTAGGGGCGGGAATAAGAACATACTGAAAAATGAAGGTGATATAAAAACAGAAACAAATGAAAAATTTCAAAACATTTTAGTCACATTTTGCTGAAAATAAATTCACTTATGTCCTAATCCCTCCCCAACTGAATGATGCATACATACTTTTGTTACATCTCAGAATAGCCTCTTAAAATAGGAATTACATGCCTGTGGTCACTGAGGGCTGTGACAGCAAAAAGCTAGCCATCACTTAATCAACCATGACATCACTGTATAAATCTAGGGAAAAAAGGATTTGAAAAACCTTACAAAACTTGGACTAACTAGATTTGGCCCAAACTATTTAATTTTTTCATGTTAAGTGATACAACAAAGAGAGGATTTTAAGCAGGATTAACACAAAATTGACAAATTAGATGTTTTCCAAAATGACTATCCATAGAGCCAGAGGCTCATTTTCCAACTAGCAGAAGAATACATGTTAGCACTAGAAGGAGCCTTAATAATTACCTAACTGCATATCTTCACTTTATAAATGAATGTATTAAAACTCAGAAATGAGCAACTTGTACAAAGTGACACTTGGTGGAAGTCATATTAAACCTTGGGCCCTCTCTATTATCAATTCGGCACTACATATTACCAGACCATTAGCATGTAGAGAAAAAAGAGACTTAAGCTTTTTGGCATATCTCTGACATACAGCCTAGAGGACTGGCCCAAACCCATTCCTACCGTGTTACCTCAAAGGAAGCACATACGGGTTATATATCTGCAAGCCACTAGAGAATAAAGTACTTACTCTGCCCATAAGCATTTCTCCATACATTTTGAAATTGTATATTCTACACCAGGAAAAGACAAGAATGGAGTTAAACAGAGGAGACAAAACCCAATGGAAAGAGAGAGAACTCAGTTAACTCCCAAAAAGATTTCAACTGTTTGGCATCAACTAGCAAGCTGGCCAAGTGTCTGGTAAACCCAAATTAACTGTGCCCAGGCAGCCAGTCTGGCTGCTCCACTGCCCTCCAATCCAGCTCAGTCTGGCTTATTGCACTGTGACTACACAGCCTTGGAAAGTTTCCCTATGTAGCAACTCTTCAGTAAGACATAGCTTCCACCAACTCAAGGTCAGTTATTTATGAGCATGATGGAAAGGCCAGCAATTTTCCTGGACGTTCTCTATGTCAGGTCTATCTTCTCTGGGTAAGTGTTTGAGGTAATAACAGTGGGCAAGGATCAGCTTTTCCTCTCCTCAATTCCAAGCTATTACTCCATTAATTTGCTCTTTCACTGACTTGTTTTGGATATTGGTGGGATGGAACTATGTTTTATTTTAGCTTTCTCAGTGTGCTTAAAATCTGGGGAAACAAATTTAGACTGTTTCTTTTTCTCATGAACCTTCACTTCTGCTATATTCTCCCAACACCTCTAGAGTTTCCCTCCTGCGATTGCTATATTTTTAACAAGCATATGTACTTACATCCTTTCCAGCCTGACCCTGAGAAGGGTGGATTCTTACAATTTGGAGCACTCTAACAATTCTCCAAAGGCCTGGAAATAAATATGCTACTGAAACAAAAGGGAAAGAAAGGAGAGTCACAGAATAAGAACATTTTTTGACCAAAAGAAGCATGATGAACAAAATCCATGCAGAAAGGAAAAAACAAGCTAAAACTGTATAAAAATCACCTACAAAATTATAAATACTTTTTGACTGGCACTGTTTATTTCTTTGGACCAAACCTGTGATTTCATCCATTCAAAGAAGTCCCAATGTGGGAACTCTCTCCTGCAAAGCAATTCTGCCACTTTTCTCAAAATTATAGATCCTGACATAAAAAGGACCTCATGGATCACCTCATTCAAAACCCTAATTTAATAGAGGAGGAAACTAAAAGCACATGGGGTTGATTAAGTGTTTGCCCAAGGTCACAGACAATAAGCATCAGAGGGATGATTTGAACCTAGTGCCAATGTCAGTCTTAATCTCCCTAACATAATCTTACAGGGTCCCCTAGATACTGACAGGTTAAGAAACTTATCTCGTGCTTAGATTTAACCCAGCTCTTCAAAACTGCAAAGAGCTGATAGAGCTTATATAACACAAAAGAAATCTGCTATCTAAAAACAAAGTATTTAACCTAAAACAGTGCCTGGCACACAGCTGGTCAACAAGCATTCATTAAGCACCTACACTCCAAGATCTATATTCTTCCACTAAAGATAGCCTCTGGCCTTAAGGATTCTCAAAACATAAATGAAGAAAAAGACTTCAGAACACTAAAAATAGAGGGAAAAGAGACAAAGTAGAATACAACTGCACTTCTTAAACTGTGGGTCTCAATCCCACATAGGATCACAAAAAATCAGGCAAGAGTAAAAAGTTTCTGAATGTGCAGCAACCAAAAATTAAGTAGAAATCAAACAAGTAGCAATTCCAAGGTGATTCTCGCAGCACTTGCCTGTGTTGCATCAGTGCAACTTCACTGCAGCCTTGGCTCTGAACAAAAAGAAGGGGCACTTTGCCCACACAACGCCATTGAAAGCTGCTGAAAAGTGAAAAGCGGTCATGAGCAAAGGAAATTCAAGAAGACCTAGTATAGAACAGATCACTGAACATGGAATGAAAGGACTTATAAAAGAGGGCCCCTTTTCTACAAAAATTTCTCCCCTCAATGATGGCTTGTGGGGACTTACTTGGAAGCAGGCCTAGTGGTCCATTGTCCAGGGCTGTCTTTCTCAGAGACTGAGAGGAAATGATAGTCAATGTGGTACCGATAGTAGCAATTTGACCTTCCTGGCACTGCTCCCTCCTACTGTTTGCAGAGCACCCTAAATGTGATTTCTTGGTAGGGAACTCTCCCCAATGAAGACTTAGCAACTAAATCTTAGGAAATTTTCTGAAGCCCAAAGAGGTTAAATGACTTCTCCTGGATCACAGAGCTAGCAAGTGTCAGACAAAGGAATTGAACCTAGACTTTCCTCACTTCCAAGTCTCAGTATGCCACCTACTAAGCCAAGGTGTCACTAAAATACCGCTACAAATCAGTCTCTGACTCTTAAGTAAAACCATATTGAAATAATACAGTATAGTGGAAACAGTATGTGTCTAGAGAGAAAAAAACTTGGTTTGGATCCCAGCTCTACAATTTAACTCGGTTGTGTTTGTCCTTTGTTTTCAAAGAGGACCATGACATCAGGGAAATGAAGACATGACTTGCAGTTGACTTTGATTTAAGTGAGGGAGAGCTGTGTAAGGTCACCAGCCTCACTTTCCCCTCCTGAGCCATCTAGATCCAGTGACTGGATATTATTCAACAGGATGACTGGAGATGGCTTCCATTTAACTCTGTGACCTTGACCAAGTCATGTAACTCCTCTGTGTCTTACTTTCCTCATCTGTAAGGAGTCAGGGAATAAGCATTTATCACACACCCAGTTAATGTGCCAGGTACTGTGCTAAGTGCTTTACATTTATTATCTCATTTGATTCTGAAAAATTAAGGAGCTAGACTGCATGAAGTCTTAGATCCTTTCTAATTTCTCAATACATAATCATATATCCAGATGTATTTGTATATTGCATTAAGGCAGCAATTGCCATTAAGGAGTTGATGACAATGGTCCAAGGGGTCTATACTAAAAATTCTCATGTTAAACAGTCAATAACTGAAGAATATTATGAGTAGTACACTATGGGGGTGGCAGGGTCACAACATATCTAGTTTTTGCAGTTGAAAGGGGTTCACAGAACAAAAGCAAGTTAGGTATCGCAGCATTAAGGGGTTGGCCTAGATATCTTGAAGGTTCTTTCCAGCTCTAACACTCTATGAATTGTATTTTGGCTCTTCGAAAGACAGTGTTCAGTAATGATTTTTGCAGTTATCCCATAGTTGAGTTTCTAGTCCCACTTCTTCCTCCCAAAATAGGAAAACATTTATTCCTGGCAATGGACAGCAAGGGGTGGAAGAAGTATTAGGGTAACTTCTTTCAAAGCTGAAGAAAACACCCAGAATACATTATTAACTTGAAATGAACAATGTATGTTGGGAAGGGGAATGAGTACGGTGATGCCTCAGAGTAAAAGGATCTAGAAATTCTTGTTTCAAAAAGGAAGAAAGTCTGGTCAAAGGAATATACACTATGACTACAACAATGCAAATGAGGTCACTAGGGAAATTCTGGTCAAATACAATGGCCAATGTTAATAGCATCCTGACAAAGTCATGAGATCAAAGATTTGGGTCTGGAAGAAAGAAAGCTTAGAAGGAAGGGACCTCTAAAGTCCACTAGTCCTATTCTGTCATTTTCCAGGTTACTGAGGGTCACAGGGTCCTTGAAACTAGCAAAGCTAGGATTCAAACCCATGTTTTCTCATTCCAAATACAGGAGCTTTTTCCATCAGTCCACAGCTGGCTCTTTTCTGTTAATCAATAAATTGTTTTTCACAGAATACACTTTTGAGATTTATTTAGATTTTGAGAGTGAGGATATCTTAGGTCAAATGCTTGTTTTAAAAGAAATTCTAATGCATAAAATAGGGTGAAAGCAGATTCACCATCCATTTTTTTTAAGTTTAAAACTAAATCAATCTAAACAGAATTAACAAACCACAACTGAAATGGCAGACAGAATGGGGGAGAAGGGGTAAGAGAACATATTCTGTAGCATAAAAAAAAAATGGAACATATTTTCTTACATTATAATTTTGCTTAAAAGATCAAATCCATAGCCTGTGGGTAAAAAGTACTAAAGATCAAAAGAAAACTTTTTATTCAAAAAACTACTAGGGAAACTGGAAGCATCTCTGACATGCTTTATTCTCCATAGGCCAAAACAGCTCCCACTGTTAAGAAAAAGAATTTCAACCAAGATTCTGATAATTATGAATAATCAATATCCTACTGCTTTCCTTCTCAAGAAGTGGGGGAAGGGAAAGGAGAAAGAGAATTTGGAATTCAAGGGGTTTTTTTTTTAATTAATGTTAAGGAAATTTTTAATGTAATGGGGAACTATCTAACAAAAAAATAAAATTTTTAAAAGGCTCTGATGACTCCAGACTACAGGAAGCATTCTGTTTCAACAGCCCCATGGCCCTTAACTCAAGATATTCTCTTATGGCACAAATATTGAGCAAGTTGTGCCCACTGAAGGAGACCTAGATCATAATGATTGAAACAGTAGAAGTCTCTGAAAAAAGAGGGAAAAAGGAGGCCAACTTTAAATAAGTCTGTCTCCATTCCAAAACACATATACACACACACACTCATATTCTGTCTCCCTCTCACTTTCTCTCATTCTCCTTTCTTCTCTCTTTATGTATGCATTTATATATATGTGTATATATATATGTATATATATATATACACATTTGTATATGTATACATGTGTACATTTATATATATATATACATATATATGCATACATATACATAATATTCATATGGGTGTGTGTATCCCCAAAAGACAAAGGACAGAGGTCACATCTTACGTACAGATAATCTGGACCAGAGATGTCAAACACACACATACTGCCCATGATACTCTCTGGTGTGGTCAATCAGATTAAAATACAGTTGGGAAATAATTAATAAAACAAATGAAAATACAATAAAATATAGAAAATTTTAATATGTGGTTTTCTAAATCAATGATCCCTACAGGGATCCTTATCTCCAGTTTAGTGGCCACTGATTCTATTTGAGTTTGACACTACTGGTCCAGACAGTGCACTACAGGCCAAGTTCAAGAGTCACATTTGCATACTCAATTGTATGGAAGAAGGAAATGTTTTCTACATTACACTGAGCAAGAGGCAACAACTGGTGGTCCTCTTGCCAATTAGAAGTAGCAGTTAGGGGCACGCGCTCAATATACTACTCTCTGAGGCATGCCAGGGGCTGACGACTTGTGCTGTAAATACAAGGGATAAATAGTAGCAGAGGAAGAAGAGATAGGAAGAGGCATTTCTATAGTGCCTACCATGTGTCAGGGACTATGCTAGGGGCTTTTACAATTATTACCACATTTGATAGGTGTTACGATCATCCCCATTTTACAGATTGAGGAAGCTGAGGCAAGCAGAAGTTAACTGATTTGACCAGGGTCACAAAGTCAGTATGTATCTGGGGTTACATTTAAACTCAGATCTTCCTGACTCCTGGCATAGGGCTCTACCCCCTTTGCCACTAGCTGCCTTGGCAAGGCAGAGAATAACAAATATTTATCAAGGACACATGCCATAAACACAAATAGAGGGTGGTTCTGGATTCTCAAGGAAGTTAACGTCTAATTAGCTGTCAAAGAGGGTACAGCCTTAGAATCAGGGAGAAGTAATTTTCTTTCTTTCAAAGGCTACTGACTAACCTTAGGGTGGAGGAAGACAATCACTCAAGGGTCACAAAGAAGTAAACAGCATTTTAAAGATCTGAAATACATGTAGAGGTGCTATGCCAGCAAAGTTGGGAATGGCCTAAAGACATGAGAAACAACTAAGGTGCCATCCCCAATGCCAGGATTTTTCTTAAAATTAACTTTCTATTACTTTGTTTTTACTGACACAGTATCAATCTAATAGAAAGTAAGCTTCTTGAAGACAGGGCCTGATGGATTTTCATTTTCACATCCCCCATCGCTTCTCAGAAAAGTCCCTGGTGCTTTGTAGGTGCCTAATGTGCTTGTCAAATTCATACTTCTAAATGAATGCTGTGCCCCTCCAGCAGCAGCAGTTATAACTAATATTTACACAGCCCTGTAAAGTTTGCAATGTAATATTCCCAAAAGAATAATAACTGACATGTATAAAGCAATTTAAAACTACATATATATTAGGTCATTTGAACCTCAATGTAACCCAGCAGGAATCATCCCCCTTTTACCACTGAGGAAACTGAAGGTAAAAGAAAGTGACTTTCCCAATCACACACCTAATAAATTATTTGAGGCAACATTTGAACTCAAGTCTTCCTGACTCCAATCCAATACTGTCAAACACTTCTGGAACTCCCCTTTTAGAACACTAGTTTATGAGACGCAGCAAAAAAAGAAAACAAAAAAAAAAAACAAAACTATAATGTGGCATCACCAGAATTTTAACCAAAATTGTATATCACCTAGCTTAATCACCCAAATTATTCTCCAGGTTTGGCCACGAAGACTTTGGGCTCTTTCCAAAAACCAAATGTCCTCTCTTCAAGGAAGAAATGTCATCATGGGAGATATTCAATTGAATTCAACAAGTGTTTATGAAATACTTACTACATGCAAAGCAACAGGAATATAGAAAAGGAATGAAAAACAAACCCTATCCTCAATTAACTTTCATTCAACTGAAGAATATAATAGGTAAAGAGATATAAAGACATAAACTGAGAAAGGGGAGAATACTAACATCTATGGAGATCTCCTTAACCTGGGGTCTGTGAATCAAAGGTAAGCCCATCAGTTGAGGAATGGCTAAACAAGCTGTGGCACATGATTGTGATGGAATATTATTATGCTACAAGAAATGATAAGCAGGATGATTTCAGAAAAACCTAGAATGATTTACATGAACTGATGCAAGCTGAGGTGAACAGAAATGGGAGAACATTATACACAGTAACAGCAATAGTGAATGATGAAGAATTACAAATGACTTAGTTATTCTCAGCAATATGAGAGGAAATGATATCCTTGCCAAAGGGGCAGCTAGATGGTACAGTAGATAAAGCACCAGTGCAGGAGTCAGGAGGACCTGGGTTCATATCTCACCTCAGACACTTGAAACTCATTAGCTGTGTGACCTTGGGCAAGTCACTTAACCCCAACTGCCTCATCCTGGGTCATCTCCAGTCATCCTGATGAATATCTGGTCACTGCATCCAGATGGCTCTGTAGAAGTGAGGCTGGTGACCTGCACAGCCCTACCTCACTCAAAACAAAGTCAAGTGCAAGTCATGTCATTATTTCTCTGATGGCAATGGTGTTCCTTGGCAACGAAGGACAAACACACAATGATCTAAAACAATCCCAAACGACCAATGACGAAGCATACTATCTGCCTCCAGAGAAAGAACTGATATTGTCTAAACACAGACTGAAGCATGCTATTTTTCACTTTCTTTCATTCTTTTTCTTTTATTCAAGTCTTCTTGTACAAAATGACTATATGGAAATGTTTTACATGATTGTACATGTATAATCTATATCTGACTGCTTACCATCTCAAGGAGTGAGGATGAGGAAAATGGAGGGAGGGATAGAATTTGGAACTCAAAACTTCAAAAAAATATAAACAAATCTTTTAAAATTGTTTTAACATGTAATGGGGGAAAATAAAACATATTAAAAAATAAAGAAGGCAGAAAGAGGAGGGGAAAGTGTATTGCTTAATTCATGTGTAATAGTTCCATGCTTTTAACATACAACTAGAAGGACATGTTGAATCATCCACACTCCACCTGGTCTCTGGCTTTAAGATAGACAACACACATCTGTGTGATAACTGGCCAATGTTAGTGGTCAAGGTTGTAGCCACAGAACAAGATTTCTCTCTATGGGATTTAACCTGACCCATACATAAATTAAATCTGCAACACTGGCATCATCCCCACCATACCCTAGCCAGGAAAAGTAAGTAACTTCTCTTGCCAGAAACAGCAAAGTTAGAGGATAGGAAAAGTAAGGGTCTGGAAAAAATCATTGGATTTTTGGTTTCTAAAACTACACGAGTAATAAAGATAATTCCAACTGGGACCTACACTATGGGAATCAACTGAGAACACATATAAAGATGGTAGATGACTACTTAGTGTTTTATACTATTTTATACCATCCATGCACCCCTACATTACCACTGTGAGAGGAATATGTTCTCCATTTTAGGGAAGATGAAAACATAGCAAAATCTTATTAAATCAAGCCCCTTACAAATTCAGAATTTTTGATAATTCAATATGGCAAACAGAATTTTTACTTGATGAAATTTGTTAAAGTACATTACATACCTTATAATCCTATGTATAAAGAGATATGTATGTATATATGGTATTATAAAATTGCAAATATTAGCTTAATTCATGACTTTAGTCTGATTCCTTACCTTTGGATTTTGCTCTTTCACATATTTCTCTTATATAAATAGTAAATGGGGAAAAAAAAAGAAAAAAATTCACCAAATTCTTTGTCTATGCAGGATCTTTAAAAATTCTATTATTGTGAGCATTATATAAATGTTTTAAAACAATGATTAATACCTTCCAAAAGCATTTATGGACAGTTAGGTTGCACAGTGATAGAATGCTGAGCCTGGAGTCAGTAAGACCTGAATTTAAATCTAGCCTCAGACAATTACTACCTTGACCTTGGGTAAATCACTTCACCCTGTTTGCCTCAGTTTCCATATCTATGAAATGAGCTGGAGAAGGAAATAGCAAAATATTCCATTATCTTTACCAAGAAAATCCCATCAAGGGGTCATGAAGATTTGAACACAACAACAAAGAAGCATCTATACAAAGAATGCTTTTCATCCCTGCCATGAACAAGGGAAGACATAAGAATAAATTAAAGGCCTGGACAAACTATTTCCAGGAACTGATAAGGGAGAAAAGGAGAATGATTCAGGTCTCTCTAAAACACCAAAATCTAATTCCCTTCACTCCTCCCTTTCTATCTTTATATCAACTACCAACACCACAATAAAAAAAAAAACTAATAATAGTTAGCATTTATATAGTGCTCTAAGGGGTTTGCAAAATAAAAATATTTTCTCATTTTATCCTCCAAACAGCCCCTGGGAAGGAAGGTAACCCCATTTTACAAACAAGGAAACTGAGAAAGACAGCAATTAAGTGATTTGTTCAGGGTCACACAGCTAGTAATTGTCTGAGACCTGATTTGAATTCAGCTCTTTCTGACTCCAAGTCCAGTGTTCTATCTATTATTATCTCCCCTATGCTTAAGATACTGGATTATTGAAAACCTTAAAGTACTAACAACCCTGTGAGAAAAATAAAAAGTAACTCCAGCAGCGAAAGAAGATTCTGAAGATAACTCCAAAAGACTCATGATGGAAAATGCTATCCACATCCACAGAAACAACTATGGAGTCTGAATGCAGACTGAATCATACTATTTGCCCTCTTTTTTTTGTTTCTTCTTTTTCATGGTTTCTCCCATTGCTTCTAAGTCTTCTTTACAACATGAATAATGTGAAAATATGTTTAATATGAATGTCTATGTAAAGCCTGTATCAGACTGCACACTGTCTTGGGACAGAGGGGAAAGGAGGAGAGAAAATTTAAAATTCATAATCTTATGTAAGTGAATGTTATGAACTAAGAAGAAATAAAGAAAAAAGGGGGGAAAAAAGAAAGAAGATGCTAAAAAAAATCATTCAGAAAAAGGAATCCAAAGCAGCAAAGAAACTTTAGGTCTTGTCAAATGAGATCAGTTTGAGGAACAAGGGATTACATGGGATGGGGGGAGTGAGGAAGAGGAGGAAAAGGTATCATCCTAGCCATTTTTAGGTATCTGTAGGGCCATCATTTGGGTCAAGGATTAGACTTTTTCTGACTGGCCTCAGAGGACAGAATAACGATCAGAAGTTCAAGATACAAAGTTGGGTTTGATGACAGGAAGAACCTCTTAATAAATGGAATGGTCTGAAGTGGAATGGGTATCCTCAGGAGAAGGTAAATTCCCTTTCCTTGGAGTTTTTCATGCAAAGGTTGGATGACCACTTATCCTGTGTGTTTTGATGGGGAGTCTTGATATGAGTTGATCAGATGGTCTTTGATATCCCTGACAGCTTCCCATTTCTAATTCTCTGAAAAACTGCCTTGGATCAAAAGGTACCTAAGCACATAGACTGAAAAAAATTGAAAGGAAATTAAATTCTAAATATAATGACCAACTTCCAACTATTTATACTCCTTTCTCTCTACCTCTCTGTCTTTTTTCTCACAAATATACAAAGCACAGCTTAAGCAGCCACAAATACTGAATGAAAAAAGTCTGGCTATCTAATTTTGTCACTGATTGTTTTATCTTAAACCAAGGCCAGGTGCTCACATAGTTATCTCTCACCTCTCATTTTATGGTGAAAATGTCTGGGAAGGGTCAGGATGCATTGTGTGATGTAGTTGCATTATTGCAGTTTAGGGTTCACCAATTTACTTCACCATTTTAATCAGTACTCATTTGAATTGCTTAGAATATATACAGCCATTCAAAATATAGTGAGAAAAAAGGGGGGGAGGGGAAGCATAGTTAAACCCCTCTAAAAACCCTGAAATTCACTTAAGACTAGACTCTACCTTGTCAACTACCCATATTACATTAGACCTTTTGCCATACCAGCCTACAGTTTAGGAGATGGGATTTAACCAACAGGATATATGATTAATAGGGTTCTACTTTTAAAAGAATACTTTAAAAATATACTCCACTGTATGGAATTTCCATTAAAGGGAACCTGTCTACCTCCTTTTTTTTTCCTTTTTGATTTTAATGTGATTTCGCTACAGAGGGTGACTCAGGTCATAACCATAAGTTAGTCTCTGAATCTAAGAAATCAAAAGCTCTAGATGCCAGATCCTTCCAGTGAAGGAAGCAGCACTAATCTTATGTGAAAGATTATGTCTGAGTAATCACATTAATATTCAGTGACCTGATTCTGATGGCAATGGCCTCAATGCCGTTCTTTTATGGTTAAAAATAAATAACCCAGTTGGGAGGTGGTCACTCCCAACTGTACCACCTAAATCCTAGCTATTCTCAAAGCTACTTTTGCTGGCTTATAGAGGCAAACAACCACAACTTTCTCCTGCCTGACCTACTACAGCAATCAATATCCAGAACTTCTCCACTATATTCAAGGTCTCACAGTAGACTTCTTCCTTATTTACAAACCGTATTATCCACAAGGAATTCATCACAACCACAGGTATGCCTGCAACCTTCCTCCAACAACTGATGCAAAAACATTACTCATCACAGAAATCTTGCAATGCTATGATACTGGTCTAGCAAGGTTAGAAGAGTTGAGTGAGACATCAGAGAATGCCAACAGATCCACTGCCAGTTTGTGCTTGTCAGACCACTTCGCTTCCATTCTAATCTGTGACCAGAGTCAGACCTAATCCAGAACTAATCCAGGACAACCTGGGTTTTGTCCCAGGGCACTGATGCAGTGAGAAGCATATTTCCTTTCTGTTGTGTTTTTCTAGGAGACCCCCATGCCAGAGCTTCCTTTGCCCCATTCCACACTGCTCCCTCTCTCTACCCTCCACTATTCATTACTGCCAGAGGTGTGTGTATAGAAGCAGGGATGCTGTCAGGACTTAGTCAAAACATGGGGACTTGAGCCAGAATCTCTGGGAAACAAGCCACTCCCTTCCCAGTGAGTCTGCATTCAACTGGGGCTTCTTCTTCTGCTTCTGTGCTCTGTCCACATGGTGAGTCACACTGTTACATGTGGATGCTCTGTCCAAAGGAATATATTTCTTAATCACACTTCGCAAAAGATCTTGGGGCTTGGGTACTATAATTTTTTCCTATTTATCATTATTTTTTTCCAAAAAATTGGGACAATTAACTCCATCTAAGGTAGTTTTCACTTATGATTTCTTGAAATATAGCTCTGAAAAAGCATGCTTTGAAAAAAGCCCATTGTTATTTAAAGTGATCTACTTGACTATGCCTTTAAATGCAAATCACTCTGGCTTTCATTGATTGATAAATAATAGGTCCCAGCCCAAGCCTCTTTTATTCATTGTTTGGGTTTTAGTGGCTCAGTGTGAGAATAAACAGCAACGGTTTCTATTCTGGCCAGAAATTCTGAGGATCTTTCCCCCCCGCCAGACGGCAAAATAGGCCATCTTTTGTCTCCATTCTTACCTAGCCGTTAATCACCAAATGGGTGTTGCCTCAGACAAACTGAGACCTGGAAAAGACCTTAACTTAAAAAAAGTCAAGGTCTCCCATTGCATCCTGGCCTATCTCTAGTTTTCTTGACTTGTCTTATGACTGGACTCCAATATCTCTGGAGGAGTGAGGTTGATGACTGCACAGTTCTGCCCCACTTAAAACCAATTCACTCACAAGTCAAGACATCACCCTCCTGATATCATTAGCTCTCTTCAGAAATGAAGGACCACACAACAACAGCACCCACCTGGGATATACTGTTTTCTGCGTCATCCCCACTCAACTGCATTTGTCTCAGATGTCAGAATTCCTGTTATGACTCCCAGCATAGTACAAGAGAAAACTCACTGTCTTGAAACCAGGAAATGAGAATTCAATCCTGGCTCTGAAACTTACTAGTTATGTGACTTTGGGCAAGTTATTTAAACTCTCTGAGATTCAGTATCTTCTGTTAAAATTGGGATGCTTACTACACTGCTGAAGCATTTTGTAAATCCTAAGTACTATACTATTTAAAACAAATGTCCTGCCTAATGTGGCTATGATATAATGAAAAGCATATTAAATTTCAAAGCCAAACACTTTGATTCATGTCAAGCTCTACCACGTACTATATTCTTAAGGCTTGATCTATAAAATTAACCAATTGGAGTTGATAATCGATAACACCCTGTTATTCTGGAAAATCATTTGACTTTGCTGAGCGTCAATTCCTTAATTTGTTAAATGGAAACAATACTGCTAAATTCATGAGATCTGATTTCAATTGCAACCTCACTGTTTCAAAATGCATTCTTTCTGTACTCAAGTTTTATCCTACTTCCCTCAATGGATGTTATAAAGCTCTTTTCTCAAGTCCCCAATGCCTCTTCCACCTCCAATTTCAGCAGGTGTGCTAATAATATTTTTCCCTCTGCATCTTCATCTACTTCTCCTCCTTCTTCCTATCATTAAAGAAGAGCGGGCCTTCCATTTACCAAGACTCACTTACTCCCTCTAACTGTATTGTCTATTATACCCCTCCAATCTTCCAGTAACTTGTCCCATCAATCTTTAGATCTCATACTCATTCTATCATCTTCATTCTCTCTCTGCTTCCTTCTTTCTCACTACAGATAATTATACCCAGGACAACTCTATTCTTTGGTTGTTGTTTTTTTAATATTTATCATTTACTTATTTTTAATTTTTGACATTCTCTTTTTTAAGATTTTGAGTGCCAAATTTTCTCCTCTTCCCTCCCCTTCCCCTACACCAAGACAATAAGCAATTTGGTATACGCTATACATATACATTCATATTAAACATATTTTACATTAGTCATGTTGTAAAGAAGAATTACAACCAATGGGAAGAACCATGAGAAAGAAGAAACCAAAAGAAAAAAGAGCAAGTAGTCTGCTCTGATCTGCATTAGGATTTCAGAGTTCTTTCTCTGGATGTGGACAGTATTTTCAATGACGAGTCTTTTGGAATTATCTTAGATCCTTCCATTGCTAAGAAGAGGTAAGTTTATCAAAAACAGTCCTCACACACTGGTTGTTACTGTGTACAATGTTCTCCTGGTTCTGCTCACTTCACTCAGCAGCAGTTCGTATAAGTCTTTCCAGGTTCCTCTGAAGTCCACCTGTTCGTCATTTCAAACAGCACAAGAGTATTCCATTACATTCATATACCACAACTTGTTCAGCCATTCCTCAATTGATGGGCATCCCCTCAGTTTCCAAGTCTTAACCATCACAAAAAGAGCTGCTACATTTTTGTACAGGTGGATCCTTTTCCCATTTTTATGATCTCTTTGGGATACAGACCTAGAACTGGTATTGCTGGGTCAAAGAGTATGCACAGTTTTATAGCCCTTTGGGCATAGTTTCAAATTGCTCTGCTGAATGAGCAGATCAGTTCACACCACCACCAATAATGCATTAGTGTTCCAATTTTCCCACATCTTCTCCAACATTTATCATTTTCCTGTTTTGTCAAGTTAGCCAAATCTGATAGGTGTAAAGTGGTATCTCAGAAGATTATTCTATTCTTAAAAAAAAACACTCTACCCCATCATCTGCCCTCAAGCTTTCATCTTTAATTCTCAAGCCTTTCACTAGCAAACTGCCTCACCATCCAACTACTCGATCCCTCGAAATTCAGTTTTTTTCCCACTAGATTGAAATTGCAAGGCAACCAATGATATCTTATTTAGTAAGTACAATAATCTTTTATTCCCCAGTCCTTATCCTTCTTTACCTCACTTTACTTTTAATTACTATTGATCAGGGCAAATAGATGGACGGATGGATGGATGGATGGATGGATGGATGGATGGATGGAAGGAAGGATGGATGGATGGATGGATGGATGGATGGATGGATGGATGGATGGATGGATACACACATACTTTTGGAAGTTTCATTAGATTCCATGAATTCAAGTAGATGACTTCAACATCCTAATATCAAGTCAGACCCAATCTTTGTCTTGAACTCAAATTAGATAGTAGATATTCTTGTTTTCTATTTATTTCTACTTATTTCTACTCCTAAAAGTCCCAGATGAATCTCAAACTCAAAAAGCACAAAAGAGAAGTCATTACCTTCTCCCTTAAACTTCCCTATTTTTGATGAGGGCACCAGCATCCTCCCAGTCACCTAGATTTATAATCTTGGAGTTATCCTTGACTTTTCTTAGAATTGCATCATCCATTGACCCTCTAAACTGCCAAAAGCCTCCCTCCATAGTATCTCCCTATATCAGAAAGACTCAACTATTTGAGTTCCAATCTGGACTCAGACACTTATTAGCTGCGTGACTGTGCAAGTCACTTAACCCCATTTGCCTCAGTTTCTTCATCTATAAAATGAGCTGGAGAAAGAAATGGCAGACCACTCCAGTATCTCTACCAAGAAAAGCCCAAATGGGGTCACAAACAGTGATATGACTGAGATCTGATCAGATATGACTGAAATAACTGAACAACAGCTATTTCCAGCCTATCCATCTCTATATAACTACTACTGAATTATAGGTCCTTATTTCCTTTATCAGACCAGCCTCGAAACTGGTCTACCTGCTTCCAGGCTCTTCCTAGTTTAATCCATTTTCCACTCTGCTATAAAAAGTCTTCTTAAGGTAGAGTTCTGATCATGTCAATCCCCTGTTCATTAATTTTCAGTGGTTCCCCATTTCTATAGACTAAGATGTAAACTCCTTAAAAAAGTCAATCAGAACCTCTACAACTGATTCCTCTCTACCATCTTCTGAATCATATTCCATACTACTCCCTTCATGAACTCTATCCAACCGTGCATCTCACAATCTTTCAAAATGAATCCTCTGCACCAATCAGGCTAGTCACCCCAGTGTTCCCCCAAAGAGTCAATTTATTCCCACCTCCATGTCCATAGAATCTAAACTGCCAAGAGATCTCTGAGATCATCTAGTCTAAACCCAACATTGTACACATGAGTAAACTGAGGCATCAGTCATGAGCATAGACCCAGTCATTCCTTCCACAAATACTTATTAAGTACTTACTGTATAACTATACCTAGGACTATTCTAATATAAGCATAGTGGAACCTCTTAGGTCAGCTAAGTCCAACCACTTGATGAATATGAGAGCCTTCATTTACAACATCAACAAGTAGTTATTTTACCTTGTTGACTTAATACTTCTGGTTCACTACCTCATTAACTAGCCCATTCCATTTTCAGACAGTCATACTTATCAGGAAATTATTCCTTATATAGAACCACAACCTGCCTCCCTGTATCTACCATTACTGGTCCTAGCTTCTGGGGCCACACAGATACTATTAACTAAAATCTCTCATCCACATGACAACCTGTAAAATATTTTTAAATGACTCTCATATACTTAGATGACTTCTCTCCTGGCAGACTACCCCTATTCCCTTAAACTAATCCCCAAACAGTTTCAAGTTCCCTCATCATCTTAACTATCCTTGGTATGAATACACCCTGTCTTGTCAAAGTCCATTTTTAAATCTAGCACCTACAAGTTAATATAATACAACAGAAGATCATAGGATCTGGAACTAGAAAGTGCCTTAAACTCTCATATAGTTGAACCCCCATCATCATTTTGCTGACCAAAAAAAAAAAAATAAGATTCAGAGAGGTTAACTTTACCCAGTATCACAGATACTGACAAGAAGAGGCAACCCCAAAAAAGAAATAAGAGAAGGTACCTTCTCCTATCCCTTCTTTGAAGAGGTGGGGGAACATAGGTATGAACCTCAGCATATAATTTCACACTTTTTTTGATATATTACTTCAATTTTGCTGAATGTTTTTACTTGATCTTTTTTTAAAACAAATCTTTGTTATGAGAGATGGTTTCTGGGAAGGAATGGAATATAGTTGGAAAAATAGTGCGTGTGCAACCTATGACACTCAGACATTTTACGAGGCATATTTATGTAGAGTTTAGTGTTATAAAGCAATTTACCTGTATTATCACATCAGAGTTTCACAATCACTTAGTAAGATAGATAGTATGAGTGCTACTATTTCCATTTTATAGATGGAAAAACAAGCTGAAGGAGTGTTCAGAATCATTGACCTGGTAACTGTCAAAGCCAAGACAAAACTCAGACTTTCTGACTCCAAGTCCAGTACTCAAACTTTTCACATGAAAAAGACTTTTCTAGACATATTTCCCTTGACTAAAAATATCTCCCTTATTTAATAAATAATAATAATGACAAGAATAGCAATAACATTTTGTAGTGTTTTAAGATTTACAAAGCACTTTATATACATTATCTTATTTGGTTCTCAATTCCGTACCTATAGTATAACATCCTTCTAAGCATGAGTGTAATGTTAAGGGAAATGGAAGATCTTTCCTGCCCCTTAATAGGCCCCTATTACCTGCTCTGACCTTTGATCCAGCCCACAGCTTGAGTCACAAGAAGCCCATGGTAGGAGGAGTAGGAAGGGCAGAGTCAGGAGACAATGAGGCACAGATGAGAGAGAGCAGGCAGAGCAGAGTCATTTGTGGGGAGCCCTGACTGAAGGAAAGCTTGGGGATGGCCGTGCTCCCTTTATTGGTAATAGAACCAATTTTATTGTTGCCATGGGGCAATTGACTCTCTAGCATCTGAATAAATATCTTGGTTTCATCTTTGAGGAAGAGGGTTTATATTTTGCAAATTTACTCTGGAAATAAGCATGCATAGGCATCACCATTGGCCTTACAATGAGCTCTGTCAATTCCTTACACATTTATTAAACTCCTCCCAGGTAGAAGGCACTGTGCTGGCTACTGGGGGGAAAAAGAGCAAAAAAAGAACCAGTCCTAGCCTGCAAGTTCCTTACAAGCTAATGAAGTCTCATTCTGACACTCAATGCCAACCAATTTAAAGCTAGTAGTTCTCAAAGTATGTGGTCCATGGATCCCTAGGGGTTCCCAAACCCTTTCAGGGAGGTTCTCCAGTCAAAATTATTACAAAAATACTAAAATGTTATTTGCTTATTAAAATACCTTTTGCCTATTTAAATATCCTTTTTTATTTATTTATAAAGTTGCCTATTAAAATACCCTTTTGCAATTACATATCTGTGTGAGGCTGGATACTCTTCATATACTGCAAACAAAACAACATATCACAACAAATTAAATGCAAGAACAGATGAGAATCCTCCTGTGTTCTATTATTCCTGACATTAGAGAAATTTGCAAAAATATGTAAAACAATACTACTCTTCTCACTAATTTGTTTTGTTTGGAAGTTACTTTTCATAAAAAGGTTTTTTATGTTAAAAATGTGTGCATTATTAAATGAATTAATATAAATGTTTAAATATTTAACTTAGAATAAACATCAATAGAAAGAACCTACTTAAATAACCTATTTATATTTTTATTTGGGGTCCACCATAATTTTTAAAAGTCTAAAAGGAGTCCTGTGTGCAAAAAAATTGGAGCACTCCTGCGTTAGAGGATAACTAGTACATACCCCTCCACGACATTTTCTAGATGAGTAAACAGAGGCCCTGAGAATGACTTACTCAACCTTACAAAGATGGCAAGCACCAGTTTGGATTTAAGACCAAGACTTCTGAAATAGAACAGGTACTTGATAAATACTTATTAATTGATTTAAGAACCACTGACAGTTCACTGAACACACTATAACCAGAGTATTGTATGTGGAACTTGGTAAAAGGGGAGACCTCTTGAAAGAACTAGAAAACAAGGTGGGGGAACCCTCATTAACCATCAAGCCAGTGCATTATTTAAGTAGCTACTTAGGCTTGATGTTGAATCAAACTTACTCCCAGTCTTCAATTCCTAACCAAGGTACTTGCAATACGATGTCTTTGGTACTTAGGGTGAGACAAGTCAACAGTAAACAACAAGTATCCACCTCTCACTTGCTCAAGTGCACTCAGCAAAAGGCAAACATCCCCAAAGAGTGTCCCTGTCCATCTTATTTCCAAGGGCAGGGAAACTATTGCTTGGGATGCATCAAATTCACAATACGTTTTTCTTTGACTTAAAAAATGTCTTACTGATCTTTTTTCTTGAGTTGATTCTGGGAATCAACAACTGACCACAAGAGCATAAGTATTTGAAACAGCTTCTCCTCCTCCTTATCAAATCCTTGATTACAATGTTTAAACTTAGACTTGTGGTTATACCAAGCCAACAAGTCTCACTGGGCATGTGCAGAGCTGTTCCCACCACTAGTCTAAGACTTAAAGCTGTGGCACCAAATCATAGAATTTATCTTAAAGAATGTTCAAGTGGGAAGGGACAGCCACCACATTTTACAAATAAACAACCTAAAACTCAGAGAGGATAAAGATTTGACCGAAGTCATGTGGGTAATTAGTGACAGAGGTAGGAGACAAACCGAGAAATCTAGATTCTTTCTCCTTTACCACCATGTCATTCAAGGATGGGGAATAGAAAAAGATCTACTCTTGGCACATCTCCAAGTCCACTCTCCAAATTGTAGAATTTAAAGTAGAATACACCCTAAAAAGATGTCTAGAGGTACTTAACCTAGGGTCTGTGAATTTTTTAAAAATATACATATTTCAATAACTTTATTTCAGTATAATTAACTTTCTTTGTAATTCTATACATTTTATTTTACAAAAAAAAAAATTATACTGAAAAGGGCTCCAAGGTTTCACTATGCTACCAAAGGGGTCCCTGACACACACAAACAGATTAAGAACTCCTGACCTGGCTTAACCTCTTAATTTCACAGTTGATGATAAAAAGTAAGTCCAGATAGGGAAGTGACTTGCCCTTTATTATACTAAGACTCTCTCAGAGCTGAAAACAGTCAGTGAGATGCAAATGTTTGTGAAAGGATATCAGTGGAGGTGAGGTCCAGACATCAGGTTCCTTTATAACACAACTTCCCAATCAGAGGAATCAAAAAATAAACATGTGCTTTCCATGTGCCCAAGCACTGACTAAAGGCCCTGGGGATACAAAGGCAAAAACGAAACAATTCCCCTCGTCAAAAAGCATATTTTATATAGGGGTAGACAGCCTGTGTACATAGTAAGCATATATAACAAGGTAATTTTGGTAAGGAGCAGGTGGGTGACTAAGAAGAGTTCTCATGTAGGAGATGACATTAGAGCTCAGCTTGAAAGGATGTTAGAGATTCTAAGGAGGAAATAAGGAAGGCAGGAATTCCAGGAATGGGGAAGAGCCTGTGCAAAGGCACAAAAAGGGGTATAGAGACAGGAAATAAAAGTATTGGGTGTGAGGAATAGGAGATGGGCCAAGCTGGCTGGATCACAGAATGCATGAAGGGGAGCCAGGGTGCAAAGGGATTTAAATGCCAAAGGAACTTGTTTTTGATCCCACAGCAAGATCTGACTCCCCTGGCAATCTGCTGGCAGCCTCCAGACCCCTTCTCAGAAAAATGTTTTCAAAGACATAAGATAAAATATATAGGATTGCAAAGAAAACTAATTATATTGCAATATAGTTATCAGAACATTTTTTTTTTAAGTTTCCAGGTTAGTAACTTCTGTCCTAAAGGAAATGGGGAGTCAGTAGAACCTTTTGGGGCAAGAAAAACTTGCTGAGGGCATTTGTATTTCCAAGTTTCCTCCCTAACTACTAAATAATAAAATAATTTATCCTCTTAGTTATTTTGAACATATTCAATTACTTTATTTTTAAAATGCCCAACCATCATCATATTACAATGATTTCAATCAGAAATTTCCTTCTGAATAATATACAATAACATAAACTTAGAATCTCTATACACATATGAAGTCATATCTATCCATGATATAAAAACCATAAGAACAATATTTATGATGACACCATAAAAAAGGAAAGCAAAGAGTTTAAAAAAAAAAAAAGAATGTCTCATCCTTCATCTATACCTCATACAATGACGTGCCTAATGTAAATCTCTGCTCAATCTAACCATGCTTTTCAACATTTGTTTTCTTGTGCACCAGGGTCTCAGGTTCCTAAAGCTCCTACAATCATTAGTCTACATGAAGAAGCATGATACAGGAGAAAAACACTGTGATCTGAAAAATAAATGAACCTGTTTTCAAATTTCATATCTTCTATTTTATTACAACCTCTCTGGAACTCCATTTTCTTATCCATAAAATGAAAACATCAGATGAACTCTAGTGATATTTAGTTCTAAATCTATGATCCTAATTTAAGGGATCTCTCAAATCTCCACGTGACTCTACCAACACTAAAGATTTTTTTTTTTAATTTGTTAATAGTCATAAAAGGATTATCTAGTATTGAATTTTGACCCATGGTCAGGGAAATGAGGACATGGTTCTGGTAATTTCTTATTAAGCACCTTATTAAAGATGGAACTGTATTTTATAATCAAACCAAACAAATGTTAGAAGTCTGCTTATAAATCTCAGCTCTGTAATTTTTTTTAAACCAACAAGAAAAGTCAATTGCTAGCCCTCAAAGGTACTCTATCAGACTGAAGTTCCTATTTCACATTAAGAAGCAGCTGTCAGCATTTCCTAATTAGATTTGCCAAGGGAAAACTGTTTGGTGTGGAAAGAAGCCAGCCAGCCTAGAGGTGGTAAAGGGGATGGAGAGTGGCCACAGTCATCTCCAGCTGGCCGCATTATCCGGAAGTGAATCTGGTACACATTACAATTAAAGGGAAATCCCGATAGCAACAGATTCATACCATGGAAAGTTCTTAATGAAAGGTGATGAAGAAAAACAGTTAAGGCTTCTCTCTCTCTCTCTCTCTCTCTGTCTTACTCTCTCTCCCCTTCTCTCCCCCACCAAAAATAAATTACTCTCATTTCAGCAAAACCAAACTCACTGATGTATCATAGTTGATAGCCTTGATAGGGAAATACATTTAAATGATGACAGTCCAAAAAGTTAATAATAATAATTCTTTATTATACACAAGGAGCTCAAAGCAATTTACAAAAATACGCACACAGACTAAATCTCCCAAAGTACCATTTACAGTACTAAATTACAGTTCTTGGCCAATAAATACTACCCTATTTAATGCTCCTCCAATACTGCATTCTGAAGCCTCACTTACCCAAGTCTAGCCCATTATTTCATCACTTCTCATAACTTCCTTAATGACACAGAAACAAACAAAAAAAATCACTATTCTCATTATACTGGTGAAAGTACATTATACATGTGACCCTCAGTAAGCCACCTTACTTATCTGGATGATGGCACCCTCATCTGCACTAGGATCAAGGATTTTCAGTTCTACTTAGGAGCAGAATCAAGTTGAATACTTTACTCAAAGGCATTTAGGAACCTAGGCTCATTGAGCTGGACGCAACCCTAAAGGTCACCTCATCCAACCACTTCATTCCAGAGATGAGATCCTGAGAGATTCAGCGATTTGCCCAACTAATAGAGCCAGAATTTGAACCCAGATCCTCTGACTGCAAATTCTGCAACTCTTTCCCTATACCATTTTTGTTGGGTTGGTTGTTATTCATTCATTTTTCAATCATGACCCCATTTGGGGTTTTCTTGACCATTTCCTTCTCCAGCTCATTTTACAGATGAGGAAACTGAGGCAAACAGGGTGAAGTGACTTGTCCAGGGTCACGCAGTCAGTATGTGTCTGAGGACAGATTTGTGCTCAGGAAGATGAGTCTTCCTGACTCCAGGCTTGGCACTTTATCCACTGAGCCACCTAACTGTCCCTGCCTCCCAATTTTCAAAGAGGAACAAAGATTTAGATAATAATAGTAAAAATAGGGGATTTCTATAAATTTAAAAATGCAATTAGAGTTTCAGACCACTAGATTAGTCCTTCCAGCTTAAAAATGCTGATTTTATGAATTGGGGCCCAGCTGATTTTTTTCAAGGTCTCTTTGGGTAGACAATAAAGTCATCAAACATTTATTAAGCACCTACAATATGCTAGGTACAAAAGTGAAAGTCTCTGCTCACAGGAGTTTACATTCTAACAAAGAAGACATTATATACAGAGTATTTGGTTATTATATACATAAGTATATAATTTTGATTTAATACCCTGATTTATAAATTTAATTTAATAATTTGATTTATAAATTTGATTATTGTACACGTAGAACATTGCATAGTATACCGAAAAAACATATATAAAGTGGATACAAGCTAACCTTGCAAAGGAAGACACTAGCTGGAAGATCAGGAAATGCTTCCTGCAGAAGTCTCCTTGAGTTATCTCTTGAAAGAAATTTCAAGGAGTAGAAGGAAGGAGGGAGAGTATTCCCAGGTTGAAGAACAGTCAGTTCAACAGTACAAGGACAGGAGGGAATATTATATGTGAGTATCAGCAAGTAGGGCTGAACTGTCACCACAGTTCATGTACATAGAGGTGAGTAATGTGCAAAAAGGTTGGAGAAATAAGATGGTGCCAGTTTGTGAAGACCTTTAAACAAAAAACAGGGTAGCTCATATTTGAGCCCTTATAGCTATCAGAAGCAAAGAATTTATTGAACAAGGGAATAAGAAGGTCAAACCCATGTTTTAGGATAATAACTCTGGTGCCTATGTTAGGGGTGGATTAGTGAAGGGAGAGATGAGTCAGTAAAGCCAATTAGGAAGCTACTGCCATAGCCCAGGCAAAACGGAATGAAGGTCTGAACTAGAGTGATGGTTGTATGAAAGGGTAATATGAAAGAGAGGTCATGGAGATTGCAATAACATAATTTGACTACTGACTGGATATATGGGGTGAAGGAGAGTACCAAGACAGAGAAAGACAAGATCAAGATTATGAACCTAGGTGACTGAAAGGATAATGGTGCTCTTAGACAATAACAAAGAAATGTAGATGGGTAAGATTAAAGGGAAGATGACAGTTTAGGATATATGAAGTGTGAAATGTGTACAGGACATCGTGGACTTGCTACTCTTAGTCTGGTGAGACCTAAAACCTCTCCGGTTACTTTATAGATCCACTGAGCTGAAAAAAATTATTCTGGACATAATTACAAGGAGTATTTTGTAAACTCTATTGAGGCCATGGCACTGTTCTAAGTAAACTCTCAAATAAATAATGCAACCCTTTAAAATAAAAAATTTGCCTTAAAAGATCATTTTTTAAAGGAATCCTCTCCAGAAACATTTAATATTGTTAGCATATTATTTTCAGTGTGAGTAATGGCTTTTTTTATATAATTGTTTTTACACAAAAGAGCAGACAACCTGACTATAGTTACAAAGGTAACAGGCATTTGGGAGGTTTGAAAGGAGGGAGGTATTGGTAGGAAGAAAGTTCTTCATCACCCGTAAAATACAAAGGGTGGAAATCAAGCCTCTTTTTAAAAAATCATTTTGAAAGCATCATTTGGTCATTTTCAATTCTAAAACTTTTATTAATGTTGTTATTTTATCAACTTATGTCAGAGTTGTGATATTTTTTCCAAAGGAATTCCAGTTATCAGTTTACTTCCAAGACATTCACTTCCATTAAGTATGAAATGTTTTAACTATCAGTAAGAGATATGAAACCTTAGTTCATAGTACAGTACACACACACAACATACTTTCACAATTACATATTCTCAAGAAGAAGAAAAAAATTCCCATAATATCACTGACCTCACTGTGACTGAACACTCACAAGTGGGGTGACAATACTTATGCTAGGCAAGGGCAAAACTCAAAACATGCATCTGAGAAATGATTTTGTATTATACGTAGCCTGGCAACTGCTCCTGCTGAAGCTATAACTATCTTGGCCAACCAAGTCCATGGTAGAGACAAAAGGTTCAGCACCAGAAACTGACATGATTTTACCACTGGAAATGGCATCAAAGTAGAGGCATTATTACCACCTGCCTTCCTGCTGTACCTCAAGGACGAGGGGACCTTTCTATATGACTTGCAGCTGAAACTTTCCATTTATGTTATTTACTTCATTAGAATGTGAGCTCCTTACAGGCAAGGCCTGCCTTATTTTTTATTTGTTTTCCCAGAGCTTAGTACCAGGCTTGGCACAATAGAAAGCATTTAACAAATGCTTTATTCATTCATTCACTCTTTCATTAGGCAGAATTTTGAAGCAGTCTTTTAAAGTTCTTCCTATTAACAATCTTGTAATCCCAAGATGTGGATGTCTCTATTATTTCTATCAGGCAAAAGCTTCTATACAAGTGTAGTGGAAAGAGCACTAGGTCTGAAGTCAGAAGACCTAAGTTCTTATCCTAGCTCTGATACCCTAGCTAGACTGAATAAAACATAAATAAAAATATATAAATAATAAATATAAGATATAAAATGGATATGATATGCAATACATCACAGATTTGTTACCAGGAAAATGTTTTATAAACCTTACAGTGATGCAAAAATATAGGGCACTGCGGGGTTTAATTGAATTGAAATAGAAGTTCAATGAACTGAATAATTCCCCTATTTCAGCAGCAATTTTGTGTTCAAATAAGCATAATTCCTATATTTCAATGAGCATATAAGTAGGAACTCACTCCAGTGTCAGGAAATTTATGTCTACAGACAAAAAGTAAAAGGCCTTTGTACTTTGTCACACAAGTCAATCTATTAAGAGTTTTATTGCATGTCTAAGAGACTGACTCCATGAAAAAAGTAGTATGGTGGAAAGATCATTGGCCCAAGAGTAAGAAGACCTGGGTTTAAGCCTTGACTCCAGTACCAATAAACTGTGTAATGTTAATCAACTGGTCATGATCTGTATCTTGCCACTGGACCCAGATGGCTCTGGAGGAGAAAGTGAGGCTGGTGATTTTGCACAGCCCTCCCTCACTTAAATAGAATTCACTTGCATGTCATGGCATCACCTCCTTGATGTCATGGTCCTCTTTGATAATGAAGGACAAACTACAACCTCTGTGAGCAGTAGTAGGAGGCCCACTGGGGACCCCACTAGAATAGCCAGTTGGGCAACACAGATCCTTTTCCTCTTTCTTTTCCTTGCTTCTTTCCTACTCTTTGATAATGAAGGACAAACTACAACCTCTGTGAGCAGTAGTAGGAGGCCCACTGGGGACCCCACTAGAATAGCCAGTTGGGCAACACAGATCCTTTTCCTCTTTCTTTTCCTTGCTTCTTTCCTACTTTCCTTCCTTCCTTTCTTCCTTCTTCCCTTCTCTTCCCTTCCATTCCTTTCCCTCTGTCCACATAGAATACCATACCCTTACCTGCCCATGCTCTGCCCAAAGGAATATAAATTTTGATTCCTGAAACCTCCCAAGATATCTTGGGGTTTATGGTTTAGATTTCTTTCTTAAGGAGAGTGCCTTAAAACCAAATCACTCCAACTCCTATTGATTGGCCAACAACAGGTCCCAGGCCAAGCCCCACATTATCACTTCAGACTGAATGTAAATAGCAATTGTTTCTGCTTTGGTCAGAAATTCTAAGGGTCTTGCCCTCCCAGATTGATTTCTTTTTGTTGTTGTTAAATAAAAGAGACTCCCTCTGCCTCATTTCTTAGGTAGCCTTGATCACTGACTAAGCATTGCCTCAGTCAAACTGAGACCTGTTAAAGAACTTCACTTAAAAACCATCAAGTTCTTCTTCCCACTGCATCCAGGGCCATCTCCAGATTTCTTGATATATATCTGGCCACTGGACCCAAATGGCTCCAGAGGAGAAAATGAGGCTGCTGACTTTGTACAACCCTCCTTCACTTAAATCCAGTTCACTTGCATGTTACAGCATCACCTCCCTGATGTCATGGTCCTCTTCAACCATGAAGGACATATCAACAACCATTAATCAATTCCTATCATCTTTCTGGACCTTGATTCTTCTATAAAATGAAGGGGTTGGGTGACACAGCCCCTTCTAACTCTACAGTTCTTGAATCCTCTGTTGTGGAAAATACAAGCAAAGCTTAAGACATAGATGTGACCTGTCATCAAAGAGCTTAGGAAACAAAATTAAGGCACATTTTGAAAAAATGAAATTGGAAAAACTATGTGGCACCAATGAGGCACAAAGTAGGCATTCAGAAGAGAGAAAAATCAGAGGGAGCTGAAGTTCAATGCAACTTCCCAGGACCAATCTACAAACATTAATTAAGGACCTGGTATGTGTTGGCACTGAAGAAAGCTAAAGAAGTCATGGTTGAGTTGGATGGTAGAGGAAAGGTAAGTATGTGGCAGGAACTATAGACAAGTGCAAACTGTGAGATGATACAATATAACCACACAGCTAAAAACCAGGCAAAGAAGTTCTGATACTTCAGAAGACAGCTGAGAGCCAAATGTAGATTCCAGATCAAGGAAGTCACAGGATGGAAACAGTATTTTAGGAGAATTACCCAAGTCAAAGTAAAAGCAATGAATAACAGAAGCATTTATATAGACTCCAAGGCTTACAAAGTACTTTCCCTCAGGGAAGCAGATATTGGAAGTATTACTATCTCCTTTTTATAAATGAGGGATCAGAGAAGAAAGATGACTTACCCAAAGTCACATAATAAATACTGGGGTCATTATTACTAGTCATAGCTACATGAAGCTTTAGGATTGAGTACATACCTCTTGAAAGAGGTCAGGGAGCTAAGAACAGAATGTGGAAGGATGCTTACATTTGGAAGAGAAAGGAAGATAGGATCAGTGACACAGGAGCCAGAAATGTGGAAGAAATAATAATACCAATAATGACACTACTATATATTTGTATAACACATAAAAACACTCTTTTGTTCATCATCTCATTTGATCTTTATAATAATTTTGTGAGGCATCCAGCAGCAGGTTCTGTTATTCCTATTTTACAGATTAAGAAACTGAGACTTATAAAGAACTACCAGGTGAACATGGTATCACAGAAACTAAAGGAGAACATTTTGAGAAAAATGTTTTCAACAGTATCAAAAGAGGAAAAAGTCAAGAAGAAAGATGGCAAAGAAATGGAGCCTGGATTTGGCAAAGGGGAAGCCATTTAATAACTGTAGCAAGAATAGTTTCTAAGTATAGTTGTTGCAGCAACAGCCAAACTGCAAAATTAGGAAGAGAATAGGAAATAAAGATGAAGGTGGTGGGAGGGAAGATTCAAAAGTATGGCTATGAAGAGTAAGAATCACATGGAAATTTGAGAATACTTAGAACGGGGTAGATTGGAGCGAAAGAGGTTTTTGCATTGCAGAAAATATGGATCTAACGTTTGCTGAATTAATCTACTTTTTTTTTAGTTACTCGACTGTGTAGAGGCAAACGAGGAGTCGATGCTGATAGGAAACGAAGATACTAGAGGAGATGGGAATAAATATGGCAGATAGATTAAAAAGATGAGAAGGAACTGGCTGCAAGCAACAGGTGACTTTTGGAAAAGAGGAAGTAAATCACTTTCTCTAAGACTGCAGGACTACACAATACAGAAGGTTGGATTCTATGACCTACAGGGCCCTTTCCAAAACTAGCTACTAGGATGTGATAAAGAGAAAAGACGTTTAGAGAAAATAAGAAAAATACAAAATAAAAAACTCTCATTAAATTGTCAAAGTTGATGGACTGAAACAGCCAGTGTTTAAGAGACAAATATCTGGAAAAAACATACCGCTGATTGAGCTAAGTGGCCCAGCTATTCTGGTTGACAATTTGCTATGATGAGAAAAAACTGGGTATGATATTCCAGCTCTGATTCAGCATAACCACTACTAGACATGTACCCTAAGGAGACAAGGACAGAGGGAAAGAACTCAAATGTACCAAAATAATCAAAGCATTGCTCTTTATGATGACAAAAAACTTGGAGAAAAATGCCCATCAGTTGGAGAACAGCCAAAAAACTGTTATAGAAATGTAGTAGAATATTATTATACAATAAGAAATGACAAGTATGAGAAATTCAAAGAAATTTGAAAAGATGTAATGATAATTATGGTAATAATAACCAGCACTTCATTAGTGCTTTAGGTCTGCAAAGCTCTTTACATATTATCTCATTAGATCTCCACAAAGTGTTAATATCCTCTTTTTACAGATGAGGTAACTAAGGGTAAGAGAATTTTAGTGACTTACTCAGGGTCAGGCAAGATTTGAACTCATGTCTTCCTGACTCCAAGTTAAGCCTTATACCCACTAAATCAGCAAAAGTACTGACCTACATTAGTAGAATGAGTTTCCTCATCTGAGAGTTTTAAGCAGCAGTGAAATCAGTTCTAATACCTCTCCCAATTGCTTGAAATGCATATGAAAAATTCAAATAAACTTGAAAAGATATATGAAGTGATACAAAGCAAAATAAGTAAATCCAAGAGAACAAAATGCCTAGTGATTTAAATAATAGTAGGATCGTGGACAAGAGTTGAAAAATACAAATCCAACTCCCTTAGTTTCTGAGACGCAATAATAATCCCAGTGTCACACAGGCCACAAGTGGCACACGAAGGTTCATAATCAGGCCTTCGTATTTTCAATCCTATGGCAAAAACCATTAAATAAAAACCCCAAACATTTAGATTAGGAATTTTTAGTCTTTCGGATTTTGGGGGGATTTTGGTATTATTTTGGACTCTCATGCCTGTCTGATAAAATCAATTGTATCTCAGAATAATGTTTTTTAAAGGCATAAAATACACAGGCTTACAGAGCAATCCAAATGGTAATAAAAATTAAGAAGCAGTTTTGTTCTCATCTAAGTTTGAAAACATCCCCCCTCCTCGAAATTTATCAAGGGTCTATGGACCCAGCTTAAGGAAATCTGATTTATATTAATGTAATGGCCAAATATAATAGACATAGACATAAGATGTAATGTATCTCTATATTCTAAAGGTGATTATTGCTGTTTACTCATGAACCATTTGGGGTTTTCTTGGTAGAGATAAATGGAGAGGTTTGCCATTTCCTTCTCCTGTTCATTTTACAGATGAGGAACAGAGGCAAATAGGGTGAAGTGACCTGCCCAGGGTCACACAGTCAGTATGTGTCTGAGGACAGATTTGTACTCTGGAAGATGAATCTTCCTCACTCAAGGACTAGCACTCTTATCACAAGCTAGCTGCCCTCTAGAGGGGATATATTACCTAAAAGGAATATTGCACATGCTGTGTCCATTTGATTTGCTTATATGATTCTCTTACAGGAAAACTGGGAACTAGGAGAAGGATACGGGACATAAAAGAAAAGAAACAATAAAATAAATGCATAGAAAGTGATGTGCTGAAAACAGGGATTCATGAACAGATTAAATCCAATTATCTCTTTTTTTTTTTTTTTTCAGTAAAACAGGATCTAAGTTCACCCTCTAAGAATAAGGGAAGGACAAAGGTCTTAAAGGTTTAAAAAGACCTAAGGTCTGAAAGGACTGCTGTGCTAAAGAACTAATGAGAGATGAAAAAAGGGAATGAAAAGCAGCAACTTGTTGAAGTTAAATAATATTCATCTCATGAGACCAAGCCATCAGGTTCTGTATCTTCCTGTAAGGAAGGCTTCTGGGCTTTGCAGCCCAGAAATAAGTTTAGAGAAATTACCTAACAAAGGTGAACTGAGACTGGCTTAGAGGAAGGGGGTGAAGGTTAGAGATCTTAGGATCATCACAGATTTAAAGTTTGAAAAGTCTTCAGAAGTCATATAAGTCTGACTTCATTTAGGGAAGAAAAAGCTCTTAGAGGTTATTTAATCCAAGTCTTTTATTTTACAGATGAGGAAACTAAGGCACAGAAAAGTCAAATGACTTTTGCAAAGTCAGAGAAAGAGAGAAAAAAGAGAAATGTATGTTCATGTGTGTATATGTACATTTATGCATATATATACATACACATACATACACACCCTTAAATGTCTATATAGTTCTTACTTGTAGGGGGCATGGCAGAGTCACAATTTGAACCCAAACCCTCTTACTCTAAATACAGCACCCTCTCCACTTATCTACTACTGTAGATACTATCTACTGTATTTCCAGAAGCACATAGGGGTTAAGAATGAATATAAATGTTGTTTCTGTTTTGGCCAGAAACCTTGAGGATCTTCCCCTCCCAGATTGATTTTTCTTTAATTAGGTAAAAGAGGCTCCCTCTGCTTCATTTTTTATGTAGCCTTAATTACTGGTTGGGTGTTACCTCAGTCAAACTGAGACCTGCTAAAAACTTCAGCTTGAAAAAAAAAAAAAAACTGACAAGGTCTCCCTCCCACTGCATCCAGGGCCATCTCCAGTCATCCTGATCTATACACTGCCACTGGACCCAAGTGGCTCCAGAGAAGAAAGTAGGGCTGGTAGTTGCACGACCTTCCCTCATTTTAATCCAATTCCCTTGTATGTCATGGCATCCCATCCCTGATGTCATGGTCCTCTTTGAGAACAAAAGACAAACAGCAAGCAACAATTATAAAAGTATCAGAGGCAGAATTTGAACCAGGCCTTCCTAACTCCAAGCCAAACAGCCCAGCATTTTATCTACAATGCCAGACTCAGACTAGGTGCATTAATAGCATACAATTATACTCTTTATTCTCTCAGTAAAAGGAGGCCCTTAAATCTATCTGGGTGAGTCTCAGTCTCCTCACATGAAAATAAGGAAATTTAACTAAATCAGAATTCTCTGTTCTTTGAGTGGGAAGCAGATACCTTTAGTCTCCAAAAAAAAAATCCATGTGTGGTAGAAGGAGTGATACTGAGAGAGAAAGTACTCAAGGAGTTGATGGGTAAAGTAGATTTCAAGAGGGGAGGGAAAGGAAAGAGAGACAAATGATTTAGACATCTACCAAGTAAAGCTTTCTTGTTCTGCTAGAAGATCCAGAGCCAGTAGGTTGGAAGACCCTTCAGGCAGATGATTTCAAGAGTTCTTCCAACTCCTAGAGATGACAGACTAAGAGGTTCTAGTCAAGGAGTAAGAATGCTTAGTGAGTAATATCAAAAGTAGACAGTACGCCTAGGGATAATAACGAAGTCCAGGGGTCAAGGAGGCTTGAAGAAGGCAGGAAACTCAAAATAATGAGCACAGTGAATCTAATTTTTTTTTTTAACTGAATTCTGAAAAGCAGAGTTAGAGCAATGGTTAACCTTAGGAAGAAATGCCTCTGAAAGGCCTTCTTGTTCATTTGCTTCCCTTGACACAATCTCTTTATACTACATTTTAGGCGGCTGAAAAATTTCCATTTAGTGTCAACAGAAATACCTGTCATTTCCAAAAAATTTAAAACCATCATTTTCCTTTAAAAAAGTATACAGAAAAGTTCATAAAAGTTTATACAAGGTAATCAGCAATTTACAGAGGCAAAGAAGGATGGGTGATCTTGGTCCAGTGCAAAGAATATTAGCTCCTGAGTCTCTGGGAATATGGGTACAAATTTTGCTTCTTCCCCTTGCTACCTGTATGATCTTGGTCATGTCACTTAACCTCCCTGTACTTCAGTTTCCTCAGCTGTGAAATGAAGAAATTGGAATAGATCTTTCCAGCCCTAGATCTATGATTTAATCTTGAAGTTCTACAAATACTGACACAATTATCAGACTTATCCAGTTTGGATGTCAACTTTTCACTGCATTATTCTGTACAGATGGCATCTTCTGTGGCCTCTAAAAATTATTAGGTTATGTATTTCTATACTGATGACTGACAACCTCACTTAAAGATCCCACAACTAATTAAGAGTATATTTAATAAATTAAGCCAAAGACATAGCAAAGAAATAAACCATATGTTTGGGAAATGATTTTGAAGTACACCACCTAAAGAAAAGAGGTGACTTAAAAACTTAAAAAAAAACTTTTTTTTTAACTGAACTTAAAAAAAAAATCAGGAGTTTTGCTGAACACCCAAGTAAAGGAAGTCCCCATGAAGAATTCCCCCAACAGAAAAAGCAACTTGGTGTAACAGATTAGCACTGAACTTGGAATCCCTGAGTTTGAATCCCAGCTATACCATACTCAGCTATGTAGGTAACCTTGGGTAAATAAATTAACTTCTCTGGACTTCAGTTTTATCATCTGTAAAATGAAGGGTTTGAATTAGATGGTTTCCAAGGTCCCTTCCAACTTTACCTTCTGTACAAAGGATAAACCAAAGATATCTACAGGAAGAATAATATTTGAAAAGGGTAAGGGGAAAAAAACCATACAGTTCTGAGGTTATTTTTCTTAACTGTCAATAATGAAGATCACATCTAGGGAAATCAGACAGTGTTGCATTTCAGTAAATTTTCTTTTTCTGAGATGATTTGGGATGATAATAGAGGCCAAGTGACTGAATTTCAACTACCCTTTAGAAACCCTCCGTAGCAGCTATGGAGGAATATAATTTGATAAATTTCCCAGACTGGAAAAAAAGTGTAATTCACAATCACTGAGGCAATTAAGTTCTACCCCTTCCTGCGCACCTTTACACCTAGTGAACTCTCGGTTCCTACACACTCATAAATATGGACATTTCTCTCTGAAGGTCATTCTTCAGTTTGGCTCCCAAAGTGAACATTAAGAGTTCTGAAACCCTGACGTCTCCAGATCAAAATACAATCAGGATGCATCTTTTGACCGGTCTGGCTGCAGCTGATGCTGCATTCATTGATGTAAACAACTTAAGAGAAAATATACATCAATAAGAATCCATAGTCTGGATATCAAAATTTTGCCCTCCTTGAGCCTGGATCAGGAAGGAGGAAGGTCAGTAAAGGCTCTGATGACTTCTGTTTAGGGAGTAGAGGGAGTGGGGCGGGGACATGATAGGGAAGAGAGAAGGGGAAGGAAGGTGGGGAAGAGAGGAGGGGAAGAGGAAGAATGGTGCACCTTCCCAGCAGTAGGGCCGGGCAGACAGCTTTTCAGCAGTGGACACCAGGAAACACACCTCAAAATCCCCACACCCAGTCTTCTCTCCACTATCTTTCACTACACCAGCTACACCCAGTGCCAACACAAGGGCCAGCCAATCTACAGCTGTCCTACGAACAGCCCACCTAGCGATAAGACTCAGAACACATTCCAATTAAGATGCCCAGATAGATAGGCTGACTTTACTTCTTCACCACCTGGAGAAACACAGCTGCCAAGAAGGAGTGCACGCCCTGGCTAAATTCTGAGAGGGCTACGGGTTTGGTTGGTGGCCATGAAACTCGTGGGACAACTCTTTTTCCAGTGGGTCTGGGATGAGAAACGTTTCCTCATAGGCTCATAGATTCTGAACGGGAAGGTACTTTAGGGTCCAATCCCTTCATTTTACAGAGGGGGAAACCAGGACTGAGGGAGTAGAAATGACTTCCCCAGGTTCACATAAGTAGTGACAAAGCCAGAATCGAATCCAAAGGCTCGCACTCCAAACCTAGTGAGCGGGAACTGGGTTCTTTCATCAATATGAAAGTGTCCAGAAACATAACTCACTGGATTTCTGTCGCATAACCTGTGAAGCCTAACGTAGTTTTCTACACTACAGTACACTACACCTAATGTAGTTTTCTGCACAAGTCTCTACTTTCAAAAACAGAACAATAAAGCAAAATTAAACTTTTTCCGCCTGTGGTGGGTACCCCCTCGCTGGTCACAACGCGTACGGGGGGAAGGAGAGAAGCAGGTGAATGAGGCAATGGGCACCTGTCCATTCAGACTCCCCAGAAGTCGGGAGGAAAGAAGGCAACCAGGACTCGCAGAAGAGGGGCTGAGGCTGACCGGGCTGCCCCACAACTGGGCACGCTCCCCAGGAAGCAGCCCTCGGGAGCTGCGCGCGCCTGCCCGCTCCCCGGCCTTCCCCAGGTGAGCCCGGGCGCCCCGGGCTCGGCACACTCACCTCCGGCAGCTCGCGGAGTTGGTTGGCATCTAGGAGCAGCTCCTCCAGGCTGCGGGTGTAGCGGTAGATCTCCTCCGGGACGTAGACCAGGGAGCAGTGGCGCTTGTCGATGGTTTCCACATGACGGTTACACCGCCACAGGGGGATGCAGTGAAACATCGCAGCAGCAGAGAAACAACGGCGGCAGCAGCGGCAGCAGCGGCAGGAGCGGCAGCAGCGGCAGCAGCGGCAGCGGCAGCAGCGGCCGCCGCCGCCCCGAAGCCGCCGCGGGTCCTGGGCAGCGCGCGCCGCCGGGGCCGCTCCGCCACTTCCCGACGCCCCTCCGCCGGCCTCCGCCGCGGCCGCTGCTGCTCTTTCAGGGAGCCCGGGCCACGCAGGCTCTTCCCCGGGAGTTCTCCTTTCCCTCCTACTCCGTCCGGCGGACTAGGGGGCTGGGAGGTCAGGAAGCGCTCCCAGCAACCTCAGGCGCCTGCAGCCGGCTTCCAACCCTCCCCCCGCCCCCAGGCCCCTATCCCCTCCCACTTCACCCAGCCTCCCGCCTCCAGCGCAGCTCCGCGCAAAACCTTCCTACTTGCCCCGGAGCCGGCCCGCACTCACTGAGCATGCCCAGCTGCCGCTGCCGCCAGGGGCAAAGCCACCAAGGAGTTTGTTTTGCAGGCGCGGGGGATCCAATAATCCAGGTTTTACCAGTAGCCAAAAGGGGAAAGAGGTCAGGAAACTGTAAGACCCCCAACTCTAGAGCCCCTGTATCCTCCGCTTAGTACAGCTGTCTCAGCAAAGGATGTGATTCCATGCGGGAGGTTGAGTCTGGAATGGGTAGGGGGGCGGAGGAGACAAAGAGGATGAGAATAGAGCCTGGGACACCGAGGAAAGTAAACCGAGGTTGATTTGATTTTACCTATATGCTCCCTCTACCCCCTTCTCTGCCTCCGAAAAGTTTCTCTTCCGGGGTCAGTTACGCAGAACCAGACAAGTAGATCTTGCACGTTTTAGCCCTGAAAAAGAATTTGTCGACTTATTTCGATTTGTACGTGCCGTCGCCCTACAAACCCAGTCATCGGGGCCCTTATTCTATCGCTGTAGCAAGTGCACTTGGGCAGCCCCAGAAGGGGAAGTGTAGTTAATAGGTATCCCTGAGTGGGGGCGGGGGAGGGTCTGGAGGTAGAGATGGAGGATGGACAATAGAAGGACGCACAAACATCTCTCTGCAACTGGCAATTCCACTGTCCGGACCCTTTCCAGGAGTTAGTTATGATCTGGTAAAGCCTTGATCTACCTAGGTTCTAATCCTGCTTCTGACATAGTTCAGTGTGACCCTGGGCAAGTCACCATCTTTCAGTGCCCCAGGCAACTCATAAAGACTAATATACAGATGGGTTGCATATCACCGACAGCATTGGTGGGGATAGTTTTCAAGGACCGAGTTCCTTACGCGGAGAAAATAACAGCCGATTTTTACAATTATTTTTTCTTTCTATTAGTACCAAAAGAATCACCTGTAAAATCTATCCCCCCCCAATCCCCCATCCTGAGCCTAAGTATAGGTTCCTAGACAGTATCGTGGTCATCCAGGAAAAGGAAATGAATCAGAGGGTATCTCTGGACCAGTTCTTCCCTAACTACCTGATTGCGTCATGCCTCCAGTTAGGACTGGTGCTGATTGAAATGTTGTAGTAGCAGCACGGAGTCCAGGTCAATATACTCATATCTAACCACTTAATTTTCATAAATAGTAATCTCGAGCTATAAGCTGTCAGCGTACGTTGTTAAAGCAGGAAATATGTGCAGATGATGTCACTGTCAGTTAATCTATAAACATTCCACTCAAAACATATTTTCAAGGAACCTACCGATGTGCCCTGTTGCTTTTAATGAAGATACAAGGTTGATGTATAATGAATATTATCTATTGTACCCGTGATATGATTGTATAAAGACGGCCGAGTTTTCTCTGCCTTCAAAGAACCCTACCATCCAACAGAGGAAGTAAAAAATACAAATAACTACTACAATTGCAGATAAGTGGATGAGATAATTAGTGCTATAATAATTGTATGTGTAATGCACTTCAGTTTTCACAGCATTTTAACATATATTAGGATCATAGGATTTAGGGTTATACAGAACTTTAGAGGTAATCTGATCCAACCCCTTCATTTTGGGATGGGGATTAAGAAACAGAGATCCAGAGAAATTGAGATTTGTCAAAAGCCCTACTGGTAACAGATAACAGAGCCTAGTCTTCTGTAGCCAAATCCAGTGTTTTTGATTCAAAACTCAGGACAAACCACCAGGTAAGATGAGCACTAAACCTCACTGAGGTTAAGTGATTAGACCAAGATGAACAAGACTAGTAGTCAGTAGTAGTCAAGTGGGGCTAAAACCCAGGTCTTCTAAATTCTAATCCACTATATCAGTCTCTCTGCTACTAAAATGATCTGCTATACGTTACTTGTATATAGATCTTGGGATCTATACCATTTTCTCCATTTGTACCTGTAGCCCCCATGCATTCTGACAGTTGTTCCCCTGTTGCCTAATACATTCTTTCCTTCTATTTGTCTGTTTAAATTCTCTCTTGCTTCGAGGCTGATTTCAGGGGCCACCTCCTCAATGAAGTCTTCCCAGTTCAACCCCTCCCCGCATAAAAGCCTTCTCTCCAATTTTTCTTAGAGCACTGTCTAACTGTCCCCTCTACCTTGCATCAAATTGATTTGTTTACTTGTATCTCTATCAGATGTTCCTTAAAAGCAGGGGGTGTCATTTGTATCCTTACAGACTGTTACAATGTGCCTTGAACACAGTAGGGCTTAATAAATTATTCTTGAATTGTTCATTGAATTGAATTGGTTGCCCCGTGGCCGACAGCTAGACTTGCTCTCTCTGTGACAAAGTTAATAAAAATTGGTGAATAACTTCCTTAAGGTTCCTCCCTCTTTCCATCTTGCTCCTCCTCCCCAGTCTTCCTTGGCTTTCAGGTTCAACTATCCCCTGGGCTGTACCTGTTTCCCATCTTTTTGCCCTCCCCTCCCTTGCTGCTATTGCTAAAATCCGGAGACGTGGAATCCACAGGCGCTGCAGTGATTGTGCCTTGGAGTTGAGCATGCTCAGTAGCCCGATTTTGGTCACAAGAAGCTTTTGCTGCACAGCAGCAGCTCTGGACTGCTACTCCAAAGAGCAATGCCACAGGGGCAAACTTCTCTTTCTCTAAAGTCCTGGGAGCAGAAGCTATAGCGACAACTTAGTTTTACCAGCCACAGTCATCACATTTCCGCTTTTATTCTCCTTTTTCAAGTTCCTTTCTCATGAGGAAGCAGCGGCTTAACCCCGAAAAGTATTCCTTTTCCCATCCCAACCCTCTTTACGTTCCCTGTGATTCTTAGCTATTCAATGTCAGGACACCGACTATCCCACCTTGCTCAGTCTTCTCTCCCTAGTTCGTGTCCTTATTCCTAAGTGCTTAGACATTTATTCAAAGCGACGCACTCGCTCACATCCACCTATGAAGTCATACTTCAAACTCAAAGCCATCAAACAGTGAGAGAAGTAAAAAAAACTAGTAAATTTGGCTTTGACTTAACTGCTTTAAAAAAAGGCACTCCCCACCCTCATCCAACGGAGTCACAAATTGATGGACATAAGGTAGCAAACGTGAACCTCTTAGAAAATACCATTAAGTGTTCTCAAGTTGTGAAGTCACTGCCCTTTTTTAAGGTTTGTATTCTATTACAAATGATTTATGTGGTATATCATAAATGACAATTAATTTGAGAAAAACCCATCCTAGAGTTAATCATATAAAAAGCTAACATGGCACATGATCATTAATTGAGAAAGTTGTGATCATATAAAAGAAGCATATGATTCTTAAACTGAATTTACTTACCAGAAAATCATTAGAGATGAAAGACAACTTTAAGATTATCTCATCTAAGTCTCAAAGAAGCTAAATGACTTGCTTGCCCAAGGTCACATATATAAAACACCTATCTTTGCCCCCCTTCATACAGACTACAATACAATTGTACAAAGGGAGGGAAACCACAGATAATACTAAAATGAACAATTCGAAGCTTCTTTAGCGTTGATTAGTTTCACCACACAACTGCTGACAATATCTCAGTTTCATCTTTTCTCTCTTGGCTGAGAATTGTGTCAGGTTCTCATCAGATCCAGGATAGGAAAAGAAGATTGGGAGGTGGAGGGAAGGGTGGGAGGAGTAGCTATCTATCCCTGATAGTTTAGAGTTAGATTGTATACTCTGCATCACAGCAATCCTTTCACAATTTGCCATGGCTTGGAGACTCTTTACCAGAGGCTGAATACCTGCCTCCAGGTAGAGTTGCAACCAAACTATCCAAAAAAAAAAAAAAAATGAGATCCTACCACTTGTCTCCATATCATATTTTACAGTTTAATAATCTTTTAAAATTTAAATTTTACAGTTTAATAATACAGATTATTAAACATATATTTTTGTCTGAAAACATACATATTTCTCTGAACCGAATCTCTTGTGCTATTTAAATTTAACTCCAGTTCACAGAAGCTTAGAGTTGAAACAGACCTCAGAGACTGCTAGCTCATAGCAGAACAAAAATCCTCTTTATTACGTGCCTTTGCTTGAAGACCTTCAGTGAGGGGAAGATAGGTAGATAGATAGATAGATAGATAGATAGATAGATAGATAGATAGATAGATAGATAGATAGATAGATAGATAGACAGATGAACATATGCACACATATAAATATATACACAGATATATGTATACACAAATACATATATACAACGTGCCTGTAAATATCCTGAGTCAGCCATTTTGGGGGAGAGGGGGCAGTGTATCTAAGTGTTAAGAAGGAACTTTTGTTCTCTCCTTATGTCGAGCCTAAATCTGACCGTTTGCAACATTTCACCTATTGATCCAATTTCATTTACTCAGTGAGCATTTATCAAGTACTGAGTATGTTTAAAACACTGTGCTAGTGTTAGGGATACCAAACAAAGCAAAAACATTCTGTGCCCTAAAGAAGCTCACATTCCAATAGGCAGATTGCATTTATATTTCCTTGTTTTGTCCTCATGTATACACAGAATTTAATATATGGATCATTCAGAATCTCATAATACTGTCTTCACGTTTCTCCATTCACTGCTCCCAGAAGTTGCCAAGAAGCAACAAAGGTGACCCATGAACTTCACCTGCTTTCTGCCTTTTCCTGATTGCCTGATAAAAGGACCGATAAATGAACAAAGAGATGAAGAGTCAGCAGCACTATGTTTTAGTTAAAATGCATCATCCTACTATCCTGATTACCAGACTGATAAAAGAAGAGGATAACTAGGCATATTAGCACCTTGTAGAAAACAAGACAGAAAAAATTGAATGAGTAAAAATAAAACTGATTTCTTCATGTGTGAATGAGAAGGGAAATTTCTTCGCAGAATTACCTATAGTGAGACAAAGAAGTCTGGTGTTAGAAACCACCGATCTGCCAATGGGATTATGAAGAAGAAATATTACTTCAACTACCTCTGAATGCCCCTAGCCCAACCCTACCCCTTCCCCTCCCTTCACTTGCATCCTCCTTCCATGAATGTAAAAATGGAGCGGAAATCAGATCCTCTCCTAGGCTCCATAAATTCTTTGATTATAGGATCATGGATCTATAGCTGAAATGTATCTTAGAGGTCATCAAATCCAACCCCTTCATTTTAGAATGAGAAAACTGAGGCACAAGAAGATTAAATTCCTAAAGTCACATAGGTAGCAAGCAAGAGAGCTGGGATTGGAACTTAGATCGTCTTTCTCCACTGTTCTTTCTTTTCACCATCAGTAAGGAGCATTATTGCAAAAGTCGAATGTGCTTGTGAGATACCTTGTCCCTAGTTTTTTTCCTTCTTCTGTGTCCTTACAATTCATTGGCTCGTCTCAAACTGTAACAATCCAATTCAACAAGGCAAAGGAAAATTCCATTAGAAGAGGAAGAAATATCTTGTTTTTGTCATTTCCTTTTTTAAAACCATTTTATCAATCTAGAAAATATTGGGATTGATATTAGCATTTAGCAAATTTTTACTAAAGGAAAAATTGAGGGATGTCATTTTGCCAATCAAGTTGGAACCACCAACAAAATTAACCTGTCTAAAAAGAAAAACAAACAAACCTGGACCCATAATTATTTCATCAAAGTAGAGAATATCAGGGTAGGAGCTTCCTCAATGAAGAATAGCATGTGCTTTATAACTGCCAGTCTTGAGTGTTGACTGTAGTATATATGCTAAGAGTGACACAGCCAGTATGTGGAATAAGTAGGACTGGAACTCAGGTTTTCCTAATGCCAAGGCCAGCAGTCTATGGATTTGTCATGCTCTCTAAATACCATTTTTTGGGGGGGCAGGGAGGGCAGGGGAAGACAATCAGTTTAAGTGACCAGCCCTGGGTCATCCAGCTAGTAATGGTCTGAGGTCACATTTAAACTCAGGTCATCCTGACTCCAGGACTGTCCACTGTGTCACCTAGCTGCCCCTCATTAACTTTTTAAAAATACTGTTCAAGTATATAAAAGGTTCACCTGACCAAGCAAAAGTAAACTTGTACAGTTGCACAAAATCAATTTCAAATCAAAATTTGCTAGGAAGCTGTGCCAGTTGTTGATTTTCTTTGTGCATATGTAGACTTCCTATGATGATCTCAAAGCATCAATAAAGGTACTAACTTGCTTAGAGTTGAAACTATCTAAAATGTAATTATGTCAGCAACAATTTTACTAATGAGACACTAAAGAGGCCAGCATATTTTTAGGATCTAATAATCCTTGGCCTGTTTTCAAAACTCAGTTCTTTGCGACCTGACTTCTTCAGTTGTGAGACAACCTGGAGTCTTTTCTGTCAATGATTCAGTTATTACTGTTACATTACTGGGTCAGCTACCAAATCTCCTACATGATGATTATAGAATGCAGAATTTTTTCCCTTAAGATGCGCTAATCATCCTCAGAGATAACAATTTATTTCCTTAACACACCTTGTACCTTGAGAGTGAAGATGGCATTTTATCAGTTCCCTCCAAACATTGGCACCTGAAAGGAGTTAAAAATTAAAGAGCTTGGATGGAAAGATCAGGATCTGATATTAATATGGCACTAGACTTGATATAACCTGAGCTAGTCTCTAGCAGGACGTGGCTCTACAGGTATAGCCTGCTTCAGGAAAACCAGTCATAAAATAATCCAGGCTTAGAGCTCATCTAATTTTAAAGGATGAGCTTTCATATTACCAAAAAATCCAGTGGGTAACTTTACAAAGATTTCCTAGAGGATTTTTTCCCATATAATCCTGATACATTTAATCAGTGGGAATATATTGTGATTGTTCGTTAGGTGTGAATGAGACCTGGATGCCCCCTAAGTATGATAGGAATAATGTTCTGATTGACTGAAGGATTTGGTCATGCTCCTACTGGCCTGAGTAAAACCCTTTGGGACTGAGATATTAAAGTGGTAGAGAAAAAGACAAATAGCTGCCTCAGACAAGGAATGTCTTAGAGGAGAGGAGAATGCCTCAGCTTCACCTTAGGTCTCCTCCCTTTTTACCCATCTCAGTCCTGAAGAGCGGTCTCTTGAACTTCAAATTGACTGAAGGTTTGGGACTTTTTCTTTTTCTCTTTTCCTTTTTTTTTTTTTTTTTTGGAGTCCTGGTATTGTCTGCATCAGGAACCAAGGAACCAAGAACAAACATGTGATATGGATATCATATTTAGTCCTACAAAAAGCCCAATAGAAAATGTACCTAAGGGAAATATCTTGGGGACGACAGCAAAAAGTTTATCTGGGGGGCTATTACCCCTTTATGAATTTATTCTCTAGGCTTTAACACACTTTCTCCTGGACTCTCTGTGTACTTAAGGGAAAGTGTATTACATACCTTTGGGGTAATTTTTGTATAGTTATGCCAAGTGTACTATCTTAGCAAATACTCCTTTCTAAAAGCAATTTAAGTCTGGCTGACTAATTGATAACCAAGGTAGAAAGCATACTAATAGAGATTCATGAACATTAGGTAAACATTCCTATCTCCTAAGGGTTAATGCTAAAACTCTGAGGGGAAAAGTGATAGTTGAGTACTGAGGACATTTGGCCTAGTAAGTCCAAAGCATGTGCTGTATTTTACACAGTAAAATCTTCTGGTGTAACTAATAATGTGATTTAATTCACTAAATTTGATTTATAACTTTCTTTAAAAAAACACATCTATTATTTCATTAAATAAAGTACTTCTGTGTTCATTAAATATAATCTAATTAAGCAGCTAAATTGCTGTTTCCCATATAAGAATTGATACAAGTACTTAAAAGCCATCAAACAGTAATTATGTGAATTCTTATCACAGTTTTAATCCACCTCAGACCTCATAAGTAGTGTAAGTGGAAATACAGAAAGTTTAGATTGAAAGAAGAAACACAAATTGTTAAAAATCACTTGAATAATAGTAAAACGCAATATACACAATGGAAAACAATACCAAAAAAAAAAAGAATCAGATCAGTGCAAGGACCTACATTAATGTTCGAGGTCTCCTAATGAAATATACCCCCTCCTCTTGAGATAGAATAGTTCTTCACAGCCATGCAGAATTAGGTATGTGTTGTCAGGAATGGTCAATGTGTTGGTTTATTTTGTCTGACTGTACTAGGGCAGGTTTTACTATGTATTAGTGGCAGGGGACAGGAAGCAACAGAAATTTTAGAATGCATAAATAAAACTTTCCCCCATAAAGAAAACTGTTCAAACTCTCATAAACAGAGAAATGCAAGTTAAAACAAATTTTAGATAACACCTTATAACTATGAAATTGACAAAGATAGTAAAAAACTAAAATCAGTGTTGTTTCAAATAGGGGAAGCAAGTATGGTATTGTATCGCTGGAATCCTTTTGGAATACCACCTGGTAACATAGAAAAATATTTATAAGATTGAGCCTATCCCTCACTCATACCACTAAGATTGTGCCCTAAAGATATTGTTAAAAAGAAAATAAAACTTCCGAAAAATTTATAATTTATAAAAAATGGAAAATGATTCATGTACCCACTTTCAGAGGATCGACCAAAAAAATGTATTAGAATTGCTATTATACCACTAGGGTGAATAGGGCAGAATTGTTATTTTATTTATATAAGAAACTCTTAGTGTGGAAACAACATCCACAAATGCTGATTGGCAACTCCTATGCAGTTCATGTCATAGACTACTTCCTAGACCACTGAGAAGTGACTTGCCTATCCTCACATTATCACCAGTCAGAAGTGGTATTTAAACCCATATCCTTCTGGCTTCAAGGTGGGCACTCTAATCATCACTTCCCCATGCTGCCTGATAAATGATAAATATGAATAATGATAATTATGATAATACGATAAATATGAAGAAATATCGAAAGGCCCATATGACATGATATAGAGCAGGAAAAACAAAATCATAACAACATACAAACTATGCATGACTATTTTTAAAAAGCAACAAAATCCAATAAGTTTACAAATGAAAAAAATATATTAGAAGAGGTCAAAGAACCAAATTCAACAACTGATTTCAACAAACATTAGCTAGGTGATTACTCTAACTATACAAGAGTAGGGGGTCAGGCCCTAAGTATACAAAGGCAAAGCTAAATTAGTCCCAAGATATTACTGTTATTTGGTTATACTTTTTACATACGTTTAGCAAAATAAAAATATTTTCTATATTTTATGGTTTTATACATTATTTTCTTGCTTAAGTTGATTAATATTGTTGCTAATTATCAAGGTCATAATTTTAAGAAAATTTAGCAGCCCTATAATTGCTATGACTCACAAGAACCCTGAACATGGAGTTAAGATTCTTGGGTTGCAACTCTGCCACTTAACTTTGTGGCTTCCGGCAAGCCATTTAACTTTTACGCGTCTTAGTTTTCTCCTCTATAAAATGGGGACATTGATACTTTTATTGGCTTTCTATTTCACTGTTAGAGGAATCTGTAAATTAGTTCAACCTGTCTGGAAAATAATTTGTAATTATTCAGGAAAATTCAGTAAACTGTATATACTCAGTGACCACACTACTTAGCTAGCTCTCATTGACTGGACAACAACTTGGCCTAGGCCAAGCCCCACTTAGTCATTCTTTGAGTCCTGATTGGCTCAGAGTGAGTGTAAATAGCAATTGTTTCTGTTTTGGAGAGAAACCCTGAGGGTCTTCCCCTCCCCAATGGATTCTTTTCTTTTTTCTTTTTTAACCAGGTAAAGAGGCCATTTGCTACCTCATTTCTTACCTAGCCTTAATCACTGAATGGGCTTTGCTTAAGTCAAACTGAGAGCTGTTAAAAAAAACCTTAACTTAAAAAGGTCAAGGTCTCCCATCACATCCAGGACCATCTTCAGTAGTTCTGGTCTGTACCTTGCCACTGGACCCAGACGGCTCTATTTCAGTCTAGGGTACTTGGGAGCCTGAAATACTGAATGGGTATGCCTTGAAAGAATTCGACGGCTCAAGCATTTTCTCAGAAATAGGGTTTATTGTATCACCAACAGAAGTGAGCCATTCTTAAAAAGTCTGTGTTATTTGTGACACCAATACAAGGGGGGCCAGATTTTAAGAACACGAGAAATTTAATGGGAGCAAGACGGACACTTCTGTGTAGGAAGATCTGGATGGGATTAAGGAGTGGCAAATAGCCTGAGGTGGGGCCAGGTTCAGACTATGAGGGTCACAATGAAAGGGCAGTTAAAAGGAATTATTTGACTGGGATGGGCAATGCCTCAGGCAAACACCAGAGACTTGGTTCAGGAATTTTGGGGTCCAGGTCCCAAAGACACTGTCTTTTCATTTAGGAACCCAGCACAAATCCCGTCCCCATCAGCTCCAGAGCAGAAAATGAGGCAGATCACTTTGCACAGCCCTCCCTCACTTAAATCCAATTCACTTGCGTGTTATGATGATATCACATCCCTGAGGTCAGGAATGACAAAGAACTACAAAAAAATTATATACTTTCAAAAGGTCAAAGAGGGAGAGGTCCTATCTTATCTATACCAAAATATTTTACTATCACGTTTTGTGGTAGGAAAGAAAAGAAATAAATGAATGCCCATAAGTTAAGGAATACTTGAACAAACTGTTATATAAATATGATCAAATGATATTGCACCATAAGAAATTACAAATATGAGTAATTCAGAGAAAATAAAATAGCTAACCATTACTTGTGTGCTTTATGGGCCAGGCACTGTACTAAGCACTTTACTCTCACTTATATAATCCTCACAACAACCCTGGGAGGTAGGTGCTACTATTATTCCCCTTTTATAGATGAGGTAACTGAGGCAACAAGAAGTTAAGTGACTTGCCCAGGGTCACACAACTAGTAAGTATCAGAGATCAAATTTGAATTCAAATCTTCCTGACTCTAGACCCAGAGCTCTATTTACTTAGCAGAGAAACATGGCAAGGTTTGTATGAATTGATACAGAATAAAGAAGAGAATGATAAATACAAAATACAATAACTGCAATAATGTAACTGAGTGACACTAAGGCTGCTGAATTCAAATTAGTTGCAATGGCTAGTCTCTGTCCCAGGGAATAGATAATGAAACACAATTTCTTTTTCTAAAGAACAAAGTGGGACACTATGGAAGAGAAATGTTGGCTATATGACGACATTCTCCCTGTTGTTCAGTTTTGCGTAACCATTTTTCTTTGGTACAAGAGGAGGGTTTGATTGGGAGAGGAATCAGAGTCAAGGAATGACTATAATGTAGGAAAAATATTAATTAAATTTAAAAATATTTTCATTATGAGGTCATGCTTATAAATCACACTGTAAACCAAAAGTAACGAAAGAAAGTGAACTAATATTACGATAGCCTTCGGCCAAGGTCTTTATTTTTACATTCTAAACAAACAAGATTTATTTTCCACCTGTCCTTTCCCACTCCTGAGAAACTGTCTTTACCTCTCACCATTCTTATCCCATACATACTTTCATATTACCCCTACTCCCCAAAGAAACCTCTAACCAAAATGGTTTTTCTATTGCCATGTAAACATCTGAAGATTCCTTCACATAATTGTGTAAATGAGACTACAGTAAAAACCTATTGATATTTGTTCAGTTATTGCCAAGTTCTCAGTTCTACTGCCAACTCCTGAGGCAGGCTGGATTGTTCTATTGGAGCCACTGTAATCCAAACACTACCCCCAACAAAGTCCTCCTGTCCAATTCCTCCCAAAACTTCTCCACCTAAATGACCACCTCATCTCCTAGTTCAATGAAAATTTCCTGTCAGAGTAAATATCTCCCCTTCCTTCAGGGAATATTAATATCCTTTCAGCTACAACAGGGCTCCCAACCTTTTAAAACCCCAGTAAGCATTGGCTTTCTATAAACATTTCCATACCATCAATTCAATACGAAAGGAAATAAATTCTAATATTTATCTACATGTGCATATAAGAAAAGAAAATGAAACAAAGATTAATTTTTCATAATGAAGGCTTTATTTGGTACATGTTTTAGTATTTTAAAATTACAAAATGTTTATTATAATATGTCACATAAATAAGCAATTGAATAAATGAATAATAAATGAAAGTGAGAGCCTTGACTGTCTTTTTTTGTTACTCAATAATTTTATTCTCACCATTGTTTTTGAAAGAGATACCTGAATAATATATGTAGTCTCTAGTTTGTTTCTTGTTTTTGATTTGATTGAGAAAAAGAAAAGGACTGAGAATCATCTTTCACAGAGATAAGTTGTTATAATTGGAATTAAAGCATTAGGAGTACCTTTAGTAAGAGAGGAGCATGCTGTATCCAGCATTCACCAAAAATTTTGGAGCTTCTCACTAGAAATCAATTCAGAGTTTCTGCTTATTGCAGATATCAATTAGCTTATCTTTCACTACATCACTGTCTCAGTTTTTTTTTTCCTTCACTATCTCAACATGAAAGGAGTTTCATATCCAGTTTGGTTTTGGTCAATAGGAATTATTCCTTCAACTGTGTCTTTCAGATATTTCATATTTACTCGAGTCCCACACCACCCCAGCCTCCCCACTGTTATCTTTTTACTGGTAACTCTGCTATTTTTGGAATGTTTCAACAGAGTAACATTGTTAACAGTATAGTTTTTTTCCAAATATTGTTCGTAATCTGCTGATGAACTTCTTGTTCCCCCTAGGGGACACAGTCCAAGTTGAAAAACTCTCAGCTATGTGGCAACTCACTGAGGGACTTCCTTCTTAAATGAATGTCCTATCTCACCTCTAAGCTATGTGTTCTGAAATTGATCAGGCCTCGTATTCTGCAGCACTAGGTGGACATTTAATCCTTTACCATAACCCCAGCACTTCTTTCCCCGATTCTGATAGGACTCTTGCTCACAGCTGATTGTTGCCTGTCCCATAATACCAGGTGATTATAGCCTCTACACTGAAAGTATCAGCCATGAAAAAAGCCCAGAATTGGTTGTACCTTTGGAGAGACAGAGCATCTGGTAGTGAAAGAGATAGACCTTGACCTGAAATCAGGGAGACCCAGGTACAAATCCAGCCTCAGAGATCTCCTAGCTGTGTGAACTTGGGCAAGTCACTTAACCTCCTTCTGAATTCCATCAACTCTAAAATGGAGATTATGACTGGGAGATAGTTGTGAGTATCAAATAATATTGTAAAGCATTTAGCACAATACTTGATTCATAATAGACAAATAAATGCTTATGTCCTTCCCTCTCTAGCTACCTTCTTGTCCAATCTCAGGGCTCCCCTCTCTTGCTCAGAAGCCTCTCTGGTCCATATCAACAGGCAGGATCTTTGGATCATAGATTTAGAGATGGAAGAGACCTCAGAGGTCATCCAATCCAATCTACTCATTTCTTTGAGAGGTCAGGAAACTGAGACCCAGAGAGATTAAAGGGTCTGGCCAATTAAAATGAGCCCTAAGTAGCAGAGTTGGACTAGATAATCAGAGGCATAACAACAGAGTCGTAGACCATGCATGATGAGCTCTTCAGGGACTATAATATCTGACTGACCTCCATCTGCACTGGTTGCAACCTGAAAAGATTGCCCTTGCTGTAAAGATGTCTGGAAGTCACAGACTATCTAATCCCTGTTCTTGTGCCCTTAGCCTGTGAAAACCTTGTACCCGCTGCCTATAGTTATAGGAGAAAAAAGGGCAGTTTCCTTTCATTCATTCATGTGTTCATTTATTTATTCATTTTTTTTAATTTCAGAAAGTTTATTTTGTACTCTTTTCTAATACTTCAACTTTTTTTAGTTTTTTTAAATTATTGATGTATGTTGGTTTCACATCACCCTTCCTTCCTTCCTCACCCATTCACAGAGAATCTTTCCTTATAATAGAGAATATAAAGAAAGGAAAGTAGTTTAAAAAAACTAACCAACACATCAACCTTGTAGATATTGTCATATATGAAAGAAATCACAAGTCCAATAGATAATATATGCAATGTTCCACACCCATAGTTTCCCAGGGTGGTACAGTCCAGGGTGGAATATCAAACACACAGTCTGTTGGTCCTCATCAGGTTGGCAACACTCCTGAGAGCAGCCTAAACCGGGTTAAATGTAATTGGGAAATATTTAACAAAATAAATCAAAATACAATAAAATATGGTTAACATTATCTTTTCAAGCTAAGTCAATATAAAGTCCATAGGAGATATCCCTGACACAGGCTTCCAGTCAGTGAAAGGTACAAAAAGTCCTAACTACCAGCAGTCAGGGCCCCTTGGCCATGGTGAGTTACTGAAGATTACATTGCATGAGTTAACAGTGTCCTTCACCATATCCTGTCCTGATGACCAGACTTGTTTCCCTGTGGAGATGAGGGGAAGCCAAGACCAGAAAATCTAAGTACATCGCATTCTTATTGTTCATCCTTGTTGCGTTAGGGTCCTAATATCAGACCTGAACCAAGACACTGCTGATGTAAAAGACACCTCCATCAGGAAATTTTCCTGTATAGACGTAGGATATTGTTAACTCTGGCCTTCAGAGTTGTCTTCTGATAGATGTGAGAGCTGAGATGAGAGTGCCCAGTTTGGATGTTCATTTGTTTTTTGTTTTTGGTGGGAGGTGGATGGGATGGATTAAATAATATCTTTCATTTCTACAGAACTTTAAGGTTTAAAAGGCAGTTTACATACATTATCTTATTTGAGCCTCATGACAATCCTGTAAGGAATTGCCTCCAAATACAAAATGCTCTGTCTGGCATTCAAAGCCCTTCATAACCTTGCCGCCTCCTACCTTTCAAGTCTTTTTATCCTTTACACCCAGACAGGTACTCTTTGATCCAGTGAAAGCCCCCTGGTTATTCCACAAACAACACACTTCATCTCTCACTTCTCAGCATTGTCTGGCTGTCTTCCACACCTGCAATGCCCTTGCTCCTACCCTCAGACTACTGACCTCCTTGACTTCCTTTGTGTTGTGGCTCATTCATTTCAGTTGTGTCTGACTCTTCACAATTCCATTTGGGGTTTTTTTGGCAAAAATACTGTATGATTTGCCATTTCCTTCTCTAGCTCATTTTACAAATGAGGAAACTGAGGCAAATAGGGTTAAGTGACTTATCCAGGGTCACAAAGATAGTAAGAGTCTGAGGCTGTATTTGAACCCAGTTCTTCCTCACTCCAGGTCACCTCCCTGTCCCAGCTTCCCTTAAGTCCCAATTAAAATCTAACCTTATATAACCAGAGGTTCCCAAAGTGAGTGATACCACCCCTGGGAAACACTGGAATGATCTGGGGGGCAGTAGAAGAGAATAAAATTTTGAAAAACTGTTTGAACATGTTTTGTCTATTGTGTAACAGATTTAAAGTCATAGTAATTACATTATTTTCCAAATAAACATACAAAATGCAAGTTATAACTGACTAGTGGTCAAGTCCACTGACAGATCTTAACAAGCAAGTATTGGTGGGCTGGTCTACGGTGCATTGTTAAGAAATCTAGCATATATCAGCAGGAATATGTGCGTGTAATGAGTTGTTTACAATATGTACTATATGGATACATGACAAAATATTGCATCATTAAAATTTCAATGCAAGAAAAACCCTACGAATTTATAAGTTATTAATTTAAGATGTGGTACATTTTTTTTGAAATGACACATTTCAACCATTAAAGGAAGTAGATTTTCAGTGGGAGCTGAGTAATTTATTTTGAAAAGGGGGAGCAATAGACCAAATAAGTTTGGGAAGCCTTTCCAGCCTGTCTTAATTCCAGTGCCTTCTCTCTGTTAATTATTTCCCATTAATCCAATATACATCTTGTTTTGTAGATAATTGTTTGCATGTTGTCTCCCTCCTTAGATTGTGAGTTCCTTGAGAGTAGGGACTGTCTTTTGCCTCTTCATATTCCCCAGTGCTTAGCACAGTAGTAAGTGTTCTGACACATAGCAGGTGTTGGATAAATATTGATTGGTTGAGTGATCAATGACCTCATTTCTATTTGATTTTGATACCAATGGTACAGTAGATCAGGCACTGGCTTGGAATGTGGAGGTTCAAACCCTACTTCACAGACTTACTAGCTATATGACCCTGGGCAAGTAACTTAACTTCTCTTGGCCTCAGTTTTCCATCTATAGAGTGAGAAGGTTTGACTCAATGGCCTTTAAGTTCCCTTCCAGCTCTGTACCCATGACCCCATGACCTCAGCTCTCTTATAGCTGTGGAATGCACATCTGGGGCCCTTAAACACACCCTTAGGCAGAGTTTTAGAACAAATGCAATGTCATAAATTCAATGAGAGCTATATCTGTATGGTCTTATTAACATTAGACTAGAAAACTGTACTCCTCCCTGTCATGTGTGGCCAAAACATGCAAAATTCCTGGGGAAGGAAAACAAATGCCAGCCCAACACATTGCTTTCCTAATAACTTCCTTACCAGTTAGCATTCTAAAGAAGACATTTGGAGACATGTGCATTATACTAATGCACTGCTGTTGGAGCTGTGAGTTGGTCCTGCTTGTCAGGAACACAATCTGGAATTATCTAAGAAAAATCAATTATCTGTTTATACCCTTTGGATCCCAGAAATTCCTACCAGTGGCCAAGCCATAAAAGGTTCAAAGCAGAAAGACAAGCCAAAACATATATGTCATATATATGTGGGACTTGTCTGAGGCAGGATTTGAATTCCAGTCTTTTGACTCCTGAGATAGTGTTCTATCTACTTTTTGTGGTCATCATCTTTTTGTGGATCCTTGTATCTATAGTCAGAAAGCCTGGAATATAATCTACCTTGGACATCATAATATTTTTGTGTCCTTGGGCAAGTCACTTAACTTTTCTTGGTTTTAGTTTCCTCATCTATAAAATGAGCTCTATGCTTATGATACTGTGAATGTCCATCCATGACAAGGAATATCAGGTCTCTGGACCCAGATAACTCTGGAGGAGAAAGTGAGGCTGGTGACCTTGCACAGCCCTCCTTTGGTCAAATAAAAGTTCACTGCAAGTCATGTCATCATGTTGATGTCATGGTCCTTTTCAAGAACAAAGGACAAACACAACTTGGGGGTGAGTAGCCTTTCCTCTCCTCTCCTCTCCTCTCCTCTGCTCTCCTCTCCTCTCCTCCCCTCAGGTACTCTACCCAGGGGAAGGTACACCTCCATGGCCAAAAGCTGCCTTTTCTCCTTTGAATTCACTGCCTACATTTTTTGCTCAATAACTGTGATGTAGAAACAAAAGGTATCAATAAAACCTAAAAAGAAAAAAGGCATGCTTACATCAAAAACACTTCCTGGGGAACCCTTCTCCCAGAGAGCCTCAGAGTTGTGTCTTTGTTTGACTCTAGCCTAGAACCCATTGAATTCCCCTCAAGGCTTGTGGCCAACCCAATTATCCACTGACAACTGAAAACAACTCTTGCTAGTCCTCAAATGTCTGAGCAAATATAACTGCCTCAGGAGAGTGGAACAACATTTTGCAGTGCATTTCATCCAGTCGCCACATGTTCATGGGTCCATGGGTCTTCTCTAGTTACAGTAGTACTGCCACCTTGGTTAGTTCAAATCTGAACATGTCCAATTAATTCTAGGAGGTTAGCCTAACTGCACTGTTTGTTAAGTATAAATATCAAACGTTCTTCTATAAGTTTGATTTGGGAATAGTACTTCCACTTCACCAGGATCTCAGGTAATCCTCAAATGTTTCACTATACACAAAGAGTGCAAGGTGGATTGTGATGAGAACAAAGGAGAGATCCAGAGAAAATACTCCAGGAAAATATGAGGAAGTAGTGTGTACTTTCAACTAAGAGACAGGGTATGTTTGGGGCTAGTGGAGGGCATAAAGAACTATTTCTTGAAAAAGATGGCACCTCAGACACACTTTAAGGGAAAACAAACATTCTGAAAGATGGAGATGAGCACAAAGTCAATTGTGCTAGATGATCTGTTGAATTCAAAAGATAGCTAGTAGTCTGTTTTAGATGTAATATAGTACAAAAGTATAGAATAGTATAGTATAGAAGGAAAGACACATAAAACAAAACTTAGAAGCTAGATTGAAGTCAGATTATGGCATACTTTAACTTTCAGGGTGTTTATCTGTGTCCTAGAAACAATAGGGAGCCACTGAAAGGGAGGTGCATAGTCAGGCCTCTGCTGTAGTAGCATTGTTCAGGAAGGATGAATTGGAGAGAAACAAGAGACTAGAAGCAGAAAGAAAAGTTGGGAGGCTAATTTAATAGCCTAACTGAGTAGTAATGAGGACCTGAGCTAAGATGATAGAACTGATTAAAGGATATTAAAGGATTAAAGGGCTAGAATCAGCAAGACTCTGCAACAAATAGAATGCAGAAGGTAAAGGAGTGGGAAGAGGCAGCACAGGGTAATGGACCAGGCTCTGGACTTGGAGTCTGGAAAACCTGGGTTCAAATCCTACCTTAGATATTAACTAACTGTATGACTATGATTATACTTCCTCAGCCTCAGTTTTATCAATGGTAAAAATGAGAGGGTTGAACTCAATGTCCTCTAAGGTCCTTTCCAGCTCTAAATCTATGATCCTATAGGTCCAAGTTGATTCTGATATCTTCAGCCTGGGGCTCTAGGTGGTACAGTGGATAGAGCACCAGTGCAGGAGTCAGGAGGACCTGAGTTCAAATCTCACCTCAGACACTTGACATTAACTAGCTATGTGACCTTGGGCAAGTCATTTAACCCCAATTGCCTCATCCTAGGTCATCTCCAGTCATCCTGATGAATATCTGGTAACTGGATTCAGATGGTTCTGGAGGAGAAGTGAGGCTGGTGATCTGCACAGCCATCCCTCACTCAAAACAGTCAAGTGCAAGTCATGTCATTATTTCTCTGATGGCATGGTCTTCTTTGGCAACAAAGGATGAACACACACACAAAAATATCTTCAGCCTAAGTGATTAAGAGGAAACTGGTACTCTCAACAGGAGAAAGGAAAATGGGAGAAGCAGTAGGATTTATAAAAGGATGAGATCAATTTTGGATATGATGAGCATGAGGTGTCAGGGTGGAAAGAATGAACCAGTGATGGTGAGCCATGAAGGTGTAGCTGGACAGGTAAAAGAGAAGCAGGTGAGAATAGGAGTACAGAAGCCAAAAGAGGAAAGAGTTTAGGAGGAGATGGGTAGTTATCTGTGTCTAAAGTTGCAGAAAGTTCAGAGAACATGAGAACCAAGAAAAGACTATTGGGTTTGGCTGTTAAAAGGTCATGAGAAACCTGTGAGAGTGTAGTTGCAGTACAGTAATGGGACCAGAAGCTAGATTTTGAGATCTGTGGGGATGGGAGAGAAATGTGTGGTAAGGACTAAGAGAATTATTCCGGAGAGTAGAGTGTAGAAGGAAATCATAATTGTAGAGGGATGAAAATGTGGTAATGTACAGCAGTGAACAGGAGCATTCATCTAGAGGTTCTGAATTACAGAATCTGATGTAGTAAATGCACATAACACTTTTTTAGAAATTTTTAGAGTAAAAGATGATAGCTTGAGAGAATAGCAAGATAGGGGAAGATTCTTTTTTTAATTATTGAAACCTGAATATCTGTTTGTAGGTACTATAGAATGATCCAATAGACATGGAGAAGATAGTGAGAGAGAGAATGGGAAGTTCCCAAAAACTGCAAGGTGTGAAACAAACTCAAAGCAGTTAGCCTTGTCAAGGAGAATGGTTATTTTTTAGGATAGAGCAAAGGAAGAGAGGCTGGGTAAGGATTTGGAGAAGTTTTGAGGTATAGACAACCAATGAGGGCATTCGTGATGGATCATCTTCATTTTCTCTGTAAAATAGAAAATGAGATTATTTTCTGGGGTGGGGCTGGAATGGAGGTAGAGTTGAGGACTTCAGAAAGATTAGAAGAGTCATAGTTGGGAATGTGGTAGTTAGAGATGAATAAAAAGTATCCTTGTAGAAGTGAAATCCCATTTGAGGCTATTGTGAGGTTATTATAATCATACCAACTTTCATTTTTATAGCACTTCAAAATTTATAAAATGTTTTACACATATTATCTCATTTGAGTCCCCAAGTAATCCTGTGGAGTATAGATATTATTAATCTCATTTTACAGATAAGGAAATTAAGGTTCAGAGAAGTTAATTGATTTGCCCATGGTTACACAGCCAATAAATGTCAGAGGTGACATTGGAACCCAGGTGTTTTTGACATTAAGTCCAGTCCTTAGTTTGTAACGGGTCTAGCTAACCCTGTTTTGTGCCTTCCTCCATTAGCATTCAGTTGTTTTGGGGTAGGAGAAGAGATGCAAATAGTTGAGGTAGCTCAAGGTTAAGGATTATCAGGGAACAAGGGACCAAAGCAGTTATAATGGCAGACAGGGTATTTTGTTTTTCAATTGTTTCAGTCTTGTCTGACCCCATTTAGGGTTTTCTTGGCAAAGTTGCTGGAGTTGTTTGCCATTTTCTTCTCCAACTCATTTTATGGATGAGAAAGCTCAGGCAAACTGGGTTAAGTGGCTTGCCTATGGTCACACAGTAACTGTCAGAGACTGGATTTGAATTTAGATCTTCCTAACTCCAGGTCTGGTGCTCTAACCACTGTACCATCTAGCTGCCCCTAGAGAAGATATAGGGTAAAAAAATGAATTGTGAACAGAGATGATAGTTTGGGAAAACTGGAGGGACCGCATAATGGTAAGAGAATTTGAAGATCTTCCTGCTCCCTTAGGCCCATGTGACCTGCTTTGAGCTTTGGTTTAGCCCACAGACTGAGTCACAAGGAGCCAATGGCAGGAGGAGCTTGCCAAAAGGGTGGAGTAGCTGAGAGAGAGTAAGGTGGAACTAGGAGAGATCAGGAAGAGTGAAGCAGCTAGCCTGAGTGAGATAGGGAGTGATTTTGCCTAAGGGAATTTATTTGTGGGAAGGCCTGACGGAGGGAAAACTTAGGGACAGCTATGCTCCCTTTTATTGGTAGTGTGTACCAGCTTCATTGTTACCATGGTAGAATTGGCTTTCTGGTATCTGAATAAATACTTGGTTTCATCTTTGAGGAAGAGAGTTTATATTTTTCAGTTTACCCTGAAAATATGCATGCATATCCATAGCGACTGTTGTGGGTATCACATTGGTGCCACAGACTGAGAGGCCAGAAGTTGAGGTTGGGACTGAATATCAGGTTAGGAAAAAGTAGAAGGTTGTGATGAAAGAGGAACATTTCCAAGTTCATGGTTTTGATAGTGGAACAATTTTGAGTGATAATGAGGTCTAAAATGTCAGCTTCTCTGTGGATAGCTAAAATAGAATAGAAATAGGAATCATGGAGGTTAAGAAGTTCATTGAACTAAGCCATAGTATTTGAAGGGTTAGTATATACAAGGAAAAAAGCAAGGGATAGACTATAAAGTAACCAGAATACAGCAACAAGGATTTGGAAAGACTGGTACAATCAGATTGCACTTTAAAAGAAGGTAAGTTTTCATGAGCAAAAAGAATGTCTGAAAGTGTCAGAGGAAGGCAAGAAATATGCCTACTCCTCTTTCTGGTCCTGTGAGTTGGAGGGAAAAGAGGTGAAAGAGCTTCTAGCATTGGAAAAGCCATATATGGAAGGATAACTCTCTTCATGGGAAAGCTGGGTTTCAGGGAACACCAAAAAATGAAAGAATGTATGGGGAAGAGATCTAGAATAAAGTGAAGTTTATCAATGATAGAACAAGGATTTCAGAGGGTGGGAACAGTGGAAGAAGAAATGAGAATGGTAGAGGATTGAGAATGTGGAAACTAAGAACAGTAGTCAGGAATTTTCACATAGAAGTTCTCAATTACAGGAATTGCTAAATCAAAGGATAGGAATGTGCTAGCCTTGGAGCAGGGAAATTGCTACCAAAAAGGGAAACACTTAGAGGCTAAATCTGTCTCAAGGTTCTAATTAGAACATTAGTCTAGTGTCTCCCAAGTGAAGTCCCTTTTGATGACCTCAGGAAGGGAGGGAAAACCAAAAACATATGATCTCCAGGAGGTTCATAGGTAAAGGAGGCTTTTGCCTGCTATCTGTGACATTCAGCCAAACTGGCCTTCTGTCTTTTCCTTGCCCACCACACTCCATCTCCCACCTCCATCTCTTAGCATTGACCATCCCCCAATGCCTGAAATGCACTACTTCATAACTTCCCCTTCTCCTTTAAGATTCAGTTCAAATACAATCATCTGCATGAAGTCTTTCCTGAGCCCCCCAACTACCAATGCCCTCACTCCCAAATCTCCTTGTATTTAGTTACTTTTTGGGTATGTACATATACTATAAATATATTTATTAACTTTATACATATTTATATTAATTAGTTTTATATTTATACAGTATGTATGTATACACTAGAATTTAAGCTTATTGAGAACAGTGGTTATTTCATTCTATATACTTGTATCCTCAACAACTAGCACAGTACCTGGCATAGAGTAGTGCTTAATAAATACTTTTTAATTCATTAATTGGACTTCAATTGATTACTTAAGGAAATAAACTGCATTCATGATTCACAAAGAGGGAATGATAAACACATTAAAGAGAGTTTTAAAAAAAGAAAAGGAGACAAAAAAGAAAATCAGATACAGAAGTAAAGTACAGCTAAACCCAGAGAGAGGGGGTCATGGGAGAAAACTACAAAAGAAGCCTTTAAAATATCACTAACCCTAATAGGTTAAACTGTTTAAGTCAATACCCAGCTCACAAATGGTTATGTCCTAAAAGTTTGTTTGAAGGCATTCATTTTGGAACTTAAAACACTCTTTCCCACTGAATGTCATAGATGGAGGTTAGATTCCCACAGAAAGGCCAACCCACAAAAGCCATAAAACCACAAAAGTAGAAAATAGTAAAGAAGCAATACTAGTGTAACATTAATATTTATAGAAAAAAACACAATTAAAATTGAGTGTGTAGCTTTCAGCTTGGTGTACTGTGTGCTGGACTTAGAGTCAAGAAGATATGAGTTCAAATCCTCCCTCAAATACTTATTAGCCTAGTGACCCACAAGTCATATAAACTATCTCAGCCTCTGTTCTTTTATCATAACCTGGATATTCTTGAGACATCTCAAATTCCACATATCCAAAACAGAGCTCATTATCTCTTCCCTAAAACTCACCTCTTTCCCATACTTCTCTATTTCTGTTGAAGGCACCACCATCTTTCTGGTCTCCAGGGTTCATAACCTCAGCATTTTCTTCAATTCCTAATTCTTCCTCATCTCATATAGCTAGCCAGGAACCAACTCTTGCTACTCCTGCCTTCACAATGACCCTAATATGTGACCTCTTCTTTCTATTCGCACCCAGCTACCACCTTAGTTCAGGCCTTCCATCAATTCTCATCTATTTCATCTCCCTGCCTCAAGTCTCTTTTCAAGACATTCCAACTTCAACACTTTTGCCAAAGTCACTTTCCCCAATTGAAGAGTTGAAGATGTTACTCCTCGGGGCAGAGCCAAGATGGCGGAGTAGAAGGACGCATGTTTACAAGCTCCAAAACCAAAGCCCATAGAATTAATGTAAAAAGAGACCCCCATAACTTCTGGGTCAATACAAGGTGTGCAGAAACGGAGTGGAAGAGATTTCCGTGCCAGAAGATGTTACTCCTCTTCCTACTCAATAAATTCCAATGACTTCAGCGACTCCAGGAAAATAAAATAAACTCCTCTCTTTAGATTTTAAAGCCCTTCAGAACCTGGACCCAACCTAACTTTCTACCCTTATTCTACATGGCTCCCCTTCCCAGTGTCAACCCCCTTCAACAATCCAGTCAAGCTTGTCTTCCCTCTGCTCCTCACACACTGTAGTCTATCTCTTCTTTCCTTGTCTCTGCATCGACCATACCTAGCTCCCCCACTCCCATGACTGAAATGTACTCCCTCCAGAGGCTGATCTTCTTACTGTTAATATGCTTCCAGTGATGCTGCTTGTTGAGTCATGAAAGGGCACAATCTCTTTGAAATTAGAGCTATTGTTTGCTCAAAGCACAAAGGAAAGAATCGTGATGGCTTTGGGTAGGCTGCTACATAATAGTGTAGGAGAAATAACATAAAAGATTTCACTGGGGAGATGTAGAAATTGTTTTCCAGGTTTAAAGGAGTGCTTCAACAAGATTTGATCCCAATCTGCATAATGAGCAGGCTACTAGAAAAGCAAAAAAAAAAAAAAAAAAAAAAAAAGGAATAGACAATTGACATCCTGCCCTGGCATCCATGCAGGATTAGAAGTCCTAGCCTTAATGACTAGGTGGATCAATGGAGAGAATGCTGGGCCTGAAGTCAGGAAGACCTGGGTTCAAATCCAGACTTTGACATTTATTAACTATATTCATTGGGGGCAAGTCATTTAACCTATAGCTTCCTCAACTGTACAATGGGGATAATAATAGCACCTATTTCTGAGTGTTGTCTTGAGGATAAAATGAGATATATTTGTGAAAAGCAATTAGCACAGTGCCATTAAGTGCGTAGTAGATGCTTAATTCCTTTCCCTTTTTTTGTATCATGGACCCCTTTGGCATTCTGGTGAAGACTATGGATTTCTTTCTCAGAATTATGTTTTTAAATACATAAAATAAAATGCAGAGAATTACAAAGGAAACCAATTATATTGAAAAATAGCCACACATATGTGACTATACATTTAGATATACATGCATGCACACATAAGTATGTCATCCACACATATATACAATACATACATATTATACGTGTACAGATATATACATGTATGCATATATGTGTGTGCGCATACGTATATGTATATATGCATATATAGTTCATGGGCCCCAAGTTAAGAAGGTAGAGGAAGGCCCTCAGCACTTAGGTAAACCCCCTGTGAAGGATTTCCAAAAGGATTTGGGCCAGGGTTGCACAGAAAGGTGTGGATAAGTCATGATCTGTACCATTGGCAGGAGTGCCCACATTAATTAGAGCTTAAGTTTGTATATAATTAAGGGCAATCAGCAGGGCCTGAGGGAAGAACTCTTCAGTGGAAAAGAGGGTGTAATCTGAGTCATGGTCTGGAAGAGTAAACCACAGTCCATGCTGGGTCAAGCTGAGGTTCATCAGAATGTCAAATTCAAAGGACAAGGTGGGAGGCAGGAAATAGAGGGCATAGCAGTTATTAAAAACCTGGGGGAATCAGTGTGTAATAAGTCAAGGGTGAAAACATTGGACCCTTGTCTAATCAGGAGATGTGGGGAAAATGAGGCTTGGTTCTTATGTGGCTTTTCCACCCAAGAGAGAATTCATTCTTTTCTAGTGGTAGGATGTGGATCACACCATCTCCTTATTCCACTGCATTAGCGTGACCTTGGGCTGATGTTCTAATGGCACCCTTCTTTTTTTCTATATGTCCTCAGAATACAATGAAACGTCACAGCTTCCTCTAGAATGGATTCTCTGTACTTGAGGTGATGAGTCCTCCCCCTTAGGATCCCTAGCTTTCTTTAAAGATCAGCTCAAGCATAGCCTCTTATAGGACATCCACTCTGATCTCTCAGTTGTTAATGCTCTTCCTCCCCAAAATTATTTTGTATTCATCTGTGTACACAATACTTTACTTTTATCGAATGTGAGTTCTTTGTAATCAAGGACTGATTTTGTATATCTGGTGTCTATCACAGTGCCTGGCACATAGTATTCCATTAAATTGTAAGGTCCTTGAGGGGGTTGGGACTATCTTTTGTCTCTGTATCCTCCATGCTTAGCACAGTACCTTGGCACATGGTAGGTGCTTAATAAATGTTTATTGATTAATAGTGTGTAATAAATGCTTACTGAATGAATGAATGAGTGTGGTAGTTTTGGTGGAAGGTCTTTACCAGAACATGAATGTTGTGTGCAGATTCCTCTTCTTGGACTTATAACTTTACCCTTCCACCAACTATAGAAATGGTCTCATTATTTCCGTGAAATGAAGACTATTCTTTTCATTCATGAAGTCTGGGTTTAAGGTAAGCACATTGCAACAAGTACAACTGAACTCAAGAGATACATTGTGATAGGGCTAACTCTACTCAGTAGACTTTCCATGTGAGTGAAAGGAAGAGGGTTGCCACTCAGTCCAAGGTTTCCAAGAAGGTCCGTTGATTCACAGGTTATGGGTATTCACAGATTATTCACAGGATTATTTCTCAAAATGATGGGCTCTCAAAGAGTTCATAATGGCCAGTCTCCTATCTCTATACCTTTTTGGTTGCCTAAGTATTGCATTTCAATTTATTCTAGGGCTTATTGAAAGTAATTAATTGAAGTAGTCATTGGCCATAAGAGTAGTTGCATGTAGAGGAAAGATAAATAAATAAATATACATACACACACGTATGTATGTATATATATGAATAGTCAGAAACACCTGAATTTGAATCCTGCTTCAATCCCTTACTAGCTGTAGGTGAGAGATATTTGATGTCTTATTCTCTCTCAGTGTTACTTTATCTTTAAAATGAGGATGATAATAGCATCTATTTCAGGATCACAGGGTTTTGCAAACCATAAAGGACTGTATAAATGCTAGTCTGTGTTATTCAATGTAAGCAAACCACAATATAGTGGAAAGGTAGACATTGATTTGGAGTCAGATAACCTCAAGTCAGAATCTGGCTCTGTTATTTATTCCCCTGTGTGACTGTAGGAAAGTCACTTAACTTCCTGGACCTCAATTTCTCTGTGAAAAAGAAAACTTTGTACTAGATGACCTCTGGAATCCCTCTCAGCTCAAAATCTATGATCCCAAGAATTCAGGGAGACTGCAATTAGAACTTCTAGTTTGTGTAAGAAGGCATGTTCTGGAATTATTAATAATTTAAATTTTAATTATAGCATAAATCTAAAGTGAATCGTAGGGTGACTCAGGGTCCAGACTCAGAGTCTGGGTGATGTCTGGAGCTCAGGCAACAGGACTCATCCTAACCTGATACTTCTTTTACAAAGAAGTTGCTGGTGGGTAGAGCAGAAGAATGCTGGTGAGATTGCCACAGCTCCAGCCATGAATAAAGGCATTTGGAAAGACCACAAGACAAGCTCCCAGCTGAATGAGCTCAGGTAGATTGGTAGCCAAGACCAATAGTTCATCATGGTTAACATGGTTAGCTCATCATGAATAATAAATACCTGCTCCTCCTTTCCAGCTTTTTAAAAATGTGTTTTCTTCCCTCCTTAGAATGTCAGCTCCTGGAAGACAGGAATCGCCCATTCTTTTTGTTTCTATTTGCATTCAGAGAGCTTATCACAGTGTCTGGCACATAGCAAATGTTTAATAAATGTTTGTTCACTAATTGTCTATAAGGACTGATCCATTTCCACCTGGACCATGACCCAGGAAAGCAGTATTCCTAAGTTCCTTCTAAACAGTGCTCATAGGTCATGATCTCCACGTTGTAAACATCCAGGCCTCTCTTTTGTAGAAGATTTCTTATTTGTCAATATTCTCTCTAAATTGTAGCACCCAGAAGTGAATGTGATATACCATATGTGGTCTGCTCAAGGCAAAATACAGTGAAATTATCATCTTTCTCATTCTGGACGTCATTCCTCTATTAATTCAGCTTTCACTTACCTTCACCTTGTTGGCATCCAAATCATACTGTTGACTTTGGTATTCTGCTCTGGTTTTGCCTTGAGGTCTGAGAGGAGTTGATAGGTTGACTCTAACAGTCTTTTGCCCTTCCAGAGACAGTGAATTTGGAAGTAGGCAATTTCAGAATGTGTCAAAAATATTCTGGAACATACCGAAAGAACACCTCCACATAATTCAACAGTGCTGCCAAGACAATTATCATAAAGGCTACTTTAGCTTAAGAGACCACAGGGAGTGGAAGTCTGTGTGACTTTGACAAGTCATTTAACTCCTTTATTCCCAGTTTCAAAGGGTTGTTAATCTAGGATTGAAATGGACTTTAGAAGTCATCAAATCCAACCACTTCATATTATAGTTAAAGAAACTGAGGAACAACTAGAAAGTGCAGTGAATAGAGCACCGCTCCTGGAATCAGGACGACCTGAGTTCAAATCCAGCCTCAAGCACTTGTTTCTTACTAGCTGTGTGATCTTGGGCAAGTAACTTAACCCCATTACCTCACCAAAAAAAATAGAAGAAAGTAAAGAAACTGAGACCCAGGGAGACGATAAGTGCCTAAGATCACACAGGTGATAGAAATGAGATTCAAATATGGGAGATTTGACTTCAAATTTAATACTTTCCACTGTACTATGCTATCATCTTTCAAATGAAGGAGTTGGACGAGATGACCTATTTCTTTTCAACTTGAGATCTATGAATCTATGATCCATGAACCATTTCCATTGGGCCAGAAAACCCAGAAAGTACTCTATCTATCTACTCACCTTGGGGAATCTATTTCTACTATTTAGGTCAATGAACCCAGTCAACTGCAGAGCTACGACCCTCAAGACTACAAGTTTCACCTACTCTGAGGCTCTATTTTGGTGGGTTGCAGTTCAGTCATATCAGAAATCTTGACTGAAGGTAGAGTTTATGGGTAGAGAACAGTATTTTCCGAGACCAGGGTTCTAAGAAGATGGGGTTGACAGTTTTAGGTAATTATGGGCAATCATGAAGGACTGAAGGAAAAACTATTCAGTGGAAAAGAGTACTTAACTACAAATCTGTGCTGGATATAAAGGTCACTTACCAGTGATGTGGCACAATAGATAGGCTGCAGGGCTTAGAGTCAAGAGGACTCCTCTTTCTGAGTTCAAATCTGGCCTCAAACACTTACTAGCTGTGTGACCCTGGGCAAAGTCACTCAAGTCACTCAACCCTGTTTGCCTCAGTTTCCTCATCTGTAAAATGACCCGGAGAAAGTAATGGGAAACCACTCTAGTATCTTTGCCAAGAAAATCCCAAATGGGGTCACAAATAATTGGACATGACTAAAAAATTGTTCAACAACAATAGCTTTAAAGATTATAAACTCATAGATCTGGAAGCAAAGGGTTCCTCAGAGGCCTTCTAGTTCAACCTTCTCATTTTACAGATGATGAAACAAAGACCCAGTGAGACTGTGACTTGGCCAAGGTCATACAAATGATAAATATCAGAGGCAGGAGTGATTAATAAACATGCTAATTGACTAAATTCAGCTGCTCTGATTCCACAGTCCATCAGGGTTCTTTGCACTTTGAATAAGAGGTAAGAAATAAAATGGGCAGCTAGGTGGTGAAATGGATAGAGTACTGGACCTGAAGTCAAGATGACTCCTCTTCCTGAGTTTAAATCTAGCCTCAGATACTTATTAGCTGTATAGCCATGGGCAAGTCACTTAACCTTGCTCGCCTCAGTTTCCTCATCTATAACATGAGCTGGAGAAGGAAATGGCATACACTTCATTATCTCTGCCCAGAAGATCCCAAATGAGGGTCACAGAGAAGTCAGACTAAACTGAAATGACTGAATAACACAGAAATAGAATATGGAATAATTCCCTAGTGTTGGGAGTCAGTAGGAAGTGTGTAAGCATAAAGCATTCTGGGAGGATGTAATAGGAGACTACAAACATTATGACCTCACTTAAGACAGTGTCTATTCCAGTCATGCTTTCTCTTCCTTCTCCTGCCATCAGTATCACCACGGAATGTTGTGTCAGCAATAAATGCCCTTTCTCCATGGCAATGTTTGTTGTATGATCAAATGGTATGATATTTGTAAAGTGATTAGCATAGTGCCTAGTACATAGTAGGTGCTTAATAAATGCTTGTTCCCTTCCCTCTCCTCCCTTACATAAGACTGAACATCTAGAGGTCTTCTATTTCAAAACCCAATGCTTTTTCTTTTCTTTTCCTTTTTTCTTTTCTTTCCTTTCCTTTTTCTTTTCACTTCTTTTCTTTTTGTTTCATTTCTTTTTCTTTCTTTTCTTTTTTTTGCCACAACATGCTGACTCTGGACATACTATGGTGTTAAGCACTGTTTTATGAACTGGAGGTATAAAGACAAATTAACAACACATACCTTGCCCTCAAGGAACTTACTTTCTGAAGACAGAAGAACACACAAAAGTGAACTAAAAATTAGTAGAGATGGGGGGGCAGGTGTGTTATAGTCAGTAACATGGTGTGGAAATGGCTGGGACAAGATGTGGGAGTCTAATTAGGGACATGATGAGTTGAAAACTCACCTAAGAGAGCTAGACTCCCAGGGTCTGAGTCCAGGGTATTGATGGCAGAGAGATGAAGATGACGGCCAGTGTATGGGCAGTGTTGTCTGGCAATGGGAAGTAGTATCATATGGAAAAACTGCAGGTAAAAATGGTGCCAGTCACTGAGGCCACATGGGTAACTAGAGACAATAAACTGAATCAATGGCTTAGAAGAATGAGTGAAGAATGCATGAAGAATCCAAAATTTACCTAATCATGGAATGACATTTACAAACGACTAGTAAAAACCATAGGAGGGTAGGAGGAAGAGTAAGACTTCCTTGGACATGGTAAAGGCCTCTAGGAAAGGCGTGAACAATGAAAGGCAGCACAGAGGAGTACAGATAAGAAAGAACCCTTTTCCAGAATTATCATTAGGAGCATGAGGGATAAGGGCCTTTCATTCCTCTGGTGTTCTGTAATGAAAAAACGTTAATAGATGCTTGCTGAATCAATATTATACACTGTCTGATACATGGTTTTATTGTTGTCATCCAATCATTTTCGGTCATGTCTGACTCTCCGTGATCTCATTCCAGGTTTTCTTGGCAAAGATGCTGGACTGGTTCGCCATTTCCTTCTCCTGCTCATTTTACAGAGGCAACTAAGGCAAAGAGAGTGAAGTGGCTTGCTCAAGGACACGCAGCTAATACGTATCTGAGGCTGGATTTGAACTCAGAAAGGTGAGTCTTCCTAATGGTAGACCCTGTGCTTTATCCACTGCATTACCCAGTTGCCCAACTGATCCTGAATTCAAATGCAATGACTTTACCTCTTATGTATAATTTTTATTTTAGTCAATTTCGAAAGATTGTGAGGATTTGGTAAATTACACCATCTACCGTCTTGCTAGTCACATGACCCAGAAGTCAAATGACTGTTTAATGTTTATGATTGATTGTGGGTTATAACCTGCAGCCTATTGACTCTCACCTTTGAGCAGCTGATGATGGAGGTTCCTGGCATTTTATGATTTGCAGTCATAAAACATCATCATAAGAACGTTAATGTTTAATAAGTGGGTTGTTGGTTTAAAATGAGGTTTGGGATCCCACTCCTATGCCTCATGTAACATGAAAGTGACCATGGGTTACATTATCAAAGTGTGGATTCAAGCAGGTCCTACCCTGCTGGAAAAGTTCAGATTTGGCCCTGGCGATCCACTATGTTTATTTTCTAAGGACCAGCCAAATTGTATTTAAAAATGCCCATCACCAGTAGGCTGACCATTAGGTGATGAAGTGTTTGGCCACTTCAGTCCATTCATAATTCCTATTCTGGGGACATTAGGACATTTTCTGGAGAGTAGACAGTTCTACAGAATTCTTTTAAGAAAACTTTTACAATTTTTGAAAAGTCATTCATTTCCACTGCAAAATTTCCCCGTTAAAATCAGCGTTGAATTGTTTGGTTTAAAGTCACTCTTTGTTTTGTTATTATAAATGCTGGTGACATTGGTATTTTTGCTTACTTTGAAAGGAATGGTACACAAAAATCTAGACCTGAGAAAGACAACAGCCCTCCATTATCAAAGTTTCTTGGTACCACGACTGCCATGCATCTGTCCTTTTGCCCCTTGTTCAGTATTCAGAGCCTAGAATAGTGGTCTACACACAATAGACGCTTAATAAACATTGGTTGTTGCCTATCTTATTGTATCTTATCATAGTGTACTGTAATGCTGTTACCACTTTCTATTTCAGTAATCGTTGGGTCCTTTAGTTTTCCTTTATCTATTTGTTTGCCTAACCCTTTGATACAGGATTTGCTTGATTCTGTTTCATCTGGTCCTGGCATTCTATACAACCTTATCTTTGTTTTCTATTCTTACCCTATTTTTTACATTCTTACTCTATTAGTAATGTTCCTTTGCTCCTTTGTTCAATTTCATTGTCTGTGCTTCTAATACCTTCGATCAAATCTGCCTTTTGAATTTATAGACTTATTGGTGCCACAGACACCTATCAAGCCTGTTAATCTTTGCCAAAGAAGTTGGATTTCTGAGCAATTGGCAGTGTCAGACTCTCATCTACACCATGGATATTAGCTCCTGGGTTCTTTCTCAAGTCCATCCTGCTCCTAAGTCTAATTGTTATTCTGTATCCAAAGCTATTCACCCACTGCCCAATACTAGTCCCATTCTGTGTACTGATGTAACATGTTTAACAGTCTGGGTTCTATAAATCATCAGGACCCCAGGAGCATAGAGCTATCTGCCTCAACTGCTATCTTAAGTGCTCTTTATGTTTTACCTACCAGAATGGCAATCTATTTCTAGCTCAGCCCCCATATATATATAGCCATGCCTTTTCCCTTTCTTTCCCAGTATTTACGTATACTCCAGGTCAGGATTTAAGCATACAGTTTATTTAAATTAGCAAAAAGCATTATAAAATTGAAAACATTAACTAATGTCACATAGAATGCAACATTCCTAACCCAAATCCAGTCATTCCCCAAACTGACACTCCTTTTGAGATGATATCTCTTTCTTTTCCTAATGTCATATCAACCCAATAAAGTGCTCTCTCCAGTAAAACAACTCCCCTCAAGGAAGTCCTACTGAATCCTCTCTTCTGTGGCTGTGCTTGGTGTTGTGTTCTCAGTACAAAGTAAAACTTGCTCAGATACTGAAGGTAATACATGGTGAAATTGTCTCGAAGCTGAATCCCAGAACTGAAGTCTTAGCTCCTTTCCACCCTGGGTGGCAAGGTGTTGGGTCTTGAACTGACTCAGCTTGCTCATCTCTGTCCTACTGGGTATGCCACAGATGACTTTTCTGTTATCTCTGGACTACTCATGAGAGTTAGTGACCTGAAGAGAAATCCTACTCCCTCACTTTTTTCTCTTTGTCCCAGTGTCCCCTTTCAAAAACTCCATGTTGCCTCTCTCTTTTGTTATGCCAGCAATAATCCAAACTGAATCCTGCTGACTGTGAAGCCACCTGGAGGCATTCTAAAGCTGTAAGTCTGTCTTGGAAACTTTGTCCCTCATTGTTGTCAACAGTCAGGTTCCCCAAAATGACATAAAAGGGAGATGGAAGAAAGGATTTGAGTTTAAAAAGAGGATAAATTGGGGGGTGGAGCCAAGATGGCAGAGTAGAAAGACTCATGTATGCTAGCTCCGAACCCACAGCCCATATATTGCCTGCAAGAAGAACTCCCTACAAATTCTGGATCACTGCAAGGCGCGCAGAAACACGGTGGAAAAGATTTCCATTTCAGAGAGCACTGGAGAGCTGTCCCCAGGGTCCGTTGCACCCCGGAAAGTGGAGCCCACCCCTGAGCTGCCCTGGCCGCGTGGCTGAGAGGAACAGATCCAAGCAGGCTTCAGGGATGGAATCTCTGGCAGTCGGGAAGGTCCCTCCGCCCACAGACGCTACAGGTCAGTGAGAGAGACATCTGGGATGGCCGAGAGGGGAGGGGGGTGTCTCCGTGGCTCGGTCCCCCTCAGGAGGAAGCAGCGGAGGGAGCGGCAGAGGCGGCAGCGGCGGTGGCACCCCCCCCACCCCCCGGACTCCCCAAGCAGCAGGCAGAAGTTCAGGGCCATTACTGAAGGTCTCTGCCTAAACCCCCTGAGGGAACTGAGCCTGAGAGACGGCCCTGCCCCCACCTGCCCCATTACTGAAGGTCTCTGAATAAAGCCCCTGAGGGAACTGAGCCTGGGAGGCAGCCCTGCCCCCACCCAAGCACCAGAACTTAAGCTCACATTGAATAGCAGCCACGCCTGCCACGGAAAGCCCATTTGAATCTCAGACCCCAAGCACTAGCTGGGCAGATCTAGGCGGGGGTGGACAGGAATCTTAGAAGTCAAGTAACCAGCTGGGAAAATGCCCAGAAAAAGGAAGCAAAATAAGACCATAGAGAACTAGTTTGATGGGGCGCACATATTCCTGTCTTTCAATTCTGATGACGAGGAACTATTCTTACCATCAGGGAAAGACATGGAGGTCAGGGCCTCTGTATCCCAGACATCCCAAGGGGATGTCCGGTGGGCTCAGGCCATGGAAGAGCTCAAAAAGGATTTTGAAAATCAAGTTAGACAGATGGAGGAAAAACTGGGAAGAGAAATGAGAGAGATACAAGAAAAGCATGAAAAACGGGTCAATACCTTGGTAAAAGAGACCCACAAAAATGCTGAAGAAAATAACACCTTGAAAAATAGGCTCACTCAATTGGCAAAAGAGGCTCAAAAAGCCAATGAGGAGAAGAATGCTTTCAAAAGAAGAATTAGCCAAAGGGAAAAAGACGTTCAAAAGCTCACTGAAGAAAATAGTTCTTTCAAAATTAGAATGGAACAGATGGAGTCTAATGACTTTATGAGAAACCAAGAAATCACCAAACAAAACCAAAAGAATGAAAAAATGGAAGAGAATGTGAAATATCTCATTGCAAAAACAACTGACCTGGAAAATAGATCCAGGAAAGACAATTTAAAAATCATGGGACTACCTGAAAGCCATGATGAAAAAAAGAGCCTAGACATCATCTTCCATGAAATTATCAAGGAAAACTGCCCTGACATTCTAGAACTAGAGGGCAAAATATGTATTGAAAGAATCCATCGATCACCACCTGTAAGAGATACGAAAAGAGAAACTCCTAGGAACATTGTGGCCAAACTCCAGAATTCCCAGGTCAAGGAGAAAATATTGCAAGCAGCTTAAAAGAAACAATTCCAGTATTGTGGAAATATAATCAGGATAACTCAAGACCTAGCAGCTTTTACATTAAGGGATCGAAGGGCGTGGAATAGGATATTCCAGAAGTCAAAGGAACTAGGACTCAAACCAAGAATCACCTACCCAGCAAAACTGAGTATAATACTTCAGGGGAAAATATGGTCTTTCAATGAAATCAAGGACTTTCAAGCATTCTTGATGAAAAGAGCAGAGCTGAAAAGAAAATTTGACTTTCAAACACAAGAATGAGAAGAAGCATGAAAAAGTAAACAGCAAAGAGAAGTCATAAGGGACTTACCAAAGGTGAACTGTTTACATTCCTACATGGAAAGACAATATTTGTAACTCTTAAAACTTTTCAGTATCTGGGTAGTTGCTGGGATCACACACACACATACACACACTTACACATGTACATGCATGCATGTACACATACATGCACACATGCACGCACATACAGAGATAGAGAGCACAGAGTGAATTGAATAGGATGGGACCATATCTTAAAAGAAATTAAGGTAAATGGTGAGAGAGAAATGCAGTGGGAGGAAAGAGGGTGAAATGGAATGGGGTAAATTATATCTCATTCAAAAGGCAAGCAGGAGACTTTTTAGTGGAAGGAAAAAGAGGAGAGCTGAGAAAAAAACAAGAAGTTTACCCTCATCACATTCGACTAAAGGAAGGAATAAAATGCACACTCATTTTGGTATGAAAACCTATCTTACAATACAGGAAAGTGGGGGAGAAGGAGATAAGCAAGGGGGGGTGATGATGGAAGGGAGGGCAATGGGAGGAGGGAGCAATTTGAAGTCAACACTCGGGGAGGGACAGGATCAAAAGACAGAATAGAAACAATGGGGGGGCAGGATAGGATGGGGGGAAATACAGTTAGTCTTACATAACATGACTATTATCAAAGTCATTTGCAAAACTACACAGATAGGGCCTATATTGAATTGCCTGCCTTCCCAAAGGGAATGGGTGGGGAGGGAGGGATGGGGAGAATTTGGAACTCAAAGTTTTAGGAACAACTGTTTAGTATTGTTCTTGCTAGTAGGAAATAAGAAATACAGTCAATGGGGAATAGAAAGTCATCTGGCCCTACAGGACAAAAGAGAAGATGGGGATAAGAGAAGGGAGGGATGATAGAAGAGAGGGCAGATTGGTGATATGGAAAATTAGATTGCTTGGTTGGGGGGAGGGGATAAAAGGGGAGAAAATCTGGAACCCAAAATTTTGTGAAAATGAATGTAAAAAGTTAAATAAATTTTTATTAAAAAAAATAGAATAAATTTAAAGAAATTTTGTTGTTTTCTTTTATTATATAACCTACATTTCCCAATATATCCCTCCCCTCTTCTGCTTCCAGGGAGCTATCTCTTACAACAAAAAATTTAAACGATGAAAAAAATAACATCCACAAAATTAAACAACACATAAATTAAATCCAGCGCTATACACAATATTGAACACCCACAGAAGTACATTTTTATATTTCTTCTTTGGGACCAAGTCTGGTCAGGATAATTTCAGAGCATTCAGTTTCTTTTGATGTTGCTCTTTTCATTTACATTTTTGTAGTCATTGCATAGTGCTTTCTTCCAGTTACTTCAATCTGTATCAGTTCAAAGTCTTCCTAGGAAAGACTTTTAAGATATATCAGAAGATTGTAAGATCCTTGAAGGAATTGCTGGGATGGTTTTGTGTTTTAAGTCTTTGTATCTGCAGCACTTAGCAGGGTATCTGGCACGTAGTAAGTGTTTAATAAATGCTTATTGAATTTAACTGAAATAATTAATACAAATATTGCTCAGATTTATACAGAATCCCCAAAACCTCATATGTTGAGCTAATGAGAATCCTACACTGCAAAACTTTTTATACGTGGATGAATGAAATCCTCATTTCTCCAGCTAAGTGATACAGTGAATAGAGCACCGAACCTGAAGACAGAAAGAGCTGACTTTGAATTCTGCCTCAGGTACTTTAACACTGTATGACCCTGAGTAAGTCACTTAATCTCTGCAGGCCTCATTTTCCTCATCTGTAAAATAAGGATAATAATGGCTCCCTGATCTCAGGGTTGTCTTGAGGATGAAATAAGATAATACTTGCAAACTACTTTGCAAGCCTTAAAGTGCTATAAAAGTGCTAGCTATTATTTTTATTAATATTAATAACAATTCTAGTCCTTTCTTTCCTAGACAGAACTGTACTTTATTTGTTGTTGTTTGGTTATTTGGTCATGTCCAGCTCTTCATGACCCTGTGGACGATGTTGCCCCTTGGGTTTTCTTGGCAAAGATCCTGGAGTTGTTGCCATTTCCTCCTCTAGTAGATGTACTGTGTTACACTTTACTAAAAACACAGATCCATGTAATTTCCAACAGTACAGCAATCAGAGATACAGCTCAGTGGAACAGCTGTCAGGTGTAGCATAATAACGTAGGGTCCAATGATCTACCAGTTCAACCACACTGACCAGTACCCAGTGGATTGTAAGAAACAGGGGAAATACCTGACATACCAATGTGTACATGCATTCATGAACACATGTGTTTGACTCCACACACACATAACTGCCAACACTCAGCTTATTTACCAGTTCCCTGGTGTTTCTAACGGACAATAATTCTTGCAATCAATTTTGTAATATACATACAACCAACTGGGTGAAATTGCAGAATTTCTTCCTCAAATCCTTTTGCAGGCAGAGTCACTGCCTGCTATTGCTCACAGAACGGAAAGGAGCAGAATGCCCTTTTTGTGGCTCATTAAACAAGTGCAGTCATGTTATTTATTCCATTTCTCGTTCACCTTAGAAAGCACTACGTTGTCTACCAGCTGTCACTCTTAGTTCCTCTTTTTGTTATGTACTGGAGCAGTTCATAGGACCTGTGAATAGTTTAGCTTCTTGCTCTCTTGTCCTCTTTCTCAGTTAACCTGGTAGCTAGTTCCCCACTTGACTTGACCTGGGTACTTTTTGAAAGCAAATGGCTGATGGTAATTATCTCCAAGATTCTTTAGCTATCTCTAAAACAGCATGATACTATTGTGTACTTCTGTTCCTCTGGCTAGCATTCTTATTTCCAGAACTTTTCTGGACTTTTGGGGGTGGCTGCTCCTTCTTGTGTCATCCTCCTAATTATTCTTTCTCCTCATGCTTGATGGCTCATATAATTAAGTGACGTACTCCAAAATAAAGACAGAAGTGGTGATTACATCCCCATCAGCTGGAAAGCACTGGTTCCCACCATGTGGAGTGTGAGTTCAAACCCTTTCTTTTAAAAGCAGCAACTCAGTCCACACAGCTGCAAAATAGAGTAATTTAATAAACTGTAAGACTTGTTCAGAGACTCTTGCTTGTGTCTTAAAAGTAGTGCTTTCCTTAAAATATTGAGATTGGTAGCACCAGATAAGAAAGCCTATGCACATTTATTTGATCTTTTAAAAGAGTTAATAAAAGAGAACTTTAATGATCCTCCAGTTATTAATATCAAATGAGGCTTAAAGCAGAAAGACTTAGGCTTGGCTAAGGTGAGAGCTATTGTCATGTAGGTCAAGTACATAGTTGAAATTGAAGAGATTTTCTCTGGATTGTGAGGTCTTTCAATTGTTCCTATTTGCATATGGCATAGTACTGACTACATCTGGCCCCTCAACACTCCAGAGTCTTCTATATGAGACACATAATCATATAAAAGATTTGATCTAACCATATACATTGGGAAACCAAGTGGATGACCAATGTCTGTTGTGTAGAATATGATTATGCAACAGGATAGACAATCCATAGAGCTCATCAAGACAGACACTACAATTTGATAGGCAGCTGGGCCAAGAATTTAGTAAGAAGAGAGTAAGCTTGATTGTTTCTGGGAAAATGCAGTGCTGTAAATGACCTCACACTTCTCAGTGCAACAGGCGCATCTTTTGAACTGATACCCTACCTGTGATGTTGTATGGAATATTGCAGTCTACAAAGAATTGAGAATCACACCCCCTCCCTCCAAAGCAAATGGAGAGGCTCAATGGAGAGGTATAAGAAGATTAAGGAATTATAGAAGATAGAGAATACTATCAAAGAAATGCATGACTGGAAAAAAGGTAGGGTTGTTCACATACTCGGAACAAGGGATACTCAATGGCAGCTCATATACTCCATTGTTGTCTATGCAAAGTCAAGATAACTAGAAGAAAGCCTTCAGCATATTGGGTGGACCTTCTGATGAGAGTTGAGCAGAATGGGTAGGAATGGATGGGTTTGCAATAGCTGTTATTAGAGGGAGTCCACAAGCTGATGAGACAAATCTATGGATCTATTAGTGTATGATAGTAAAATATTTAAAAATCTTTTTTGAAAACATTCAAAATATACAATATCTCCTTTAAAGATCATATAGTGATGATAACACTGTTCTTTGTCTTAGAAGATCTGTCTTTGAGTCTTATTTCTAAACATATATTAGCTAAGGTCACATTAATTTCTTCATCTGTAAAAGGGGGGGTAATAATACCTTTACTATCTTCCTCATGGGGTTATTGTGTGGAAAGTGCTTTATCAGCCTTTAGAGATTAAATAAATGGGAACTATTATTTTAATGCAAAATAAAGCCATACTTTAGCTTGCTTTTGAGTAATCTAGCATGATTCCCTATAAATGTTTAAATTCAAACATTAAACACCAGTTATGTACAAGGGACTATTCTAGGCATTAGAAGTATGGTGACAAACACGAAACAGTCTCTGTCCTGAAGGAAATAATATTCTTTCTTAAATTATTTTTCAATTAACAAATATTTTCTATCTCATTTCCTCATTCCCATATTAAGAGAGAGAGAGACAGAGACAGAGAAAGAGAGGTGGAGAGAAGATAAAAGGATTCTTATAACAATTATGCATAGCCAAGCAAATTCATCCATTAACCATATCTAGAAGTGTGTCTATCTCACTCTGAATTTTTAGTCCTTCACCTTTTGGGCAGAAGTGTTCACGGGCTTCATCTCTAGTCCTCTGTAATTATGACTTGTTGGAATTTCAGATGTCTACCACCATTCTTGGCTCACTGATAACTTTAGACAAGTCAGTTTCAATTAAATGATAGTATTAGAAGTCAGATCTTAATGTTTAGAATGAAATGAGAGGAGAGTAGGTGTAGCTACTGAATATAAATGACATTCTCCTTTTAATCAATAAGGGGAGGAGGAATACAGAATGAAAGTTGGAGGGGATGGCTAGATCAAGTGAGGGTTTTTTTTTTTAAGGACGAAGGTAGACATGGATGTGTTTTTAGGCAGCAGCAAAGAAGTCAGTAGACGCAGTTGGTTTTTTTTTAAGGACGAAGGTAGACATGGATGTGTTTTTAGGAAGCAGCAAAGAAGTCAGTAGACAGGGAGTAATTGAAGACAAGTCCTGCTTTAATGGACCAGGGCCAGCATCTTCCTGACTTCAGGTCTTGATTATTAAAGTCTATACAGCACTTTAAAGCTTACACAGCACTGTGTGTGTGTGTGTGTGTGTGTGTGGGTTGTGCATAAGCACACAAATATATATGTATATAGACATATTCATATATATGTGTGTATATGTATATACTTATATATTTGTGTGTATATACTTCTATGTGTGTGTGTATATATATACATATATATATATATATATATGTATGTATTCTTTTTCTCACTTTAATCTCATAATAACCTTGGGTGGTAGATGTTTTTATTATCCTCATTTGACTGATGAGGGAACTGGAGCTTCAAGAAGTTAACTGATTTCACCAAGATCAGAAAGCTAAAGAGGTGTCTGAGGCAGGATTATGAACTCAGGTCTTCCTGAGTCTGGCACTCTATCCACTGCACTACCTCGCTGCCTGAATTTGAATCCTGACTCAGATACTCATTAGTTGTGTGAGCCTGGAAAGTCACTTAACCTCTCTGTCCCTCAGTTTCCTGATCTGTAAAATAGGGGTGATAATAGCGACCCCCTGCAAGATTGCTGTTAATAAGCTAAAATAACTCACTAAAGTGCTTTGTGAGTGTTAAAAGTGCTATGTGAATTATTATTGTTATTATTACATAATAATAAATCTTAAATGTGAAAATGTTCCAAGTGCCAAAAACCTTTGGACAGAAAACTCCAGCCCTGGTTTCTAATTTGATATACCCTACTTTTTGATTCATAATGCTTTTAGACTGGACAATTTTTTATTTACCAAATAAAGATTTATTGGGTGCCTACTAAATTCAAGATTCAATGGTAAGCAGGGTTGATGAATAAAAAGATGAGATATAGTCCCTATCCTAAAGGAGTTTATAATCTAGTATGAGAGATAAGATATACAAACAGCTGTAGTACAAGACAAACTGATAAATGTCTGAAGAGCTTTGTGTGTTTCAGAAGAAAAGATTATATATCTAGTGGGAGAGGGATTGATCAGGGAAGGTTTATAGATTCAGGACTTGAAGGGACCTGAGAGCTTATCTGTTCTAACCTCCCATTTTACAGGTAAGGAAGGGACAAAAGTCTAGAGAAGAAAAAGTATCTTACTCAAGATCATATAAGTAGCAGAGCAGAGCCAAGTTTTGAAGTCAGATTCTTTAACTTCTAATTCAAATTTCTTTTCCCTGTACCACATTACACTTCTACTTCATGATTTGAAAGGACATTAAAGCTAAGACTTGAAGAAAGTATTTTGACAGGCAGGAATGAGCAGACAATGGAAGGGAACATGATATTTCAGACAGATGGCACAGTACTGGCAAAGGTAGGAAAGCACAGGAAATGTTTGGGAGACTTCAAACAAACCAGTTTGGCTGGAATGTAAGGTACGCATAGGGGGAGCTGTGGGAGATAAACCTAGAAAGGAAAGATGGAGAAAGCATGCAAATGGCTTCAAATATCAGCCTGAGGTGTTTTGACTTGAGTTGAGGGGCAATAGTGCTCCTTTGAAGGATTTTGAACATATGCATGCCATGATCCTGGCCTGCATATGCACGCTTATGTTTTCAGATGTATAATGTATCAGTTGTCTAGGATGGATTGGAAAAAAATGGTAAAATTAGGAGTACCAATTAAGACACTATTGAAATAGTCTAGGTGAATAGTAGTGAAGTCCTCAACTGGAGCAGAGGCACAAGGAATGGAAAAGAAGGTACAGATGTGAGAGACTGTGGAAGTAGAATTGCTAAGACGGAAACTGAATGGATATGAGGAGGAGGAGAAAAGGGTAGATGACTCAGGGTTCTTTAGCTTGTGTTTGAGAAAGTGAAAGTAGCATAAACAGGAATAGGGAAGCAAATAGGAGCGATAGATAGGGTTGAAGGGGAGGAGGGAGAAGCAAAAAGTTTAATTTTGGACATCTTGATTTTAAAGTGCTGGTGGGATATGCAAGTAAGAAGTCCAGCAGGCAGCTGGAAAAACAGACCCAGAGTTCAGAAGTAAGCTAGGGCTGGAGCTATAGATCTGAGATTCATCTTCATTGTGATAAGTTGTTAAAGTTCTGAGAGTGAGTGAGATCTCCAATTAATCAATCAGCAGTTATTAAGTTCCTACTAGGTGCTAGGCACTGTACGGAGCACTGAGGATAGAAAAAGAGGAAAAGAAAATCCCTGCCCTCAAGGAACTTAAAATCTAATGGGGGAGACAACATGCAAAAAAATATATGCAAAGTAAGCTATATACAGGATAAATAGGAAATAATGAACAGAAGAAAGGCGCTAGAACTAAGAAGAGCTGACTGAGGAAGACTTGCTGTAGAAGGTGGGTGTTTTAGTTGGGACTTAAAGAAGATAGGGAGGTCGGTAAGCAGAGTGGAGGAGGGAGAGCACCAGAGAAAATGTCCAGAGCAAAGATGGAATATCTTGTCCTTTTTTCCAGAAGAGAGAGTATAGAGAGAAGAGAAAGAAAGAGGAGAGAAAAGGAGGGGAGGGGAAGGGAAGGAGGTAGAAAGGGAAAGAAAGGCAAGAGAACCTCTGGGAATGTCTATATTGTGTATATGTGTGGATATTATATTTTTTTCTGAAAAATCATATTTTCTCCTGAAAGGTAGCAAAAACAAAAAACAAAGTGAATATCTTGCTGCATATTGTAGTCAAGTATTTAATAGAGGAGAATATTTTTGCCTTCAGGATATTTAAAATTGTAGTCAACATCCACATTGATGAATCATTACCTAAAGATATATCAAGAGTTTTATTCTCTTTCCTGCATAGTGAATCAAGTTTACCTTGAAATGGAATTACTATATTAAATAACACTATTTTCAAAGTTGAACAAACATAATGATTTACAGAAATGTTTACATTTATGCTACAGACTTTCATGTTTTCCCTTGGCTTACAGGGCAAATTCCAAGCTCTTATTTCTGTCATTCAAGACTCTTCCTAACACGTACTCAGCTTTCATCTACACAGTTTGTATGCCTGGTCATGCTATTCTACTTATGTGAAGCAGAAGAAAGAAGAGGAAACAATGAATGAAACAAGGAAGGGATAGTCAGAGAGGTAGGGGGAGAACCAAGATTGTACTGTATCACAGAAAGCAAGAAAAGCCAAGTTTCAAGGCTATAGTGTCAATGCTACAGAAACCTCAAGCAGGTTACAGACTGAGAAAAAGCCAAATGGATTCAACTTACTTGTAAAAATGTATGAATGCTTTATGATTCATCTTGATTTTTAACATGGCTTACTTTTGCAATGTTAGTAAATATGCTTGTGATTGGAAGTTGGTTCCATCCTACTGGGCTGTCCATAGGGAGATCTTCCCAGATTTTTCTGGGTAGGGCTCAAGCTGGGTGAAATATGAAATGTAACTCTCTAGAATGTAATTTTTTTTGCTACAACTATCCTTGGCACAAAGGTTACAGTAATAACAACCAATCAATGTATGTCCAGAACTTAAGTAACTGTTATTCATCTCAAACCATTCCTCATTTTCCTAGTTCTGTCGATGGCTACCAGTCATTCAGGATTAAAACCTGTTACCGAATTCCTCTCTCTGTCTCTCTTTTACTTAATTACCAGGGTCCTACCCATTCTTCTTTTGTTTTACATTCTTTCCTTTGTGTTTTCATTCCTTCTTTTCTATAGATCATCTTAGACCTAGATTATTATAATTTCTTTCTCTACTACTAAATTAATCCTATATAATATAATCTCATGAATATTGCTAAGAAAAAATAACATCTTGCACATGATGACAGCTCCTTGATCAACACACTTCTATGTCTCCCTTTTGTTTGTAGGATAAAGCCCACATTCCTGTGCCTAGAATTCAAGACTCTTTTTAACATGCTCCCAACTTCATTGGCACGCTTGCACTCCACGTCAAGCTATTCTGCTCACTGTAACCCTCTAATAGGACATCCTAATTCTTGCTTTGACTCTTTATCCATATTATTTTTCTTAGGTAGTTATTCCCTCCTTTACTCTTTCTTCTTAACTCACGGAATGGTAGAGTTGGACAGTCTTAGAAATTATTTCCTTCTTTTTTGAATGCTATTATTCCTAATTACATGTAAAACAATTTATAATATTCATGTAAAAAATTTGGAGTTCTAAATTCTCTCCCTTTCTTTATCCTTTCCCCCTCCCTGAGATGGAAAGCAATTTGGCATGTTATGCATGCACAATCATGCAAAACATTATTCCATTACTTATGTAATGAAAGAAGACAGAAACAAAAAAACCCTATAAAATAAAGTAAAAAATAGTATGCTTCAATCTGCATTCAGACTCCATTAGTTCTTTCTCCAGAAGTGGACAGTAGATTTCATCATGAATCCTCTGAAATTGTCTTAGATCGCTGTATTATTGAGAATAGCTAAGTCATTCACCAGTTGTTCATTGTACAATATTGCTGTTCCTGTGTACAGTGTTCTCCTGGTTCTGCTCACTTCACCTTTCATCTATTCATATAAATCTTGCAGATTTTTCTGAAGTCATCCTGTTCATCAAGAATTTATCTCTTGTAAGCTGCAGTCCTGACATTGCCAACGGCCTGCAGGCGTCTCCGTCTCCCCCTAGGCATCTCAAACAACCAGTCTAAAAACACAATTCATGGAATTTTTTCAAAAACCTCTCTTTTCCCCCAAACTTCCTGGATTCCTCAATCATTCTAGCATCAGTGTTTTATTCCTTCCTCTCTAACTCTCATGGCACTTATTGTCCTGTCTTATTTGGTCTCTAGAATATGCTACAATATATGGCTAACTTCTTTGTGACCTGCTTTTCCTACTAAATTATAAACACCTTGAAGGCAAAGACTACATTTTGTATAGTTCTGTACCCTCAAGACCTAACCTTACAAGTAATAAGCACTTTAAAAAGGCTGGTGACAATGGTGAACAAGTATTTCTTTTTTTGTTGTTTGTTTGAAATTCTATTTTATTTTATTTTTTAATTGAATTATTTTATTTGTTTTCAGTGTTTGACAATCACTTCCATATATCTTAGATTTTTTTCCTCTCCCTCCCCCTAACTCCCCTCTCCCTCCTTTCTCCCTCCCTGAGATGGCAATACAATCTGATACAGGTTTGACACATAAATTCCTATTAACTACATGTTGCATAGAAGAATTAGAATGAATGGAAGGAAACCATAAAACAAAACAAAACAAAATATAATACAAAAGAAAATAGTCTGTTTCTATCTGCAATCCAATTCCACAATTCTTTCTCTGGATGTGGAAGGCGTTTTGCCTCAAGAATCCATTGGAAAATTTTTTAAGTCCATACATTGCAATGAAGTACCAATTTTACCAGAAAAATTTCTTGCACACTGTGGTTGGTGCTGTGTACAAAGTTCTCCTAGTTCTGCTTCTTTCATTCAGCCTCAGTTCATATAAGTCCTTTTCAGGCCTCTCTGAAGTCTTCCTGTTCATCATTTCTTATAGCATAATAGTATTCCATTACATTCATATTCCACAGCTTGTTCAGCTCATTCCCCAATTGATAATCATCCCCTTGATTTCCAGTTTTTGGTCACCACAAAGAGAGCTGCTATAAATATTTTTGTACATGGGGGACCCTTTCCCATTTTTATGATCTCTTGGGGATACAATCCTAGAAGCGATATTGCTGGATCAAAGGGTATACACATTTTTGTAGCCCTTTGGGCATAGTTCCAAAACTGCTCTCCAGAATGTTTGGATGAGCTCACAGTTCTACCAACAATGAATTAGTGTTCCAACTCTCCCACATCTTCTCCAACATTTATCATCTTTCTGTTTTGTCATGTTAGCCAATGTGATAGATGTGGTACAGTACCTCAGAGCCTGTTTTGATTTGCATCTCTCTAATGAATAGTGATTTAGAGCATTTTTTCATAAGATTATAGATAGCTTTAATTTCTTCCTCTGAAAACTCCCTGTTCACATCCTTTGACCACTTATCAATCGGGGAATGACTTGTATTCTTGTACATTTGACTCAGTTCTCTATATATTTAAGAAATGAGACCTTTATCACAGATACTAGTTGCAAAAATTCTTTCCCAGTTTTCTGCTTCCCTCCCAATCTTGGTTGCATCGGATTTATTTGTGCAAAAATAAGCAAGTATTTCTTGAACATTTACAATATATCTAGAGTGGGAAATATATAGATGACAGATGATAAATAATAGAAGAAAGATATAGAAAGAGAGATGAAAAGTGATAGGAGAGAGAGAGGGAGAGAGAGAGAGAGAGAGAGAGAGAGAGAGAGAGAGACCTGAAATGACATGACATAGTGGAAAACAATCTGAATCTGGAGACAGAAGACCTGGGCTCTAATCTTTGCTTTACTAACTTACTGCCTGTGTGGACCTTGGGCAAGTCACTCAATTTCTCTGGACCTCAATTTCCTCATTTTTAAAACTAAGGGATAAGATTAGGATGATTGCTAAGGAACTTTTAACTCTAAATCTATGATTTTACCATGCTAAGTCTTTTAATAAGGGAGAACATTTATATGGTAGTATTTTAATTTGCAAAGTGCTTTATAAATATTATCTCTTTTAACCTTTCTGAGTCTTGGTTCCTTATCTCATAGACTAGTAATATCTAATAGACGATCTCAAAGTTCCCTTCCAACTCCAGAACTTAGTATCCTAAAAAAAAAATACTAAAGCATAGAAAAGGAATGTAAATCATCAGCCCAAAGCAAAAACATAAATGTCCAAGATAACATCTCAGAACACACTCTTCTTTCAGTTTTGTAAGCCTAGTGTCTCTAGAAAGGGTTTTTCTTTCTCTGATTTTAATTCAACAAACATTTTTTATGTTGGGCTTTTCACAGAAAGAGGAAGTAGAAAGCCATAACCTACTATACAAATCTTTCCTAGCATAAAACTAAAACAATTTTTTTCTTCAGGTCTTCCTGGGACAAGAAAGTGAGTGCATCAAACAAAACAATGAAAAGTGTTTATATGGCTACATAGATAACTATGGAAATTCATACATATCACTGGACATAAATTACATTCTGAAACAATTTCTAAATAATGCCCCTAAATAACTACTATATCTTAAATATCCAACTAAATTATGAGGGGCAAAAAAAAAAAAAAAAAAGAGCTTAGCACTGACTGCTCTCTTCATGATAACCAATTTCATTTAATCCAACCTATTTACTAAGTAACTACTGTGTACACTGTGGTAGATGGAGAAAAGACATAAAATTAAAGACATTTTCTAGCTCTTCTAGAGCTTACAATTTAGTAAGGGAGGGGACCTGCTGTTAATACAAGTAATCAAGCATATTAAGAGTCATGACAGGCAAATCATAAAACAAAGACATATACAAAACATGTATGTGTGGAAATACAAAAATGGTTACCATTGTTATGGAAATTGTTTAATGCAGTGTTGAAATAGAACAAGGATTTCTTATAGATAGAATCATTCTTGTTTCTAGATGATAATGTGCTGATTGTATCAAGCTCGAGAACATTCCAAAGCCTTATTAATGAGAACTCCAGTTTCACTTCACAATCTACAGGTGTTAAACCAAGTAGATGAATCATTTAATCAACAAATATTTATAACTGACTACTATGAGTCAAGCAGTGTGTTAGGTGCTGGGGATTCAAAGAAAAAGCACATTCTATCACTGAGGCAACATGCAGATATACATACATACATAAACATATACGTGTGTGTGTTCATCCTTCGTTACCAAAGAAGGACCATGCCATTAGAGAAATAATGCCATGACTTGCACTTGACTTTGTTTTGAGTGAGGGAGGGCTGTGCAGGTCACCAGCCTCACTTCTCCAGAGCCATCTGAATCCAATGACCAGATATTCACCAGGATGACTAGAGATGACCCAGGATGGAGGCAATTGGGGTTAAGGACTTGCCCAAGGTCACACAGCTAGTGAACGTCAAGTGTCTGAGGTGAGATTTGAACTCAGGTCCTCCTGGCTCCTTCACTGGTGCTCTATTCACTGCACCACACACATACTCAATACATAGATACATATATAGATACAAATGCTTTCTATGAAGGCACTAGCAGCCAAAGGACCTCGTTTGAGTTGTTTTGAAGGAAACCAGGGATTCTTAGAGGCAGAGGTGAGGAGGGAGGACATTCTAGACTCAGGTGCCAACAATACAAAAGGCATGGAGATGGGAGGTGAAACATTATGTATGAAAAAATAGCAGATGGTGTATACAGAGAAAAGAAGTGACTGTTACAGAACCTTAGGGTATTCCCAATTAGTAGGTATGACATAGCTGAAGAACCCAAGGAGACTGAGAATCAGCAGGCAGGTAGGAAGACAACCAAAAGAATACATATTATCTATGAAATGCAGCTGAGATAGTCTACACACACACACACACACACACACACACACACACACACCCACCCCACATATTATCATGGATAGATACTGAAGATGAATGATCAGAACTGAATATTAGGAAAACAGTAGATTTCAATGATTTCAATGATCCCAATATTTCTGCATATAGCAAAAACCTACTTTTAAATGCCAATATTCTACTGGTGATATTACATGATTACAAATTATGGAGTACCACAATGTCTTAAGAATCAAAATTGAGACGAGTAGTTTTCCAAAGCTGTATAATCCTGATCATGTCCACTAGACCATACTGAGTCTCAATTTCCTCATCAATAATATGGTGGTTGTGAGAAAAGTTCATTACAAACTTGAAAATGCTGTATGAATATAATTGATTATTATAGCATTTGGGACATCCCTCACACATGAGTCTCTCCCAAAAGCTAACCCAGGTTGGAGAAATTGCGGGCTGGCAGCTACTCAGAAGTGAGTCCCCAGTGAATTGTTTGCTTTTACTAGTCAGGCAATAGACACATTAATTCAAAACAAGACCTTTAATCAAATATCATAGTAAATGAAGTTAACAGGATCCTCCTCCTTCCCCAGAACAAATGAGGTATATTCTCCTATAGGTTATCATAACACCAGTGTACAAAGCACTCACACAGGCAACACATGACCATGGAAATATATATCAAGTGGCACAGACAGAGAATGTTCAGATGTGACCAGAACTAATAAATGGAAGGATATGTCCACAAATCCACGTGGTTGGGTTATTCAGTTACATTCCATGGTCAAGAAGCACACATGGTTTATATTAGTTGCTCTCTTGTCCTCTTTCTCAGTTAACCTGGTAGCTAGTTCCCCACTTGACCTGGGTACTTTTGAAAGCAAATGGCTGATGGTAATTATCTCCAAGATTCTTTAGCTATCTCTAAAACAGCATGATACTATTGTGTACTTCTGTTCCTCTGGCTAGCATTCTTATTTCCAGAACTTTTCTGGACTTTTGGGGGTGGCTGCTCCTTCTTGTGTCATCCTCCTAATTATTCTTTCTCCTCATGCTTGATGGCTCATATAATTAAGTGACGTACTCCAAAATAAAGACAGAAGTGGTGATTACATCCCCATCAGCTGGAAAACACTGGTTCCCACCATGTGGAGTGTGAGTTCAAACCCTTTCTTTTAAAAGCAGCAACTCAGTCCACACAGCTGCAAAATAGAGTAATTTAATAAACTGTAAGACTTGTTCAGAGAGTCTTGCTTGTGTCTTAAAAGTAGTGCTTTCCTTAAAATATTGAGATTGGTAGCACCAGATAAGAAAGCCTATGCACATTTATTTGATCTTTTAAAAGAGTTAATAAAAGAGAACTTTAATGATCCTCCAGTTATTAATATCAAATGAGGCTTAAAGCAGAAATACTTAGGCTTGGCTAAGGTGAGAGCTATTCATAGTTGAAATTGAAGAGATTTTCTCTGGATTGTGAGGTCTTTCAATTGTTCCTATTTGCATATGGCATAGTACTGACTACATCTGGCCCCTCAACACTCCAGAGTCTTCTATATGAGACACATAATCATATAAAAGATTTGATCTAACCATATACATTGGGAAACCAAGTGGATGACCAATGTCTGTTGTGTAGAATATGATTATGCAACAGGATAGACAATCCATAGAGCTCATCAAGACAGACACTACAATTTGATAGGCAGCTGGCCAAGAATTTAGTAAGAAGAGAGTAAGCTTGATTGTTTCTGGGAAAATGCAGTGCTGTAAATGACCTCACACTTCTCAGTGCAACAGGCGCATCTTTTGAACTGATACCCTACCTGTGATGTTGTATGGAATATTGCAGTCTACAAAGAATTGAGAATCACACCCCCTCCCCTCCAAAGCAAATGGAGAGGCTCAATGGAGAGGTATAAGAAGATTAAGGAATTATAGAAGATAGGGAATACTCTCAAAGAAATGCATGACTGGAAAAAAGGTAGGGTTGTTCACATACTCGGAACAAGGGATACTCAATGGCAGCTCATATACTCCATTGTTGTCTATGCAAAGTCAAGATAACTAGAAGAAAGCCTTCAGCATATTGGGTGGACCTTCTGATGAGAGTTGAGCAGAATGGGTAGGAATGGATGGGTTTGCAATAGCTGTTATTAGAGGGAGTCCACAAGCTGATGAGACAAATCTATGGATCTATTAGTGTATGATAGTAAAATATTTAAAAATCTTTTTTGAAAACATTCAAAATATACAATATCTCCTTTAAAGATCATATAGTGATGATAACACTGTTCTTTGTCTTAGAAGATCTGTCTTTGAGTCTTATTTCTAAACATATATTAGCTAAGGTCACATTAATTTCTTCATCTGTAAAAGGGGGGGGTAATAATACCTTTACTATCTTCCTCATGGGGTTATTGTGTGGAAAGTGCTTATCAGCCTTTAGAGATTAAATAAATGGGAACTATTATTTTAATGCAAAATAAAGCCATACTTTAGCTTGCTTTTGAGTAATCTAGCATGATTCCTATAAATGTTTAAATTCAAACATTAAACACCCAGTTATGTACAAGGGACTATTCTAGGCATTAGAAGTATGGTGACAAACACGAAACAGTCTCTGTCCCTGAAGGAAATAATATTCTTTCTTAAATTATTTTTCAATTAACAAATATTTATTTTCTATCTCATTTCCTCATTCCCATATTAAGAGAGAGAGAGACAGAGACAGAGAAAGAGAGGTGGAGAGAAGATAAAAGGATTCTTATAACAATTATGCATAGCCAAGCAAATTCATCCATTAACCATATCTAGAAGTGTGTCTATCTCACTCTGAATTTTTGGCAGAAGTGTTCACCGGGCTTCATCTCTAGTCCCTCTGTAATTATGACTTGTTGGAATTTCAGATGTCTACCACCATTCTTGGCTCACTGATAACTTTAGACAAGTCAGTTTCAATTAAATGATAGTATTAGAAGTCAGATCTTAATGTTTAGAATGAAATGAGAGGAGAGTAGGTGTAGCTACTGAATATAAATGATTTTTCTCCTTTTAATTAATAAGGGGAGGAGGAATACAGAATGAAAGTTGGAGGGGATGGCTAGATCAAGTGGAGGGTTTTTTTTTTTAAGGACGAAGGTAGACATGGATGTGTTTTTAGGCAGCAGCAAAGAAGTCAGTAGACGCAGTTGGTTTTTTTTTAAGGACGAAGGTAGACATGGATGTGTTTTTAGGAAGCAGCAAAGAAGTCAGTAGACAGGGAGTAATTGAAGACAAGTCCTGCTTTAATGGACCAGGGCCAGCATCTTCCTGACTTCAGGTCTTGATTATTAAAGTCTATAACAGCACTTTAAAGCTTACACAGCACTGTGTGTGTGTGTGTGTGTGTGTGTGGGTTGTGCATAAGCACACAAATATATATGTATATAGACATATTCATATATATGTGTGTATATGTATATACTTATATATTTGTGTGTATATACTTCTATGTGTGTGTGTATATATATACATATATATATATATATATATGTATGTATTCTTTTTCTCACTTTAATCTCATAATAACCTTGGGTGGTAGATGTTTTTATTATCCTCATTTGACTGATGAGGGAACTGGAGCTTCAAGAAGTTAACTGATTTCACCAAGATCAGAAAGCTAAAGAGGTGTCTGAGGCAGGATTATGAACTCAGGTCTTCCTGAGTCTGGCACTCTATCCACTGCACTAACCTCGCTGCCTGAATTTGAATCCTGACTCAGATACTCATTAGTTGTGTGAGCCTGGAAAGTCACTTAACCTCTCTGTCCCTCAGTTTCCTGATCTGTAAAATAGGGGGTGATAATAGCGACCCCCTGAAGATTGCTGTTAATAAGCTAAAATAACTCACTAAAGTGCTTTGTGAGTGTTAAAAGTGCTATGTGAATTATTATTGTTATTATTACGTAATAATAAGTCTTAAATGTGAAAATGTTCCAAGTGCCAAAAACCTTTGGACAGAAAACCTCCAGCCCTGGTTTCTAATTTGATATACCCTACTTTTTGATTCATAATGCTTTTAGACTGGACAATTTTTTATTTACCAAATAAAGATTTATTGGGTGCCTACTGAATTCAAGATTCAATGGTAAGCAGGGTTGATGAATAAAAAGATGAGATATAGTCCCTATCCTAAAGGAGTTTATAATCTAGTATGAGAGATAAGATATACAAACAGCTGTAGTACAAGACAAACTGATAAATGTCTGAAGAGCTTTGTGTGTTTCAGAAGAAAAGATTATATATCTAGTGGGAGAGGGATTGATCAGGGAAGGTTTATAGATTCAGGACTTGAAGGGACCTGAGAGCTTATCTGTTCTAACCTCCCATTTTACAGGTAAGGAAGGGATAAAAGTCTAGAGAAGAAAAAGTATCTTACTCAAGATCATATAAGTAGCAGAGCAGAGCCAAGTTTTGAAGTCAGATTCTTTAACTTCTAATTCAAATTTCTTTTCCCTGTACCACATTACACTTCTACTTCATGATTTGAAAGGACATTAAAGCTAAGACTTGAAGAAAGTATTTTGACAGGCAGGAATGAGCAGACAATGGAAGGGAACATGATATTTCAGACAGATGGCACAGTACTGGCAAAGGTAGGAAAGCACAGGAAATGTTTGGGAGACTTCAAAACAAAACCAGTTTGGCTGGAATGTAAGGTACGCATAGGGGGAGCTGTGGGAGATAAACCTAGAAAGGAAAGATGGAGAAAGCATGCAAATGGCTTCAAATATCAGCCTGAGGTGTTTTGACTTGAGTTGAGGGGCAATAGTGCTCCTTTGAAGGATTTTGAACATATGCATGCCATGATCCTGCCTGCATATGCACGCTTATGTTTTCAGATGTATAATGTATCAGTTGTCTAGGATGGATTGGAAAAAAAATGGTAAAATTAGGAGTACCAATTAAGACACTATTGAAATAGTCTAGGTGAATAGTAGTGAAGTCCTCAACTGGAGCAGAGGCACAAGGAATGGAAAAGAAGGTACAGATGTGAGAGACTGTGGAAGTAGAATTGCTAAGACGGAAACTGAATGGATATGAGGAGGAGGAGAAAAGGGTAGATGACTCAGGGTTCTTTAGCTTGTGTTTGAGAAAGTGAAAGTAGCATAAACAGGAATAGGGAAGCAAATAGGAGCGATAGATAGGGTTGAAGGGGAGGAGGGAGAAGCAAAAGTTTAATTTTGGACATCTTGATTTTAAAGTGCTGGTGGATATGCAAGTAAGAAGTCCAGCAGGCAGCTGGAAAAACAGACCCAGGAGTTCAGAAGTAAGCTAGGGCTGGAGCTATAGATCTGAGATTCATCTTCATTGTGATAAGTTGTTTAAAGTTCTGAGAGTGAGTGAGATCTCCAATTAATCAATCAGCAGTTATTAAGTTCCTACTAGGTGCTAGGCACTGTACGGAGCACTGAGGATAGAAAAAGAGGAAAAGAAAATCCCTGCCCTCAAGGAACTTAAAATCTAATGGGGGAGACAACATGCAAAAAAATATATGCAAAGTAAGCTATATACAGGATAAATAGGAAATAATGAACAGAAGAAAGGCGCTAGAACTAAGAAGAGCTGACTGAGGAAGACTTGCTGTAGAAGGTGGGTGTTTTAGTTGGGACTTAAAGAAGATAGGGAGGTCGGTAAGCAGAGTGGAGGAGGGAGAGCACCAAGAGAAAATGTCCAGAGCAAAGATGGAATATCTTGTCCTTTTTTCCAGAAGAGAGAGTAAGAGAGAAGAGAAAGAAAGAGGAGAGAAAAGGAGGGGAGGGGAAGGGAAGGAGGTAGAAAGGGAAAGAAAGGCAAGAGAACCTCTGGAATGTCTATATTGTGTATATGTGTGGATATTATATTTTTTTCTGAAAAATCATATTTTCTCCTGAAAGGTAGCAAAAACAAAAAACAAAGTGAATATCTTGCTGCATATTGTAGTCAAGTATTTAATAGAGGAGAATATTTTTGCCTTCAGGATATTTAAAATTGTAGTCAACATCCACATTGATGAATCATTACCTAAAGATATATCAAGAGTTTTATTCTCTTTCCTGCATAGTGAATCAAGTTTACCTTGAAATGGAATTACTATATTAAATAACACTATTTTCAAAGTTGAACAAACATAATGATTTACAGAAATGTTACATTTATGCTACAGACTTTCATGTTTTTCCCCTTGGCTTTACAGGGCAAATTCCAAGCTCTTATTTCTGTCATTCAAGACTCTTCCTAACACGTACTCAGCTTTCATCTACACAGTTTGTATGCCTGGTCATGCTATTCTACTTATGTGAAGCAGAAGAAAGAAGAGGAAACAATGAATGAAACAAGGAAGGGATAGTCAGAGAGGTAGGGGAGAACCAAGATTGTACTGTATCACAGAAAGCAAGAAAAGCCAAGTTTCAAGGCTATAGTGTCAATGCTACAGAACCTCAAGCAGGTTACAGACTGAGAAAAAGCCAAATGGATTCAACTTACTTGTAAAAATGTATGAATGCTTTATGATTCATCTTGATTTTTAACATGGCTTACTTTTGCAATGTTAGTAAATATGCTTGTGATTGGAAGTTGGTTCCATCCTACTGGGCTTGTCCATAGGGAGATCTTCCCAGATTTTTCTGGGTAGGGCTCAAGCTGGGTGAAATATGAAATGTAACTCTCTAGAATGTAATTTTTTTTGCTACAACTATCCTTGGCACAAAGGTTACAGTAATAACAACCAATCAATGTATGTCCAGAACTTAAGTAACTGTTATTCATCTCAAACCATTCCTCATTTTCCTAGTTCTGTCGATGGCTACCAGTCATTCAGGATTAAAACCTGTTACCGAATTCCTCTCTCTGTCTCTCTTTTACTTAATTACCAGGGTCCTACCCATTCTTCTTTTGTTTTACATTCTTTCCTTTGTGTTTTCATTCCTTCTTTTCTATAGATCATCTTAGACCTAGATTATTATAATTTCTTTCTCTACTACTAAATTAATCCTATATAATATAATCTCATGAATATTGCTAAGAAAAAATAACATCTTGCACATGATGACAGCTCCTTGATCAACACACTTCTATGTCTCCCTTTTGTTTGTAGGATAAAGCCCACATTCCTGTGCCTAGAATTCAAGACTCTTTTTAACATGCTCCCAACTTCATTGGCACGCTTGCACTCCACGTCAAGCTATTCTGCTCACTGTAACCCTCTAATAGGACATCCTAATTCTTGCTTTGACTCTTTATCCATATTATTTTTCTTAGGTAGTTATTCCCTCCTTTACTCTTTCTTCTTAACTCACGGAATGGTAGAGTTGGACAGTCTTAGAAATTATTTCCTTCTTTTTTGAATGCTATTATTCCTAATTACATGTAAAACAATTTATAATATTCATGTAAAAAATTTGGAGTTCTAAATTCTCTCCCTTTCTTTATCCTTTCCCCCTCCCTGAGATGGAAAGCAATTTGGCATGTTATGCATGCACAATCATGCAAAACATTATTCCATTACTTATGTAATGAAAGAAGACAGAAACAAAAAAACCCTATAAAATAAAGTAAAAAATAGTATGCTTCAATCTGCATTCAGACTCCATTAGTTCTTTCTCCAGAAGTGGACAGTAGATTTCATCATGAATCCTCTGAAATTGTCTTAGATCGCTGTATTATTGAGAATAGCTAAGTCATTCACCAGTTGTTCATTGTACAATATTGCTGTTCCTGTGTACAGTGTTCTCCTGGTTCTGCTCACTTCACCTTTCATCTATTCATATAAATCTTGCAGATTTTTCTGAAGTCATCCTGTTCATCAAGAATTTATCTCTTGTAAGCTGCAGTCCTGACATTGCCAACGGCCTGCAGGCGTCTCCGTCTCCCCCTAGGCATCTCAAACAACCAGTCTAAAAACACAATTCATGGAATTTTTTCAAAAACCTCTCTTTTCCCCAAACTTCCTGGATTCCTCAATCATCTAGCATCAGTGTTTTATTCCTTCCTCTCTAACTCTCATGGCACTTATTGTCCTGTCTTATTTGGTCTCTAGAATATGCTACAATATATGGCTAACTTCTTGTGACCTGCTTTTCCTACTAAATTATAAACACCTTGAAGGCAAAGACTACATTTTGTATAGTTCTGTACCCTCAAGACCTAACCTTACAAGTAATAAGCACTTTAAAAAGGCTGGTGACAATGGTGAACAAGTATTTCTTTTTTTGTTGTTTGTTTGAAATTCTATTTTATTTTATTTTTAATTGAATTATTTTATTTGTTTTCAGTGTTTGACAATCACTTCCATATATCTTAGATTTTTTTCCTCTCCCTCCCCCTAACTCCCCTCTCCCTCCTTTCTCCCTCCCTGAGATGGCAATACAATCTGATACAGGTTTGACACATAAATTCCTATTAACTACATGTTGCATAGAAGAATTAGAATGAATGGAAGGAAACCATAAAACAAAACAAAACAAAATATAATACAAAAGAAAATAGTCTGTTTCTATCTGCAATCCAATTCCACAATTCTTTCTCTGGATGTGGAAGGCGTTTTGCCTCAAGAATCCATTGGAAAATTTTTTAAGTCCATACATTGCAATGAAGTACCAATTTTACCAGAAAAATTTCTTGCACACTGTGGTTGGTGCTGTGTACAAAGTTCTCCTAGTTCTGCTTCTTTCATTCAGCCTCAGTTCATATAAGTCCTTTTCAGGCCTCTCTGAAGTCTTCCTGTTCATCATTTCTTATAGCATAATAGTATTCCATTACATTCATATTCCACAGCTTGTTCAGTCATTCCCCAATTGATAATCATCCCCTTGATTTCCAGTTTTTGTCACCACAAAGAGAGCTGCTATAAATATTTTTGTACATGGGGGACCCTTTCCCATTTTTATGATCTCTTGGAGATACAATCCTAGAAGCGATATTGCTGGATCAAAGGGTATACACATTTTTGTAGCCCTTTGGGCATAGTTCCAAAACTGCTCTCCAGAATGTTTGGATGAGCTCACAGTTCTACCAACAATGAATTAGTGTTCCAACTCTCCCACATCTTCTCCAACATTTATCATCTTTCTGTTTTGTCATGTTAGCCAATGTGATAGATGTGGTACAGTACCTCAGAGCCTGTTTTGATTTGCATCTCTCTAATGAATAGTGATTTAGAGCATTTTTTCATAAGATTATAGATAGCTTTAATTTCTTCCTCTGAAAACTCCCTGTTCACATCCTTTGACCACTTATCAATCGGGGAATGACTTGTATTCTTGTACATTTGACTCAGTTCTCTATATATTTAAGAAATGAGACCTTTATCACAGATACTAGTTGCAAAAATTCTTTCCCAGTTTTCTGCTTCCCTCCCAATCTTGGTTGCATCGGATTTATTTGTGCAAAAATAAGCAAGTATTTCTTGAACATTTACAATATATCTAGAGTGGGAAATATATAGATGACAGATGATAAATAATAGAAGAAAGATATAGAAAGAGAGATGAAAAGTGATAGGAGAGAGAGAGGGAGAGAGAGAGAGAGAGAGAGAGAGAGAGAGAGAGACCTGAAATGACATGACATAGTGGAAAACAATCTGAATCTGGAGACAGAAGACCTGGGCTCTAATCTTTGCTTTACTAACTTACTGCCTGTGTGGACCTTGGCAAGTCACTCAATTTCTCTGGACCTCAATTTCCTCATTTTTAAAACTAAGGGATAAGATTAGGATGATTGCTAAGGAACTTTTAACTCTAAATCTATGATTTTACCATGCTAAGTCTTTTAATAAGGGAGAACATTTATATGGTAGTATTTTAATTTGCAAAGTGCTTTATAAATATTATCTCTTTTAACCTTTCTGAGTCTTGGTTCCTTATCTCATAGACTAGTAATATCTAATAGACGATCTCAAAGTTCCCTTCCAACTCCAGAACTTAGTATCCTAAAAAAAAAATACTAAAGCATAGACACATGTACATGCATGCATGTACACATACATGCACACATGCACGCACATACAGAGATAGAGAGCACAGAGTGAATTGAATAGGATGGGACCATATCTTAAAAGAAATTAAGGTAAATGGTGAGAGAGAAATGCAGTGGGAGGAAAGAGGGTGAAATGGAATGGGGTAAATTATATCTCATTCAAAAGGCAAGCAGGAGACTTTTTAGTGGAAGGAAAAAGAGGAGAGCTGAGAAAAAAACAAGAAGTTTACCCTCATCACATTCGACTAAAGGAAGGAATAAAATGCACACTCATTTTGGTATGAAAACCTATCTTACAATACAGGAAAGTGGGGGAGAAGGAGATAAGCAAGGGGGGGTGATGATGGAAGGGAGGGCAATGGGAGGAGGGAGCAATTTGAAGTCAACACTCGGGGAGGGACAGGATCAAAAGACAGAATAGAAACAATGGGGGGGCAGGATAGGATGGGGGGAAATACAGTTAGTCTTACATAACATGACTATTATCAAAGTCATTTGCAAAACTACACAGATAGGGCCTATATTGAATTGCCTGCCTTCCCAAAGGGAATGGGTGGGGAGGGAGGGATGGGGAGAATTTGGAACTCAAAGTTTTAGGAACAACTGTTTAGTATTGTTCTTGCTAGTAGGAAATAAGAAATACAGTCAATGGGGAATAGAAAGTCATCTGGCCCTACAGGACAAAAGAGAAGATGGGGATAAGAGAAGGGAGGGATGATAGAAGAGAGGGCAGATTGGTGATATGGAAAATTAGATTGCTTGGTTGGGGGGAGGGGATAAAAGGGGAGAAAATCTGGAACCCAAAATTTTGTGAAAATGAATGTAAAAAGTTAAATAAATTTTTATTAAAAAAAATAGAATAAATTTAAAGAAATTTTGTTGTTTTCTTTTATTATATAACCTACATTTCCCAATATATCCCTCCCCTCTTCTGCTTCCAGGGAGCTATCTCTTACAACAAAAAATTTAAACGATGAAAAAAATAACATCCACAAAATTAAACAACACATAAATTAAATCCAGCGCTATACACAATATTGAACACCCACAGAAGTACATTTTTATATTTCTTCTTTGGGACCAAGTCTGGTCAGGATAATTTCAGAGCATTCAGTTTCTTTTGATGTTGCTCTTTTCATTTACATTTTTGTAGTCATTGCATAGTGCTTTCTTCCAGTTACTTCAATCTGTATCAGTTCAAAGTCTTCCTAGGAAAGACTTTTAAGATATATCAGAAGATTGTAAGATCCTTGAAGGAATTGCTGGGATGGTTTTGTGTTTTAAGTCTTTGTATCTGCAGCACTTAGCAGGGTATCTGGCATGTAGTAAGTGTTTAATAAATGCTTATTGAATTTAACTGAAATAATTAATACAAATATTGCTCAGCATTTATACAGGAATCCCCAAAACCTCATATGTTGAGCTAATGAGAATCCTACACTGCAAAACTTTTTATACGTGGATGAATGAAATCCTCATTTCTCCAGCTAAGTGATATAGTGAATAGAGCACCGAACCTGAAGACAGAAAGAGCTGACTTTGAATTCTGCCTCAGGTACTTTAACACTGTATGACCCTGAGTAAGTCACTTAATCTCTGCAGGCCTCATTTTCCTCATCTGTAAAATAAGGATAATAATGGCTCCCTGATCTCAGGGTTGTCTTGAGGATGAAATAAGATAATACTTGCAAACTACTTTGCAAGCCTTAAAGTGCTATAAAAAGTGCTAGCTATTATTTTTATTAATATTAATAACAATTCTTGTCCTTTCTTTCCTAGACAGAACTGTACTTTATTTGTTGTTGTTTGGTTATTTGGTCATGTCCAGCTCTTCATGACCCTGTGGACGATGTTGCCCCTTGGGTTTTCTTGGCAAAGATCCTGGAGTTGTTGCCATTTCCTCCTCTAGTAGATGTACTGTGTTACACTTTACTAAAAAACACAGATCCATGTAATTTCCAACAGTACAGCAATCAGAGATACAGCTCAGTGGAACAGCTGTCAGGTGTAGCATAATAACGTAGGGTCCAATGATCTACCAGTTCAACCACACTGACCAGTACCCAGTGGATTGTAAGAAACAGGGGAAATACCTGACATACCAATGTGTACATGCATTCATGAACACATGTGTTTGACTCCACACACACATAACTGCCAACACTCAGCTTATTTACCAGTTCCCTGGTGTTTCTAACGGACAATAATTCTGCAATCAATTTTGTAATATACATACAACCAACTGGGTGAAATTGCAGAATTTCTTCCTCAAATCCTTTTGCAGGCAGAGTTCACTGCCTGCTATTGCTCACAGAACGGAAAGGAGCAGAATGCCCTTTTTGTGGCTCATTAAACAAGTGCAGTCATGTTATTTATTCCATTTCTCGTTCACCTTAGAAAGCACTACGTTGTCTACCAGCTGTCACTCTTAGTTCCTCTTTTTGTTATGTACTGGAGCAGTTCATAGGACCTGTGAATAGTTTAGCTTCTTGCTCTCTTGTCCTCTTTCTCAGTTAACCTGGTAGCTAGTTCCCCACTTGACTTGACCTGGGTACTTTTTGAAAGCAAAATGGCTGATGGTAATTATCTCCAAGATTCTTTAGCTATCTCTAAAACAGCATGATACTATTGTGTACTTCTGTTCCTCTGGCTAGCATTCTTATTTCCAGAACTTTTCTGGACTTTTGGGGGTGGCTGCTCCTTCTTGTGTCATCCTCCTAATTATTCTTTCTCCTCATGCTTGATGGCTCAATATAATTAAGTGACGTACTCCAAAATAAAGACAGAAGTGGTGATTTACATCCCCATCAGCTGGAAAACACTGGTTCCCCACCATGTGGAGTGTGAGTTCAAACCCTTTCTTTTAAAAGCAGCAACTCAGTCCACACAGCTGCAAAATAGAGTAATTTAATAAACTGTAAGACTTGTTCAGAGAGTCTTGCTTGTGTCTTAAAAAGTAGTGCTTTCCTTAAAATATTGAGATTGGTAGCACCAGATAAGAAAGCCTATGCACATTTATTTGATCTTTTAAAAGAGTTAATAAAAGAGAACTTTAATGATCCTCCAGTTATTAATATCAAATGAGGCTTAAAGCAGAAAGGACTTAGGCTTGGCTAAGGTGAGAGCTATTCATAGTTGAAATTGAAGAGATTTTCTCTGGATTGTGAGGTCTTTCAATTGTTCCTATTTGCATATGGCATAGTACTGACTACATCTGGCCCCTCAACACTCCAGAGTCTTCTATATGAGACACATAATCATATAAAAGATTTGATCTAACCATATACATTGGGAAACCAAGTGGATGACCAATGTCTGTTGTGTAGAATATGATTATGCAACAGGATAGACAATCCATAGAGCTCATCAAGACAGACACTACAATTTGATAGGCAGCCTGGGCCAAGAATTTAGTAAGAAGAGAGTAAGCTTGATTGTTTCTGGGAAAATGCAGTGCTGTAAATGACCTCACACTTCTCAGTGCAACAGGCGCATCTTTTGAACTGATACCCTACCTGTGATGTTGTATGGAAATATTGCAGTCTACAAAGAATTGAGAATCACACCCCCTCCCTCCAAAGCAAATGGAGAGGCTCAATGGAGAGGTATAAGAAGATTAAGGAATTATAGAAGATAGGGAATACTCTCAAAGAAATGCATGACTGGAAAAAAGGTAGGGTTGTTCACATACTCGGAACAAGGGATACTCAATGGCAGCTCATATACTCCATTGTTGTCTATGCAAAGTCAAGATAACTAGAAGAAAGCCTTCAGCATATTGGGTGGACCTTCTGATGAGAGTTGAGCAGAATGGGTAGGAATGGATGGGTTTGCAATAGCTGTTATTAGAGGGAGTCCACAAGCTGATGAGACAAATCTATGGATCTATTAGTGTATGATAGTAAAATATTTAAAAATCTTTTTTGAAAACATTCAAAATATACAATATCTCCTTTAAAGATCATATAGTGATGATAACACTGTTCTTTGTCTTAGAAGATCTGTCTTTGAGTCTTATTTCTAAACATATATTAGCTAAGGTCACATTAATTTCTTCATCTGTAAAAGGGGGGGTAATAATACCTTTACTATCTTCCTCATGGGGTTATTGTGTGGAAAGTGCTTTATCAGCCTTTAGAGATTAAATAAATGGGAACTATTATTTTAATGCAAAATAAAGCCATACTTTAGCTTGCTTTTGAGTAATCTAGCATGATTCCCTATAAATGTTTAAATTCAAACATTAAACACCAGTTATGTACAAGGGACTATTCTAGGCATTAGAAGTATGGTGACAAACACGAAACAGTCTCTGTCCTGAAGGAAATAATATTCTTTCTTAAATTATTTTTCAATTAACAAATATTTTCTATCTCATTTCCTCATTCCCATATTAAGAGAGAGAGAGACAGAGACAGAGAAAGAGAGGTGGAGAGAAGGGAGGAGAGAAGATAAAAGGATTCTTATAACAATTATGCATAGCCAAGCAAATTCAATCCATTAACCATATCTAGAAGTGTGTCTATCTCACTCTGAATTTTTGGCAGAAGTGTTCACGGGCTTCATCTCTAGTCCTCTGTAATTATGACTTGTTGGAATTTCAGATGTCTACCACCATTCTTGGCTCACTGATAACTTTAGACAAGTCAGTTTCAATTAAATGATAGTATTAGAAGTCAGATCTTAATGTTTAGAATGAAATGAGAGGAGAGTAGGTGTAGCTACTGAATATAAATGATTTTTCTCCTTTTAATTAATAAGGGGAGGAGGAATACAGAATGAAAGTTGGAGGGGATGGCTAGATCAAGTGAGGGTTTTTTTTTTTAAGGACGAAGGTAGGACATGGATGTGTTTTTAGGCAGCAGCAAAGGAAGTCAGTAGACGCAGTTGGTTTTTTTTTAAGGACGAAGGTAGACATGGATGTGTTTTTAGGAAGCAGCAAAGAAGTCAGTAGACAGGGAGTAATTGAAGACAAGTCCTGCTTTAATGGACCAGGGCCAGCATCTTCCTGACTTCAGGTCTTGATTATTAAAGTCTATACAGCACTTTAAAGCTTACACAGCACTGTGTGTGTGTGTGTGTGTGTGTGTGGGTTGTGCATAAGCACACAAATATATATGTATATAGACATATTCATATATATGTGTGTATATGTATATACTTATATATTTGTGTGTATATACTTCTATGTGTGTGTGTATATATACTACATATATATATATATATATATGTATGTATTCTTTTTTCTCACTTTAATCTCATAATAACCTTGGGTGGTAGATGTTTTTATTATCCTCATTTGACTGATGAGGGAACTGGAGCTTCAAGAAGTTAACTGATTTCACCAAGATCAGAAAGCTAAAGAGGTGTCTGAGGCAGGATTATGAACTCAGGTCTTCCTGAGTCTGGCACTCTATCCACTGCACTACCTCGCTGCCTAGAATTTGAATCCTGACTCAGATACTCATTAGTTGTGTGAGCCTGGAAAGTCACTTAACCTCTCTGTCCCTCAGTTTCCTGATCTGTAAAATAGGGGTGATAATAGCGACCCCCTGCAAGATTGCTGTTAATAAGCTAAAATAACTCACTAAAGTGCTTTGTGAGTGTTAAAAGTGCTATGTGAATTATTATTGTTATTATTACGTAATAATAAGTCTTAAATGTGAAAATGTTCCAAGTGCCAAAAACCTTTGGACAGAAAAACTCCAGCCCTGGTTTCTAATTTGATATACCCTACTTTTTGATTCATAATGCTTTTAGACTGGACAATTTTTTATTTACCAAATAAAGATTTATTGGGTGCCTACTGAATTCAAGATTCAATGGTAAGCAGGGTTGATGAATAAAAAGATGAGATATAGTCCCTATCCTAAAGGAGTTTTATAATCTAGTATGAGAGATAAGATATACAAAACAGCTGTAGTACAAGGACAAACTGATAAATGTCTGAAGAGCTTTGTGTGTTTCAGAAGAAAAGATTATATATCTAGTGGGAGAGGGATTGATCAGGGAAGGTTTATAGATTCAGGACTTGAAGGGACCTGAGAGCTTATCTGTTCTAACCTCCCATTTTACAGGTAAGGAAGGGGACAAAAGTCTAGAGGAAGAAAAAGTATCTTACTCAAGATCATATAAGTAGCAGAGCAGAGCCAAGTTTTGAAGTCAGATTCTTTAACTTCTAATTCAAATTTCTTTTTCCCCTGTACCACATTACACTTCTACTTCATGATTTGAAAGGACATTAAAGCTAAGGACTTGAAGAAAGTATTTTGACAGGCAGGAATGAGCAGACAATGGAAGGGAACATGATATTTCAGACAGATGGCACAGTACTGGCAAAGGTAGGAAAGCACAGGAAATGTTTGGGAGACTTCAAACAAACCAGTTTGGCTGGAATGTAAGGTACGCATAGGGGGAGCTGTGGGAGATAAACCTAGAAAGGAAAGATGGAGAAAGCATGCAAATGGCTTCAAATATCAGCCTGAGGTGTTTTGACTTGAGTTGAGGGGCAATAGTGCTCCTTTGAAGGATTTTGAACATATGCATGCCATGATCCTGGCCTGCATATGCACGCTTATGTTTTCAGATGTATAATGTATCAGTTGTCTAGGATGGATTGGAAAAAAATGGTAAAATTAGGAGTACCAATTAAGACACTATTGAAATAGTCTAGGTGAATAGTAGTGAAGTCCTCAACTGGAGCAGAGGCACAAGGAATGGAAAAGAAGGTACAGATGTGAGAGACTGTGGAAGTAGAATTGCTAAGACGGAAACTGAATGGATATGAGGAGGAGGAGAAAAAGGGTAGATGACTCAGGGTTCTTTAGCTTGTGTTTGAGAAAGTGAAAGTAGCATAAACAGGAATAGGGAAGCAAATAGGAGCGATAGATAGGGTTGAAGGGGAGGAGGGAGAAGCAAAAAGTTTAATTTTGGACATCTTGATTTTAAAGTGCTGGTGGGATATGCAAGTAAGAAGTCCAGCAGGCAGCTGGAAAAACAGACCCAGAGTTCAGAAGTAAGCTAGGGCTGGAGCTATAGATCTGAGATTCAATCTTCATTGTGATAAGTTGTTAAAGTTCTGAGAGTGAGTGAGATCTCCAATTAATCAATCAGCAGTTATTAAGTTCCTACTAGGTGCTAGGCACTGTACGGAGCACTGAGGATAGAAAAAGAGGAAAAGAAAATCCCTGCCCTCAAGGAACTTAAAATCTAATGGGGGAGACAACATGCAAAAAAATATATGCAAAGTAAGCTATATACAGGATAAATAGGAAATAATGAACAGAAGAAAGGCGCTAGAACTAAGAAGAGCTGACTGAGGAAGACTTGCTGTAGAAGGTGGGTGTTTTAGTTGGGACTCTAAAGAAGATAGGGAGGTCGGTAAGCAGAGTGGAGGAGGGAGAGCACCAGAGAAAATGTCCAGAGCAAAGATGGAATATCTTGTCCTTTTTTCCAGAAGAGAGAGTATAGAGAGAAGAGAAAGAAAGAGGAGAGAAAAGGAGGGGAGGGGAAGGGAAGGAGGTAGAAAGGGAAAGAAAGGCAAGAGAACCTCTGGGAATGTCTATATTGTGTATATGTGTGGATATTATATTTTTTTCTGAAAAATCATATTTTCTCCTGAAAGGTAGCAAAAACAAAAAACAAAGTGAATATCTTGCTGCATATTGTAGTCAAGTTATTTAATAGAGGAGAATATTTTTGCCTTCAGGATATTTAAAATTGTAGTCAACATCCACATTGATGAATCATTACCTAAAGATATATCAAGAGTTTTATTCTCTTTCCTGCATAGTGAATCAAGTTTACCTTGAAATGGAATTTACTATATTAAATAACACTATTTTCAAAGTTGAACAAACATAATGATTTACAGAAATGTTTACATTTATGCTACAGACTTTCATGTTTTCCCTTGGCTTACAGGGCAAATTCCAAGCTCTTATTTCTGTCATTCAAGACTCTTCCTAACACGTACTCAGCTTTCATCTACACAGTTGTATGCCTGGTCATGCTATTCTACTTATGTGAAGCAGAAGAAAGAAGAGGAAACAATGAATGAAACAAGGAAGGGATAGTCAGAGAGGTAGGGGGGAGAACCAAGATTGTACTGTATCACAGAAAGCAAGAAAAGCCAAGTTTCCAAGGCTATAGTGTCAATGCTACAGAAACCTCAAGCAGGTTACAGACTGAGAAAAAGCCAAATGGATTCAACTTACTTGTAAAATGTATGAATGCTTTATGATTCATCTTGATTTTTAACATGGCTTACTTTTGCAATGTTAGTAAATATGCTTGTGATTGGAAGTTGGTTCCATCCTACTGGGCTGTCCATAGGGAGATCTTCCCAGATTTTTCTGGGTAGGGCTCAAGCTGGGTGAAATATGAAATGTAACTCTCTAGAATGTAATTTTTTTGCTACAACTATCCTTGGCACAAAGGTTACAGTAATAACAACCAATCAATGTATGTCCAGAAACTTAAGTAACTGTTATTCATCTCAAACCATTCCTCATTTTCCTAGTTCTGTCGATGGCTACCAGTCATTCAGGATTAAAACCTGTTACCTCGAATTCCTCTCTCTGTCTCTCTTTTACTTAATTACCAGGTCCTACCCATTCTTCTTTTGTTTTACATTCTTTCCTTTGTTTTTCATTCCTTCTTTTCTATAGATCATCTTAGACCTAGATTATTATAATTTCTTTCTCTACTACTAAATTAATCCTATATAATATAATCTCATGAATATTGCTAAAAAATAACATCTTGCACATGATGACAGCTCCTTGATCAACACACTTCTATGTCTCCCTTTTGTTTGTAGGATAAAGCCCACATTCCTGTGCCTAGAATTCAAGACTCTTTTTAACATGCTCCCAACTTCATTGGCACGCTTTGCACTCCACGTCAAGCTATTCTGCTCACTGTAACCCTCTAATAGGACATCCTAATTCTTGCTTTGACTCTTTATCCATATTATTTTTCTTAGGTAGTATTCCCTCCTTTTACTCTTTCTTCTTAACTCACGGAATGGTAGAGTTGGACAGTCTTAGAAATTATTTCTTCTTTTTTGAATGCTATTATTCCTAATTACATGTAAAACAATTTATAATATTCATGTAAAAAATTTGGAGTTCTAAATTCTCTCCCTTTCTTTATCCTTTCCCCCTCCCTGAGATGGAAAGCAATTTGGCATGTTATGCATGCACAATCATGCAAAACATTATTCCATTACTTATGTAATGAAAGAAGACAGAAACAAAAAAAACCCTATAAAATAAAGTAAAAAATAGTATGCTTCAATCTGCATTCAGACTCCATTAGTTCTTTCTCCAGAAGTGGACAGTAGATTTCATCATGAATCCTCTGAAATTGTCTTAGATCGCTGTATTATTGAGAATAGCTAAGTCATTCACAGTTGTTCATTGTACAATATTGCTGTTCCTGTGTACAGTGTTCTCCTGGTTCTGCTCACTTCACCTTTCATCTATTCATATAAATCTTGCAGATTTTTCTGAAGTCATCCTGTTCATCAAGAATTTATCTCTTGTAAGCTGCAGTCCTGACATTGCCAACGGCCTGCAGGCGTCTCCGTCTCCCCTAGGCATCTCAAACAACCAGTCTAAAACACAATTCATGGAATTTTTTCAAAAACCTCTCTTTTCCCCAAACTTCCTGGATTCCTCAATCATTCAGATCAGTGTTTATTCCTTCCTCTTAACTCTCATGGCACTTATTGTCTGTCTTATTTGGTCTCTAGAATATGCTACAATATATGGCTAACTTCTTTGTGACCTGCTTTTCCTACTAAATTATAAACACCTTGAAGGCAAAGACTACATTTTGTATAGTTCTGTACCCTCAAGACCTAACCTTACAAGTAATAAGCACTTTAAAAAGGCTGGTGACAATGGTGAACAAGTATTTCTTTTTTTGTTGTTTGTTTGAAATTCTATTTTATTTTATTTTTTAATTGAATTATTTTATTTGTTTTCAGTGTTTGACAATCACTTCCATATACCTTAGATTTTTTTCCTCTCCCTCCCCCTAACTCCCCTCTCCCTCCTTTCTCCCTCCCTGAGATGGCATACAATCTGATACAGGTTTGACACATAAATTCCTATTAACTACATGTTGCATAGAAGAATTAGAATGAATGGAAGAAACCATAAAACAAAACAAAACAAAATATAATACAAAAGAAAATAGTCTGTTTCTATCTGCAATCCAATTCCACAATTCTTTCTCTGGATGTGGAAGGCGTTTTGCCTCAAGAATCCATTGGAAATTTTTTAAGTCCATACATTGCAATGAAGTACCAATTTTACCAGAAAAATTTCTTGCACACTGTGGTTGGTGCTGTGTACAAAGTTCTCCTAGTTCTGCTTCTTTCATTCAGCCTCAGTTCATATAAGTCCTTTCAGGCCTCTCTGAAGTCTTCCTGTTCATCATTTCTTATAGCATAATAGTATTCCATTACATTCATATTCCACAGCTTGTTCAGTCATTCCCCAATTGATAATCATCCCCTTGATTTCCAGTTTTTGGTCACCACAAAGAGAGATGCTATAAATATTTTTGTACATGGGGGACCCTTTCCCATTTTTATGATCTCTTGGGGATACAATCCTAGAAGCGATATTGCTGGATCAAAGGGTATACACATTTTTGTAGCCCTTTGGGCATAGTTCCAAACTGCTCTCCAGAATGTTTGGATGAGCTCACAGTTCTACCAACAATGAATTAGTGTTCCAACTCTCCCACATCTTCTCCAACATTTATCATCTTTCTGTTTTGTCATGTTAGCCAATGTGATAGATGTGGTACAGTACCTCAGAGCTGTTTTGATTTGCATCTCTCTAATGAATAGTGATTTAGAGCATTTTTTCATAAGATTATAGATAGCTTTAATTTCTTCCTCTGAAAACTCCCTGTTCACATCCTTTGACCACTTATCAATCGGGGAATGACTTGTATTCTTGTACATTTGACTCAGTTCTCTATATATTTAAGAAATGAGACCTTTATCACAGATACTAGTTGCAAAAATTCTTTCCCAGTTTTCTGCTTCCCTCCCAATCTTGGTTGCATCGGATTTATTTGTGCAAAAATAAGCAAGTATTTCTTGAACATTTACAATATATCTAGAGTGGGAAATATATAGATGACAGATGATAAATAATAGAAGAAAGATATAGAAAGAGAGATGAAAAGTGATAGGAGAGAGAGAGGGAGAGAGAGAGAGAGAGAGAGAGAGAGAGAGAGAGACCTGAAATGACATGACATAGTGGAAAACAATCTGAATCTGGAGACAGAAGACCTGGGCTCTAATCTTTGCTTTACTAACTTACTGCCTGTGTGACCTTGGGCAAGTCACTCAATTTCTCTGGACCTCAATTTCCTCATTTTTAAAACTAAGGGATAAGATTAGATGATTGCTAAGGAACTTTTAACTCTAAATCTATGATTTTACCATGCTAAGTCTTTTAATAAGGGAGAACATTTATATGGTAGTATTTTAATTTGCAAAGTGCTTTATAAATATTATCTCTTTTAACCTTTCTGAGTCTTGGTTCCTTATCTCATAGACTAGTAATATCTAATAGACGATCTCAAAGTTCCCTTCCAACTCCAGAACTTAGTATCCTAAAAAAAAAATACTAAAGCATAGAAAAGGAATGTAAATCATCAGCCCAAAGCAAAAACATAAATGTCCAAGATAACATCTCAGAACACACTCTTCTTTCAGTTTTGTAAGCCTAGTGTCTCTAGAAAGGGTTTTTCTTTCTCTGATTTTAATTCAACAAACATTTTTTATGTTGGGCTTTTCACAGAAAGAGGAAGTAGAAAGCCATAACCTACTATACAAATCTTTCTAGCATAAAACTAAAACAATTTTTTCTTCAGGTCTTCCTGGGACAAGAAAGTGAGTGCATCAACAAAACAATGAAAAGTGTTTATATGGCTACATAGATAACTATGGAAATTCATACATATCACTGGACATAAATTACATTCTGAAACAATTTCTAAATAATGCCCCTAAATAACTACTATATCTTAAATATCCAACTAAATTATGAGGGGCAAAAAAAAAAAAAAAAAAGAGCTTAGCACTGACTGCTCTCTTCATGATAACCAATTTCATTTAATCCAACCTATTTACTAAGTAACTACTGTGTACACTGTGGTAGATGGAGAAAAGACATAAAATTAAAGACATTTTCTAGCTCTTCTAGAGCTTACAATTTAGTAAGGGAGGGACCTGCTGTTAATACAAGTAATCAAGCATATTAAGAGTATGACAGGCAAATCATAAAACAAAGACATATACAAAACATGTATGTGTGGAAATACAAAAATGGTTACCATTGTTATGGAAATTGTTTAATGCAGTGTTGAAATAGAACAAGGATTTCTTATAGATAGAATCATTCTTGTTTCTAGATGATAATGTGCTGATTGTATCAAGCTCGAGAACATTCCAAAGCCTTATTAATGAGAACTCCAGTTTCACTTCACAATCTACAGGTGTTAAACCAAGTAGATGAATCATTTAATCAACAAATATTTATAACTGACTACTATGAGTCAAGCAGTGTGTTAGGTGCTGGGGATTCAAAGAAAAAGCACATTCTATCACTGAGGCAACATGCAGATATACATACATACATAAACATATACGTGTGTGTGTTCATCCTTCGTTACCAAAGAAGACCATGCCATTAGAGAAATAATGCCATGACTTGCACTTGACTTTGTTTTGAGTGAGGGAGGGCTGTGCAGGTCACCAGCCTCACTTCTCCAGAGCCATCTGAATCCAATGACCAGATATTCACCAGGATGACTAGAGATGACCCAGGATGAGGCAATTGGGGTTAAGGACTTGCCCAAGGTCACACAGCTAGTGAACGTCAAGTGTCTGAGGTGAGATTTGAACTCAGGTCCTCCTGGCTCCTTCACTGGTGCTCTATTCACTGCACCACACACATACTCAATACATAGATACATATATAGATACAAATGCTTTCTATGAAGGCACTAGCAGCCAAAGGACTCGTTTGAGTTGTTTTGAAGGAAACCAGGGATTCTTAGAGGCAGAGGTGAGGAGGGAGGACATTCTAGACTCAGGTGCCAACAATACAAAGGCATGGAGATGGGAGGTGAAACATTATGTATGAAAAATAGCAGATGGTGTATACAGAGAAAAGAAGTGACTGTTACAGAACCTTAGGGTATTCCCAATTAGTAGGTATGACATAGCTGAAGACCCAAGGAGACTGAGAATCAGCAGGCAGGTAGGAAGACAACCAAAAGAATACATATTATCTATGAAATGCAGCTGAGATAGTCTACACACACACACACACACACACACACACACACACACACACCCACCCCACATATTATCATGGATAGATACTGAAGATGAATGATCAGAACTGAATATTAGGAAAACAGTAGATTTCAATGATTTCAATGATCCCATATTTCTGCATATAGCAAAACCTACTTTTAAATGCCAATATTCTACTGGTGATATTACATGATTACAAATTATGGAGTACCACAATGTCTTAAGAATCAAAATTGAGACGAGTAGTTTTCCAAAGCTGTATAATCCTGATCATGTCACTAGACCATACTGAGTCTCAATTTCCTCATCAATAATATGGTGGTTGTGAGAAAAGTTCATTACAAACTTGAAAATGCTGTATGAATATAATTGATTATTATAGCATTTGGGACATCCCTCACACATGAGTCTCTCCCAAAAGCTAACCCAGGTTGGAGAAATTGCGGGCTGGCAGCTACTCAGAAGTGAGTCCCCAGTGAATTGTTTGCTTTTACTAGTCAGGCAATAGACACATTAATTCAAAACAAGACCTTTAATCAAATATCATAGTAAATGAAGTTAACAGGATCCTCCTCCTTCCCCAGAACAAATGAGGTATATTCTCCTATAGGTTATCATAACACCAGTGTACAAAGCACTCACACAGGCAACACATGACCATGAAATATATATCAAGTGGCACAGACAGAGAATGTTCAGATGTGACCAGAACTAATAAATGGAAGGATATGTCACAAATCCACGTGGTTGGGTTATTCAGTTACATTCATGGTCAAGAAGCACACATGGTTATATTAGGAGTATGCTGGCAAATGTTTAACAACTGGATTTCTAAAGAAAAAGAAAAGTGTACAGATGAGGAGAGGCAGAGCAGTACAGTGAACATAAAACTGAATGTGGAGTCAGGAAGACTTGGGCTCAAATCCTGTCCTTGACATATATTAGCTGGGTAACCATGGGCAAACCACTTAATCTCTCTCAAACCTCAGTTTCCTCATCTGTAAAATAGAGATAATGATAACCCTAGTATCCGTTTCATAGGATTAATGTGGTGCTTAGATGAGATAAGAGATGCAAAGTTCTTTTTGAATTCTAAAACTATAAATGTCAGGTATTATCAAAACAAGAAAGACACTGAAAACTATCAATAATACAGATTGATTTGGCCATCACAACAGTCAGTCTGACTGTAGCTGTGGAAATAAATCAACTTTTTAAGGTTGGAAAAATAACTTTTTAAAGGTTGGAATATATTTTCTACTCCAGGTGTGCCAACAGCTGAACCCCGTGAGGGAGGATCTCAGCTGCTATAGCTGAAGGGCACTGGGACTTCCCCTGAACCTGTTGCTACAGCAGCTGCTGTCGGGCTAATGAACAGCATGAAGGTGGGAGGGAGAGAGGAAGGAAGAAAGAAACCCCAGTTGAGGTGATCTATATTTATTAGCAGCCACTTACGTTGGAGACTAAGGAAGTTGAGTTTCTTTTATTTATAGGAGGAAATCTATACACTTTCTGACCCACGACCCTCTTGAGGGGAGGGGTTCTTCTTCATCTCCATCCCCTGGGAAACTTCTCAACTCTGGGCTAGCATCATCTCCTGGCTCTAGGATATTGATGAGTCTACTGATGATCACTGTTTAAAAGGAAAAAAAATCTGTCCTGGACTCAACCCCAGCCCACTTATAACTGTTTCTTTGCTTAGATCTGGGGTTTGCTTCTTAGTGGGACCTTTGGGGGATCCTATTTAGGGAGATCAAGTTCAATCCTGAATTTTTAATGTATAAAAAAAGTAGACAAATAGATGACTTATACCCTACATCATTATATTTGGATAACTGTGGCCAGAGCTAAAGTGTCAGTGTGTGGGAAGCAGAGAAGACTGACAAAGGGGAGATATCAAATTCTACTGCCTAAGCATTCAGGCCATTATTATTGCCAACTTGAGGAAACTCTCTACTCCTTACTAGATCTTTTAGCTTCCCCTCCTGCAGAGCCAAGTGGGCCCTACACACATCTCTGGGAAGCCCCTCTCTACTCTTTGGGCTGCCTAGAACACCAGGCTGATTGTACACAGGCAGCAGGGAGCTGGACTTTCACTTAGCCTGCCCAGTCATTAGGCGTCTGTCTAAAAGAGGAAGGTGTCGTCGATAATGGGAACCCAAGCCACTGAACTGTCACATGCCCTGAGCATTGTGGCTTACCACAGCTGCATATGGTGATCTCTGAGTTTTTTGAGTGGGCTGATCTCCAAAAACAAGGAAAGAAGAGTTGAATGGTCTTGCTGATACCTTTCCTTAGCCAGTTAGGAATCATGAGATTCCTCTGGAGGATGCCAGCCTGTGTTTTTTTTTGATCTGATCTGTGTCTCTCTGGCCTCTCCTGTTTGTTCAACTCAGGGAACTTCTTTTCAGACTTTTTGGCTTGAGAAGAGCCTGCTCAGCTCTGCATTCCAGCAACCAAAACAACATTTCAATGGTTTCTTGGAAAGCTCTCTATATAGCACTGGGGTTTTTTGTTTGCTTCACAGTTGATAATATAGGTTGTTCAATTGTTTAAGCATCCAAATTCTTATTTTGTATTTTTATTTATTTTGGTAGACATTTCTCAAGAACTTTTTTTTATTTCATTAAATATTTTCCAATAACACATGGAATTTTTAACAATCATTTAAAAAAAATTTTGAGTTTCAAATTCTCTTTCCCTTGGGTGGCTTCTCCATCCTTTGAGAAGGTAAGCACTTTGATTTTGATTATACATGAGATCATGCCAAACATATTTACCATGTTGCAAAATAAAACAATGACAATAAAGTTTTAAAAGTATACTTTAAGCCTTCATTTTATTTTTTCAAACTTATTTGTTTTAAATTTTCAACAATCACTTCCATAATCACTTTAAAATTTTCTTCCCCTCCCCAAGATGACATGCAATCTTATATGGGCTCTACACATATATTCTTATTAAATATATTTTCACATTAGTCATATTGCATAAAGAATTAAAATGAATGGGAGAAAGCATGAATAAAACTAAACAAAAAACTAAACATAACAAAAGAGAAAATAGTCTACTTCACTCTGCGTTCCAACTCTCTAGTTCTTTCTCTGGATACGGATGACATTTTGCATCATGAGTCCTTTGCAAATGTTTTAGATCCTTGTCTTGCCTTATTCCTTGGAGGACTTGGTCCTTAGTTCTTGGAGGACTAAGTCTATCTAAAACAGTCCTTACACACTGTGGCTGTTACTTTGTATAATGTTCTCCTGGTTCTGCTCACTTCACTCAGCAACAATTCATATAAGTCTATCCAGTTATTTCTGAAGCCCACCTGTTCATCATTTCTTATAGTACAGTAGTATTCCATTACATTTATATACCACAACTTGCTCAGTCATTTCCGAATTGATGGGCATTTCCTTGATTTCCAGTTCTTGGTCACCACAAAAAGAGCTGCTATAAATATTTTTGTACATGTGGGAACTTTTCCCATTTTTATGATCTCTTTGGAATATAATCTTAGAAGCAAAGAGTATGCACATTTTTGTAGCCCTTTGGGCATAGTTTCAAATTGCTCTCCAGAATGGTTGGATCAGCTCACAGCTCCACCAGCAATGAATTAGTGTTCCAACTCTCCCACATGTACTCCAACATATATATCATTTTCCTGTTTTGTCATGCTAGCTAATCTGATAGGTGGTTGTGGTACCTCAGAGCTATTTTAATTTGCATCTCGCTAATCAATAGTGATTTAGAGCATTTTTTCATATGACTATAGATAACTTCAATTTCTTCCTCTGAAAACTGTTGTTCATATGCTTTGACCATTTATCAATTGGGGAATGACTTGTATTCTTGTACATTTGACTCAGTTCTCTATACATTTTAGAAATGAGACCTTTATCATAGATACTAGTTGTAAAAATTCTTTCCCAGTTTTCCTAACCCTTCATTTTTTAGAGGAGAGAAGTGAGATCCAGAAAATTTAGACTTTTCTCAAAGGTCACACTAAGATTCAAACTTAGGCCTTCTGATTCCAGTGTCTTTTACATCATAGCTGGATCCAGATAAATGTGACTGATGAATCTCTTGAAATGTGCATACATTTAAATTCAAACTATACAAAGCTATAATTATGTAAAATAGTAGAAATTCTCTATGTTGTGGAAATTTAGTGCAAATTCAAATAATGAGGCTATTTCAGGGATTTGATCTTCGTCCTGTTCAGGACCTACCTGCCTACTGTTCTGTTGAGTAGATTACTATTTTCTAGACTGTTCAATGGAATCTTGAATACAATGTAAATTATTAATGCTCTGAGAAAAATGTCAGTGCTGATTATATTTTCCTTCTAAAATATTAAATATAGAATTATGTATGTATAGGCTATATATGCTTCGATCTGCACTCAAGAGTTCATCAGTTCTCTCTTTAGAAATGGATGACATTTTCCAGTATGGGTCCTTTGAAACTGCTTTGGATGGTTGTCTTGATCAGTGTAGCTAAGTCTTTCATAACTAATCACCCTTATAATAACACTATTACTGTGTAATATTCTCCTGGTTCTACTCACTTCACTTTGTATCAGTTCATATAAGTCTTCTCAGGTTTTTCTGAAACCATCCTGCTCATCATTTCATGTAGCACAATAGTATTGCATCACACTCATGTTCTACAACTTCATCAGCTATTCCTCAATTGATGGGCATTCCCTCAATTTTCAACTCTGTGATACCACAAAAAAGAGTTGTTCTAAATATTTTTCTTTTTTTCTTTTCTTTGATGTCTTTGGGATATAGACCTAGTTGTGGTATTGCTGGGTCAAAAGTATGCACAGTTTTATGCCTTTCAGCATAGTTCCAAATTATTCTCCAGAAAGATTGGACTAGTTCACAACTCCACCAATAATGTATAAATGTCCTGATTTTTCTACACCCCCTCCAGCATTTGTCATTTTCCTTTTCTGTAATGTTCACTAATCTGATAAGTATGAGGAGGTATCTCAGACTGGTTTTAATTTGCATTTCTCTAATCAGTAGTGATTTAGAGTATTTTTTTCCGTGAGACTATTGATAGCCTTGAGTTCTTCTTCTCAGTACTGCCTGTTGTTAACATTTGACCATTTATCAACTGGTGAATGACTCTTATTTTTGTAAATTTGGCTCAGTTCCCTATATATTTGAGAAATGAGGCCTTCATCAGAAAAACTTTTTGTAATTTCTCACCAGTTTCCTGTTTTCCTTCTAATTTGGTCTGTATCAGTTTCACTTGTGCAAATGCTTTTTAAATTTCACATGATCACAATTTTCTATTTTACTTTCCATAATCCCTTCTATCTCTTATTTGGTCACATTTTCCATGCTTCCCTCATTGACTTACGTTATCATCATTTATCCATTTTGATCTTATCAGGGTATGTGGTATGAGCTGTTGGTGTATGCCTAGTTTCTGCCAAATTACTTTGCAATTTTCCCAGCAATTTTTATCAAATGGTGAGCTATTACCCCAAAAGCTTGCATCCCTGGGTTTCTCAAACACTAGATTACTATGGTTATTCACCACTGAGTATTGTGTATCTAATCTATTCCACTGTCTACCATTCTATTTCTTAGTCATTGTTTTGATGATTCCTACTTTGTAGTATGATTTGAAATCTGTAATTACTAGACCACCTTCCTTCACATTTTTTATCATTGATTCCTTTGACATTCTTGACCATTTATTCTTTCAGATTAATTTTGTTACTGTTTTTTCTGGCTCTATAAAATGATTTTTTGATAGTTTGATTGGTATGGCACTGAATAGGCAAATTAGAAAGAATTATCATTTTTATTATACTGGCTCAGCCCTACCCATAAGCAATTTGTAATTTTCCAATTGTTTAGATCTGTCTTTATTTGTATGAAAAAGTTTTGTAATTGTGTTCATATAGACCTTTGGTTTGTTTTGGCAGGAAGACTCCCAGGTATTTTCTACTGTCTACAATTATTTTAAATGAGTTTTCTCTTTCTATCTTTTGTTGTTGGACTTTCTTGGTAATTTATACAAATACTGATGATTTATATGAGTTTATTTTATATCCTACAGCTTTGTTCAACTTGTTGATTGTTTCAGCTAGCTTTTTAGTCAATTTTCCAGGATTCTCTAAGAATTGTTGTGTTATTCCTTCGTTTTCAGAGGACTATGACATCAGAGAAATGATGACATGACTGGCACTTGACTTTGTTTTGAATGAGGGAGGGCTGTGCAAGGTCACCAGCCTCACTTTCTCCTCCTGAGCCATCTGGATCCAGTGATCAGATATTCATCAGGATAACTGGAGATGACCCAGGATGCAATGGGAGACCTTGATCTTTGAGGCTAAGGCCTTTTCATGTACTCACTTAGAGTTAGATGATGCCCATTCAGTAAACAGGCCTCTTTAAGAAGTAGCTAGAGGATGGCCCCTTTAAATAGAAAAGAAAAATAAATAAATAAATCAAGCTGGGAGGGCAGAGCCTCAGGACCCTCAGGGTTGTTGTTTCAAACAGAAACAGTTACTACTGACATTCACTGTAAGCCAGGATGGTCCAAAAAACAGTCAGTGAGTCGAACTTGGGCAGAGATGCATTGTTATTTAATCTATGGCCTTCAGAGTGCATTGGGTTTAAGGTTTTATGAAAGACAAGAAAGGAAAGAAAGGAAGGAAGGAAGGAAGGAAGGAAGGAAGGAAGGAAGAAAGAAAGAAAGAAAGAAAGAAAGAAAGAAAGAAAGAAAGAAAGAAAGAAAGAAAGAAAGAAAGAAAGAAAGAAAGAAAGAAAGAAAGAAAGAAGGAAAGAAGGAAAGAAGGAAAGAAAGAAAGAAAGAAAGAAAGAAGTCAAGCCAGTAAACCCCAAGTTAACTGGGCAACTTTTGGCCATCAATATTTACCTTCTTTTGGAGAGGAGAAGGAAAGGGAGAGGGACAGGTTGAGAGAGAGGATGAGCTGAGGTACCCAGCTAGCTGGTCTGCCATTCAGCCAGCTTGGTCTACTCACAAGTTGTTTTTGTCCTGTTTTCAAACAGGACCATGACATCAGAGAAATGACATTTATTTTTCTTTCCTATTTAAAGGGGCATCCCCTGCCTACTTCTTAAAAGAGGCCTATTCACTGAATGGGCATCACCTCATTCAAAGTGAGTACCTGAAAGGGCCTTAACCTTAAAGACCAAGGTCTCCCATTGTGTCCTAGACCATCTCCAGTCATCCTGATGAATATCTCCTCACTGGATCCAAATGGCTCAAGAAGAGAATGGCATTGATAATGCTGGTAAAAGCACAGCAGTGAAAGGAATCCAAGGAGGTAAGCTATGAATATTTATATAATTATTAAATTATCTCTAAGAACACTATCATATCATCTGTAAGGGGGATAGTTTTTTTTTTTCTCATTGCCTACTTTATTTCCTTCAATTTCTTTTTCTTATCTAATTGATATAGCTAGTGTTTCTAGCACAATATTGAATAATAGTGGTGATAATGGCCATCCTTACTTCATTACTAATCTTATTGGGAAGGATTCAAGCTTATCCCTGATAAAGACATCTTTTGCTCTTGGTTTTAGATACTAGTTATCATTTAAAAAAAAATATTCCATGGATTCTTAAACATAAGAATCCTAGTGTTTTTAATAGGAATGAGTGTTATATTTTGTCAAAGGCTTTTTCTGCTTCTATTAATATAATCATATGATTTTTTTGTTATTGTTACTGATATGGTCAATCATATGGATAGTTTCCCTCATATTCAATGAGCCCTACATGCTTCTTATAAATCCCTCCTGGTCATAGTGTATTATCGTTGTGATATGTTGCTGTAATCTCTGTGCCATTATTTTATTTGAAAATTTTGCATGGATATTCATCAGAGCAATTGACCTGTGGTTTTCTTTCCCTGTTTTTGTTCTTCCAGATTTAGGTACCAGCACCATATTTGTATCATAAAAAGAATTTGGTAGGACTCCTTTACTTATTTTTTCAAATAGTTTACATAGTATTGGGATTAATTGTTCCTTAAATATTTGGTAGAATTCACTTGTGAATCCATTTAGCCTTGTGGATTCTTTGCTTAGGGAGCTTATTTCTTTTTCTTAGATAGGGCTATTTAAATATTCTATTTCCCCTTCTGTTAATCTGGAAAATTTATATTTTTGTAAAAATTCATCCATTTAACTAAGATTGCCAGCTTTTTGGTATATAATTGAGAAAAATAACTCCTAATAATTGCTTTAGTTTTTTCTTCACTGATGGCATATTCATCCTTTTCATTTTTGACAGTAGTAATTTGTTTTTCATTTATTTAATCAAATTAATCAATTGTTTATCTATTTTTTCCTAAAACCATGTCCTACTTTTATTTATTAGCCCAATGGTATTTTTTGTTTCAATTTTATTAATCTCTCCTTAGATTTTCAGAATTTCCATTTTGGTGTTTATTGAGGATTTTTAATTTGTTCTTTTCCCAATTTTTTTACTTGCATGCCCAATTCATTGATCTGCTTTTTCTCTCTTTTATGGTTGCACACGTTTAGACATATAAATTTTCCCCTAAATACTGTTTGGCTACATCCCATAAATTTTGGAATGTTGCTTTATTGTTGCCATTCTCTTCAGTGAAATAATTGATTATTTCTATAATTTGTTCTCTGACCTACTTGTTCTTTAGGATTACCTTATTTAGTTTCCAGTAAGCTTCTATGCTTCTATGTCCCTTTAATAAAGGTAATTTTTTTAAAGGACTGCCTTACACTCAAATCACTCTGGTTCTCATTGATTGGTCAACAATAGGTCCCAGGCCAAGTCCCACTTAGTCATTGTTTAGGTCCTAATTGCCTCAGAGTGAAGGTAAATAGCAATTGTTTCTGTTTTGGCCAGAAACCCTGAGGGTCTTTCCCTCTCAGATGGATTTTTTTTTTTTTGATTAGGTACAAAAAAACATTCTCCGCCTCATTTCTTACCTAACCTTAACCACTGAATGGACTTTGCCTCAGTCAAACTGAGACCTCTTAAAGACCTTAGTTTAAGAAGGTGAAGGTCTCCCACTGCACCCAGGGCCATCTCCAGTCATCTTAATTATATCTTGCCACTGGACTCAGATGACTCCAGAGGATAAAGTGAGACTGGTGACTTTGCACAGCCCTTCCTCACTTAAGTCCAACTGGCTCACATGTCATAGCATCACCTCCCTGAGGTCATGATCCTCTTCAGAGAATGAAGGACAAACAGCGGCAGCACTAAGGTCCTTTTGAGATGCAATTGTTTTATCCTTTTGACTTGTATGTGCCTAGTACAGTGCCTGGCACATAGTAAACACTTGTTGATTGATTCATTGACTCCAACATTTGGAGTCTTTCTATTGTATCACAATTCTGATGTAATACAAGAAGGTTCCAGAGGCAATTAATTCTCTGAGCCTTGAATAAGAGCTTACAAGGATATTCCTAGGATATTTTAGAACTGTATACTGCTTACATTGATTTTTATTTATATTTATTTATTTATTTAACTTTTTATATTCATTTTCACAAAATTTTGGGTTCCAAATTTTCTCCCCATTTGTCCCCTCCCCCAACCCCAATACACCAAGCATTCTAATTTTCCCTATCACCAGTCTGTCCTCTCTTCTATCATCCCTCCCTTCTCTTGTCCCCATCTTCTCTTTTGTCCTGTAGGGCCAGATGACTTTCTATTCCCCATTAACTGTATTTCTTATTTCCTAGTAGCAAGAACAATACTCAACAGTTGTTCCTAAAACTTTGAATTCCAAATTCTCCCCATCCCTCCCTCCCCACCCATTCCCTTTGGGAAGGCAGGCAATTCAATATAGGCCATATCTGTGTAGTTTCGCAAATGACTTCGATAACAGTCATGTTGTATAAGACTAACTGTGTTTCCCTCCATCCTATTCTGCCCCCCATTGTTTCTATTCTGTCTTTTGATCCTGTCCCTCCCCAAGAGTGTTGACCTCAAATTGCTCCCTTCTTCCATTGCCCTCCCTTCCATCATCCCTCCCTCCCTGCTTATCTCCTTCCCCATTTTTCTGTACTGTAAGATAGGTTTTCATACCAAAATGAGTGTGCATTTTACTCCTTCCTTTAGTCGAATGTGATGAGGGTAAACTTCATGTTTTTTTCTCAGCTCTCCTCTTTTTCCCTCCACTAAAAAGTTTCCTGCTTGCCTCTTGAATGAGATATAATTAACCATTTCACCCTCTCTCCTCCCACTACATTTCTTTCTCACCATTTACCTTAATTTCTTTTAAGATATGGTCCCATCCTATTCAATTCACTCTGTGCTCTCTGTCTCTGTGTGTGCATGCCTATGTGTATGTGTGTGTGCATGCACGCATGTACATGTGTGTGTGTGTACAGGTGTATGTGTACGTGTGTGTGTGTGTACATCTGTGTGTGTTCCACCAGCTACCCAGATACTGAAACATTTTAAGAGTTACAAATATTGTCTTTCCATGTAGGAATGTAAACAGTTCACCTTTGGTAAGTCCCTTATGACTTCCCTTTGCTGTTTACTTTTTCATGCTTCTTCTCATTCTTGTGCTTGAAAGTCAAATTTTCTTTTCAGCTCTGCTCTTTTCATCAAGAATGCTTGAAAGTCCTCTATTTCATTGAAAGACTGTTTTTTTCCCTTGAAGTATTATACTCAGTTTAGCTGGGTAGGTGATTCTTGGTTTGAGTCCTATTTCCTTTGACTTCTGGAATATCCTATTCCATGCCCTTTGATCCCTTAATGTAGAAGCTGCTAGATCTTGTGTTATCCTGATTGTATTTCCACAATACTGGAATTGTTTCTTTCTAGCTGCTTGCAATATTTTCTCTTTGACCTGGGAATTCTGGAATTTGGCCACAATGTTCCTAGGAGTTTCTCTTTTTGGATCTCTTTCAGGCGGTGATCGATGGATTCCTTCAATACTTATTTTGCCCTCTGGTTCTAGAATCTCAGGGCAGTTTTCCTTGATAATTTCATGGAAGATGATGTCTAGGCTCTTTTTTTGATCATGACTTTCAGGTAGTCCCATAATTTTTAAATTTTCTCTCCTGGATCTATTTTCCAGGTCAGTTGTTTTTCCCATGAGATATTTCACATTCTCTTCCATTTTTTCATTCTTTTGGTTTTGTTTTATGATTTCTTGGTTTCTCAGAAAGTCATTAGACTCCATCTGTTCCATTCTAATCTTGAGAGAACTATTTTCTTCAGTGAGCTTTTGAACCTCTTTTTCCATTTGGCTAATTCTGTTTTTGAAAGCATTCTTCTTCTCATTGACTTTTTGAACCTCTTTTGCCAATTGAGTGAGCCTATTTTTCAAGGTGTTATTTTCTTCAGCATTTTTTTGGGTCTCCTTTAGCAAGGTATTGACTCATTTTTCATGCTTTTCTTACACCTCTCTCATTTCTCTTCCCAGTTTTTCCTCCACCTGTCTAACTTGATTTTCAAAATCCTTTTTGAGCTCTTCCAAGGCCTGAGCCCAATGGACATCC